>OY720636.1:34139330-35339330 GCA_963169105.1 Ceriagrion tenellum | reverse complement strand
ACGACAAAAGTTTTTTGCGTAATTAATGAAATATTTCTTTCTCTTCACAATTTTGCTCACAGAATTTGAAAAATGCACATTCTTGTAATAAGGTCCGAGTTAATTTCACCCTTAAAGGATTTAACTTCCTTGAGTATGTGCATATAGGTATACATTTTTAAGTAAACGCAATTCTTCAAATTAATACGAATAAACTAAATTGATAATTTTGAACGGCAAACAATATTTGGTATCTTTTCGTCTTCAAAATTTTACAAAATTAATCTAGACAGGTGGGGTGGGGTAGCAAAATTGTTAAAAGTTTTAAGGAAAACGAGCATGGCAGGATGTTGACTTCAAAACTGATTTAATTCGTAAAAAACTAGATCGTGGAGTGAATAATAGATTCTCCGTGCCTCGTGAAAATTAGACAATTAGAATGATACGCGTCTGTCCAATAGTGTATTTCGTGAATATTTCAATGCGTGTGATAGCATTTGTTATAAATTTGTTCTATTTGTTCTTAGCCTTGCATATTAAACGAAGCGTTCGGTATGAAAATCAGAACTAACAATTTAGTCATTTCAGGAGGCATACAAGCGCGGAGTGTAGCGGCATTCATCGGCTTAAATTGTCCATCTCGCTGCACTCTACGATCCTCGTAACAAATTCTATGCCAAGGTAGCCATGATAATGAATTGTCCGCTCTTCATGATGCCAGGAATAACAACGAAGGTACTTCCAGTGTGACCTACTTCTGCCATGCAAAACAGAATGGATGTTCCCATAGCCTCCGTACATGGCAAACCTTTCGAATATGGGCGCCGATAGGTGCATTTGGTGATTCAATCCTCGCTGAAACATTTGGGGGTATACAGAAGAAAACCTACAACATTTTATGTCAAAGCAACGTGAGAAGATGTGCCGTGTTAATTTTTGCTCATGGTAATGAAACATTCCTTTCTAGTGAATAATCTAACTTAGCGTGAATTACAACCGATTTTTTACGAGGCTGGTATCAACTGTGACGAGATCCTTAGAGTTTTACTGTGAAATTAGATGCGCGCATCAAGGATTAGAATTTAAAGGTAGTCACTGCCAAAGAGTGAATTAGAGGTTTATTGTTGTGTTGAGCAAAAACGTGGGCTCTGATGAAAGAATACATGAATAGGGTGCAGATGTTGATGATATGGAGGGAAATGGAGGACGTGTGGTAGGCAAAAAGGAAGAAAAACTAGCAAGTATTGTGAGTATGAATAGGGAATAACTAGTGGAGGTTAGAAGACGACTGTACAGGAGTAATTGGAACGGTTATCATCGGCGAAATAGTGATTTAGGCTATATAGGGGAGGATTTTATGTTAGTTGGGAAGAGGAGAAATGGGAGTAAGCATCATGGACGATTGAAAAGAAGGCGTAGGCTCTTATGTAGGTTTTAATTAATTCAGCTGATAGAAGAAACTCTTCTCTCTTCGTTCTTTATAACTTTGGAATATAATTAGGAGATTACCCCGCTAAAAATAAACTTGCCTGGCGGAGTGGTTTGAAAAATTCCTCTGGAGCATTTTTAATTTTCCAGTTCAATATTTTACAATTTCATCCCAATGTCACAATATTTGAGATAATAATTTAGTAAAATTCTACTAATTGAAAAGCATCCATGATTTAGTGAATGAAGTAAATAGCCAGTATAAATAAATGTTCTGCTTGCTAGATAATTTGCTTCGCGTCCATGATACGAGGTTCAAATTCTGATAGTTGCAGAGATTATTTGGAGCAATTTCGATCCTTACACGGGTGCCGTGTGTAGAGCTCTTCATTTCTTCGAATGCTGAAAATAATGAGCCCAATGATGATCTTTTTGGTGTATTTTGCTAAATAAGAGTTAATGAAAGTTTTATCTTGACCCTCTCTCCAATTCCCGAGTATTCCGTCCCTAACCAAACCAGCACTGCAAGTGAGCTCAATTGTCGGTCTCCTCCTCCCAAATAACCAGTGAACTAAGTCGGTAGCAGTTTCAAATGAACTTAAGATGGAGCTCATGTGGAGTGATGGCTCAGTAAGTGAACCAGGTGGCAACTAATTTCTGTCCTTATCACTTTTTATCTAAATATATCGAACCGTGATGGCTCAGTATAATTGTAACGGGATTATAAATATAAATTTTGTTAATTCCACACTTTATTTCAGAATTTCCGTTTGCAGCATTTATATGGCACAAAATTGATGAGAAAAAGGAGGCAAAGACAACCTAGGAAGACTCGTGGACAAATTTCATAGGCTGGCATAGACGGGATGTGAAATATGAAGAACTATCAGGATTCTAAAGAGTTAGCAAGGAAAAGAATTGAATAAAACCCTGCGGTCAACCATCTGAGGATATGATGACTAATGATGATGACCAATCAATCTACTACATGAGTTAGCAAAAATTAAAAGATTCTCCTATAGCCGTAAAAATGGCACCACTCGTCAAACATGCAACCACACCACACTTACTGTGTTGGTTTGCGGGAAAGGATATTCCACAGCAGGGACCAACCACAGCCTCTCTACCAGAATACCCTCCTGATGGTTTACTGGAATGTTTCTTCCTCGCCAGTGACCATCACAGACACACACACTCAACCCAGTTGGGATCCTTTTCGAGGGCTAATGGGACCCTGATAAGGATGCCTGGTTATTACCACAATCACATTCACAAGCATTCAAATCACTCACTCACTCACATAGACGGGCCCAACTTCTGGGAGAAATCGCTCAATAAAAGTGTTGTCAAAATATAAACACAGAGACAAACGAGGGTGAGAGTCGGCTATTGGAGAATCTTGAGAGGCCGTAGAGCTCAATTTCCTTTGATTTAATTACTACATGAGTAATGGCACCAATTTTGTAGCTTCCATAATTTATTATAGAATTAACTACCGGTATTCGCTGTTGTACCATCATCAGGTACTCTGAGGTATACTGAGTTTGAGTATTTTTCTGTAAGTCTAAGATAAACGGTGTTGATCTAAGGGCAGGATGGGATGAGGGGTGATAAATGAGGTTGAAGGTGAGGTATTGAGAGGAAACCTGGTGTGTCATAATGGGTTTTGAGGGAAGGTAACTAGTAACAAGGCGGAGTGTTTCAGGAAGGTTATGTCGCTTAAAAGGAAACCGGAATCTTTTTGAAGGCCGATCGCAGATGCAGTGAATATTTCTTGTGCCCTAGTCAATCGCTCCCCACCCATGATAAGTATATGAGGCATTTTACTATCTGGAACTGTTATGTATTTATGTTTGTGATCAATATTTCATAGTGACTACCAGAAAAGTAGATATAAGTGTAGAGCAATGATAGTGTTATTATTACAATAGTTCTACGTATTTTCATTCTCCATGTAATGTGCTCTGCTTTCCATGTCTCGTATTCTTGCCGGACGATTGTACTGGCGGACGTCACATTTCAGTCAGCCAATGGTAAATCATTTCAAAATGGTTATGCTAGCTGAGCAGAGAAGCTCCCTTATGTCTGTCATTATTTCAAATATGCAGAAAATAAATACATTATTTTTACGGATTCGGTATCAAATTGCCCTTTTCGATATTGTAGTTCACGGTTTAAGTTTAATTAAAAATTTGTCCAGAAATCTATTACTGAATAAACATAGCCCTTATTTTTTAGTAATTTTCTGATGGTATGCTGTTCAATGGTAAAGCTAAACTTAAAAAAAGCTAACATAATTAGGCGGTGAATCGTATAGTAAACAAATCTAAGTTTATGGGGGTGGAGGGACGCGAATTGTTTAGATTAATTGCATTATTAGGGGTTGGTTTGCTATAAATGGAGGACTTGTGTCAACTATGTTGAGAGAAAAAGTATAGTACAAAGACTTAATGAATCCCCTCCCCTCTTCCCGTTCAATTTTTTCATCTGGACTATTTCCCCTCAGACAAATATATTTGCTCAAAGCCGGTACACCTCATTGTACCTGATGATGGCATAACCGCGGAAACCGAAAATGCACCCTGAATGTAACAAAGTTTGTATTTATGAAGTGTTGGCCTTCCACCATGTGAGACCTTCAACATTTGAATTTTTAACGAGATTAATGTTAGAGCACCAAACAAACTTGGATATTGAATGTCTTTCTGAGTTATATTCACTAATAAGAGGCTGTACAAAGAGCAATTAATGAATTGTGTTTCATATAATACAATGTATGTACGTTTTGGTGATATTTTACCTCTAGCCTTACACCATTGATGCTGCTTCCGAGGCACCACTTTCTAGTAGATGCTTGGCTACCCTTTGAATCTTTTCATGCGGTGAAATTTTCCATTGCCGATTCAAAGCCTCGAGGAGGTACGATGGCACCGTGCGCATATGAAGAGGATGTTTTTCAGGATGAGCAATTAAAAAGAAACTGAGAGAGGATGGACGGAGCAAGGTCCTCGCAGTGCTGTGATTTTGTCCGACGTCGTTTTTCCTGCACTCCCTTTTATGACATCCTCCCCTTTTGGTCCATAAATCATTTTCCTCCGACCCTCGACGGATTTATCCCAGAATGATTGATTCTTTCCGCATCGGAGCGGAGTAAAGGAAAGATAAGAGATCAAAGATAAATCGGCCCGATAGCAAATTTTCCCTTCGCCGACATTGAAATTTTTCCACGGCCGTTGTTTTTTTTCCTGCGGCGGACTTTTGCTTTCCAAAGCGTTCTCATTCAGTCTCTCTTCCCCCCTTCTCCCTATAGCCCTCTCAAAATTATCCCCCAGCGCTTTCTTTGTCTCATCTACCTTGCTCCTCCTCTTATCTTTAGTCACATAATCCGATTGGTTGGGCCCATTTTACCCTCCTCACTATATCCTTTATCCCTCACCCCTCCTCTTCAAAATTGTAGTTTTTTCTTTTATTTCCAAAACTCATCCAGCCAGTCTTTTTACTCGGCGTGGTGGTTGGTGTGACGAATATTGAGGCACTGGATTCTAATTGTGAGAGACACGGATCCAATCCCGGAATTCGCTTCGAGATTTTGCTATACCTTCTCAATTCTAACGCTGACTCACTATGAGTAGACTACTTTTAATGCAGTGCTACTTCTTTCCATTAGGACGGTGGTCTTCATCGCCTTTTCTATTGGAGTAGGCTTAAGCTATTGCTATTTTCTGGTCTTACATAAGCCAGTTTAAAATTCATATCGGATTTCAGAGAGGAATAAGGAGTCTAAGAAGAGTAACGTTCTTAATACTTATGCAGAAAGAAAAATAGGTAGGGAGAAAAAAGAATAGTTGAAAAAATCGGTGGCTATAAGAAATAAAATAAAATGAATACACTTTCACGTTTTTTAGTCAGGTCCCGAGCAATAATAAGTTGACGTAAATTCGCGTGGCGAAAATTTGACCATTTAAATGTGTTTTCTTTAATTTGTCAGCGTTGATTCTGACTATCGCTCGCCGCGTACGACTTGGCAACAAGATCTTAAGGCCAGTTAACGTCTTTGAGGATACCTAGAGTGCTATCAGTCTGCAAGTACCTAAATCAGTTGGGCCAGGGATTTTTTTCAAAGGCGCATAAATTGCCACCCGCGCCCACTGGGAGGTAAACGTCAATATCTACACTCAAAAGAGTGCTCTTAAAGAGTACGTGTATTGCTCGAGCTCAGATAAAGATATGCTTCTTGAAGGAGGGGTTTGATTCTTAGTTCGATCGTGGTAGATCCGTATGGTTTGAATAGCTACCGGTTGTACATGTTTTCTCCTCCTTGGTTGCCATGTGGAAAACTAGTTCTCTACAGTAGTTCCCCGATCTTGTGGCATGTTGACTTCTACTTCTCTTTATTACCCTGCTAGTCACTAAATGGGTATTTAGCAGGGGTTGACTTATCACCAACATAAACTGCAGTGAAAAAGATGTACCACCAACGTGCACCACATAATAGGCATGCTACAAATGCTACCGAAATAAAAAAATCAATCTATAATGTAACTACGTAAACGTGACTCAAGAGTCATGCAGGGAACATTCAAAACATGGTATTAGCACTACTCGGCAGATTTATAAACATGCATTGGGGGTGTAAAAATTAATCAACTACACTACCTGTCAACTAACTTAAGTCTCTACGCAGCTATTATAGTCTCTTATTGACCGTGGAAAAAAACGACATTTTTCACCTATCTGTTCTACAATCTATTTCCCTTATTTTATTCTTATGATCTGATCAACCGTAGCGTGTTGGAATTTGTAAGATATTGAAAACTTCTTCTGAAAATAAATCAGTTAAAAATTTACTTAAAAGATTAGGTCTAATTTTTAATCGACGCTCTGATGGCGATTCCCCTCCAAATATTATGCAGTAGGTCAGTTACACTGACGAGACTATCATAGCTGACTTTCACGTATCTTGATGATCATCTATGCTCGCGTTCTAACTATTTTTAAGACAACCTTATGTGTATTCCAAACCCTGGCAGCGTATTCTAAGTGGGGGTCTAACAAGGGAGAAGTAGCTGATTTCTCTAACTTTATCGTCGCAGTTTCCAAGTACTCTTTTAACAAATCCCAATTTACCATTAGCCTGGCCAGATATTTCCCGAATATGTTTGCTCCATGAGAGTTCATTGGTTAGTTTAACTCTGAGGTATTTTACAGATTCTACAGTCTCCATTTGGGTATTTTTTACGTAATAACTGCACTGAGGGTAGGTTTTCCTTTTCTAGTAGTTCATAAAAAAACATTTTTTCAAGTTTAATTCTTGTTTCCATACATCGCACCATGCTTTAATTGCCTTAAGGTTCTTCGTGAAAGCTTTCTTATCATTATCGTTACGAATTTACCTGTACACTACAGCATCGTCTCCAAATAGTCGAAGTTTACTGTCTACTACGTCACCATTATCGTTAATATACAGAAAGAATAGAAGTGGACCTATGACATTCCCCTGTGGGACACCCGAAGTAGCTTTAACCTCATTGGAGATGGTACTGTCTAATACTACTCTGCACACGATCAGTTAGGAATTCTCTGATCCGGGAAATCACATCTTCGACTAAGCCGTAAGATTTTAGTTTAATTAATAATTTTCAGTCAAGAAAAGTCTAAAAAAATCGCATCTGCTGAAACGTTATCTTCACCAAAATATCGAGGGAAAACAGTTTTATTGATAATTATGTTTCGCGGGGTCCTCCTTTCCTGAATCCATGTTTATCTTTTATCAGTAAGTACTACGTGTCTAGATGTTTCATGACTGACGGTACTATTATATGTTCAAGAACTGCAAGAGAACGATGTTAAAGATATCGTTCTGTAATATGATGGTTGTTCCTTATCACCACTTTTAAATATGGGCGTTATATTGTCAATTTTCCAGTATTTGGGTACTGCGTGTTCGTTGATGGATTTTATAAATATTATCTGCAAGTAGGGGGCTGAATCTGAAGCTAGTTCTCTATATACGCGGGAAGGAAATCCTAAAAGACCGAGTGACTGATTAGGACTGTGCGATTTTAACAAATTTTGAATTACACGAGCACAAATATCAATTGAGCCGCGAATGTCTTTATGGAGCGTAGGTCTAAGCAGGCACCGGGTTTCTCTCCTGCACTTCCAAGGTAAAGCATCACTTACCAACGCGTCTAGCTTTCCTCGATAGCGCAATGAACTTCAGCCATCAATCGCTACCCCAAATAACCCACGAACATATCTATCTGGAAGACGAATTCTTTTTAAGTTGTCAGTACTTTTGATTTTTTATCTTATGTGGCCATAAAGTGAAATGAGCAGTTGGTGGTTGTTTCTTAAAATATCCGACTGACCACCTGGTACCTTTTTATCCTTCTCTTCCCGTCTCTAAGCTCTCTTCTACCGTCTGATGACAAGATTTTCTCCTTTTATTTCATAATACCTCTTTCTCCTTTCTGCTCGTTACTCTTCTTGAACAATGCCACATCATGGGCTGGTTCCTTCCGAATCCCCAGAAAGGCTTCTTCCCACTCGTTGAAGAGCACTTTCGTTGCGAGTATTCTGGACAAAGGGAAAGCAGAACGCCCGTGGATAACATGGATTGATGTTCTGCGGTGCATGGATCACGACATGAACATGGAAATGGGCATAAACAATAACCCTCTCGTTTACGACTTAATCTTCTTTATTACTAGACGTTTACACTCGTTAGCGGATTCGGTAGTAGTGGCGCTCACTTTCTCTTCAAGTTAGAGACAATTTCTATTGAAAGCTGTTCTATATGTACTCTTGTCGCTCATTCTGCCTTGAATTAACCCCAAGCTTATTTTTTAACGGTTGATGCTTTGGAATACCAACCCCACTTATTTCGCTATCTTCTTTTTCAAGAGCACCCTAATATGAACTATTTAAATGTGTGCTTCATATCAATTAGCTATGAGCATATAAACATCAATGGACTTGCGTCCTATGCTGGAGCGTATTTAAATAAAGACACAGTTTGTTTTCAAAATTTTGGCACCCTATTTGCATAGAGTTGATACCCGTCATTTATCTTTGGATGTTTACTAATTGTTTAACCATATGAAACGATGGAGACTATAATTTAAACTTTATTTTAGCAACTGCTGAATGTTTATTACCTGAAAGCGTTGGAATTTTTTGTTTTGTAAACAGTTATTAGAAATAAATAAGTGTTCTACTCAAATATCACTTGTACATTGCTTCATGGAATTCTGTCTAGATGGAAACCTTGTGGTTAGGATATAATGTTGCATAACTAAGCCTTTCATGATATTTTTACCGTCATGTGAAAAATGTTGGCAAACATTTTCAAGTTTTTGCGATCGTGATATTATGCTTCTATCAGATGGTCTAGCGTCTCCAATGGATATACACTAAACAATACCCCGCCCGCCACCCTGCCGCAGAGGCGTGTGGCAAGGGGTATTTGGATACCAGCCATTATCTGTGAACGACTGGGAATAAAGAGGGTGAGGGGACTGAGGTGAATAGTGTATCAACTATATATCTCATCATAATTTAGGGTTACGATGTTTTTCTCATAGTCATTAATTGTGCGTGGATAGAAGGAATTTATGTATACGTATGTATGACGTTCGGATTTGTAGCTGTCTTATTTTTTCGCTTATACCTGTTTTTGAGATAAACCACGGGGTCAAAATTATATCTTCCGTATCGGACTGAACTTTCCTTGATATCAATATTGCAGTTTATCCATTATCCATTTCATCTTGTGAGAGGATTTTTAATTCGAATGCGGAAGTAATTTCCGATTGAATTCGCATTACTGCATGCTTAAGTTATTTACAACTCTCAATACTTGGCTGATTATTTTCTGAATAGCTTTTATAACGAAAATCGTAATGAAATGAATTTTAATTAAAATATTTCCCTTGAAATACGCTCCAGTGTAATGTTCATTAAGCTGCTTGAGGTGTTTTTCTATTCTGTGAGTTTTACGGTATCATGTTGACCTATTATTCAACTAATTCTAATTAAATCGAACAATACTTCTCTGATCGGTTTTTGTCGCTTCGAATGCAATTGTGAAAGAGTAAAGAGTAAACAACTACGCCGTTTGCCGAGGAGGCCTTGATTAAAACGTTGTGAATGCTCTCTCGTTGAACGTTAATATTCGCGTTTGATAGGCGCATTTCCTATTCGGTTTTTTAAATTTTATTATAAATGGTCGCTGGGAATGGTATATCACCCTACTGCGAAAATAATCACTCAGCGAGGTACATGCATACAAACCATCACGTCTATCGTTTGACGCCATTGGTTGTAGAGTTCACTTGCATTTAAGCCATACGCCGTGTTATCTTTTGTGGCGCTACAAGAGGCTGGTATAAACGCGTTTTATTTCATTGGAAAGTCAGGATAGCGCAAAATATGTTGAATTATGAAACTGAAATAGCAGTAATAACTTGTTGAGCACTTTTCTGTGATAATCACAGCACATTGTGCCAGTTTTAGTTGTATTTCGTAAGCTATGTAATCTACACATTAGATTGCAAATAAAGATTGAGAATCATAATGAGCTTTTTCTAGATATTTTAAATTGAAAGCAAGGGGGTGAAAATTAACCATGGTGCTGACAAAAAATTTATAATTATTTATGCCGAGTATTACACATCGTTAAGTGGCGCTCATTTACTTAAGAAATGCGATAATTGAAAGTAAATTATCCTGTCAACCCTTTTTCCAGTTGTTATCACGTTCTAGAGCTCGTCCATAGGCATTTACTCTCGCCTCTTTTGCGTCAAAATGGACGCCCGCTTTACAAATTAAAACCTACCGACAATGTTCCGGAGAATATCCTTTTATCGGAACGGTGGAAAACGTGAATGTTCTTTCGCGATGTTTGCTTGCGTTGGTGATATGGGTTCTTTTTAGCTCCGTTACCGCATTTCCCTTACTAATCTGATGAAGGGTCTTCTCACAGTTTCTAATGATGTCATCCACTCCCTTGCTCCCGCTCCTCATGTGCGACCCGACACCCTTTTTTACTCTACAGCACAGTCCTTTCCGAACCTCGCCCTTCTAACCAGTAGAGGACGACTGCCGTAACAGACCTCGCAATCCCTGGCCGAGGGGATGGGATCCTGACACCCCACCCATCTCCCCCTATCCCTTAGGGCCATCTCCCGTTCTTTTGCGTCCGGAGGCCCGTCTTCTCTGCGTAATTAAATATATGACGAATAGATTAATTAAATCGGGATGACCACGGTGCGGTCTTTATAAAATAACTTCTCATTATTATTTTTTCCCCTTATTTTCAAATGCGTCCCGGCGCTTTATCTGATCTTAGGGCTATTCATGGCCTACATTTCTCCGCGTTGGTACGCGGCGGCTCATGTTCCAGCTCGCTCTGTGGTCATGGAGCTTAAAGCGCGGATGACTTCCCCTGGATATTGCCGCTTGAAATAATTTTCCTTCTCGCGCTGTTTTCGCGCAATCGTGGTGAATGCTCGACCAATGCGAGACGAACCCATATCTCTCAGTGTGCCGCACTTTACACAAGTGTGAACTTGTCCCAATTTTCGACTTGCAAAGAATGAAGCCCTTATTACTTATTTTTGTGTTTTAATGCTCTCTTGTCCTCTCAAAATGCTCTCTCGAAAAACAGGTCGTCCAGTTGAGGTTAATTATTTTAGCGAGAGCTATGATAATGAGATTTTTATCAACTCGTTAACACCTTTCATTGCAGGGTGGTGAAAACAACTACCAAAATTGACCGTCTTTGTTCCAGTTAAACTATTAAACTCCCTCATTCATGTATTAATAACTTATTGCATTGAATATCTTTCCATATCAAAATCTAACACTTATTATTTAACGAATATGTCTACACATTTTGTTTTTCCATATCTGAATATTTATCTATTTGTAAGAATTATCAGTGTCCTTTCCCTGTACGGTTTCTATTCGATCAATTTAGATTTAATTCAGCATTTTACTTCAACCCTTATCACAAAACTTGGCCTAATGTTTCACTGCTTGTGTATCCCACTCTGAAATTATTCACATGTTTCTAAAACCAGTTGATGAGAAGAATTTCAGTCCTGACATCTCATACTCAAGATAATGTAGTTCTTTTCCGACAAAAGCTCGCCAACAACTATTATATTTTATTTTTTGTGGCTTTAGTTGAATGGAATTTAGCGAAAACACCTTGAAAACTTTTATCAATCGTTTATTTATTTTATGCATGTTCATCTTAGCCTCAATCTCCCCAGATTTTAATATTGGTAGAAATGGCCTGCATGATAGAAACTCTAGCACCAGCTTTGTATCAGCACCAGCACTGTCGTACATATTAAATTGTGTGAAAAATTCAAAAATTTGATACTTCAGCTCATAACCCCTATGGGTTCTACTTCTTTCACAATCTTTCAAGGGTATTCTGCTAAGCTAGACATAGCTATATATGAATTTTATAATAAAATGCAATTGATTCTCCAGTATTTTGTGTATTTTACTGTATATATTTTCATTAATATTTTCAAATTTTAGGCTATTTTACTGCACTTAATTCAATTTTCTCACCTTTTAATGCGCCTAAGTTTAATCAATTTTCGTCCTCTTCTCTTCTCTCAGGGGATAATACTGCGGCCATACAAGGACACGAGTCCTCGTCGATTGCCACATTTTCTCTTCGAGACTTTCACGTGACTTTGATAGCAGCCATCTTGTCGTGGGTCGGGAGGTGAGGAGGAGACTACTTGACGCTTGGAATGAAGGACGCGGTGAGTAATTGCACCCGGCGAACATCTGCTCCCAAATGACCTCACTTGAACCAAACCCTGAATGGATTTCACCGAGGGAATGAATATATATTCTCAAACCGTCCTTAACCCGGTTAGTGCAGTAACCAGTAATATGTCCGAAAATGTGAAAAGTAACCAAATTTACCCCTGGTGACCACGTGATTCGAAGTGGAATCTCAAAGTACTTTCATCCCATTACCCATACCGCGTACGTATTAATTCACGAAATATCAAATACATTTTCCCAATAATGTTTACTCTTTTCTTACGCCTAGAGCCAAGAATGGTTGAATGATAAGTATTTGGCCACTCGAAATAAATATTCAGATTAGAGAGGATGCATTGATTTTACTTCTGTACGATGGCATTCAAAGTGCAATTTGGGTGTTTTAAATGGTCTGTTATTCTTAAAGTGTAGAAATGACTCATGCAATTTTGTTCAAAAGATTTTTCTTCAACGTGCCTGATCAAACGCAGATCGATGTTTTGCGTTCAAAAGTTCAAAAATTTCCAATTCTAGCGAATTTCTTATGAATTGTATTGATTTTTTGGCGTATCTTTATTCGGTTTTGACTGCAACTATCCGTATAAGGAAATCGTTAACACAAATTCTTTCAATTATTTTGTAACTAAGTTTTCATAAAGTATACTTCCCTAGGTTTCTCTTTTCGCAGTTTTGTGCACTTATCAGAGAGGAAGTACGCGCCTCCAAATATAATTCCTTCTGAAGTTTTTCCGGCCATTCCTCCGGTGGCGTTGCTCTTAGCTTGGATGACTTGGCCTCTTGAGAGCACGAGCTGATGCGGAAGCATATCTGTACCCCAGGAGTGTCATTTCATCTCTGGCGTTTGGAGAAAATATTCCTGTCTACCTAAATTTTTGTGGATAGGACAGGATACATCGGGTTTTGACACTTAAGGTGCCCTACAGAGCCAATTGAAACATTGATTTACGTCCCCCTGCCGGCCATCCATTCGTCTCGTAGAGTGTATCATTTCGTAGACTGAAAGCTTGTCGAGGCTTACTGCCTCGGACCTTCAATTGATCACCTAGAGTTGCGGTTTGGTAACGACTGCCACTCCGACAGACCAACCTTGCCATTTATACCGGCAGTTAACGTTTAGACCAATGCGGTCTCTAAAGACTGTTCCTTGGAGCACTAGTTAAAGGACCCCAGTTGAGTGGCAAGTTTGATGGGGTCGCATTGGTTGCTCTTTTGAGGAATAAATCAAGTCATTTTAAGTATGCCAATAAATATCTCATAGAAAATAAGGCGGATATGTTATGGGTGGAAATGGATATGGTAAAACATAAAAATAATGTGTAAAAATATATTTTTTTGAGTCAGTTGAGCGCATTTATTTAAGCCTTGCTTAAGATATCACGTAATCATTATATCTGATTTATAAAATAATTTTTGCTCTCTATAGATCCCAACAATGAATTTACGTCACAAGGGACTATTGCATTTATTTCCAAGTTTTTTAATATTTGATGAGCAAACACTTCCATAATATTTTGTTATTATGAAAACGAATGAATGAAAGGAGCTTAGAAAGCTTCTCTCTATTTTCCTCAATAGACTTGGATAAAATATTCCAGTCGATCATTATTTTTTTCAGATTTATTATTTTTGAAGTATTAAAATAAATCATAAATATGGAATTTTATTGTACCTATTCTAATTTTACGTTCACCCCCTTTCATTGTATTGAAGATACTATGACCAAAACATATAGCCAAGAGTAATTCAGTTTTAAATGTGCAAAGTCTTTACTATTGCATGCCCATTCCCGAAATAAACGACCGCGAGAGATTATCATCCACCAATATCAACCACTCGAGAAGGTGTATAGTTTAACGATTTTAATTTAATTTTTGCAAGTCAATCGATCAGTCTTTTTGCTGACTGATCGATGTGATGCAAAGGGCATATTATCAATCCATCAAACGTCATATGTTTTTCAAACTTTTAAGTATCAGAAATAGGAAAAATCGTTCGCTCTCATGCCCAGAATCCATAAAAAGTCCAGCTGAGACATTTTACTGAACTCTTTATATTTCGGGATAT
This sequence comes from Ceriagrion tenellum, assembly GCA_963169105.1. Taxonomy (NCBI): domain Eukaryota; kingdom Metazoa; phylum Arthropoda; class Insecta; order Odonata; family Coenagrionidae; genus Ceriagrion; species Ceriagrion tenellum. The sequence continues at coordinate 35,325,041 of OY720636.1, read as the reverse complement.
TTTCACAACTCATTTGTCTTTTTTGAGCTAAGTCATGTTAAAATTATTGACAGTTTTGAGCCCTGCTCTATACTGATTTCGTCCTGCTCCGGAAAAAGAAGAATTGAAAAATTTCTGGGTAAATGTCAGAAAATGTGAACAAGGGCTGCGGCTTTAAGGGTTTTAAGGATTGCTTTTTAAAATGAATTAACATTAGACCGAGCCTATGTTCTTGTCTTAGCCTGGGCTTCCAGATTTATCGACGTGGTGGAATTGAAAATAAAAGTTTAACCCATCAAACTGCTTCTTTCATGGAGCATGGTAGAAAAGGTCGGAAAAAAGGAGAAATGTGTGCAATGAACCGGCCGAATTAATTATAGGAGGAGGAGCGATAACTTGACCTTGGGTGAAAGTAATTGTTCGAACGATCGGAATCCGCTGATGCGAGAGTTTTGAGGGAAGTGATGGGCCCTCGGATTTTTTCGCGGTACATTAACGGGAAAAGAGGTCCCTTCACCCGGAAATATCCCTCTCACTCCCACGCGCACATTCAGGTCCTCAACGTTATGCCTTAACCAACATCTACCTACACCTTCATGTAGACAGGGGTTCGTAAAACTACGGCTGGCGAGTAGCATATGGCTCTGTGCATGCTTTTCCGAGGGGAGCGGAAGTAAGATGAAAGTAAATGAATCTCTCTCCTCAGTAACTTTGTGGTACTCGATATTTTCACAATATTTAATCGGAAATAACTTTTACAAAGACCACACTTAACACAATTAACCCGACCCGGGTTTCAACGATTTATCATCACCATGTTTATTGTGTCAATATTCGGAAAACAAACATTTATTTTATCCCTAAGGGGATAACTATTTCTAGAATAAATGACAGTCATAATCTTGTAATAGCTCTACACAATAACTTTGACGAGGATTATTGTAGTTTCACTTTAGAAATTTACTGTATTATATAAATTTATTTTTACGAGATTCACTACACTATAGTATCTGCGGGAATATGCCATCTTAGCTACGGCGTTCCTGATATTCTAAATTTGATATATTCCGGAAGATACTTTAGTGTAACTATACTATATATAACTAAATAAAATAAATATGGTTGTAACGCTGTAGCCATAAGTTTCAATCATGCCATCCCGCGTCGAAAAAACAGCGTAATGCACCAAGAGTTCCATCATTTATAAAACATTATATAACTTCATGTTCTTAGATACTCTTATTCAAATAATTCTCTTCGTAATAGTCGAATTAGTCAAGCCAATAAAGCTCACAATAACTAACCGTAACCCTGATGCAACATACATACTTAACCCAATCTACCTATAAATACCACGTTATTGAAAACCTACGTTATTTGACGGTTAGAATGAGATAAATGTATCGGATGGGAAAAATAATTTGCCTTTTCATAGAAATGAATTAATGGCCCTCAAAAATATTCAGACCGCGGCGAGGGACAGGCTTGGCTTTTCCGTCTTAAAAGTTTTCCAGCCCCTGCTCCAGACATATCCCTCAACTGCTCTCGGCCCCACATCCCCTTCAAGCCTAGCAAAACCACCCCAGCCCTCACCCCCATCAAGATTCTCCCACCCTCACCCACCCCACCACCTAATGAAGTTATCGGCCACCACCAACTTGGGACTCATTTCTCGATTAAATATCGCGTTCCCCGAGATAATTACTGTCGAGGGACTGCTCCCGCGCGGTAATGCCTCAGCCATTCCTAAACGAGCTTATGCGCGTCGGCCTGGGAAGCGGTCGTCCCTCGACTCCCCTTGTCCGTCTCTCCTTCCTTCCCACAGTCCTCCTCTCCACGCACGTCACTGTCTATCCCTCCCTCACCTTTCTCCTCCTCCCTCCCTTCCACCCATCCCCGTTCATCATCCCTTCCTCGTCTCATTTCCCTTCTAGATCGCTCGTCGACGTCATCATCCCAGGGGAGATGGTGGGAGAGGCGGGGAGGAGTGGGTGAGGATAGATAGAGTGAGGCATATGTTTTTAAGGGGATGGTGGCAATGTTTACAACAACGTATTTTAGGCGTAAAGGAGATGAACGCATGGACTTATGAGCGAAATTAAGTGAACATTTTAGATTCCGGCTTAAGTCTTTAAAATAACGGTATCTTATCTGAAACAATTGCACAGGATGAATAAAATTTCGCATTTTGCCGTTATTTTCCCTTCAAAAGTGGCTGCTTAACTGGTGAAACGATTGTGGAAAATGAAATTTACGGGAAAATTGGCAGAATTAGGAATGGCATATGAAATTTTTATCAAAATATAATTGTTATAGTTATTTTCTATCTTAGGTTTTAGCAGTATAAAAGGAGCCTAATTTGTCAATGCCACTTATAGTGCTCCTCAATGTACCTATATATTTTATGACATCATTAATCGGCGGGTTATTACTGACAATAGCAACTAATTTCAATAAAAATAAGAAAATTTTAACAAATAACGATACCATTTGCTGCCTATGGGATAAGATGATCACAGCTTTGTAGGAAAATTATATTATTACAGTCATTTTTACGGAAAAATTCGGAAGCTCAGTTAATTCTCAGTGCATCGATTTTTGCTGAAAGTGGAGTAACTTTCTTTTTTTCTCCTTGTCAGATTACTTATTCAGTTTCACTCGATATGACTGGTATGTGCTAAAATATTTATTGGTGCTTAAGGTTTTGGTTTTAAAATTAATGCGAGGGGAGGCTTCCTAAAATACGAGAGGAGGTGTTCCTAATACCCTCTCTGATAGAAATTGGGTGTTGTTCGCCGCTTTAGTAGGTATTGGTCAAATTTGGATCTCACTTATCCAAATTAGGCACGCTTTCTGAACCAATATGACGAAATATTGTTGAAATGTGAAGAATTTTTGGAAAATGTTCCGTTTCCTCTATTTCCGTCTACTATTTTATGAATTAATCGGGTTTTGAAAAAATTATTGCTTCAAATTATGGTAAACGTTTTTTATTATGTTTTCAAATTTCGGTCGTCGTTTTTGATCTGACTGTTATTCACTATTACAGTGAAATTTCAACCCTAAATGTCGTACATTTCTCTCTGTGAACTTGGAGATGGCCTCTGGTTTGGTCCACCTAACTACTTAGTGCTGCCGTTCATTACCTTGAATTTCACAATATTTTTATCCCTTTCCAACTCGAATAATTGAGTAAAAATGGGAACTGTTGGAAAAATGACGTCCATTTCTAAAATAAATATATTTACTTAGATATAGGTAGTATAATTTTACCTAAAACATGGTTAAAATTGATCCTGCAGATTATTGTACTAAAGGAGAGAAAATTGTAACCCTAGGGTTATAGTATTCATTCTTCGCCATTCTTCGTAACATTTGTACCAATAGATACAAGCAGTCAAAATATTAGGATACTCAATCGCACCTACCTTCTTAACCCTTTTCATTTCTGGCTTCTCTACACTTCTCTTCTAATTTTCTTTTATGTTCAGTGACCTTTCACCAATTGCTATAGGCCTCTGCTCAACTGCTAATATCTCAATGTTTTGGTAGCATTAAAATTATATGAGGAAATATAAAATAGACAAAATAACTGCGCATTCTCTATAATGAAATGGGGATGAAGTGAAACTTTGCATTGATAAATACGCGAATTTGAAATGTGTAGTTAAACTTTTAGAAAGGAATTTTTATTTTTTTCTCTTTTACATGGCCGCCATTGATCGTCAGTTGATATTTGACCGTAAGGTGCTGGAACATAGCTCGTACTAGGCATTTTCTATTCCGCCTTCTTAAATTTTCGTGTGCTATTTTTTCATTTATTTATGGAATCTTAGATGGGCTGGGAAAAGCAGAAGGCTCTCCACAGTGAATCCATTAAATTTACTCGCCTCTGTGGGCACCGTGAGAGGTGTGCTCACGTCTCTAATGTCAAAACAAACTTTGTGTTGATTCTTAGCATAGAGCCAACATATCATCGTAAAATTTCACCACTTGGGTTTGAAGAACAGCGAAACAAATATATTTCGATGAATATTTTCTCTTGAGTTGAAAATTCGAAATGGATTTTTGCAAAGTAAAGACCGAAACCATTGAATTCATAACTCTCGGGTTATTGTTCAATACGTTTTCCCTCGCAAAAATGTTAACATGGAGGCAATTCGAATGATGAAAAGTTAGTGGATAAGATTTTTTAAATACAGTTTTAATATCATTTTAAATATTAGTTCCGCATTATATCTCAATTTATATTTTCATATTGGCTAAGTCTACGTTTGTTTAAAGAAACCACAAAGTTACCCATTTTAGTCGTCGTATTCCACACTGGTTAGATCACACGACGCGTAATGCCCCCTGCCCGCTGCGAGGGGTGGAGCGTTTGCAACTTGAAGCATCCACGCATGCGACTCTGAGTGTTCAGTCGGCGGAAATAAATATATATGTTTATATTTGGTCGCCCGCGGCTGCTTTTTCGACGAAGGCGCGTGGCTTCGGGCGCGTTCACTTGAGCAAACGTTGTGACGGGGGTCGGATTGCGTCGTTTACCAACGTTCTCCCAAAATGCACGTGCAGACAGTTCCGAGCGGAGAGTGTGGGCCGGGAGTCCCCCGGGGGCGATATAAACTTAACGGAAGATGCGACGGGGATATTGGATTGGTGGGTGTTGGAGTTCGGGAAATAAGAAGCAGGAGAGCGTACGCCGCGCAGGTAGAAAGGTTTTTCTGTGAAATATTTTCTTGTTTGAGCTGCTACCTGCCCTTGGACGTGCTTTTTATTCCCCAATAATTTTTTCATAGGTGATAGAGATTCGTCTACTTTTTTATCATTAGCCACCATCGCGTTTGCTTCACCTCTTGAGTTCTTCCTTCTTACTGTTTATGGATTCATTCCACTATGAGTCTAAATTTCATATTCCGATTCTCATATCGCGCAGAAAATAGTTTGTCAACTCGACTTTATCGAAAATGTTGAATCAAGGTTCGCTTCTAGAAATAATAATCAGCCTTCCAAGTGTTTTTGTTTCCTCGTCCTACTCACCACACTTTTCTCTTCTCTGCCATCATCGTGACCTTTGAAATAGAGCTTTTTAACTACCAATTTTTGACCTCTATTAAAGCATGGTATTCCTTACTCTTTTCCTTTCTTTTTTTCAACAACTCTTTTGCATCATCTTGCATGTTTGTCTTCCACCTCTTATCACTTGCCTCCATTTCTGCCTGATGCCTGCTCTTTATCTAATAAAACTGCCTTGAAACTGGCGTCGAAGCCTTGGCTGGCGAAATCTGCAGCAAATATTTGTTGAGGATTATAAAATATTTATCTTCTCATATAATCTAAACTATTGAGTAAAGAGCAAAATAGACTAACTTATTTGGCTTTAATAGCAGATTGTACTCATTTGAAGCATGCGATGAAAATTGGCAGCCATGAAACCGTGATAAACTAGTTATTGCCAGTTCGTCAGACATGGAATGTTTCCGGGGATCGGGTTGGTGTGGTAGCTAGAGTACTGGCTATCCATATGAACGGCCGAGGTTTTGTGATTGGCTTATACACTTGGTTGGGGCATCCAGATTCTTGTATATCAATTTATTCATTCAAATAAAGTATTTATTCCTTTCGTATCATATTCCTTGGCAAAGGTGTGGCTTTTGGTGTTGAGGGTATTCGAAAAGTTACGCTTTATTCACAATAGCAGGATGCTTCAACGCCTCGGAGCTTCACTCATTGCCAGACTTACTGGTGACTACCACTTCAGAGTGCGGCAGAATTGCTGATTTAAATGTGGTGCCCAGAATCGAGGTTAAAATACGATCCTGTGATGAAACAAGGTTGGCCGACATATTTACCTTGACATGCCCAACACTTACAACACAGTGCTTAAAGCACAACACAGTGCTTAAAAATTATGCTGTAGTATATGGAGTAAAAATAATTGCAACGATGCCTATTACATCGTTTGTTTCATTGATCCTCAAATCAGCTATTTATGCTGCCGTACCCTATACTTTGAGGTTCACGCTGATAGACGGAAAAGCAGAGCAGACTGTGCAAGCAGAGATTTATTTCATCATTGCATCGTTTCTGCATTTTCTGAGAGATACTACGACCAAATTTGGGCATAAATGAATAATTTCCCTTTTAAAAACGGGTGGCGTAATTTTTTATCTAATATTTTTAATACCATTTTATGAAAGAGAATTTCCATTAGCAAATAGCTCAGTTTTACACAAGGGAATTGTTTGAAAAAGAGCGAATGGCATCACGTAATTTTTATCTAAAAATTTTAATTCCGTTTTGAAAAAGGAATTTCCATTGGCAAATATCCCATTTTTAGAACTTAGAGAATCGTTTGAAAAATTAGAAATTACTATATTTTTTTATATGAGCACCATGTGAAATAATTTTTCATGGTAATCATGAATTAAGCATTATATCATTTACATGTATTTTCCAGTTATAACAGACTCTAGCCAGAATTAAGGAATTTGATCGCCCGTGTTTCAGTTTAAAATGATCAAATTGTGGAAGTTGTGCCTCGAATCACAGTATTGTAGAAGTAGAAAATAACTCTTTTTGTGTGGTCGATAATCTATTTTTTCTTGAGTGTTAATATACAGAGATAAATAGTGATGAACTGGTCTGTGTCCAAAAAATGCGTTAAACATAATTACTATACATTGACCTTGGAACGTACACTGACAACGGGGAGAATGACACCGTCATCGCGTTAATAACTCCAGGAAAATCTAGCGGATATGGACTATGTTAGCATCCCTATTATTCCTTGCGTTAAATATATTTTCCATCTTATAGAGATCAAATATTTCCGGTTACATTTCTCTTTCTCACTACTGTCAAGCTGTCGAAGGGAGAGAGATTTCCATTTGTTCCCGCGAACGATGCATCCAAACGCTAGTAAGTTTAGTGTAACATTTTCCTCCACTTAACAATATTCGTGTCAATCGTGTAAGTTGGTTCGCAGTTGAAGTGTAAAATGGATATCCTGCATGCATTCCACCGTCATTTTACCGCCGCGGCAGCTTCTGCATTGGTACCCGGTTTTTAGTCTCGGCATTAAAGGGGATTAGAAAGGTAAACTCATGCTATGGATCGCTCAAAAACCCACCAATCAGCTGGCTGAATACTAAATGTGGGCAGGAAGGAAGAGGAGGCAGAAGAGCCTGCCTCGTCGGTTCACGCTGAGCACGAGAGGTTAAATGGAGGCAGACCGCGACAGGGGTGGATACGGGAGGTTGGTGTCAGAGGGGAAGAGCCAGCCAGCGCGGGAGTTAACCCGTTTGGCCTTCGGGAGAGAGATCACCTGTTCGGGTGGGGGGGAGGGGGCTAGGTCAAATTCGAGCGGATTTTGCGGTCCCTCCCTTTCGCCGGGAAATCTTAATACGTTCACCCGCGTCAACATCGATCTCCCGCCGAGGGCCTTCTTTTAATTCCGGCCGCTCAGCGCTGTCACCGTCATGGGCCCGCGTCGCCTTCGTGCAGTCATGCGAAATTAAATTCTCATCCAAGTAATTTCGTCGCGGTGCCAAAGCGGACGGCTGGGGATATTAACGCGGACCGATCTATTATTTTTTAGTTTCAAAGTCTAAGCGGGAGAGGATATAGTGAAGTGAAACGCTGAAAATTTTCGTTGATGGGCATGACATAGGGAGGGATATATGAAATGAAAGTTGATAGAGAGGAATTAAGGGTCGTCGGTTTAAGCAAAGGGAAAGTTTTTGTGACAAATAAAAGTCGTGCCTCGACTAAGCTGGGCCTAATGGTGAATTCAAGATGATCGTCATTGGCTTTAACTTTCTCAATCGACTTCGCAGTTTTCACAGATTTTACGTCTGTGTAAATTGCTGCTTTTTAATAGCGTTTTAAGTAATTTGACCTAGAAAATTTCCTATTAGCTTCAAACTTCCAGTGTTTTCTGGCGAATGATCAATGTCTCGTGATAAAAGCATGGTTAAACAAAACTTTTAATGGGATATTATGTTTAACGAGCAGGGGATAGCTCTCCTGATTCAACTACTGGATGCTATTTTCTCGTGCATGAAATGCTGTGGGTGGAGCGATAATGGAGCCCAAAATAGATTGGTTTACAATTACCTAAGAATAGACTAGCTAATATCTCATGTAAAATGATCTGAAGTATGCCTATCATTGTTATAATTATCAAAATGGTGTTGATAAATTAATGGTTTGTGTATATTACTGCACACCTTATAGTCTAGTACCTATAATTTATTATAATTATTTGCAAAATATTTTCCGTTATACAACGTTATGGAAGCTACCTGATTGCTATTTACATGAAAAATGGGACGTATATGTTTAAGTCGTGTTATGGTTTTTTATTTACACTTTATTGCGGTCGAAAAGAGATGTTCAAGGATTTTACTTACTTATTGTGCGATCTTCGAAAAAATTACCACCAAAACCTGCTAAATCGGTTCTGCTTTTTCTTCATCTTAAGCGTCATCTTCCCATACCTTCCGGACATTGGCCTTTGAGATTATAATGGTTTTGAGACCTTGTAACAGTTATCTTGCCTATCACATCTTAAAACTCCGACTCAATGTACTGGGTGAACAGCTGAAACAGGTTAAAAGTTATAGACTTGCAGATACTGAATAACTTTTTCCAGGATAACCAGAACCATGGCATGTGACGGATGGAAATTAATTATTTTTTATTATTATGGAGTATTTTATGACGTATTGTGTATGAAATTGAGAGGTAATAATGGTTTGTCCATTTCGAGAACCTTGATGAGAAAGGTTTTACATTTATAACGAGTTTTCTCTGTACCACATTGATTTTTCCTACATTTACATCGACCTCGTGGAATTAATTACCAAAGCGCAGTATCCATTTATAGTTTTCACACGGGGTTTCCAATTAAGCCTCGAATGCATTTTTTTCACCTCCGCTAGGTGATTAATGGTTTTCATCCTTTTGGAACGTCTTTGCGGTTTGGTGCTGTGAAAGTGGCAAAAAGTCATCGTTTAGCAATCAGTCTTTTGTCCAAAGGAAAAAACGTCAATACCATGCATTCATATTTCTTTTTCGGCGTAATTTATTGAATTTCTAATATTCCAAGGCTAAAATCATTAAATATCCCTATTGATGGCAGTGTGTCCTTTGCAATAGACTTATCTGAAACTGATTATCATCACGCCTCACTGAATTCTGGAATGGCACTCCACTCCATCCTCTTTCCTGATTATCGCTTCATTTCCAATGAGTTTTTATTTTGAACCCCCTCTAATCCTCTGAAGTAGGTATGATATATTGACACTAAATCGGATGCTAAATTTCCTGTTTCAATAAGGAATCATAATTTAAACCAGCTTTAACTGCACTTTTTGTCATTATTGGTTGTTCTTACCATTCATTTATAATTTCTTCAATGTTTTCTGGAGCCTTTAATGTCTGGAACATGTCCAATACCCACGTTTCACTGTTGAAGTTCTCGGTTGGTGTTGATAATTTCTTGTCCTTACCTACTCTAGCTACTTCGTCATCCATGGTTTTATCCGCCATTTTGGTCAATATAATTTTTATGTAACACGATTTTTCCATTTTTTCAATTATTTTCTATGAACTTTTATAACCATAATTATTTTTTTGTAGTAAGTATATATTATTGAATTATATGTATATAAAGTAGCAACTCGATAATGCGAAGCACGAAAATACGAAGTTTTGATTTTACGAAGCAAAACCGTTGCTCCGGACGAAAAGCCTATGCTAAATACATGGCGGTATTCGAAAATACGAAGTTTCGAAAATACGAACCTCGGACCCAGTCCCCACAGAGAAACTGAGTTCGTTTTTTTGAACCTTGTGGGAAAATTGCGTCAGAAAAGCTTTCTATTTTCCGACGTAGATACCTAAAAAATCAGCGTTGCCGAACACAATCTATCAATTGTGTAAAATGCGTGGATTTTAGTGCGTTTATCTCTCACAAGTGCCTGAGCCACACAGTTATTTATCACGTTTTTGTCGTGGACAATTTGCAAAATGTAGGCCGTTTGGCCTACATTTTGGCCATTTTTTTAGCCTATATTTTGGCCATTTTTAAAGTTTTTTCCTGCATTTTTTGCCGTATTTTGATTCCTAAAGAATATCAAAAAGCAGATCATCCCACTATGCACTGGATGGTATGGTATGTAAAGCATTAAGATTGATCCTCTTTGGAATGAATAAAAAAATAAAGACGAATATTATTCCATTATTCAACACCTAGAGGTTCCATTTCATCACACTGGAAACAGTATCGTAAAATAGAAAGATCTTTGTCGGAAGATCATTGACATTTCAAAATAACATTTTACGGCCGGCCGCCCGCTCAATGAACTGAGAATAACGGAATTCGTTTCAAATCGATATGAAGTACTGCTTGAGATAAATATTCACTCCGCAGAAGCCAACAACCTTATGATAAAATGATGGCATTTGCTTTCCTTCATGCTGCGCTACTTTCGTATTTCTAATTAGGACGAGGATGCGTCATTTATGATTGCGCGTGTGTCGTAGTGGTGGATGAAAGGCAAGGGATCGGAGATAAGGAAGATGGCTTTAGCGGTGGAGAAGAAAAGGGATTCACGCTTCAGAGGCACATACTCCCAATTGATTACTACTCTCCGTGTGCCGCGCCTTAAGCGGCACCGCGAGTGCCGCCCTCCGGCTTTCCATTAGCGTTCCAAGCAGGGAAGGAGCACACGCCACGGTAAAACACAAGACAAAAGCCACGGGCGTGTGACACGTGAACGAGTTCACGCAAAATTAAGACGAAAGATTTTCCCACACATATTTTTATCCGACATGCGCCACTTGTTTCACCCGAATCCTCTTCGGGGAAGAAATAGGAGCTCATGGAAGTAAAAATGATACTCCCACCCTCGTAAAGTAGGTTAATGTATAATCCGACTCAACGCCGAGGTAGGCATTGCGAATCGCTGAAGGATTGGCAAAGGAATATTTCGCGGATTCTGCCCCATAAATTCACTCCCCGAGCAACACCTGAGTGACCTAATACCTCGTTCCTCCTTCGTCCTTTCACGTCTTGATTCTTGAAAGAGAAGCTCATAGCGTCTTCCCTCCTTTTATGCTCCTCCTCTCTTCTTCCTCCATTTATCTCGGTCGCTTTTTTAAAGTGCTCGCGGTGAAAATGGGATGAAACCGCGGAACACTAGAGCGGAGTTTAAAAAGAAAAGGTCTTGCGCCGGATTTTTAAGAGCCTGAAGTTGCCACATGAGCTAGTGGAGAGATGTTGTAAAAGGGGGTGGGTCCTCTAGAAATGTCCTTGAGAGGTATTTCTCCCTAACCCCTCTCCCCTACTCGTTCACACCCATCACTAATACCCATCTGCCTCTCATTATCTCCTGCGTATCAGAAGAGGAGCCGAAGCGTGAACATTGGAAGGAAATGATTAGGCCGAACGTTCGCGAACTTCAGTCAGGTGGCTCGCTGCTAGAGAATGGCTCGTAATTACGCTCTCTGGAATGGAACAAGGGGCTGTATCGGCGTCAGTTTCCTGTCTTAATGGATGGCTCTGCACAAAAAAATCGTTCGCTAAGTTCTAAGGATCAGGAGACTGTAGGGTAAAGTACAGAGTTTTCACCCCTTAAAACTTGTACTATAGATGGAAATGAAGCAGTTTTGGAATAGTCCATCCTATGCATGCTCCATTCCACTTTTGGTGGAGATGAAAGTAATTAATAGGGATTTTGAACTTATAATTATACCTAACTTTATTCCTAGCTAAATTACGACTGTGGAGTCTTTTCTCACATTTTGTCCGTAAGAAGCACCTATAACAAGAATGGAGAAAAAGTGTGTTACGATGTAGCTCGAATACGCAACAAAAGGGTTTGCTACCAAGACCTTAATGCTGTCGCCACGGAGGAATGAAGGGAAGAGTCCTTGAGTGGCAGGTGAAGTCTCTAGAGTACTTTTGTGAAACATTAGAAACGAAGAGTTTGAATAAGCTTTATATTTAAAGAAAATAGTCCACAAACAGAAAAATTGCCAATTTAATGTCTATCTCAATTCAAAATATATTTTTTGAGCAGAACCCGTTTTCTGGGAGCTCTCTGATTTGGTATTTACTGGAAGAGGTTGCAGGCGTATTTACCATCGCTTGATAGGATAGGCACGATGATGTCCGGTTGCATTGGAATAGATTATAATCGATTAAGTAATGTATATGAATTGCATGAAAAATGGGCGGATGTCTTATTTGCAGCCATGCCTAAGAGTCAGATCGAGAGCCGACTGTCGATTACTTCTGCCTCATTGTTTCGACAATTTCAAGATGTAAACATTGCAGTAGATGCGGCCGACATGAGGAGCAGAGAGTGTGGTACATATATTGGAAGAAACGTTAAGTGATAGTGGCTAAAAAGTAGGGTATTTGTCAAAATATGAGACATTCACAAGTTGGATGTCGTTGTAGCAATGTGTATCCTAGGAACCAGTCAAAGGAAGAAAAGAAGTTGTTGTGATTTGAAGGAATTGGTCGCCAAATATTTGACGCCGAGGAATGATAAACTTGCAGCGAGTAAGTTTTATGTCTTGTAGCTCTGCGTATTTTATCATATGAGTTAGGCAGTGATCCAGCAATAAATACTCGATCGTTTCCCGTGGGCTGATAGAATACTGTTTACATTACTGTTATTTAAATTTTGGATATAAAGTGGTGGGATTCTTTATCTAATATATTTCACTAAAATGTTTATATCAGTCAGGTGATCTAGTATTCACAACGGTTAGTACCAGTAGACTATCTATAAATAATTACTTAGAGGATGGAAATAGGGCATTATATTTCCTAAATGTTAATCATTAAGTTGCGGAATTTATGTTCAAAAATGTTCATTATTTTCTGATTTATAATAATACATTTAAATGGAGAAGCAATCTCTTTTATATAACTGTATTGATGGCTGAGCTAACATGATAAATGATGCTGCATCGACGTTTGGACGTAAGTCATGGACACACGTTTAAAGTAAGTCAGGTGAGTAGAAAGTGATAAAAATTCGTGAAGACCTGTCCCTTTTAGGATATGTAGCGTGTCCCCGTGTGTCACCCGATCGTGGAATCTATAGAAGTCCAGCTGACCGCGTGTCATGTTTCAATTAACCTTCAATTGGGAAAACTCGGGGTTCCCGCGGGTTCAGGTGACGTCATTTGGAGGTAAATGGCCGTGGTGCGCCTTAGGCGGTCATATTATGTCATTCCGGTCTTTCCTGCCATGATTGATGACCGAGCCTGGGCAGTGGAAGAGTGGGCCGTTTGAAATTCGGATGCAAAATTTTGCACGCCGCAAAATAAATCCGCTAACTTGGCCGCGAGCCAAATGGGATGATAAGGGGACTGCTAGTATGAGCGGGGTTTCTAAACAAGTTTCGGCGTTCTAGGAAAAAGGTTATATAGTGGCCGATTGCCAAGGGGCTTCGGAATTGATCGCTTAGCCCCGGGATACCGAAGTTTATCAACTATATACGCTGGGCTGGCTCTAAAATAGACCTGTTTGTTTTACATCTTGGTACTTCTTTGTCTCACTTACGTTGCCAAAAAAAAGCCCTTTTATTTCCTCTAGTAATGGAGAAATTTGAGCGGAGTTTTTATCTTTTCCACGGGCAAAAATGGACTAATTTATAAATCACTGGTTGGCTCCAGCTAAGAATGCGGTTACTATTTCTTTTTTTGGGAACGGCGAGGAAAATGATTTTTTTCGAATCTTGTACTAAAAAATGGATTAATGTCATGACATACCTGCAAAAATATCCAATATAATGCACGCCGAAGTCCATGATGATACCAATTGTGCTAAAATATGGATTAAAACGACCATGATGAAATCTTGGGAAACATGCCAACCTGCAGGAATTCCATCATGCAATGAGTGTTTGACTGTGTACAAAACTCAACTGAGTGTTTGCCATTGATTTATTTAACAGGTCTCTCCGTGTTTCGGCTTTTAGGAAGTCGTTTGAAACTGGATTTCTTGAACAGCCGTGTACTGGTGGCTTAAAGTTGATGCTCCACTCTAGGAGAGAGTCTTTCATTCATCTATTTTCTAATTGACGTGCTCCAGACCATTTTGATAAAAATTATTCGTATTTTCATGCTATTTTTTATAAAATGGGCAATTTTTGAAGCGTGAATTTCCAATATTCATATTCACAAAAGTATTGCTCGAACAACAAACCGGTTAGTATGATGTTTTTAGTGGCAAGCATTCACGAAATTGGAAGTGAAATGTTTTAATGACTCTCATGTGCACTTACTTATTGCAACTATTCACTTTGCGAGTCACTGCAGGGATGTGCGGGCAAGGGTGTCATAATTCTAGCATTATAAAGGAGATGAAATTGAAAAGATAGATCGGAATACAGAAACGGCGAGTAATAAATAAATGTTAATGGCGTATCTTCAAAGTTCCTTCTCTTTTTGGCGTAAATGCTAATAACGCATGGAAACGAGGAAATTTTGTATCCATAAGCTAATCAGTTTATCTCGTATGTTCCGTTAACCTATCGTATTTTTCGATGCTTAAATGATGCCCCCCATGTCACCCTGAATTTCATTTTATCTGAATATTTATTTTAGCCGCAAACGAGCATCAAAACAACAGGTCTGTACTGCCTAAATAGCCTCCAAGTCTGTAAAGACGCCAAACATATATTTTCCATCAGCTGCGACACTCTTTCGTTCTAGCCTTGATGACAGATAGAGTATAGGATTAGAAGAAAATTTAAAAAAATATATGGTTGAAGAAAGGAATCCTGCTGTTATCCACAAGTGATTGATTTAATACTGTTGGGAAGCGGGCTGCGGAAATATGAAAGTTGAGCTTAAAATAATTTAATGAACACGTATTGATTAGATTAAATCCATTGTATTTGAATACTTTTCGAATAATTATTCTTATTTGAAATGATAGGATTAGTTTTGAAGCGTATTGGGTAGGTACTGCGGAATACCCATGTTAATAGAATGGATAACTTTCCAAAAAATTCAGGTTTCTGAGAGAGGGGTGAATATTTTGCAAGGATTGAGATAACCGAAATTGGCATGGGTACTCCTGTAAGAAAAATTTTAGGAAAATTAAGAAA
Source organism: Ceriagrion tenellum (assembly GCA_963169105.1). Classification (NCBI taxonomy): domain Eukaryota; kingdom Metazoa; phylum Arthropoda; class Insecta; order Odonata; family Coenagrionidae; genus Ceriagrion; species Ceriagrion tenellum. Next base: position 35,309,925 of record OY720636.1, on the reverse strand, counting down.
GGTGTTGGATAGAGGGGTAAAAAGGAATTTTGGACGTATACGATTGCGATTTTTTTATTGTGGAGAAAGTGTTCCACAAAAATAAGGCAATATGGATAAACAATGGATGAAGATCTTCAGAGTCCCACCCACGGAATTTTAACATTTTTGACTGTGCCAACTCCGAAAGGTAACGCCAAGACAGGTTTATGTACATATACATTTTTTTCTCCTTTAGTAAAATGATAACGTTATTATTAATAATAATTCTTTTTCAGAGTTCGAATGAAATAGATATATAAATATATCTGAGAGTGCGAAAATTTCACCAAACTCTCCTCCAAAATGCGGAATCAACTCCACTTTCCAGATTTTAATGTGAGACCTCCGTCGTCATATTTCAAGATACGCTTTTCAAGTGCCAAAAATGACAGAGGAGTCTGCGGATTTCATTCCCATGTCTAGCTCGTTTTCTCAGGGCGAGTGAACTTAATGCTGCTCCGTATTACTATGCACTTTACGTGTTTTCCACGAAGAGGAATTGCTGATGGAGCAGAGTGCAGATTTTCTCTTTAATGGGCTTGATAATGGCTTTAGACATCTCGGATAAGAATTGCACTCTTTAAACTAATGATGTATTAATTTATCTTTATAGTCAAGTCTCCATTATTTTTACTTATTGGATAACTCTTGAAATATATAGAACTCTTGCATTTGTATAAGGCATATATTTGTATGTGCGCAAACATCTCTTGAATTTTAATTTTAATATTTATATACGACTTCGTAGAAGATAGGACAGAAAGAACTACTTCAATGCCTAAAGACGGATTTTTACGTAAAAAAGGCAATAGTCTCCTCCTTTATGAGCTGAGATTGATCAAATAAACAGGAAATGCTGATTTGAACATTGGGATTAGAATAGCTATGATCACAAAGAACTGTGGTTTGCGAACTTAAGAAAACTCGAAAAATACATTTGAGAAACACGAGACAAGTAATTCCTACAACGAATTCTCTACCAAAGAACCGTCGGGGTACATTTAGGTTATTTTTTTAGTTGTGGAGCATAAAAGCATTTTTTCTTTGACTAAGTACAGGTATTTATTGTTTAAACGAAGAAATTGTCATTTTTATCTAAGGAAAGACTGGCGCTCTGTTAATTGCTCGACTTCTGCTAACGGAGGAGTTTCACAACTTTCGATGAGGCCTTCTTTTCCTTCTTTTGAATGGCCATAAAGAGACACCATGGGCTCTTTATATTGTTTCCTCTCTTATTTTCGCTTATTATTTAATTATTGTTAAAAATGTCATACTTTGTTCAATGAATGTCTAAAATAATATGCATTTAAACCATTGAAATTCATTTTACAGTTTAAGTCATATACAACCAAACGTTTCTCTTGATGAGACAGGCTCTTCTACATCGCATGTATTTCGTATGTTATGAAATAAAACAGCGAAAGTGTGAATATTTTCCTGGTCATTCCACTCTCTTGGCAAGGCTTAAGAGTTGTCTTCCCCTCTACTGGACTCGCGGCCAAATGAAAGCAAATTCATTTCCCCAGGGAAAGAAAACCCATGGCCCTCGAACGAGGGTGACGTCGGAACCTGACATATTTTTGGAGGAAAGTTTCGTGGAATGGCAAATTTCTTTGTGCCTTCCCTTTCATGTTTTTTTCTGGAATATTCATTTTGACCTGTTTTTCTCAGCATTTTCATGTCGTCCGCCTAAAACTAGAAGCTGTCGCTCCCGTGAGAGGCTTTTGTTTGGAGGGCAAACATGGAAGGAATAAATGGATATCATCCTCTTCGAACCGTCGCATTTTTTATTTCTCCCGGCTTCTCTTCATTCCTCCTTACTTCCGCCTTTATTCCTCCACCCTTTTCCTCCCTTCTGCTCTCCAACCCTCACTCGCCGTTTCCTTCTCCACGTCTCTTGAGGCTTAATAAAAAGGCTTTGACGTCCCAGTCATCAGCCGTCGACATTTTTCTTTGGTGAGTAAACTACCTGTCAAGTTGATGGGCATCAAGTTAAATCATTCGGGCGTTTTTGTTTTCGTTTCAGTGGGGGTATGAAAAAAAGGTGGAAGTTCGAAGTGTCAACATGCCGTATTCCGTTCTTTTTTTGGATGATTCGTTTAATTAAATGCTAACATCTCGTGTCGAACCGTGGGCGTCCAAGCCTTTATGATGCATCCATCCATTATGTTCTAACAATCAGGGTGTGTGGTCGAAGCGAAATCAATGCATCACGCGTCATCTGCAGTTTTGGGTGGTTGAGTATCCTCGATAGACGAATTTAAGCAATGAAACTCAACGCTTATGGTTTGAGTTACGACTGCCTGTGGCACTTTTTTGAAAATGCAAAAGGATAAAATGACTTCAGTTGAAACGCAAACATTTTATGAGTCTCACTTCTTAATAGACCCATATAATTCAATAATTCTTTAGATCAGGAGGTATTCGTTTGAATTTTAAATATTTGAATCATTTCAGAAGAATGAAATTGCATAAATGGTCCACTGTAGCGTGTTAGCAAAACTTCATTCTGTCTTGCGCTTTCTGTACCTACTGTTGAGTTTTGCATTACTAAAATATTCAAATAAGTATACTTTTCAGTACGTAACTTTACTTATGAAACGAGAGATCTCCAAAAATTGATAATATGAGGGAGAGACAGTTGAATGGAAATCACTGAGAAACTTAGGAGATTTGGATATATTCAGCCGACATCTATGAGATGGCCTTTAACAATTTCTACAAAATTGTAAAACGTATACCTTCCACATAGAATTTGTACTCACAACAAATTGTATTATAGTATTACTACTCTTAACTTAAGTAAATATAACTGGAGTAGTGATTACCTTTTTGATGGCTTTTCAGATTCTTTGAAGCATTTTCTGATTAAGTTTGACAGTATCATTCAAATGTAAAAGCTGGTACGTAAGCTGAATCATCAGTCTTGTTGATGGAAAAGCAATGAAAGAAAATATGGCCTTCATTCGACAATTACGGAAGTTCCATTCTGGATTGTGGAAATTATTTTTTCTACCTAGCGACGATAGTGTTGTCGGTAATAGTACTAATATACACTGTTATGAGTTTGTAAGTAATTGTTTTAGTTCAAAATATGTATGTTATATTCATGGTAATTATATAAAATATGTTTGTGGATTGGGACTTAGAATTTTTATAAATTTTTATCGGAATGAATTAATAAAAAATATTATCGGAGTGATGATCTTATACGAATTTATGTGTTCTCATCAAGATGCAATCCTGAAAAATAATTTGCTAATTCATACGTGTCTTTTCATCTCACCGGTGTACATAAATAGGAATTGAGGATGAGAAACTTATGTGGAAAAGATGCATGTTACGATTTGTTTTCTTTCTGATTAAAACCTAGGGGATGTAGTTTTCTGTGAAGGAATCATTTAGCTAGACCTGGAGTCGAGCTCAGATCTCCCATTTTCCGCTCAGATGTGCTAAAAAATGACGCCAACAAGCTATCCTTGGCTTGGCTGCTTACCAATTTATTTTTCCTTTTCCGCAGTGATTGAAAATCTTATTCAAGTGCAAGTTTTCAATTCGAGTATTTTTGGAAAAACAATGTGTAGTATGAGCGTTACTAAAGCTTCAATTTCTACAAGCCAGGAGATGCGAAGAGATTTTCTCACAAATGCTTTTCATATCAAGGAGGCGGCTTACGAATTATGTTATATGGTAAAAAAAGAAGGAATTTCATTTGATTTGATGATAGAGAATTCTATCGAGGCGCGATTGACTGACGACATTTTCCATGTTATTCCAAAGAAAAAAATTAATAGGCTATCTTAAATAAATTCGATCTTGGATATCTTTGGACTGATTTGAATAAAATATACAGTAATCCGGTTTCAGATATTGGCTAATCGCTGCCATAGCTAAAATAGCGTGCATATTTAAAAAACCAAGTTGCATGAATCTGCACCATTTTATTGTTTTCTATTATACTCTTGTATGCGAATAAAAGCATTAGTGAAATTTTGTCTGACCAAAAAATCTAACTGAAATATACGAATATGAATAATTGAAATGCTTCTCTCTTGAGCCACGGCCTGCCACGATAGAAACTCCGCTCACTCACTTAAGTTTATCTTTGCTGAACTCGGATCGAAATCGGAGGGGTGACCCTCTTAACCATCCAAGTGCTGTTACCCTTGTATTATAGTGGTGGACAGTAATTTTAAAATGCCTTAGTCGTCAAACCACGTAATACTACTGATACTGCTTCTTTTATTACTATTTTGTAAGAATACTTGGACTCGCAGTGAAGCAGAGATATTCGATACAGCTTGAGATATTTTTATTCCTGAAAAATTATTGTAACTCTAGTTTAGTGTCTAGTCTAAATCTATTAGAATATACGAAAAGCAACATATATTTTTCATTTTAGCTGGCCAATGTTTTGTCGTTATATCACTTCCGTTAACTAGGCAAAATAATCTCATTCAACTAGAATTATCATCATACTTCGGAAAGCTTCACTTTCCCTCATTTTGCTAAAAATGGGAGTTTACCCTCGTTTCCTCGCGAAAAAAAGACATGTTATTAATTAAGGCCGTTAAATCAGGCAAAGAGATGTCAGCGGATTTATTAAATGTGTAATTTGAAGTGATGTAACTTTTGCCTTCTCTCAAAAATTCTTGGAAAAATAAAACTTTTCCCGCGGGTTTCTTTTTCGCTTCAAGCCAACCACCATTTCTTATGTCTTATGCTATCAATTGTATTTCCCTGCCTAGTTAGAATGCTTCCATTACACCCCAAAATGTTTTCTGCAGCTTATTATTTCCCTTTGAAATCTCTTGTAAAATTTATTAGGCAGGCTGAAACGAATGGACATTCTTTATTACAACATGGTTAATTAAACAGCGGCTGACTATGAAATCACAATTAACAGTAAGCTGATTCCTATGTAGGCGAGAGTTTTTTCATTTTATATCCCTGATAATTTTGTATCTTCCTAGAAAGAGAAGGACTCATAACAGTCCCCCGATGACTTCCACCATTATATTCAGTATTTAAGTCCTATGATTGATTACCATACCTCTCTGTACATAATTGGCTTATGTAACACTAAATTCCTCGTTCTTGCATCCATGTATGATTTGACTGTGTACTTCTTTCGCGTGTCTCTTGTCATCCTCTTGGACATTTCCCCTAGATTCCTTACAATCTCGTTGTGTGTCCAAGTGTCCTGACTATTCTTTCTATTTATGTTACCAATAGAACTCATCTTTTCTGCATGTTAAATTGTTTTTGAGTATATTTGCCTATGTGATTTTCAGAATCCGTCTTCAGTTCCAATTTTCTATTCTTTCTGACCCACTTTTCCGCTCTTCCGATTCTCTCACTAATCGAGTGTAAATCTTCCTTCAACATTCTTACCATATTGTTACCTATCTCCTACTGCACCATCGAGGAGTACATAGATGCCTTTTTCCTCTCGGATGCCTTTTTATCTGAGATTTTTTATAATTTATTTCCGATATACTTCCTCCGATATCTGTATCACGCTCCATTCTTCCCCTAATACGATATCTGTATCATGCCTCCTGTGTTAGAATTCTTCATTTAAGCTCACTTTTTAAGTGATAATTATTAAGTATTCACTGGCATATTAAGAAATTAACCACATTAAGACTTCTCAACTTTACTAAATCGTATTTTCGTGGTAATTCTTGGTACAACATTTTTTATAGTTTCTTCATAATATCTCCGTTTAAATTAATTCTTGTGACGATATTCACACCCATCACAAATTCTTCCTCCCTACTCATTACCCTACATTTCTCACTCTCCCCCTTTCCGGATGCGAATTGACAGCATGCTGCGGAACTAACTTGAACATCCATGCACTCTCTCATGGTCAAACGGTTAATTATTCCGAATCCTGGTTGGTACCCGTATGCCGACGCCGAGGATGGATTCATGTGGACTGTGTAACATAAATCCCGTAGAAAATTTTTAAGCTCCTTCAAAGTCAGGTCGAATATTATTCCTCAAATTACTTCTGAATAGATATTATTATAATATCTTTCAGACACTAGTGTCCAAATGGATTCAATCTATGTGACATTTATGGTTAGGTAATTATCGGCTTGGCCACGGATAGTTTTCTTCAATAATAAACTTGTCAATTTATCTGCATATTAAGCGTACCATTTTTTTCTTCGAATGTCCAGGTTGGGATTAGAAAGTAATGACATCTCCTGCAGCTATAATAGAACGCCCTTAACGGCTCTTTCGAAAAAGTGCGAATTAGGTCGCTTTCTGAGTTGTGCAGGTGTGATTACCTATCGTCGAGCTGTAAATTCACATCCAAAGACGCGCTATCCATATTTTCGCAAGGTCTGTCCGTGGGGAATTAGCAAAGTCAAATATGATTGCAGAATTGTATGCCATTTGGTCTCGCTCATTAATCGGCTCTCATGTTTGAGCCCCGCAACTCACCAGTTCAAATTTGTGAGCCTAGGACGATGACGGAGGTGTTGAAATCACCTCTGTGATCTCTGCTACTTCACGCATTAATTTGCATTAAATGCCAAACGTCCGGCCTCAAAGATTATGGTCCTTTGACCAGGCCATCCCTCTGCAAAAGTTATTTTTCTACCTCAGTAAATGCGCGTATGCATTATTCAATTAAGATGCTGTTGGCATGTTTGTTAGTGTGACTGATCCTTAATTATCTATGCTTTATTGTTCTCGCAAGCTTTTCTGGCGCTGCGCTGTGAATATTGATTTTGAAAAAAGGAGTTTTATAAGTGTATGAAACGGGGGGATGACGATTATTCACAGCGGAGGTTGATTCAGAAAACTTTTCTTAATTGCTATTCAACACAAGCGCTGAAGGAAGAGGTGGGATGACTAACCGCTTCCCTCCGGCCTGTTTCTTCTCCTGTCAGAGTAATAATTTAAGATCTGTGTCTCTGATAAAAGTAAAGGGATGGTTATTTTTAATTGTCTAACGTGAGTGTCACTTTTGCCTTTTCCGCGGAGTAGAATGGTTCCCCATATTTACTGTCTCCCTCGCTTCCTCCCTCTCTTCCCTTCCACAATTTTACCTCCCCTTTTTGCCGCATAGATCAAGTAATTTCTGCGACAGCTGTGCCTATGACTGTAAAAATGGTGAACTCATCGCCGTCTCACGGAAAATTTTCGAGCATCAATCCGTGCGACTAGAATAATCCATCTTTCTGCCGTGCATCTCCGTGCATGGAATTATTTAGCGTCAATATGAGGGTTTTCAGCGTCTTTACATTGTTATGATTACTCCATGGTGAATAAATAGCGAACCTTAAGTCTTTAAAAAATCCAACTAATACATGTGGTGGTATATGAAGTTTTACATCTGCATAAATCCACTTAGTTCACATTCTTTGAAGAAGAAGCTTAAGCTCGTGACCTTTAGGAAGATATTGGTTTTCTTGATCTTTCTATTTACACGGCGCGTTGCGTATTTTTAAAATATATTTTCTTGGGCGCCTTCTATATTTTTCGTCCACGTGTTTTCATTTCCATTTTTGAGCTTAGACAATCCTCAGTTTAATGAGATAAGTGTGTCGATCATTCATTGATATAAATGGAATGGGAGAAGGAATATAGTTTTGCCAATGGGAATTAGAAAGTTAAAAAATTGGATTTATGGACTCGGTGAGGAGAAAGCATAGAGCGGAAGACAGATGTAAAATATTCTAATGAATGATTAGATGTTGAGTTAATCTCATTTAAATCTAAATTTGACTTAATCGGTTGACTGCCTCCAGTACTAATGCAAAGTATTAGTATATGCATTCATTTTGCTACGGTTTTTATTTCTGTATTCCATACAAAATATCTGTCATTCATTCAGCACTGTGATAGTCCACTTTAATGCAAATTGTTGATTTATGTGACTTATGTATTAGGATGAAATATTCGTTGTTCTTAGCCTCCTTAACATTCTCTAGTTCCCTTAATCCAAAAGATATAAACGCTCTCTAACGTCAGTCCTCCAATGTTCCTGGGGCCGGAATATTAATGTGTCTTCATGCATTTCCGCCATCAAATTTTGCAAACTCCTCCTTCTCAGAATAAATTATTTCACCGAGAATAATATATGAAGTATATGGAGCTCTTCATCCGCTAGCGATGTAGGGATCCTTACCCACCATTCTCTCATTATCTTCTGCCCTCTTCTCTTGAGTGGATCTACCTCATTTCCGTGGTGTATCTCATGTTGTAGCCAAAAGTCATATAAATCTGAGGCATATTTTATTTATGGGGCTTAACTTGAGAGGGCAGTCACGTTAGAGGAGTCTCTTCGTCTGTGGATGCACTAATATAATGGGTCCCCTCCAAAGGAAAGTATTTAAGCACCTAAAGAACACACTGGCTTGAACCCGGGAGAGAAATGCTTCTGTGATATCTCCAAGCATTTCATTAAAGGCGTGCTCCGCCTAAAATACATACGAGCTCAGCATTTTCTACCTCCACATTCATGACGTTTTCGTGGAATACCGGAGAACCACTTGTATCTTGAGTCCTAAGATATTTAAGGATTTTATAGCTGCATGCGTCGAAATCGCGCCGCATTGTGCGAGTTAAAAACATTGTTTTCTCTGGTGAACAAATCATCCACCAATTGCATGAATCTAATCTAGCCACCTATAAAATGGTTTTAATTCAAACGAGTTATTATTATTATTGTTCTTAAATAACGTCTTGAATTTAATTTTTTCTCCGGTCATCAATCCCAGTCAATAGTCAGTAAGCTGTAATAATTCGATGCGTGTTGAAACGATGCGTAATTGATATCGCCATTTTTTACAGAAACTGATTTTTATCACTGAGTAACCGCCAAAGATTAACTATTTTGATAAATTGACGGCGGCAGATGTGTTTTTTTAGTACTCTGCGTTGTTATAGGGTTGTAGGTTTGCTGATAAAATGATCCAAAAGTAAGATTATCTAATAGAATCAAGGAACGACTAGTTGTTTATTTGGCTTATTTTCGTAATGAGTGTACTTGTATAGTGGTGCTCAACTTATTGTGTGTCATTGTATTTTGGAGATATGGAGTAACTGGAGGACTAAAAAAGGACCGTTTATGTAAATGGCTTTATGGCATGATGAGCCTCGGATATCCTTTTACTTTGGAGGCCGAAAGTACTAGTCACTAGGCCGAAAGTACACTAGTTGTTTTGGCTCTTACGTATTTTAGCCCAGGAAAACTTTTTGCACTTTTTTTACCCTATTAATGACTTTTTAAAAGTCTGAGTAACAAAAGCTTTTCTTGAAATATGCAAAAAAGTACACTGGCTCCCATTCATACTTCCTATGAAAAAAAGACTGAAAGAATGTAAGGGGTTGAATTAGTGTTCATTTCTTCCTTGTTGAGGACGACCGTGACCTCATCGACTCTTATTCTATAATGAGCTTCATTTGCAAAAGAAGAGCTTTTATTTTTTTATTCTGAGTCGTATAGAATCTTCCTTTCCTCCAAATGAGCGCCTGCAACTTGACTCTGGAGCGTCTAATGAAAAGCAAAACGGTGCATCCCGGTCGGATTTTAAATTTTCCATTTCGTCGGTGATCTCGGCGAGGGTTCCAGCCAAGGACCTATTTTTCTTCTTCAGTAGTATCCCGTTGCCCTTCTCGTTTTGTTCCAATTTCCCGGGGCTGTCATGTATCCTGAAATTGATTGTGATCTCAATAGCATTTACTGTGTAGATTCCAAATCATCCAAGTTTAATCAATGAGCACGCCACCTCAGCATTGATAAAGCACCCTTTATGGTTAAATAGGAGTCATCATTGGTTGTTTAATCCTAAGATTCGTTGACTTTGACTTCCATCCTTCCCAATTTAATGCTAATTATCTTACTTGCCAGTCGCTCTTCCTATCTTTATTTGGCCCATGAAATTTTCTCCTTGGTATTCATCTGGGGACTTACCTCTTTATTTTTACCTTCAATCATATTCGTACACCTATTGTGTTCCATTGTGTGTCAAATACATCTGGTTCTTCTTTTCTGCATGGTGTTCCATATGGTCCTTGCCTCTTCTACTCTTCTATAAATTTAATCATTTCTTATTTTGCCCCTATATTTTATCTTCAGCATTCTCTTCCAGCACCAGGTTTCTAAGGCTTCTAGTCTTTTCCTGTGTGCTTTTTCAATGGTCCATGCTTCCAATCCATAGAATACCACATCCCACTTGAATTTTATCTTACACTCTTTCCATATATGCTGTTTTTTCTTCTTTGAACACAGGATTCTTCTTTTTACTGTGAACGCCTTCCTAACTTGGGCTATTCCTTGCATGATGTCCGTTGAACTTCATCTATCCCTCGTGTTGGTACTTCCGAGATAGATGAAGGAGTCCACTGGCTCTAATTTCTCCTTCATTAGCGTGGCGCCTACATTCAGCTTTTATCTTCCGAATACTAGGACGAAAATATAAGTAAGGTATAATATATAAGTAAAAATATAATTAACGGCGGAAAAATAGGATGGGATCTCCTATTTTTCGGTGTGAGGTCTGCAATTGGTGCGGCCTCGGTAAAAAAGAGGATCTAAATGCTTTTAGTGGCTGCATAACTGCAAAATATAGATGAAAAATAGGAAGTTTATTTGTATTAGAGAAAAGAATAAAAGCAAAAGCATGGGAGTAAATTTGGTGGTTTCCGGCGATACTTTATGGAATTTACTGAACATTTTGAAAGAATAGAGTAAACTTTGTTTTTCCGCAATGAAAGGAAATTTATCATTGTGGAAAAACAAAGTTTACTCTATTCTTTCAAAATGGGAGTAAATATTTGAAGAGAGAATATCCTGCCTAAAACCATGGAATTTATTGTGCTAGGACGGTCATAACTAGAAAAAAGCAAGGAAAATGGAAACAGGATGAGAAAGAGATGTGGAAGGCTGTTTTCTATAATGTTTTGTTAAATATATATGCTCTGCATAATTACTGTCGTTGAATTAATTCACCCAACGGTAGAATTCTCTTTTCTCATCAAATGTAATGGACCTCTTAAAGTTCTAACCTCCTTATTTTTTACTCATTAATGAAAGGCTACTTCATCTTATGGTTAGGCGTTGGATGTAAATGAAAGGCTTTTTAAGGGAAATATTTGTTTTGAAAATGATTTTGATTTATTGTATTGTTTAAAAATATCGATTTTGACCGTCAATAACATATTTCGTAGACCACACCGTGACCATAGAAAGATTTGCGCTTTTTTCGAACGTCGGAAAGTGCCTCGAGGTCAAACCCATGGGGCCTGTCACGAGAAATTTGAAATGTATTCCTCGAAGAGATGGAGGGAGAAGGTCGGGGTTTTGGGTATAAGGGTTAAATTCATTTCCCTCTCCGCCCCCCCCTCTCTGCAGTTTGACTCCAGAATAAACTCCTCTGTTGGGCGCCACTTTTCGTGGCTTTTAAGTTGATTTCTACTGCCTTTCCAATTCCGCGAACTTTCCTCTCTCGTTCGGAACGGCAAAAAAATGCGAGAGAAGGAAATAAAGAAAGGACTTTTTCCTCCTTCTATGTGGAATTTCCTTCGCCGTGCTGGAGGAACCGCCTAGCCTCCTCGTAGAGGGCTTATCACCCCTTTACCGTGCCCACATTCGTCGGGCGAAAGGCCACCCAGACCAAGGGAGGCAGGGGGCCTCGTACCTCTCGCCCTCCTCCAGGGCTTGCCCTCCCTTATACCAATCTCACGAAGCGGTCGGAGGAGGCAAATATAAGTTTGAAGTTGGTCGCCATGGGTGACGGCCGAGAAAGATTCCTGAGGCCGGGCGACTGTTAATTTTCAATATCGCCTTTCGATGTAAATTCTAAGTCGCAATAGATGCAAGATTTTGTATGATACTTGTATGGAACTCTTCTTTACAACTCTATATTGGGGTGGCATATCAAGTAGCTTTTAACAGATGTGAATATCGCACGATGTGATGCATTACAGTAAAGCACATGATAGTAGTGTAATGCGTGTTGCAATACATCAAATGCCACATCGAGTTGTTTTCCACGTTACTGTGTATTTCATTTTCATCAGGTATTGCAAAATAATTGGCTCGAGTGGAAGAATGCATCTCTAAGTCTGGCCACCAATGGAAGGAAAATTCAAGAAATAGTGATATTGTAAACGGAACAGCCCAAGCAAAGAAGCGATCGAATAGAGAAAGAGTCTACTGACAGTTGACAACACGTGCCGTAAAAATGAAAAAAATGAGTGCCATCGGAACATATATTCGGAGCATCATGTTCAAGGCTAATAAAGCCTGTAAAGCAGCTGGGAAGAATTGAGTATGACGTTCACTTAAAGAATGACGAATATTAAATGGGCGGAGAGAAATTAATTTGAAGTGCTGGTGATAAGACATGAGAGAAAAGTAAATATTTAAAGAATGGAATATCCTATTGGAAAAAATATTGGAAGGAGAAAATTAGTTGTTAAATTACCGAGTAACACCAAGAATAGAATCAGGATAGTTTTGAAAGATTGAAGCGGAGACTAAAAGGAATGAAGCGATTGGCGGAAGAGGTTGAAGAAAGAGAGAAGAGAGAAGGAAGAAGAGAGAAGGCGGAAGAGGAGTGATGACTCTTAGGGCACCATTCTTTTCGGACAGATGAATGCTGATGATTATGATCAAGTTGTATCGTATTTCACACTGAACCGTCCTTAAATCATATTTCATCCCATTTCACAACAATTGCCGTCGATAGTAATTGCAAAGCTATGTAATCCATTCTCTTATCGCATTGAATTGCGTTGCAGTTGCAACTCATCGCTACTTATCCCTTAGTCCGGGCTTTCAAAATTGCAATTTGATATCTTGGATGTCTTGTTGTTGAGTCATCGCGCATTAATAGATGTGACCAATAGACGGATTTAAATTCTATAGCAGTAGCCTTATGAGTTGCGTGCAGGCAACGATGTCGGAAATAGTCTATGGGGCACATCAGACATGGTCCCAGCCTCTTGCAGCTGAGGAAATAATTTTTATTTTCAATTTGACCAGCAATATGCTGTTAAAATCCGCGTTCAAAGCATACATGATCTGGATTACATAACTGCCCTCAAGGGTTAAAAACTCATATGTCAAATTACTTTTCCGGAGTACTTTCTGTGATACGTGGAAATAGTTATTTTTCCCTGATAGTGGTTTTATGCAGTGATTCTACTATGAGACTTTTGACCGTTAAATTAAATGAAAAATAAAATAACTCTCATATTTTACTCAATTTATTTTTCAAAAACAATTAATGCAATTCTATGAAAGAACTTCCCGTATGCCTGAAAAACTTAAAGAGTACGAAGTAAAACGGTGTGATGACTGAAATTACGCAATTTTTGTAATTGTTACATTCAAATTTGAAGCTAGAAAAAGTTTTGAGCCCAATGAAAATATTATGGCAGCCGTAGTGTTAATTTTGCAGACTTTCCAGAATTGCACTTCCATAATGGAATCTATTTATTGTAAAAATGTTCGACTAAGTGCATGGACCAAAAGGGGGCTATGAAGAAAAATAAGCGCATTTTTTATCTAAACAGTCTTTCATTGCCAGACTGAGAACTTTTCACCTCGCTCACGTACAAATCAACAATCTTTGTTGTATTATTTCTTTAATAAGTTTATTTATTTAGGTATCTTTTTTGTTAATTACATGGAGTTAACAAAAAATTGTTAATTACATGGAATTAATGAAAGAATTGTACAAATATAATGCTATTTTATCAACTTTATAGTCCTGCTAAGCCATTCGTGGCTTATCAGCAGGTGCCTTTTATAATTTATCTGTCGTGTTTTTATTTAACAATAGCAAAAAGTTAGCACTAAATACTATGTACAAATAGCACTTAAGAATTTACAAAATAATCAAGCATAATTTATGTGCATAACAACCATTCCTTTGTCCTTCTCTTAACTTCCCTTATAGACTCCTAATTTTTAGATCATCATTCATATTATTGAACAGTTTTGGAACATAAATACTAAAACGCCTGCAACCCTTGTGTGTGAAATATCATGGAACTTCATATTTACTAACTTTAGTCATAGTAAATTCTTTGCAAAGCTCTAATAGAGGGCCTTGTATGTAAAGTGATGATACAGAGGAATTGGGTCGATATGCTCTCGGCCATATCCCCGGACGGATCTTTCATTCCACGGCTCCACACCCAAATATCCTCCGGGAAGCGTTTCATTCCTAGACTCCCCTCGCGCTCTTTTCCTGCCCTCGCTTCCATCTGCGAAGACGTTTTGGACTCACATTGACGCGGTGTTATGGCATTCCGCGCCATCGACCCAGGTTTGATGCCGGTGGAATTTGAGCCTCAATGCCACCAACATTCCAGCTTCATCCCTTAACTACCTTACGTACCGACCGTTCGCCGTAGCGCGGGGAAGACTTCAATTACAGAACGCCGTTCTTACGGAAGGAATGTTCCCGCCGTGAGACGGGTCGTTACCAAACGGGAAAGGTATTTTGGCTTCGAATCAAAGTCTTTAGTCCTTTTTTTATACCCTTTCCCCTTTTTCCGTTCAATCAGTCTAGCCCTTTGCCGGTCCTTTTAGCCCGCCCCTTTGTAGTATAGAATGAGCGCACCTGACCAGAACCCAACTCTTGGATCTCGTTCCAGTACTTCCTCTTGGAGGGTGTTTTCATCTCTTTACGCGTTCTATTTTTCCTTTTCCCCTGTCTTTCTCACTCCCACCAAATCTCTAACGCTTTTCGCTTGAAAAGGCCAACTGGGCGAGTCCCGTGTTTATTTTCGTTCTTTTCTTTCAAAGTCCACTGAAAATATTGCCCTACACTCGGATGAGTGTTCATAAAATTTGACTGCAGTCTTTTTCTTTCGCAAAGTTTTATTTTTGTCGGGCTCATCTAACTCAATTTGATTCGTCCATTGAAAGCATGATATGGAAGTGGCAGTTAGGTGGGCAAGACTTAGAAGAGAATAGACGAGATATGCCAATATTTGAAGTAAAACTGGTGAAGGACTTAAGCGATAGCTCGTAAAGGAGATGATTGATTCACTCAAGCTGAGCGTCCAAATTATTTTCATGCCTAAAATTTCGTAAGCTATGACCTAACATTTAACGAATCGTGGCTGAAATTTGTTAGTCTATATAATAATTGTCATGTGAATTCTTCGAAATAAATGAAATAAATTTTTGCGCTGATAGAAACGATTTCGAAGTAAATATTTTGCTTATGAGGTCATTTTCTAACAACAGCTTATTTTATGAACATCATCTTTTAGGCATCGTCAAGTTAGATTTAAAATTATTTCTTCAGATTTTGAACGAGCTTGATTACTTTCAAGATTACATGTGTGTGTATATTTTCTGCAAAAGGTTTAAGTCAGGATATTATTTAATGAGCCTTATATTAAACTGCTTCTGCATCTTATGGCCTTCTAATTGCATAACCGTGTTGGTTTCTTGCGAGCTTTCACAGCAGGAAATTCTGGGAATTACATACTGCACAATGATTTCGAACTCTGCGTATTTTAATTTGCATTGCATTACCTGGTTTTCGTATGATTGGGGTATAAATAATTCGATTGTGGGATAATTTCAGAATTATGGCACCCCAACGAATGATAGTGAGTTACATATTAAATTCTGCGGTAATTCTTGCATTGCAGCGTTTTTCATTAAACCTGACGGACTGTATTTGCTGAATGTTCTGTGAGCAATGCGTAAAAATATAGTAATTATCTTTTTAATGCAACGATTTTAATGATAACACTGTTTTTTACCATACCAATACCTCTCCATTTTATAATTCACATTGCCCGTCTGTTAGCGGCCTAGATTCTAGCCTCTTTTGAGTAATGTTCCCGAGGTTTATTTCGCACACTTGCACGAGTACGTTATTTAATTAATCTATATTCTTCAAGTACCATCATAATTATTTTTGAGGAGAATGCTAGATAGTTACTGCAAGATTGATATCACAAGCACCTTATACTGATATATTCATTTATTTTTTAAAGATCTTGAGGAACGCTGTTATCTGTTTAAATTGTTTTTACCATTAATTACGTTAAAATTAATATGATTATATTAATCATTAGTTGAAGTGAATATGTAATTATGTCTTCAACAGTTTCAAAAATGAAAGAAAAGGGAAATTATGATCGGATGAAAATCCGTGAACACGTTTGCCTGGTGATGTCGATAAGAAGAATTTATGAAAGTTTAATGTAATGTGAGAAGGTAGAACACTGAGAATAATGAATTTTTCCCGTTTTTTACATTTTGAGATAAAATATTGTAGTAAAAAACATTGTGACAGTTGCTGGGTATATTTTGACCACCTTGAATTACAGCATGTTTGTGCTAATTTGTAAATGATCAAACAGGTTGTTTTCACTGGTGCAAAGTAATTGCTCTGGGATTTGCTAGTAATAGAATAGGAGCAGTGAATTAATAGGATGGATTTTATTGACTATGTGTGTCCTTTTCAAATGTGGAAGATTGCTTACGAAGACATTCGTTTAAGTTCTTCGTTATGTCTTCCATGACTTTAATCAACACCCATTTTTGCAAATTTTATAGTCATAAGATATGAATCATACGGATCTGATTAATGCATGAAGATTCATAGGATATTTAATAGGCCTTGCCTTATACTCTTTCGGAATGAATAGCGAGGTGCAATTTTAAAGCGTCGAGTACGTCACGGTAGCTAGAGAGCCTCTTGCTAGCATATAAAGGGCAAGGGTAAGAGGATTAAAACGCCAGTGAAGGAAGGCAGATCACAAACCGTGGCATTTACATCAATGTGATGCACGTTTGAGCTGCAGATTCATGCAGATGATATCCGAAAGTGGCTATTTAGGATTAGTTAAGGGATTCACCGGCAAAGGTTACTCTGCGATAGGTCTCTAGTCATATGCCTCTGAATATTTGAACTTAAATGTAATATGGTGTAGGTTTCAGATTACTATTTCTTACTGAATTAAATTTTGCGCCAAAGTTAATCGCGATGAATTTGGGGCTTCCTAAAGTATATGTTGTATTTTTGCAGCTTTCATACACGTCTTAACTTACTTTGGAAGTTCTTCCTTGAGTACTAGGGTGACAGTTTTGTATGATTCGAGTATATCATCTCATTAAAATACGTTACTTCAGTCTTATTCTGAGAGATAAAATTTGAAGCATATACAATCTAGAATTATTGGTGTTGGCTCAGTATAAAATCGTACTAATTGCAGTGTTAAGCGTAACAAATATTTTAGATCTTGGTTAAATACTGAATATTTGGTCGTAATGCGTCTGATTTCTAGAGTACTTTTATAATTGCAGAGGAAGACGTTGCGGATGATTAAAATTGGGGTCACGAAAGTAATATGAAGATGATATGTATGAAAACGCCGTAGTAACCTTTACCTCTAAAGAGTAACTTACATGAGAAAATATGGTGATTTCGTAAAAAATTCTCGAAAAACTTTCATACGTTTTACAAAATTTAGGTTATTAAGCCTGGTTAAATATTAGTATAACATTTTTAGCGAACAGTTCCAATTCTTCAACAGCTGATGCTGTTCTGGTTTACCTTGAGACATTTCATTTAATGGAGCATTTTTATTCTTGGGAGTAGCTAATGTGCAAAGCCTTCAGCTAAGTGGCAATTGAGCCAATGGAAAACCACGATAATGGAACACGTAGAGAGGGGGGTGCCCCCGTATTCCGCTCGCGTCACTTGAGGGATACACCGCCACCTCACGCAGAAGGCATCGTAATAGGTCTCGGCAGTTGGATCCTCGTCTTTGCTCTACTTCTCCCTTGAGAGCAAATTTTGAAAAGAAGCGCGGGGATCATTTACGTTAAAGGCCTTTGTGAGAGCATCGAGGCGGTGAGCGACGGAAGAAGAGGAGCACCGCCGTAAGAGGAGAGGGCGAAGAGGGTGTTGGTGTTGAGCGGAGAGACGTTGACGACGGTTGGGTATTTACAGGAAGGCGAGGAGGCTTACCAACCGAGGAGAGATAAGGGCTTACGAAAACAATGACGGGAAACGGTAAAAATTGAACAAAAGGAGTCCCCGTGAGTCTCGTCCTTTTAAAACCGTATCGCCAACCATCCCAGCCTCTTTAAAGAAAAAAATCCCTTCTCCCTTCGCGTCTTCATCCCCTCCTTTAACCCTTCTTCTTTCGATTTTATCTCCCATTCAGCCCCGTTTCCCTCTTTCGACTAGTGCTCGTGTGTGAGTCACCACCTGAGAGCGTATTCTGGTGGGTGCGGTAGGGAAGGTACAGGCGGGAGAGAGGGGGGAGGCTAGCCGGGGGTGAGCTTTCTCTCGCGGGCGCAAGGCATCGTATTCATCAAGCGAGTCTCTTCACGGATGGTTTGAGAAGTCTTAACGACCTTTGGAGAGACTCCTCTAACGGGTGCAGTTGGCGTGGGGTGGATGGGATTAAAGGTAAGGATTTCTTTCGTAACTTTCATCCCATTCGTGAGAGATTCCTACCTTTTCCTATTTCTCTCTCGCCACCTTTTTCATCTCTGCTTCGTCTTCTCCATTCTCGCTATGATGCTTCTTCGTCCCTGGTCTTTCCTTCGTTATAATTATTTTTTCGTTGCCTTTCGGGAAATTCTCCGTGGGAGACTTCTTTCCTTCCCACCGTTTCTGGCGAGTTTTTTTTTCCCTTCCTCCCTTGCGTTCGCTAAATCAGCCGAAACCGTATTGGAAAATTCCGGATTTGATGAATCTGTCCTCTAATCTCTCTTTAACGACCATTTTTACGGTTTGCTGAGCCAATTACTGAAATTTGCACCCTCGCATAAATTTATTTTTATAAACGCGTTTGACGGGATTGACTCGTTACTTCCGCCTTATTTTGAAGAAATCGCTCCGATCATTTTCCAAGTTGCTAATTTGTCAAATAGAGGTAAGCTTATGATGTCCTATCATCCTTTTTGTGCCATTTTATGGCCTTAAATTTACAGAAGTATGTTATAACTGCATGAAAATGGAAGAAAGAGGATATTTTTTTATTCTTTTTTTTGACCTCGGGATAATACGTCTCATGTATTTAAATTAGATGCACTGTCCTAAAATCATTGAAATATTCGTGCGGCAGCCATAGTCAAAAAGACCAAAATATGTTTATTCATCCATGCCTCCTCGTGGTGAGTGACACATATTGTGTCCTAAATAATGTTTTGCTTTCTTTACAGTACTTGCTGGTTTTTTTATGAAAGGACAAGGCCTCTCCAATTCATATAGTCGTCTGGGGGGGATAGTTACACCTTCCAAATGGTGCTATACGTAACTTTAAACTGACTTAGCTAATATGTTCAGCTGCTGAATCATAACTATTTCTCGCATATTGTTACAAATCAGAGAGAATTGTGTTCAAAAAACAAGTATTTCTTAAAGATTATTAAGTAAATTAACATAAAGGTAGCTGAAAGCACGTATTGAAGTCATGCATTACTTCCTTGGCATTGCACATTTTACAATTTCAATTCCTAATGAAAAATACCCATTGTATTTTAATAATTTAAGTGCTATGAACGGAACGGCACATCCTCATATATTGGCTGAGAAGGACACTGGACGTAGGTACTAGGAAGTCCATGGAATATCATTATTGAATGGCTGTTGGACCTAATGATATGGTTGCATTCCTTCTGGTAGATATACATATGACCAAAAAGTGCCTGAATAAATTTTAATCGTAAATTTAAGTTCATCAACCTAGATTTAAGAGAGCCTACTTTCACAATCCTGGTAAGAGTGTAAAGTCTTCGGTTTTTCTGAGAGGACCTTAAATTTAAAGCCCAGCACGAAAAGTGTTAAAACTCAATTGCCTGGACTCGATACATTCCAATTTTGATGTAATTCCCTGATATACTAAAATCACAATGGAATCGTTATATTTTCAATTTATATGTTTCTATTCATGTCTCGTATTTTCTTCACCAAATGTGTATTTCTGTATTACATTTACAACCCGTAGAAAGATGGTAGTTTCCGGCGATACTTTATGGAATTTACTAAACATTTTGAATGAATAGAGTAAACTTTGTTTTTCCACAGAATTTAATAACTTTCGACCATGGTTTCGACGATTAACGTCATCATCAGGACCTGATATGACGTTAATCGTCGAAACTATGGTCGCAAGTTATTAAATCTGTGGTGAACAAAGTTTACTCTATTCATTCAAAAAACCGTAGAAAGATAATTTTGCGTTTTTGTTACCGGAAAAAAATATCTTCATCTGCTCTTCGGTTATTTCATCAGACATTATCGGGCATTGTTTCGGCTTCAACGCCCTTCCAAACGTCTCCACAAGTTTCTAGTCTCCCGTGGTGAGTAAATGCTACATTATTGCGTGTCGGTTGGTTCGCGGCGGGGGATAAGAATCGAGGGGGCGCCGTGGAAGCATGGCTCGCAGCGGGGCGATAGGGGGAATAAATTGATTGAGTGAGAGTGAGAAGGCCATTGACACGGAATTGGGGACGAAGGAAAACGCTCATTCAATTATCTTGCGCTCCCCGCGGCTGTGTCAGCCGTCCTGTGCCTCAATTTCCAGTAATTCGTCGTGCGATTTGGTCAGATGAGTGGATAATACGTATCCCTCTGGCGGCATCCGAAGGAGTGAGAAAATAATCCTGTAGGCCTGGAGAATTTCCTGCTCGATTCTTCTCAATATCCGGAGATGCTTGAATTTTCCCCGAATCATGGGTCAAAAGAATTTTTAATAACGCGCCATTCTCGGAATGTTTTGAGAGTGATATTGAAAGCATGGGTTAGGTAGACCAAAAGCGGAGGAAATTTTACACTGTCTTAATGCTATGCAGTGGGAAGTCCAAGAGAGGTCCTAGAGAAGAAAATATCCTTACGAAAAGAAGGGTTTCTAAGAAACATTGATCAAACTCCTAGCCTTGGTTACAGAATTGAATAATCAGAGTCAGAAAGAGTCAGAGGTATGAGCTTAAATTTCTTTATTAGATAAAATAATGAAAATGTTAAAAATTTGGGAAAAAAGATGTTAATCCTCAAACTTCGAGTAATACCAGAGAGGGATTAGCTTATCACAAGTGGTCATGATAAATAATACTACGGTGCCCTGTTACAGAAAATCTTACTGTTACTGTTATACTTTAGGCCCAATTTGTTGTCGTAAGGGCGCCGAATGTCTAGTTTTTATGCTAGAAAGCACGGATATTCCTATGGTTTGTACGTATGCGATCGGTATTTACGTGATTTTGATGTCCATCGTCAAAAACAAGTGGGATTATGAAATGATGCTTCGTGAATGAAATGAATTAATGCTTCAATGAAAATTATTTGCGGACGATAGTCTCTATAGTTATAAAGTAGAATTCATTGGGGTGTGTTAACCTTCATTATAAACAACTGCAATTGTTTTTTCCTTACGTTTTCTCAGCCAATGTTTTAGCCGCTGCTTTTGTATTTATTTGATAATATTGTATATGTATTTCTCCTTTCATAGCTATGAATGATGTCAGGCATGAACCAGCTTATTTATGGTCTAACTTAGAATTGCTTATGCAAAGGACACAGCGGCTGACTTCATGTCGCACTCGAGGAAATCAAACTCCTCTCAATTATACTTTCTTCTTTATCGTGTGACAAACAATTTTTCAATGCTGCGTATCACGTCCAAGAGGTGTGATTCTTGTAATCTTATAAGTATGTACCTAGGAATGGAGTTAAAATAATAAGAATTATAAGAATAATTTATAATAATAAAAGTAAAATTAGTTATTTTTCAGAAAGTCATATATGGGATTAATAAATTTAGGCGGTAGGCTGGTTATGGATGGGTTCATTGTACGTAAAAATAAAACACTATTGGTTTCTTTAATGAAAGAAAATAGCCCCCAACACGTTATTGGAGTGTGATTCCTAGGTAGCCCTATGATTACAATTGTAGCCCATTGCTTATTATACTGGAAAATTGCCACTGTAATTGTATTTTTACTGAAAAAAAAAATGGAAATTACAAATGACATGCCAAAAAATGCAACTCCGTAAAGCTTTTTCAAAATGTATATTTCTGCGTTATAATTGAGCATTTATCTTTAATCATCCCCTCACGTTCCAATCGGTTGCACCTTTGGTCTCAAGAGTATAGATGCATGACAATTACCCCAATATTTATATTCGCTCGAACCTTCTTCTCGAAAGAGCCATTGGAACTACTTTCTTAGCCTGAGAAAGTTTTGACTGTATTAAGCCACGGAATTTTCTTCTAAAGATCCCTTCTCATAGCTTCTTTAACGCTTTTTGAATTCAATTCCACTTAACTTCTCAAACCATGGTATTTTATCTTTCGCTCTCGATTTTATCCCATGATCTTAAGTCTCCTTTCATTCCAACTTCTCACCCTCTTTTGAATTAATCGGTTCCTCTTCGTCTTTCACATCATTCCATTAGCATCACCAAATTCGGTTTCTGGTGAGCGTAATTTGGATTCCTTTCCATCCTTAGTATTTCCATTTTGCCCGGCAATATTGACAATATTGACCGTCCTTCCTCATTCAAAGGCAGATACCATAATGAGAGTACGATTTATATACAATTACTCTCTCGCGATAATGAACTTGGTTTTAATCGACTGCTGCTATCATTTTTTAAGCATTTTTTCGCATTCAACTGTAACTTTCTTGACCATGCATAATATATGCCACAAAAAGATTATTGAATTATGGCTGCTAATGTAGTTTTCTCGTAGCCAACGTTTCCCTAAATGTTCACGGCCTAATCAGAGCTTTGCGATAATATGAAGAATATTTACAACTAGATATATTCAGTGATATAAATAAGAACGTTGTTATGAGAAATTGTCCTACCTTTAAAAATAGTAACATTGAAACAACAAATTAAACAACAACCCTAAGCATTAAAGAAACATGTCAACAAATCCGGTTTACAATATTTATATTTATACAAATAAACCATTTACAAAGTTTGCGAAGTTAAAAAATATAATATCCAAGATGACATTAGCATATATTATATTTGTTTTCTTTAAAGAAACAACACAACCGTTAGAATTATATAAGGGTTCATCTTATAAAACCAATATGAATTCTACAAAATTTATCAATGTCTGCTCACCTGTTACGGGCATTGGTGTTTTATATGACTAGCACTATTAATTTCAAAAGTCCTATTACTTTCATTTTTTGTCATTTATAAATCGAAATAATGATTATTTTTAATTGCGTGGTCAGCATGGGCATACGTTTGTATCGTGACCATGATTCAAGAATCTTGTAGTTAAAGTATATTTTTTCTATATTCAAGAATTATTATTGTCCTTTTACCTACAATTTCATTGATTCTGGCTCTTTCCTCTGCAATTTTGAGCGCTAAACTTCATTTTCCAGTGATTTTACTTTTTGCGTTTCATCGTATGTCAGAAATCGCTATTAATTATTTTTCAAAGAACAAGAGAAAACATTTGTTAAAAGTAATGTGAAGGTAGAAAATATAGCTCTTACGAGGTGATAAAATTTTTCTAACAATCGGTATATAAGGCACTGAGCTTTGAAAGTACTCTGTTCTCGTCTGAAATAACATAATGCAAATTTTTCTATTGCTTTGCCCTATGGGAAATATTTAAATGATATTGCTCTATGGAAATGTGGAAAACTTCCATTTCTATTTCTAATAATTGCACACATTTTTCTCTGTTTTAATTTTATTCAATTAACCAGGGCAATGTTTTTCTTTTTCTTAACTATCACGTCCTTTAAAATTAGTACAAGAAGCTAACTGGTGGTATTTTTCTTTCTCATTTCAAAGAGAATTCTTGATTAAAACGCAATAAATTAAGCAATTTTCATTAAAGAGATTACAGTTTTGACTCTTCTTGCGCCTGATTTATCGAACTCCTAGCACTGGAATTATGCATGCAGCGCTTAGCTCCTATCATTAACTATGACTATTGAAATGCTGACTTTCATTGCTATTTCGGTGAATATTTCTCGCCTCGTGGATTACACGTTCTCATCAAATGCCGAGGTCGATGGAGCATGAATATTTCACCTGAGTCCTTTGAAAATTCCCAAAAAAATGTCGCGGTTTTGAAGCTCTGATAAATAATGGATTTGAGGCCATTTCGATGGCCATTGGCTTTGCCGCCAAACACACGGTAATCCTCCGGAGCAGGGATCAATTTTCGAGTTATTGAGGCACAAAATATGATTTTAATGCCATTATTAAGCTAAAATGCTGAGCAGTCTCCATTACCCTTCTCCTTATAAGGCTCATATTTCTCATTACCATCAATTCCCCATTCGGTCGACACGAGTTTTAGTGGGCACAATTTCTCCTTTAAAGGGAACAATATCGTTCCGCGTGCTCGTATAATGTCTTTAATTCTGACATAATGAAACTGAAGGACTACTATAATATATACGTAGTGAAAATCAATCATTCCCTTTTAAGATTTGTTAAGTCTTATCCTTCGTTTTGGAACATTTGTGTGGAAAATTCATCAGATGGCGACCGTAGCATTCGATCGACGCGTTTTGACGTCAGTAGCCTCTCATCCGGGATAACTCTCGCTCAAAGCAACTGTCATTTGCAAATTGTCGACATGTCTCCAGCTTGTAGGTACAGGCAGCACTGATCGAAGATCTGAGAGATAAGACTGTACTATTTCACACCATTAACGCATATCATCGCCAATATCTACTCTTGTCTTGGTAGCTTGACCTTTTATAGGTTTTGCCTATCCATCATGAATGCTGCTATTTAGTATTCTGGTAGAAAAAGATTCATCTCCCAATATTTATAATTTTTCAATGCGGGTCATTCCACGTCAGATCAGCAGTGAGTTGACGCTTGGTGTTTCCGATTCGAACCAAAGTTTTTGTGTAGGTTCCATCTGGCGTTAAATGAAGAAGTGTAGAAGCTTTTTGGAAGTTTCGACCATTTTGCGCTTAGACCTATTTTTTCTTTTGGCTGTATTTGCTTGTGTATCCATGCCCCCCACCTCGCGTCCCAAGCCTCCCAAGTTGTATATGCTAAGAAAAACGAGTTTAGCGCAGGTCTAAAAACACTATGTGCGTGGACTACAAGAGCAAAATTTCCCTGAAAAGAATCAAGAACGGTTGTAAATATCATATATTACCTCCATTTGAACCCTAACCCATGGTTTTGATGGTACGGTCTCATTTACCCCCTGTGAGCCACTCACCTCGCGTCCCTAGACGCCCCAGGTGTGGGTTTCGTAAGTTCCACTCTGCGGTGCCCACATGTGTTCATGCTTCTTTGACGTTTCAAACCGAAAACTTTAATTTTTGATTTTCCAACCATGTATATCACCCCTTACGCTTATCTCTCATGATAAGTGTATACCCGATTGGCGCCGAGGAAAAGATGTTTCTGCTGTCTTTTACTCCTTCAGTTCAGCTCAAAATTCCATGCGAGCAGGATGTTTCCAACGAGAAAAGTGTCTTTAGACTACGAAATGTAAGATCGGAAAGTTCAGAGGAAGAAAATTGTGCAAGAAGGAGACCCAAGAATACGAGATGACGCGATGAGGATATCATCACCAATATCAAGGATCTCTTTGACAGTACAGAGGCAGGTGATTTTGATATTGACACCAATAAAGTTGTGTACAATACAGCAATTTGTGCGCGCGTGAGTGAGAAAACTGATCTTAATATCATTTAAGATAGGAGAGAAAATTGCCGATAGTGAGGTGTCATCTTCAAAAAAATGTCACGGTAGGTCTCGCATTTTGCTTGATGAGTTCACGCAAGGAGTTATTCGCCGAAAAGTGCATTCATTTTACCACAGAAAAAGTTTCCTACTATTGTAAAAATACTGGATGCGCTGAAGTGAGATCTGGAAGATTTTCCTATTCCGAAAGTTAATCCTTTCCGGTCCTGTAATTCCAAATGGAATCACGTCGCTTTCTGCGTCAAGCGTCGATTTTTTCATATATATTTCATGTAGAAGATGATATAATCTACGTAAGATGAAAATGAGTGGTGAGATCAAATAAATTTATGAATTAATGAAAGACATTTGACAAAATCCACGCTCGACGCTGGACTGGACCGGAAAGGGTTAAAAAATGAGCCGGTGCTATTGGAAAATCATGGTTTTAATGTCAACGCAATGAACGAACGCGAGTGTCAGAAATACACACGGAGTTGGTTCTGTCCATTATATTTTCTTGCGCTGCATTATGACGGGAGGAGTCGACGGGCTTTGTTGCCTTCCCCCCGCTGAATGGCCTTTCCTCTGTCGGATCGGTCGCCGTGGGGTGCCGTCCAGTTTGGGAACGCGGCATCAATTGAAATAATAAACATTAGCATATAATAACATTTTTTTCATATAATGCATCACAGAAAAGTTACAAAAAAATTAATGTTTCCTTGCCTTTAATTTTTTCATTCAGTGCAAATTGTAGGGCTGGATAATGTATAAACATTTTCATTCAATGACAACAAAATATGCGTATTCAAAAATTTTTCTTGCCATTTTGTATCTTTATCTACTCTCGAAACCTTTGGTGAGAAGTCAATGCTGTAGATTTTGCAGTTTTTTCCAGACTGACTTACAAAGTTCATGAAGTTGACAAAACTGCTAAGTTTAGGTAATTCGGTGTTGATTATTGCAGTAACGTGTCTTCTTTATTATATTATAAAAATATTGATGAAATTAAAATAAATTTATCTTAAAAGTAGTGTATGAAATATTACACTAGCGTTTACACGGACCAAGATATAAATTCTCAAAGTACAGCGGCACATCATTTTAACGCCGATCCTCGTGGCGAACGAGGGCGTAGTCCTATCTTTGAAGTTAAAAGTTAAATGTCTCCGTTGCTTATGCACTGCCCACGAAAAATTGTTTCCTGAGGTATGATAAAAGGCTAACGTGTCAAACTAGAAAAAAATTCAAATTTAAAAATGGCTGTATTTTTGTTGTTCAAATTTAAACATTTACAATTGAAAGAATTTTAATAATATTTAGTGTAATTACAAAACTGATATAACATTGTTGCTATACACTCTTTTGCAAACAAAATAAGACGTCAATTGTTTCTCTAGCTATTTTCATTTAGGAGATACAGGAAAAAGAAAAAAGGTGTAAGCGCAAAATGGTCGAAACTTTGGTCGTCTCTAGATCTGCCAAAAAATTTCTTTCCAAAAACGCTTCTATACTTCTTCATTTAACGCCAGATGGAACCCACACAAAAATTTGGCTCGAATCGAAGACACCAAGGGTCAACTAACTGATGATCTGATGTGGAATGACCCATGCGAAATTAAATGATACTTCCTGTGCATTTAGAATTTAGATTTGCAAACATTTTAACCAACATGCGATTGTTTGGCACAAATCCTTGGCGGGAGTTATATATCCTTTGATTCATAGTGGTTAAATAGACAGTAATTGTAAGGGAAAGCTAAAAAGTGAATATTATTTTACAAAAATGTTGGTAGTATAATTTGGTAAAACTTTGAGTCCTGTAAAATGGAGACAGATTATATCGGAGTTGCCTATAACGGATGAAATACTTGCAATGCGATCTTATATAATGGGTGTGCATGGCGCAAGGAGTAAGCATTCTACAACATTTTTATGACAGCTCTGCTTAGTGTCCGGCTCGTCACTCCCTGTCCGACTTCAGACCGGTACAGACAGTTTTTGGAAAACTTTTTTCTATATCTTGCCGATATCCTGGCTGCTAACTATTGCACCGAATTACAATTGTCATATTTGATATTCATGTCTCCTTATGTAAAGGTATATTAATTAAATTCTGAAAATTTCAAGGTGATTACATTTGTTGTAAGGAAAATCTAGGGTTGGCAATATGATAATTTTGCTACCTGAAACTCGATATTTATTGTATCATAATGCTTAGAACCATTTTCCAGATAAACTTAAAAAGGAAAAAATAATTTCGATTATTCCTAATAGATCATTCTATCAACATTTTTGTTAGTCGCACTTGACTGCTTAATTGTTTCCTAGACTGATCAAATACTTCTGTTTATCATTACTGGGTCTCTTAACTGCGGACGTAGCCTTGGGAAGTTTTATTTCTATGACTGGTATGTACTTCTACATTTGAAATAAGTTTTCTTTGTTGACATTGATTCCTTGAGAAAACTGTAGTCTTGGTTTTCTCTCTTATTTCGTACAGTGACTTCGCGAAACATTTAAGAGAAGAATCCTTTGATGACTTCAACTTCTCAGTGTTGTGCAATGAGGATCGTTCACCCGTTTTATCTATTTCTCAACTCATCCAACTTTGTCGTTAGAATTTCGATATTAAACCTCTCATTCCCATTAACCTCCTCCGGATGCATTTTATGTTGACTATGGCGGGAATCAAGACGCTGAATTGAGGAGGTTAATGGAAAATTCTTATGCTTTATGATATTTTGTCTCCTGCTTCCAAGGGGAACAATAGAATCTAAAGAGTACGGTCTCTGATCCTAATTAGTGCAGCGAGGTTTCATGACCTAATTCTACGTTTCAAGTACCCATCATGCATACATAAATGCTTAAGTTTTAGGCTAGGTACGCAAAAGTGAAGTAGTTTATGCTAGAGCTGTCTTTCTTGTAGCTTCAATAAGTTCTTTATCATAAGTTAAAGTACTTATTTTTTAATTATTTTATCCGATGGTGTTAGAGTTTAATTGCTCTGTCGTACGCTCCATAAGATTTTAATATCTTCAGATTTTGCTGTTGATTGTATCTTTAAGTGCTATGCATTTGGTGCAAGTTGTTTTTATTTACTCATTCTCGCCTTTTTATCTCATTTTTTCCGTATCTTACCGTGTCCCTTCCCTGCATTCTGTAATCGATAGTGCTCAAAACGAATGCCACACATTTTTGAAGCTAAGATGGGGATACGACAATTAAATTTAATTTAGCTTTGGAATACATAAGTAGATTCAATTATATCAAAGTTTTGGCGTTGAGGAAAATACGGGTATTTCTTTGCATTATTAATGATTTATCTGTGGGCAACAGCTTAAGCCAATGGCACCTAATTATTATGTAGTAGACGAACACGCACAGGGAAGCTCTGAATGGTGGAAAAGACACCATTTTAGGGTTCAAACTCTTGAACTTTCGGTGTGGCCTGCGAGGACGTCATTTTGCCGGCCCTGAGGCCAAGAAATGGATTAGTCATGGATGTAATTTACTGCCTCTGCTTCTTCTGATCTGTTACTTCCGTCCTTAGTTCGTTTAGCTAGGGAGTCATGCTTACAATTGAGAACCCGCACATATTTTCGTCCCAACCATTTGGAGATTTCAAATATCATCAAGCAATGAAGACTACATTTTAAAGGACATATTAGGCCTCATTCATGCATTGATTTCGGTTTGAATGTTTATTTGCCCCATAAACTTACCGAGCGGTAAGTTTCTGAACTCACCTGTCACAGTATAAAATGAGCTTCTGTGTAAACTTACAGAGAACATAATATTTGCGATTCTTGGAGTTTTGGAAGTTCTGAAACGTTTGGTGGATTTTATGAGATGATTTTGTCAGGTTGAACTCAAGAAGTTGTGACCAGTCAATTCTACCAATGGTATAGCGTATCTGACGAGGAAACGGGGTTGATTTAAAATTATACTTGTTTGCTGCTCACACTCAAAGCGATGACTGATCACGTCATCAAAACTTGCCATTACCCCGTGGCAAACACGAGAAATCTTAAACGTAAAAATTGTTGGGGAAACCTAGGGTCTCGTATAATTGAAATAATGATTTATGTTATTCATAAAAGCTATATTTGAATGCAAGATGCCGAAGACCTAGCATATTGTTAAGGCCGTTTTACACGGGGCACGAAATTGCACAACTTAACACTGCATTATTTCCGCAATCTGCTTTGCAATAATTATTGCGATAACGAATGCCTGACTGAACGAACGAGTGACTGCTTTACACGGTGGTCGTAAGCATGCATTCATTCGTGAATTCCAGTCGTATGATAAGGGATGATAAGTACGCTAAGAGCGAGTGTTTTGTTCTAAAAGGAGAGATACGATATTCTGTACACGACGTTGACATTCAGTGAAAAATAAGGTTGTGGTGATTGTGGGATTCTGTGATATTGGCATTAGCCTCTCTCTCTGTGAGAGAAATAATGGATCAGGAGGAGGCTGCATTAATTGCTGGAGAGCTAGCAGTAGTGAAAATTATGATCGGGGCCGCAGAGCTCATAGAAAGGCGTAACCTTAGGAGAAGAGCCAGCAGAGCACTTTGGATGCGGGAGTGGATTCGTAGGCGAGAGGAGGGAACAGACATTCTTAATATGGTACAACAGGAGCTGGCTGTAGAAGACAGGAATGCCTACCGCAATTTTATGCGGATGACAAAGGAAGAATTTAACGAGCTATTAAATATCTATCTAAATAAATAACAATATAAGAAACTGTAAATATCCTCCCGCACAAAGAATAAGTGTAAACACCCATCGCTCAGGTTATCGAACCTTTTCGTCAGTCAACTTCTCGTGAACTTAGATGTCGTTGATTCTGCGACAGCTAGATGGAGTGCTATTCGTACAAATTGCAAGAATGCGACCACCGAATTAGAGCAGGGGCTATTCTGACGTCTCGCATTCATGAATTCGTGCATGCGTTCTTGAATTTCGACGCTTTACACGGTGCATTTTGAAATTCACGATTGCACATACATTAGCCTGTGCAATTACGTGCCCCGTGTAAAACGGCCTTTACAGTACATAACTGTAGCAATATGCCAATAGCAATGTCTCCGAGTCTTAGAAGTAAATAATGCCATTAGGAAATTATTTTTTTGTAAGTAAATTATTTTTATTCTATAGAATGACTGTTAAATTATGTGAAGGGACATAAAACCGATGTCGAAGTTGCTGAAATAAATTGAAAGACATTCTTCTCAGCTAATGTGATACCTTGGAGCCGCGTGTCACTGTTTGTCATAAGTGAGCTTAAAAAGTGATGAAATGACGTTATATATATATGTATATCGTTGAACAAATAAATTTCAACCAAGCTACAGTGTGCGCTTAAACGTTATCTCGATCAGTAGTTACTCTAAATCTTGACCATATTCTTCAAGTCTTCAGCGTTTATGGTTTAATAGATTTCCTGAAAATTCAGGTGTGGCTCTTTGCCATTATCGTTTAATTGAATAACGTTCTGGGAACTGAAAAACCTCACTGCAGAATCACGTGACAGTTATTTTTGTTTACTGCAAGGAAACTTCTTTATATGCCGGCTTACTTAAGAAGACGGTGTAATTTCACAGTGTCTGAGCTTTGAAGCGTGGTT
This sequence comes from Ceriagrion tenellum, assembly GCA_963169105.1. NCBI lineage: Eukaryota > Metazoa > Arthropoda > Insecta > Odonata > Coenagrionidae > Ceriagrion > Ceriagrion tenellum. The sequence goes on along the minus strand of OY720636.1, from coordinate 35,278,603 downwards.
AATATAATTTTAATTATTATTGCTTGGATACCAAAACGTTCATCATTTGAGTCGCTTCATCTCTTTTTTTAAATCTCTTCTGCGTAGAGATGCAACCATTTTACCAAGTCCTTTAAGACTCACATTGCATTAGTGCAATAAGGGTAACCGAAAGAAGAATTCGAAGAAAATCCAGTTCGCACTGTACTAAGCACATAGCGAAATTCGTACCTTAAGTACTTAAGCTGCCAGAGGTGTTGGCTAACTTGGAATCTCGAGTAATTCATAACGCAGAACGCTTTATGCCATCCCAGTTATTCGTGCGCATGCATCATCTGCTTCTCCAACTCCCTCTACAACTATCGGTCACGCGGGACCAAGCTCAGTGACAGCTAATCTGAATCGGTGTGGTGCAGCTAATTTGGTCCAGGACGTCATACCCATCCCCTAACCCGTCACGGGAGATGCATGAGACTACTCAAGGAAAAGTTTTAGAAATATGTGTGTATTAGAGTGACTTCAGCCGTATTTCGAGACTAATTGCCTATTGCTATTGACCCCAAGAACTTATCTGGAGAACATCAAGTTACTTCGAATTAGACTGATATCTCCCATGTCTCCAAACCTACCAATGAAGATATTTATGCTTTTCCATTTGACATTAAATGGAAAATTATTTAATTTCATTTTATTTATAATAGATCGGCATATAGAATGATAATCTTATTCTAATTGATGTTGATATAATACTCTTAAATAAAACATACATTTCTGTGAGAAATTAAGTCTTATTAACATCAAACAGCATAATACTGACCATTCTCTAAGCATCTGTCTTTTCTCCATCATGCCTTTCCAATTCATTTGACCTTTGAAAATTGAACTTATGATTAAAATATGTTAAATGCTTGAATGGGTGAAACGCATGTAAAACTAGTAGTTTCTCTACAATGTGAAAGGCACTGTTGCTTAAATAGGTATGAGATGCGAAATAACTAAATAATGGAACAATTTTGTAGGCTGTCTAGCCAGCCTGTGATTTAAGTTAATTTTTTCAGCTAATTTCTGTGGTGACTGTGGTAAATATGTGCTAATCCGTCATAAACTGTGATGTAGAAGTCTCTCAAGTATGAAAAAGATGTACTTATCAAATAATGACAGTGTTATTCATTTTGCCTCACTTTATTACAATGAAACCTGGTCAATTTGGCTGTTAGAGTTTTTTCTCTTCTACTGGATCCTATGGCTAAATATAGCTCTTAGTTTAATAAGTGTGAATAAATTTGATGCACCAATTTAGCTGTCCGTTAGCCATATCAGAGAGAAATGACCCAATATTGAATTAATCAGGTGTGCTACTACATTCCTCTGTCTTGTATGCCTTGCTTCATATCTACTTGATCTTGTTGCTTCTAATTGGTCATCTTAAGAATCTGCTTCTCATTTACTAACTCCTGATTAACGCGGTGACCTGATGGCGACGGAACGTCAGAGATGAATGAGAGCTATCTTTAGGTTTACCATCGAAAGCCATTTTAATAGTCTTTGGCCTAAGGTGTGTGAGTATTAGCTTACAAATTACTGAAAATGTGATTACTAACAGGAAGAATGACAATGATGACGAAAATTTTGATGGCCAATCCAAAAGCGTTTGTAATATGTCGTTTGAAGTCACTATGAATAGAAATTCTGTAGCCTAAAAAGTGTGTATGCACGAGCCACATCATTCGCTGTCTTTGGGCTCTCTTTGTGATAATGTGGAGGAAATATGTCCATGTTCTGAAAGGGGATAAAAGCATGAAATTGGTGTAATGCGTTCACGTGCAAAGAGATGAAAAACTGCTGGGAACTCTACGCGATCAATGCGTGCATCCTCCAAGAAGCTTGTAAACACCTGCGTCAAATTCATCTCTTCTGTCCTCATTTCTTTGCCGGGCAATTACTCTCCAAGATAAGTGAAGTCTAGTCATTTTGTTTTTTGCTCACTTATCTAGTTAACGGACACAACTTAATTTATCTAAATAATTAAATCTTATTAGTGAAATAGTGATTCCTACGGTTTTTTGCCTGTTTTGTTTGTTTGTTTATTTTGTTTATTTTCACTGCCCCGAATACAGCACATTAGGCCATTTTACGTCGGGTGAACAACAGTAACAATTGACGATACACAGACACCCATGTCCTGGGCAGATAATATTCTACCCAGGCGGGACTCGAACCCGCGACCCTCGGGTTAGCAGGCGAGGACTTCACCCCGCCGCCACCGGGGCCGGCAATTGTTAATTGTTGATCTTACCAATTGACAACCGTTTTCAGATTATTGCCTAATTCATGTAGTTCAATTCATTCCACCTACGTTTTATTTATTTTACACTCAATCTCATATATAAAACCTCTATTTTATCTTTAAATTTATAATGATTTACTGAGTGATAATGATGTTTTGATAATGATTTATAATGATGTTTTGTGAAGCATACGTTTCAATTATGTAGTAGGTGTCACAGGTTTATTAAGCATTCATTTCCTGTTTTTAATTTTCCTTTCCGTGGGTTATCTGGCTTAGAATTTCAGTCTGTATCTTTTGATTTCCTCAAAAAATGTGAAATAGGTATGACTGTGTTTTCCAGTCACGTAGTATTCATGTCATACAATAGATACCGATCGCGGCTTAAATATTTTTTACTGCCATCTTTACAGCTACAGCTACATATAAACTTAAATATAATTATTTTCCTCATATTCCTTGACTATAATGATTAAAAAGTGTTCGGAGAAGAAGTTACTGTTTTGTCTCAATCTTGTTGCAAAAAGGACATTTCTCTAGACGCTTAGCTTTGTGGTAGGGACCAGTCTTCACTCTCCCTCTCTCCGTTTGATCAAGCCTCTTTCCAATATAAAGGTCTTTCAATCGTATTATTCGACTATTGAAGTAACTTCCCATTGTAACTTTGCCAGGTACCCCGATTATGGCTTTGAATAAAATTTTTTCTCAAGTAAATCTTTTTTTCTCAAGTAAATGGTAAATGTTAAAAATCCGACAAATCAGAAAATTTGTCGGATACGGATACGTTTTATCCGTAATAAATTCTTAATCAGTTTTAAGCATATTCATATAGACTGTGGGATAGTTGTTCTTTAGAAAAACTTGCACTTTACTTTTAAAGTATTACTTTTAAAATAGAGGATGAGAATAAAAGATACGGAAAGTACATGCGATTAAGGTAATGATTCTGAAGATTCTCTGTCCGTAGAAATTAACTTTACCTGTAGCTTTCCGTTGGCTTAGTGATCAAGAATAACTGTGAGCATTTTACTTGATTGGTAATGAATTTAGTGTCATTAGAACTGATAAAGGATGATGAAAAAAGAACACGAAAATTTTATGATAAAAGAAGAGGGATTTAGCGAGGATAGTTTTGGATAAAGTTTCCCTCCTGGCTGTGACATTTGGAGACATTCATCTTTGATCGGCCTTTTTCATTCGCAATGAAGACATTAATCTGAGAGTGTTTTTATTCCTAGGAAGTCATTATAATCAAATGTACGAAGTATTAATAGATCGTTGAACTCATATTCATTGAGATGAAGGACGGCTGCAGTCTTAATCTTTCTAAAACCTCTGGATAATTTTTCCCTTTAACCTTTAATCTGAAGCTTAAAGTTGAAGCACACGATGGAATGACTATGCGAGAGTTTTGAAATGACAGAATTATATGTATTTTTTTGATATTTTAATTTTTTTACTCGAATGACTTTTCTGTGAGCTCTTTTAAAGAGAGAAATTTTAATGAATCAGATTTATCAGAACAATCTTACCATTGCAGTGTTTGTAAAAAATTTTAATTTTTAATGGCCTATTTTAAAATCTGGGTTTTATGGATTCTTTTTATCATTACTGATGATTTATTAAGAAAAGTTTAAAGACGTATGAGATGCTGACTTGATGCTTCTCAGTATGTGCCTTAAAAAGCGCAAATGCTTCATATATACTTGGGTTTTTACCAATTAGCGTACTAGGTTCACGCCAGGTTGAAATTTTATAAATTTCACTGTGAAATTCTCTGGGCTAATATCCATTCGTAGATCCCATATTTACTCTCAGACAAATAAAATCAGTTTAGAGTTCTAGTTACGTAACTTGTAGGCATAAACTGTATCGTCTTAACTGGTAAAGGGCTCTGTGTTTGGATATAAATCCAATTGAGATATTTTTGGTGTGAATTCAGTGAAAATCCCAATGAACCCTCAGTTGGTGACTACAGCCTAAATTAGATTTCTTGGGATTTAAAATAGCCGTACGCGAAGAACTGTCTAACATTTAATATTTATCTCCATTTCACCGCATTAAAAATGAAATTCACCCGTTTCCATGACGAAACATCTGAGGTGGCATGAGCTGAGCATGCTTGTGTCGATCGTTGTCGGCCTTGGTGAGCTGTCAGTGTGACGCGTAAACAGCTCGGTTCTTTCGTATGAGTTTGAATATTTTGGTAGAAAAATTTGTTAAACGGTGCTTAAAAATGAGAAAAATGCTCGACTGTTGTGATGGTGTTTATAAGTGTGGGTTTTGTAAATTTTATTTAGCATTTAATTAATAAAAACGGGATTATCACCTCAGACATTGTCACTACTTTTTCTGTTGCATCGAAGGAAACTGTTAATTCAAATATATGTAGACATAAATGTTTAATTTAATGCATTGAAATACAATCGAGTCCAATAGTAATTCTTCTAAGATATCTCTTTAATCGTATTGATGCGTCTTAAACTTGGTTTGACAATAGGACTTCGCTTGTAGAATACTTCTTACATTTAATACAAAGTACTCATATCTAAGGCAAGCTAGTTGAATTTGCACATAAAATATATGATCATGAAAATTCCATTTGAAAGCATTAATTTTCTCCTAAGTATCTATTGATATTAAATACGTAAATATTTAATACTAATTCAAAAGTAATCAAATAAAATTCTATGAGCACGGATGCTGACACCATAATTGGAACTTTTGGTTATTTTATGGATTTAGTCGCGGAAAATTTTCCAGTGACTATTTTCATATATTTCTGTAAATCTCATTCACCATATTAATGGCGTCAGTCACCTGTACCTCTCAATTTATATCAGAAGATCACCTGGGTAAATGTGGTGTTTACAACTTCTCACCTATCGGTCTTTATTCGGCGTGTTTTCTGTTTGAGTGATATTTGAGTTAAAACGACTGAATTGGAATATCCTTCTTCACTCAAACGCCTTATTAGTATGTTGGGTTTCATCAAATCGAAGGCTTTAGGGAAGTGTAATCGAAACAACAAATTTACCCTCTTTTGCTCAGTTGAGATTCTAATATCATGTGTAAACTTTAAGGGGCAGACAGAAAAATACCTTTTTCTGAATCCTGAGTGATCCTGATTTAAGGTGGCATCATGCATAAATCGTTTGAAGGGTTTTAAAAGTGCTCCTAGAAGCGCAATTGGCCGAAAATATGACATTTCTTCAGTTCAGGTGAAGTTAGGAATCGGTTGAATGCGCGCCGATTTCCAGGTTAGTGGGTTCATTTCGATAAGAATATGATAATGATATGAAGTATTAATCGATTACCTCTCTGCTTAAGTCGCTTTGCATGGATTAAGACATTTGGGCTCTACATTTTGACCTTAGAAAAAAGTGGACAATCGATTCAAGATTTAACCAGCGTTCACCATCGTCTTTGTTATTGTCATCATATATTTTTGCCGGAAATTTCGCGTTAGAGTTATTTTTGTTCTGAAAAACTATTCTTTTGTAGGTTATCATGAGAAAGCATACATAATTTCTTTCCAATTTGTTATGCTGTGTTTCCACTCCCTTCTAGCTCTTTTAATGGTATCTGGGTTCAGATTATGGCTTTGAACTGGAAGATATAAGTAAATACGGCTTTGAGTTTTTTGGAGAAAAACGATGCGGAATAGGAAAGGGTGATAATATACATAAATAAATGATACATAAATAAATGGTGTGCGGGCCCGAGGAAAATATTAAGAAACCGTAGGTAGTTGCAAATAAGATAGAAGCTTTAGGAAATAGGCAATGATTTTCAGTGAAAAAAATTAGTATTAATTAAGATATCAACCAGAGTCCGTGTTATTCTTATTTTCTTTAGTAAAATTGACTATTGATGTTTGTTGACATTAATTAATTTAATTAAATTTAATGTTTTAATTAGATTTTTTTTCCTTTTAAACGAGGTAATTTTTCATAATCACTACTGCGAGCTAGATCAATGTTGAGCTTTAAGTAAGCCGTACTTATAACTAAATGTCATGACTATATACCACAAAATTTGATATCCTAAGTTATTAATCATCTGTTGGAACTCCTTTACCTATAGAATTTAATCCATGACTCAGTATTTTTAACATTAGTAATCTACATGTCCTAGCTCTGATATTATGTATTTACGCGTCTACTTGGCACTTCTCTAGTTTCTTGAGCTGAGATGAGAATTGGATGTGAGGTGTGCAATCGATTCCTGTCAATCTCTCTGGAGGTGGCATGTACGGTACATTGTATACATCCATATGTAATAGTGTCGTTGAACTTAGCTCATGCAAGGACCAATTGCCTGGATACTTTAAACTTCCTTTGTCAAAAACCCATCGGAAAAGATGTAATCAATAAAAATACTCGAATTTAGAGGAACTTCAGTCAAATTGCTTTCGGAAAAAGTAACTGGTCGACTCCTGCTGGTTTTGTCATTGCAATCGTCCTCAAACTATCTTTCTGCGAAATATTGTGAGTTTTGTTGGACTTCATTCAAATGACTTACGTCTAAAAGATGAACTTTCTATAGGTTACCTAACTTCTGAAATGGTTTTGAGATGAGTAAAGGGTAGGTCTTGTGATCGATATTTTGATTTTACTAAGAGTTCTTCTCCACGTTGGTATTTGGTTTGCGGCTGCTTTGGCAAAAGAAAATCCTTTAAGTCAAACATGGGACCTTTTGACCGTCTTTTAACCCCTATTTGAAGGCTACGAAGTGAATAAGAAGTTTGTTTGCTGAAGTGCCACTCACCGTCACTTGAATGCTCCGTATACTTCTCAAGTAGCAAAGACTGAATATATTCTTACGTTTATTTTTACTCGTGAGAGGTCTTTGGTATTTTTCCCCACTTTCTACATTCGGTTACTAGAAACTTGCGAAACCTATGATTCCCATCAGCACCAGAATCTTCGGAAAGTTTTGAGTCGGGAAATCTTCCAAGGTATCTCTATTCCTTTTAGTGTGCTCTCATGTGTATGTTTACAATTCAAACTCTACTGTTCGCTCACTCTTAGCTCACATTCTTCACATTCTGAAGTCAGCCTTCTGACAAATCGAAAGAAAAAAATTTTATTGAACGGTCAATGCGGTCAATATGATGGTATTTTGAATTTTTTTGGTTAAAGAAACTCGCTACTTCGGTGTGATATGACCTTATAGTGGAAGTTATTTACTGCGTTGACATTTCCAATCTTATACGAGCTTAATTGTTTCCAGAAAACCTTCTGAATGCATTTTCACATTCTGCTCTTCCTTATTAGTGCTGAAAAACTATTTATTGGCTGAAGCTACGTAGCGTGTAGCTTTTCTTAATTACTTTCTTGGTTTTCAATACAACTTATTATTGTGTTCTTCAGCTAGCAGTTTTCCTTTGTAGCTGAATAAATATGGTGCATTGGGAATTGGCTCACCTGATTTATTTTTTGTCTATCTTGATATTTATTTTCATGTTTTCCTTTATATTTGCGTCAATCAATGGAATGTAAGGGCTTGCACTTTTTACTCTTGGAACATATTGAAAGTTTAGAATTATTATTCATCCTTCAGCCTTAAATATACCCGAGCGATGGAGCAGACCAAATGCGGCCTTTAAGTAGTGTATTATTTTGAAGAGTGAGCAGCATAATAGACTGACCTCAGTGACATGACTACTTTAATATTCATCGCAAACAATAGATTAAATATGCTAAAGACTCTCGTATTAATTGCCAAAAATTGCAATCATGATTGTAAATAAAATTCGATATGCCCTATAATTATATTGGAGTATGAAATAGAATATCAGCACGCTTAAAAGCACGCTTAAAGGATCGCTTAAAAATCGTGTATATTATCAACAGATCAGGAATACCTTCAGGAATGTCCTGACGTCGATACATCTCAACACATAAGTATTCTTCTAAGGACGCTTGTGGCGACGGTTTGGAATAAACTTTTTATCTAATCTTCAATGAAAGCCACCGTCAAAAATTTCATCAAAAGTTTAAATACAAAAAAATGTAAATTTGCTATGGTGTGATATTATTGAAAAGTAATGTCATGTAGACCTAGCGACTTGATGCGGAAAGAATAGGATAAGAGTCATATATGATGAGTGTAAACCTCATCGTAAAAAAGTGGTTCTAACAATAAAAATCAGGTGGAATTTACCGAAGAAAATGCCGCTGGCTTTAATTTGTACTTACTACTGCAACGCTCAAGTTCTCCCTCTGAAACGGAGTACAAAACTCACCTATCTTCACCGATGCTCATTTCTCTCCGACAAATTGGCAAATACGAATATGCGTTCCCCTTTTCAGGAAGTATAAATTGAAATGTTGGTACATAGGCCTTGTATTTCTTCTTGTTTTTCGTACTGCACCTACACCGCTCATCAGTTGGTATCCAGTTGCACGCGGAATCGGAAAGGGATGGTGGATTTGAAAGAGCTTTTAAGGGATTGGATTGTGAGCGGCGACCTTGCAAGATGTCCCATAACGCGGAAGCCGAGCGAAAAAGGAGCTCAGTAAATCTACTATGTCTGGAGTCTATTTCTCTAATATAATATCACTGGTACGTTCCATGTGGCCTTCTCGCATTCTCGGAGACAAAAAAATATTTAAAAAAATTTACTTAGCGTTCATATTAAATGCAAGGGCCTCGGATGTTCCTATATTCATGGGAACCTGTCCTTTTTGTCCCTGTGGCAGTTACTTCATTTAATACATTAATACAACGCATCCACATGTCCTTGCTTAATGTGTTCCTTTCACCAGTGTTACTTTTTTCAGAAAGTGTTTATGAAAATTTTCCACCTCCTTTCACATGCGCAATTGTCTTTATTGGCCAACGAAATATTAGGTAATGGAAAAATATTATTTGTTTGGTGCAGGAATAGTAGCTATTGAGAAGGAAGTGATTATTATCTTCTTCGAAATAGCATTATAATTGGCATAAAAAACTATTTACGTACCCTATGAAGATTCTCAATCCACGTAGACACTAGTGTGCAAGTAAAATTGTGTAATCAGTTGGCAGTTTCACTTCAAATAACATCGAACTTGTCCATTATTGTAATTCATTAACTTAAATGTGTCTCTTGATACGTATACTTTGAGCATAAATGTTCTGTGATGCATGATTTTTCGTATTGCAATTGTTGAAATATGTAAAATCTACGCACGGTTGCACCAGAAACAATCAAAAGCCATTGAAATGTGCATGCGAAATTCACGTGGCTGTTTATATTACCCTCTCGGCTCTGACGCCATTATATCAATATGTGCGTGCACATCCGAGGACACGCTTGCATGCAGAGCTCGTTTCATTCGAGGAGTACGTGGAAGAACATGCTGTCGAACAGAGGAGATACAGCGTACAGGCGACAGAAGCCCGCAGTGCCCACAAACGAGTCGCGTCACCACCTTGTCGTGTCGAAACTATCTCGGTATCACGGACCGGCACCTTTGGGAGAAGACGCGGCGTGGAAACTGCTACGGTCGTCGAATTAACTCCGCGGGTTTGGAAACGTAAACATGGTGCGAGATGTTTTCGTCCGCCACGCAATCTAAGGGAGAGGGTTAGAGAAGGAGGACGAGGATCTGGGGGTATGATTAAAAAGCGTAATAATGGACGAGAGGTGATAAACGATTGTGGTTAGAGTGCGGGCGGGTGGAGAAATGGGCGTTTGAAAATGAGTTGCATGGGAAGAACGAATGGGCGCCGGTGACAAATTCTGGGTCCGCCTTGTAAAGGAGAACATAGTGAAGCGAGGGTGGGTTTTAGCCGGAGGTGGAGGGTTTGGTTTGAGGCGTTGGAAGAGGGAGGATGGGGGCTTATATCAAAGAGAGAGAGAGGACGAAGTGACAGATTGACGCGTGATTATGGAAAAGGCGGGATGGCTGGGGAAATGGGCGCGCAGCGGTTGCGCGAAAGGCGTTAAGGGGAATGTATTAGGCGGGAACCGATAAGGGGCTGTGCGATATTGCGACGAATCGATGATCCCGATGCTCTAGGTTCCGGGTATATCGCACTAAGATAATATGTTAATCTTTCGATTTGTAACTTGTCTTGAGGTGCGTAAAGATGGTTTTATTCTAGATTTGTGTCTCTATGGAAGTTTCGAGTTTTGAGATGCTCATCGCTACTTGAATATCATCATCAAGCGTACTCTTTACTCTCGATGTTTCTACAAAGGAATGACCGAGTAAAAATATGAAAGTGACTATTTTTTTGTCTTCCGAGTCAAGACAGCCAGTTCATGAGTACATCACATTCTACAAACGTATCTGTTTTTAAGGATTCATCATAATTTAGTCATGAATCGGCCAAAGTCTCACTTTTAATTAATCTTTAGCGCTAGACAGTGGCATCTTAAACTGTAACCTAATGGTTTTTTTACTTGAAGCCTCTGGAAACCAATATATTTATATAAAATTGTATTTGGTTCCCATCTTTCTTTATCTGCTGTTTTGTCGTAGTTTTTGGCGGAATAAATATCGTTTTTGCGAAATCTAAAAAACACGTAGTTGATAAATAGTACGCTCTTTGTATTATTATTAGTACGAAATGTAGGTGATAGTTGTTTCGTTCAAATGAGCACCTCTTGGTGTGTTTTGAAAATAACAGGTAAATTTGAATGCCGAGTTTCTCTCCGCTCTACTTCTACTCCCTATAAACTCCTTCTCTTAGCTTCGAACCTTCGAACCTTATATTAAAATAAATTACCGCATTATTAGTTTTTCAAAAAATTACCTATCAAATAGCGTTCTAATGTGATCCCAATTGATATGATGGTCCGTAGGAATTGTCTTATCATAGAGAGCCCATCGACCTGGATTGAAATTCAAACCATCTTGCTGGAACAATGCGCAAGCCACTACGCCGCGCGTTTTTTTTAAAGTTCGTTAAAGTTTTAGGATGATTTGAGTAATGAACTAAAGGTTATATCCATTGCAGTCCATCAAGGATAAGAACATAGGAGAAAAAATTGCTTCAAATAAGTTAAAAGCCGTGAGGTGATGAAGATGAGTATTTTAGTATAAGAATTCGTGATTTTATCGAATATTATGTCAAGCGATCTGTGTGATTTCGTACATTTTTTCATGCAGAACACTCAGAGCTTCAAACAAGTCACAGGCTTTGAGATGATGAATGAAAATCGGTGATGTGCAACCGCTTTGATCAGTCCCTAGATTAATCGAGAATGTTGTTATTTTTGCCTCGATTATGATATAACAGCTAATTTTTTTCCATTCCCAATTAATTTTGGATACTGTTTATTGAGGTAACTAAGTATTCCTTCTGTATCATTCAATTATCATCAAGGTGTTCATTTACAATGAGATCCTGCGTGTGATGAGTATGTAGCATGTCGCAGTGATATACGTCTTCCTATCAAGTATCGTATCGTGATATTTCGCACATTTTACGATACGAAACCTAAGTCCAATGCGGTATTGAAATGCGAAGTTCGAAGAGCCTCTTGAACTGAAGCGGATAAGGAAGTAGGCTGAAGCGACTGAAGTATGGTTACTTCAGTTAAGAGTTGTGAGGGGAGGCGAGGCAGGGCGAGCCCAGTTAGGATAGGGAATTGGAAGGAATGGATGGAGAAGAGTGAGAAGGAAAGATAAGAGAAATTTACGAGTTGGCGCTCTGGGCGGAGGTAGGGAACGGATTTAACGGTGACGCCTGGAGAGGGATGAGGCGAAGAGAAAAAGTGAAGAGAACTAAGGGGATTAAAAAGAGGGGACATGAGAGTTTAAGAGAGGAATAGAAAGAATGGATTGGGAGAGAGAGAAGTAGAAAGATATAATGGAAACGCATATAGAGCTCTCGAAAAAAATAAGAGGTGAAATGGAAAATCCAGGAAGTTGGGACGACCCAGACGTGTACGTATATATATGAGTTGAGTGAGGGTAGGAGAAAAAAAATAAAATGACGGTTTTTAAGTTGTGAGCGGCTGACGAAAGAGGAGCTTGCTCCTTCGGTTGAAAAGGACTAAATGGGGAAGGTAAAGGGAATACCTCGATAAATCGGGTGTGCCTTAATGAAAGGGCAAAGGAATATGGGGGGAGAATTATAGGGTAAGCCGAAGGAAGGAAAGTAATGGGGACAGCACGACGAAGGAGAAGAAGAGCAAGCGGGGATATGCGAGAAAGAGTTGATGGGGGAAATTTTCAAAAGGGAGCGAACGGAGACGACCTGGGAGTATACGGAGGAGATATGGAGATAAAAACGACGTCAGAGGGAAAAAATGCGAAGGACGACACGATAGTGGATAGCAATGAATGGGTTTAATTAGGAGATTATAATGAAGAAGTGGTGGATTTGAGATGAGTATGGGAACCAAATTTCGATGGAGAACGTGTAAAATTGACTTGAGTGCATAACGACATTGAAGGGAAATTAATATGTATTTATCACCGTGTTTATTAAGGGATTAAAAATGGGATATTAATGGTGGTGTGGCTAATGAGTGAATCCTTACGTCACTACGATTGCTTGAGAGGAAAATATTGAAATTTCCCCAACTTCTTATTTTTATACGGCTAAGTATGAAAAAATAGGCAACTTCCACATTGATAAAATTTATTCCGACAAGTTTCGCTTTTTACAGCATCTTCAGGTAAGAAATATATATCAAGTGTGCATAAGTTTATATAGGCAGGCGGGTAGTGGGAAGGAGAGGGTGGTAAGCAGTCTTAATACCCGGTCGGAATAAATTTTATCACAGTGGAAGTGGTCTATTTTTTCATACTTAGTTATGTTCCGAGTCCAGTCCATCAAGCCTGAAACCGTAGAGTATATTTTTATACGGCTTTCCCGTTAGATCACTTTTCAGTGCAAAATGGTCTCAACTTTAGATCTCCTTACCAAAAACCCATAATTTTGTGACAGAAAGAATGAGGGGGGAAAATAAATGATAGAAGTATAGGTGTGGAGTATTGTATGATTTCCTGGTGTGTGTGTGTATATATAAAAGTGTGTGTGTGTAAATATATATATATATATATATATATATATATATATATATATATATATATGTATATATACACATACACACACATATATATATGTATATATATATGTGTGTGTATATATATATATATATTATAGGGCTGCATTCCATATATATATATATATATATATATATATATATATATATAGGCTTCACTTATACTTTATGTATATACATAATATATACATAAATATATACATAAATGTTCATACAGAAAGGTAGAAAGAAAGTGGATAGGAACACATAAAATTTACAAACACAATGGTGGTGTGAAGATGAAATGATGGCCGATTCTAAGCAGCCATTGTGTTTGTGAATTTTATGTGTTCCTATCCACTTTATTTCTACCTTTCTGTATGAACATTTATGTGATTATTTGCCGCTGAGCGGTCTGTGTGAATGAACGTACGATTATATATATATATATATATATATATATATATATATATATATATATATATAAATATAAATATAAATATATATATATAAAAATATATATATATATATATATATATATATATATATATATATATATATATATATATATATATATATATATATATATATATATATATATAAATACGTTGATGGATTGGAGTCAGCCATGCGGCGATGAACACACGATGTGGATAGGATGGAGGAGATAGACACACAAAAAAAGAGACGATCACACTTACATAGCTAGCTTTCGGAACTAGTCCGTCTTCAAGGCGTATCACGGAACAAATGTCGTGTGCGCTGGTGAGGATAGGGGTAGGAGGGGCGGTAGGTTAGGGGAGTGGGGAAGGGGAGGGGGGGAGGGGTTTTTCCCAGCGGTTGACGAACGGTTCTTGAAAAGGGGAAATTTTTACCAGCTCGTGTCTTGGCCGGAGAGAGCGGAAGGGGTCGCAGTGAGGGTGGGGGGGGGAAGAGGGAAGGGAAGGGGGTAAATGGAAAACAACGGGGAGCGTGCCATTAATGTATTTTATTTAATCCGGGCGCGGCGTACGATTTTAGCAACCAGATTATGGCCTGCTCCTTCTGGCGCACTTCAATTAACCGTCCGGGGGAAGGGAGATCAATATTGCCACCTCAAAGCACTTGTCAAAGGACAAGCCATGCTTCCGCACATGAGTAGGGACGGGGAAAGTGGAAGATGGGTCTTTACAGGTGCACCGATGGTTATTCATTCTAATATTAAGGGGTGTAATACATTCGCCCACATAAAACCCGGAGAAGAACCCTTCCCCTCAAGAACCGTTCGTCAACCGCTGGGAAAAACCCCTTCCCCCCTCCCCTTCCCCACTCCCCTAACCTACCGCCCCTCCTACCCCTATCCTCACCAGCGCACACGACATTTGTTCCGTGATACGCCTTGAAGACGGACTAGCTCCGAAAGCTAGCTATGTAAGTGTGATCGTCTCTTTTTTTGTGTGTCTATCTCCTCCATCCTATCCACATCGTGTGTATATATATATATATATATATATATATATATATACACGATATATGTATATATATATATATATATATATATATATATATATATATATATATATATATATATATATATATATATATATATATATATACACATACATATACACTTGTACACATATGTTTGTAACACTCACATAAATGTTTATACAGAAAGGTAGTATGAAAGTGGATAGGAACACATAAAATTGACAGACACTATGGTGGTGTGAAGATGTAAAGATGGCCGATTCCAAGCAGAAAAAATTCGACTGGACCGGGAATCGAACCACGGACCTTTGGATGTAGCGTCTAATGCTCAGACCGCCGAACTATCCAGTCTACAGTTCAGTCCGAGTCCAGAATCGGCGGGGGTTTATATGAACAAACACTCCCCAAGGCATGACCCACGAGATCGGCCAATAGATGGCGCCAGGGCAGCTTTTCACCCACCGGTAGAGAGAGAATGACACACAGAAGGCGAAATGAAAGAATAACTCAAGCATACAGTGAAGCATACTCAAGCAAGTGGTGAAAGATATAGAACAGGCGTTTCGGGGTACGCTAACCCAAGTAGGAAATGAGCCGTTCAGGCCATACAATCGTTCATTCATTCACTCAGACCGCTCAGCGGCAAATACTCACATAAATGTTTTATTTTATGTGTTCCTATCCACTTTCATTCTACCTTTCTGTATAAACATTTATGTGAGTATTTGCCGCTGAGCGGTCTGAGTGAATGAACGAACGATTATATATATATATATATATATATATATATATATATATATATATATATATATATATATATATATATATATATACACGATGTGGATAGGATGGAGGAGTGAAATATATTTGATGGCATTTGGAAAAGTCTATACTCCTGTTATAATGTGCTAAACTAGTACATAATACTTATTAAAGTTACGCTTTAATTCAATAGAGTGATATTGGTCAAGGAGTAATGAAAGTAATCCATGACAAACTAAAGAAAAGGTTTGTTTATAATTTTTCGAATCTTAGACCACTGCTTTTTCATGATACATCAATGAATATAATTCCAAAGGAATTCCTTATCCTATACCATCTACAATATTGCACAAAATCTCCTATAGATTGTGTATTCACGATTATCAAGTTTACGTGAATGTGAATGCTAGCTTACATACACTACCCCTCTAAATACTCATTCATTTCAGCTACGCTAACAAGGCCTCAATGCAAAAATATTTACTATTATAGGCTTGTTACTTGTAATTTTTTTCAGGATACCAAATTTGTGGAAATGAGGCATGAAATTCTGCATAAAATCGAAGTCATTAGTCCAGGAGATTTCCCTGTTATTGGTATCCATACGCAAGCACACTCGCAAAATTAGTTGAATGAATTATTCATGATTTAATCTTTGAAAACACGAGCTATGCAAGAACAGAGAAAGTTACCTCGGGATATATTTAAGGATAAAACAGCGTAGTCACGGATGGGTGAATGCACATTTTTTTAGACTACTGGCTCCTAATGGGATTTTCCTAATGTTCTTTCCTATGTATTTGAAAGTATACTCATAAATATTCCTGTACTAGCTTAAAGGAAACTTAAATGATAAATATAAAGAGGCTCTTCTGTGTAACCACTATTCTAAGGAGTTTCAACAGTGAAAAGTAATTTATTACTGCATATTGGCTACCCCGTCGGCCAATTTTTCGCACATTTTATGTGCAGATACCAAAACTTGTGACTAAATAAAAAACTCTTCGACTAATCATCATTTGACGATATACTTCAAAGGTATTATGAACTGTCTAGAAACTAACGCCAGAAGCAATACATTTGCAGCCTTCCTCGAATATGTGAAGTAAATTATCTTGTTAATCTTAAAACAAGATCCTGAAGATCTGTTGATTATGTGCTTTGGTTCAATGGTACTACACCATCTTTAGTACTCAGAATGGTGTAGTATCGAGGAATCCTGTCGAGTTTTCCCTTTTATTTTCGTGGAAAACCGCCAATAATTTGTTTCTGTCATCGCGGAACAAAACGTTCGGTTAGCATTTGTGAATTATTGAGATTTACAATCCCTGGATGTGGAATTAATATATTTTTTTATTTTCTGACTCTTTAGAAGATCTTGTTGAAAAAAACATTTGCTCTGTTTCTAATTATTGTGACTCATTTATTACTCATGCACCGTAATGAGAAATAGACTCAATTTTGTAAATGAAATCTATATTTCTCTCCAAAAAATTGAAATGAATATTCACAAGGTAATGTATTCGCTTTGCACAGTATCGAATATTTATTCAGAATTATAATTTAACAGCCCTGAGCAAACAATGTGCTTTTTCATGTACTACTTCACAGTCAAATTTACTCATGTCATATGAGCATGTGAAAGAATATACAATGAAACTTAAGTTAAAATTTTCCTGTCATGTTAAAAGTCATTAGTCCTTACGAATTATTTAAAGGAAGAGGAAGAAATACGTCTGTTTAATCAATCGAGAGGTACACTGCCCTAGATTTTAAGATCGCCGGCATCTTAAGATTATTAGGGTACAGGAAATGTTGGTTACATTATTTAAGATTTATTTTGTGTATCAAGCCTTACAGACTTTTTGATGTTTCACTCGAATTCAGTGGCATTCGAAAATATGTTCTGCATATTTGCGTGAGATATTGCGGTAAATCTATATGCACAGTACTCTTTATTCATGTTCAGTTGATCATGATATACTACTGGAACGAATGAGTGGACTCAATTTCTCTCACTCTGCCCTTAGCTGGTATCGTTCCTACCTGTCAAATCGTCAGCAAGCTGTTAAAGACGAAGACGGCAATGTATCAATTTTCAAACCCGTCTCATGTGGAGTTCCACAGGGTTCAATACTTGGGCCCCTTCTGTTTTGTATTTTCATCAAGGAACTCGCTAGGGAAATATCCCATTGCAAATATCATTTTTACGCTGACGACCTGCAAATATATATAGAGTCCCACCCTTCTGAAATTAACCACGCCATCGCGTTGGTTAATGAGGATATTAAATTTATTTGTGATTGGCTGTTCAAAAGTCGATTAAAACTAAACCCCAACAAGACAAAATCAATAATATTTGGAAGTGCTCCTAATGTACGCATGCTCCTCTCAAAAGACCTACCCAAAGTTAGTGTTCTAAATATTCAAGTTGACTACTCGAACACAGTCAAAAGCCTTGGAATTTGCCTGAGCAGTACCTTAGCCTGGCGCGATCAAGTCACTGCCATCTCAAATAAAGTTCACAAAACTCTCTACAAAATGAAGTATTTCAGGCACTTAATCCCAACAACACTGCGCCAGAGGTTGGTTGAGAGTTTAATATTTCCAAATTTTGACTATTGTTCAATTATATACTCCGATATGACTAATGAATTAAGCGTTAAATTACAAAGACTGCAAAATTCATGTATGCGATTCATTTTTGATATTCGTTTCAACGAGCATGTATCTCCCTATTACGCGAAGCTGGGTTGGTTAAAATTGAATCAGAGAAGAACAATTCAAAAGGCCTTAATGTTGTTCAAAGTACTGAACACGAAAACCCCTTCTTATTTATATGAAAACTTGATTTTTAACGCCCAAACTAACAAGAGATCGACCCGTATAACAAAAACATTTTACATCCCCAAATACCGTACAATAAAATATGAAAATACTTTCCATATCTCATCCTGTAAATTATGGAACTCGTTGCCTGATAGTATTAAATCTTCTAGGAATGTCACTCAATTTAAAAGAAGTATGGCTGACTTTTTGTCTCCTTAATGTTCTATCGCCAATATATGAGATGACAAAATTATATGAGATGACGTTGTTACTTGTTACTTGTTCATTACTTGTTCATTACTTGTTCATTATAATCATTTGCTGTTTTCTTTGTACACTTTTGTTTACCTTGCTCATTCTGTCTGTCTGACTTGAAAGTCATGACATGAAGTCTGCGGACTTGAAAGTTGTTTGTTCATTTTCCTATATTTGTAAGGCTTTGTATTTTGTTATGTTTTGTATTCCACTCCTCATGAAGGCATGTAAAAAATTCAATGTCCCAAGGGACTTTGTCCCAGGACAATAAAATTGTTTTCTATTTCTATTTCTATTCTTTCCATTCTTCTTTCAGGATTCGGCCGCGTCGTTTTTTTTCTGAAAATGTTTCTTCTCCTATCCTGGAGGCGTCTTCAGGTCGAGGATGAGGAGAAACGTTGTCAGAAAAACAACAACGCGGCCGAATCCCGAAAGAGGAATGGAAAGAAAACCTGCTCGCCGCGGGAACCTTAAACAGAAGTAAACTTTATTACTTAAATAAAAGTTGAATATCATTCATTGAAGGTACCATCAATTTTTCAAGGAGAGAAAGTGAAGGAGACCATGTTAAAAATGGGTAGTCTCTGAGGAAGAATTGCTGAATCACGAGACAGTTTCGTGAATGAGACGATTGCACTGGAAGGCAATGGAGTGGTCCAGGTCTCCGTGTAATGGATTGAAGGAGGACACGACTCACGGTTTCATGAGAAACTGGACGGGTTGAAGAGTCAGGTTTGGCTTGGAATGGTAGAGGGATTGCGCCATTCCAGCTTGGAGTTTGTGGGACCCAAGGGATAAGGAGGGGTGCGTAAGGAGAGTAAGGGACCAAGAGGCGAAGCATAATGACTTTTGAGAGGCCGTTGTCTAAGGAGCGTGTTTATTGGCGGGGAGATAGGGAGGAGGGGCAAATGAGATGGTGGGAGTTAACAGCCCCGCCATAAGCGTCGTCCGGGTCAGCAAAATGGGCGGAGGGCAGTGGCTCCTTAATAGGGCGCGAATTTGAGACGCGAAGCGTGGGAAGCGGAGTGTAAGGATGTTACTGCCCCCGAAGATGGGGAGACATCCAAATGACGTCGTCTCGCTATAACTGGTCAATTAATCCACTTCGTCCGCAAGATGCCTCGAGTTAGGAAACGCTTCGCTGGTTTTTCTGAGTGAATGTCCGTTCTATTTAGTCTTCATTTGCGATTTTGCTACTTTTAATGTTTCGAGTTTAAATAAAATTTGGAGAAAACGGCGGTGCTCGGAACTCTAATATTCATTGTATATATGCCCCATTGTTATAGAGTCAAGTGGAAGAGGTGTAATGGGGAAGGAAGTTAGGACAGCGGGAGGAAGGTAGAGAAGTTTTTCCGGTGACTGGGTTCCATGTGCTGCTGATTTTTAAGCCACCTTCTCCATTGAAATTATTTTTTTCTTTATCTCTATGGCCTTTCTGATGAGTCGGGGATTAAAACTTTTCATATTAGCCATTAATTTTGGTTTTTCAAAGTCGATCGCGTGTCCTATGGATATATGCCCACCTACTGCAGATTTAGTTGTTTTATTCCCTTTAATAAGTGACCAGCAGTGGGTGACGAAATGTCTGGCCAATGAAACAAGTAGCATATACCCGTAATAATTTACTTTATCAATCAATCTGAGCCGCGAAAGCTTCAATCAAGAAATATTCATCGTAATTTGGATTTCCTGGTTATATTATTTTAGAAATTCTGAGAAACATGCCTTATTTGCAAGCATTGTGGTGAAGAAACATTGCATTTTCCCATCAGAATTTATTTATGGAGCTACTAGTTTCGACACCAAGTTGTCATCATCAGGTTACTTGTACCATCGTCTTGTACTACCGTCTTGTACATCAATACTTAACCCTGTACTTAAGTACCTAATGAAGACTCCGCTGTCTTGAAACTAGTTACACCGTGAATAAGTGCTGGTGTAAAATTTATATAGTCTTTCTACTGATAGTGGATTTCCACATCGTCAACCCTGTTAATATAGAGTATAGTTTTAATTATAGAATATATTTTTAAGGTTCTATAATTATTCAAAATCCATGGATAATCGTCCGTATAATTATAATAATGATTACTTATTTTAAAATACCTATTCTAACTTTCTTGACATGCATGATAAATGTGGGTAATGTTAATGCAGGAATAAATATGATTACAATATGAAGTCAGTGTTCCCCATTGACACTGACAGCTATATTTCGAGTTCTTTATACGCTATTCGCCAATTATCTTCATTGTAAACCCAATATTGAAAGTGTTCGGCAAAAATACGATTTAAGGAGGTTGGTCCGAAAACAAAAGTCCATGTCATTTTCTTCATATACGCAGGAATTATAGAATAAAGGGCCCTCTATCATTTAGCTTCATTAGAAATACACCTTTTTGTCCTGGTTTTTCCAATAATCGCATTTGAAAATGGCAATAATTACATTACGTAGTAAAGTAGGAGCGAGCCTTGGTACATAAAATATAGGTTTAGAGTATTGAAACCCATGTCGTCTATACAAAAAAAGGATATGATATAACCAAGAATTTAAGAAATTGATTAGTGTAAAAATGACGGTAGGTCACCGACTTAGTTTTTGAGAAATTAAATGATTATGATCGAAATTTTATCCGGGACACAGTAGTTAGCTGATCGGGGCGCTGGGTAGATCATACATGTTGCAGCGTTGGAAGTGAACTTACATATACCGTGGGAATTTAAACAGAGAGGCACATTTCAGAAGCTGTAAATTGTTTGTTTGAAAATATAGTACCACCTCAATTAATGACAAACATCGGTAGAAAAATGAAGGGCTTCATATAACCCAAACAGGCCCGGTAAATTTTCCTAAAACATTTTGTTGACACATAATAATAATAAACATCACTTAAAAAACAACTGATAAATGCGGCACGTACAGCTAAAATGAACGCTTGATATTACAAATATTTCTGAATAATACAAACTAGTTCTTTTTAAATCTTAACGTATACCTTTGTGATTTTGAATTCATGTCTGTTCATCGTCTTAGGCAGAAGCAGGCATATATACTTGAATTATGACCTAAAGTAACATTCCTAATCTTAATGCCACTAGCCCATCATCTATATAAGTTACTTTCTTTACTTTTTATCCATATCATTTCTCACAATTTTGAGCTCTAAACCTGATCGAAATTCTGGCATTCAATTTTCGTAGGCAACGAAACGTTCAATTTTAATCTTTTTTGGAGGGAAAAATATTTTTAATGCGAGCTAAGATAATGAAAACAAAATTTTTAAAAGATGCTAATGAAAAAAAGAAGAAAAGTATATTCTACTTCAGAGAATCAAACCTCACACCTTCCACTTTACAATTAGGGACAGTGTAGCAGCAATTAAATTATATAAAAACATTATATTAAGTGCTATATAGTACTAATCTCCACAGTAACACCATTCAGTGATCAATTTAGTCCTGAAAAGGACTATTATGTATTATGAGAACTTCTAAAAAGAACTTATTCAATGTGTTTAAAGTAGGAAAGCACTTCAGTACACGCACATCAAACACCAGTCACTAAGAACATCAACAAAGTTCAGTACAGCTTTGCCAAATTTTTTAGAAATAAATTAACCTTGAAATAAATGTAAATGTATGGTTTACTTGAGAAAATATCGTAATATAACAATCGCATGAATTTTTAGATGTTTTTGGTGATATATATTGCTGAAAAGGTTTCATAAATCTAATTACTTAATTAGGCATAATCGCTGCACGACTCCATTCTCGGCATTTGATTAAAAAATCTTTTTGTAGACTGCTCTTCCTAATATTAATTTTTAATGCGATATTTCAGCTTTCCTCTAAATTAGACAGATTACAAATCAAAGCAGTATTCTTTTAAAGGCTCATGTGTATAACTAAAACAATCGTGATACGCCTAGAATTATGACTCACTCAGTCGCAAAAAAGCCTCCTTAAATTGATTCTTAAGTCTCTTGGATACCACGGGAAACCCAAAGGATAAATTATATATAGCAAATCGTAGTGGAAACTTACATATGTTAAAGAGCCCTTCTTCGCAAAGGGGTTAAAATGTGAATTAAATTGCTTATTTTCTCATCTAGTACGAATGATTTAAAGAGCCATTGTGCTGTGCTGTGATATCCAAATCGTGAATTCTCTGCTATTACCTCAATGTAAAATGTGGTAGAAATACGTTTGCATTTAACTAATTATTTATTTTTACCCGATTGACTTTCCGATTCATTTCCCGATTATTTTAACATATTACCACATTTAGTGCCGATTCTGATTCATTTGTTCTTACGCTGTCAGGATAGAGGAGTCTGGAGACTAATTGGAGTAAATATGCTTTTAAGCTTTTGTATCGCGCCGCGAAATATGACATTTAATTTATATAATTGAAATAAACATAGAAAATTGCCGGTGCCATTGCTAAATATAATAACGAAAGGCTGGAAGTCACGTCTTCAGCTTCGAATTTTGTTAAAGAGAATCATCAAAAGCCTTATAAAATGACAATATAGAAAAATCTTGAATCATGATGCAGGTGCTTCTCCTTTACTATGGTTTTCGGAAAATAACACCTTTTAACTTGGATTTCTTTTATGCGAAGCCAAATATATTTAGCCTTATATTTCTAATGCATACCAGTAACATTTTATTTTCATTCTGAGTGTATAAACGGATTTGACGGATGCTGCTGTCGAAAACCGTCTCATCTGTATTTTCTTTTTACGAAATCTAATTGAAAATTTTCTATTCCGTGAAATGCGAATCAAGTTTCAAATAAATGTTTTGGTACTCTAGCCTTTGAATTTGAAACCTCATTTAGTTTAACATTCTGTCCCTTACCTCTGAAATTGGTGGTCTGTAAACTACCTCCACAGCATTTATATAGTTATTCTACGAAAAGTGTTCAAAATGAAGTGTCTGGTATCTTTTTGTTACCCCTTTTTAGTCGTGTGTCGCTATTGTAGTCTCTTAACCTTTAGTAAAATATGTATGAACTTGAAAAAGTATTAGCCTTATTGTGGCGAACCTTCGCAGATGATAAACAGAGAGAACTTATGCCAATGTATATTTCATTTATTATATTGGACGGCAGACACGACCTGATAGTAATGTGAGGTGAATTATTGCTCAGCCTCAACGTTTGTACCAAAACTATGTTAACTTCATGTCCAGCTACTAGTATGGATAACCTTTTTTTGTGTTAGGAAATGATACCAATTGTACGTGAAGAAAGACTTTCAATTTTCTGACTCTGCTACCAATTTAAAAAGTGTAGTTAATTTGAATTCTGTCATATTACTTGTCTCCTGCCTGCCCGTACCCTTAACCATTCCATTCACATTTGTCTTACTCATGAAAATACATTACTTGTACGTCGCTTTTGCAATTTACGGAGTAGAGTTTCTGTCGCGTCAGTCATCTCTTTCCAGTAAAATCTGTATTTTTCAATCTCTTGCTTATGCACTTTATCTTTACTGGAGGAAAAAATGACAATTTTATTTGAGAATGAGCAAGCAAATGAATGGAACAATTGAGATCCTTTTAAATGGCATCCTTAACAACCATCATGTTTCCATTAAAAAGCATTAAAATTTAATTTCTGTTCTCTTCCATGTGTGAATACATTTTTCAGGAAATATAAGGAAAATGAAGTTAGTTTTGGAGAAAAAGAATAGTGTAATAGAATGGCTATCGTCATGACTTCCGTGTATGCAATATTAATAACTGAAAACTCTGCCCTATGCATGCTTTATTACGGCTTGTGAGTTGCCTCCTGCACTTTCTACCATCAAGAATGGCTCTGTATATTTTTCCATGCGTTTACATTCACGGTGAAAGTTTGTTATATCTGACAGTGCAATTTAATCGTGGCCATATGGAAGGCTTTCCATGATGTGATGAGACTCCAGCGAATGTGTCATGTACCTCTTTCAAAGTTTCTTTATTTAGTCTGTTCAATCGTAGATAATATCTACTCGGGAGCAGTCATATTGGCAGTTGCTGGTATAACTAAGTGCTAAATACCATATATTATGCTGAAACGAAGCTCTTCGAAGACACTCACTACTAAGGTAGTCATGGGAGATAAATTAATTTCTCGTCCCATTTGTCGTGTGCTTGATAAGAGCTGATCTTAGTAACTTCTGAGGGCGGAAATGTGGTGGCTACTTCGGCGAAAATTATGTGACTTCCTGTAGAAGTATTTTGACTGAATCCTCCATGATTTGTTTGAAATTTAAAGAAATCGGTATGATCAAATAGCAGTCATTCCAGTAAATATATATTGTGTCGCTACAATAAGGCCTATTGCTTTGCTTCTGTGAATGCAAAATGGGAAACTTCAGACCCTGTGGGATTCCTATACGGATTGAGGGTTATCTCTACTACCGCTGACGCACCTGCCAACTATCCGTCCAGCTTTGTTTTCTTAAAATGCGTTGGCTGCCCGGGTGTTAGTTACCACGTTAGTTTTTCATTCATAAGAGATCAATCTCCAGAATTGGAACGATCTCGTATGTAAGTCGTGTTCCAAATCATCTTACGGAATATGTCTTACTCCTTTTTTTGTTCATATAAGGATTTTAAGAAAGAAGTGTATGAGAATATCATATTAAGATGAAATAAGAACACTTTGTATAATCCACACAAAACTCATTAAACCTCATTTCATTAAAGTTTTCATAGCATAAAGTGCCGTTAAACTTGCCGTTAAAGTTTTGTGTGGATTATACAAAGTGTTCTTAATATGAACTCTAAATTCCACAAAGTTAGCTCGCAAACCATTGGATATGTATGAGAAAATGCATGAGAGGTAGAAGAAGACCACAAGAGCCATACGAAAATGTTTTAGAGTAGATTATTAAATGTGAGAGTGTGAGGAGCCTTAAAAGCAGAAAAGTATGCATAAAACAATTCGTCAGTGTAAGACAGGCGAAAGGTGTTTGAAAGGCTGGGACATTATGGGGAAAATTGCTATAAGTGAGTTCGTTTTCAAGGGCTAACAGCTATAAGTAAATTCTTTGACTTTGCCAAAAAGAAACAATGTAATGAGTTTTTAAGTTGAAAGTGATCATAGAGAAAAATATGTATTTATTATAAATGTGTTTGGGAAAATTTCTAAGGAATTGCTAATTCCGTGGTGTCCACATCTGCACGAAAATTTATTTTGCTCTTTGTCCCATTCTTGAACGAGAAGGAATTTTTTATTTATAATGAAGGACCGATTATTAGGTTACTTGAATAAAAATACCGATCATTCAAACGGATTAAAACACCGCTATGAATCCACCCAGGAAATAAATTCAAAATCTCTCCATTTGCTTGCAAGTTGTCACCTGCGCAGCTGACTATCCCGTTTGGCCCCATCCTCTTCATATGCGTTGGAACTGGGGTCGTACATTGCTTTCGCGACTCGCGGAGAGCAATTTCCAGTTGTGAAAGTCGGGCGGTCCTCCGCCCCTGGCCTGGAACAGCAATGGCGGCCGGGTGTAGTCCGAGGCCTCTATTTCCATCTTCCGCCTTCGGGCGACGCAATAAGGCCTCCTACTCGAGAGAGCTGTTGCCGTCGCCTTGCAGGCAGGCGCGCAATGGGGTTTTAGAATGCACAAACAGGGAGTGGTCCAACAAGGAGAAGAAATAAAAGCATTTCGCCCTCGTATGAATTTTAACGGCTCCGGAATCCTATAGCTACGGGCCCGCTCGATCTCCGAAAAACTTTTACAGCCCAGGGATTCTCCGGAGCCGTTCCTTCTTTTTTTTGGTGTGCAGGCCAGGCAATAAAGTGAATGAATATAGCTCTGTTGATGTCGGTCGTAGTTTTCGAGCAGCGTGTGAGCTCGAGAGGGAGTGAGAAAGGCGTCAGAAAATTCCAACCAAGGACTAGGTTTTAAAGTGCTGAATTCATTACGGCGAGAATTGCTTCCACTGTTTCGCGGTTTTGGAATATAAGATTGCAAAAAAATTGGAATGATCGAATGGGATGGTTGGTGTTATCGTGCTGGTTTGTGAAGGAAATGGCAATTGAAATAAATCAATGGCGATAATTGTTCTTCACTGTCTATATTATGTTCCACTTTGAATATTGATCATGGCGAGAAATGTGTAGTAACTTATACCCGCATTTCATCCACCTCAGATTATTATTTTGTATATTTTTATAATTCCATCATGCAGTGACGAATGTGTTGGTGATTTTATCTTTATAACCATTCGTTTGTTAAATAAAGAGTCATTTTGTAGCGCAACGAATGGTATACGCTTTCGAGTTATGTAAAGAGGATCGTCTTTTCTCCAAATCAAAGAATGAGTAGTATAATAAGTTTTCAAGCATATCTACCAAATCCTACGACGTGAACCTCCAAACTATTTGTTTTGAATTATGGATGAATTTTTCTTTGCTTTCTCTGTATCTTTCATCTTATATTTCTGAATGGAGGTTTGTGTTTCACCCATCTTACGTGTTGATTTCTTTTTATTTGATTGAAGTTAAGCTTTAATATCTAAAAGTTTTACTTTTATTAGGAAAGAGATCCATTATGAAGCATAAATATGATTTAGTTATGTCGTTTCTCCCATATTTGCATTTTTTTAAAATTACTCCATCTATATATATAAAGTAGAATGCTTGTCTGTCTTTAATACAAATCTACAGTTTTAATCCTATCGTGCTGAAATTTTGCAGAGTAATAGTTCAAGGCAGGAGGAAAATTGTAGGCTGCTTTTAAAAAATCTCAGGGCCCATAAAGGTCCCAAAAAGAGGCCCTTTGGTGGTTCACGGTACGTATTGGGTTTTGTGCAATGGTTTAATTTTTTGCTTTTTAAAATTACTTTCGCTCTAGAAAGAGAGTTGGAATTTTGTTATTAAATGTCTGAAAGAATGCTGTTTTTAATTGTTTCAATCAATTATCGTATTCACTTCGTAATTGACTGGAAATTACGGTTTTAGCTGCAAAAACGCATATTTTTCTGTGAAATCGACAATACCATATTCACTTGACAACCAGATATCGGTCTTAATTGCTGTTGGAATTCATATTGATTAGTTAAGCCGATTAGAGAGACTAAGCATTGGGATTTGTGCAGCGGTTAATTATTTCGCTTTTTAAAACAACTTTAATTAAAGATAGAGAGTTGAAATTCATTTCGAGCATGATACTACTAAAATTAGTAGTATCATGCTCGAAAGAATGAAGTTCCTCACTTTTTCAATCGATTTTATTTTACGTATTTTCCTTGAAAACCAAATAAACAAACAAAAATAAACATCGTAACCACTATTGATGACTCCTAAACGGAATTAACATAATAATTCTTGGTCATATGCAAATCCACTCCGGGCTACAAGTCCATTTTAATTTTGATTATCATTAAATCAAATCTTAATTAACGAAAATGAAATTCTGAATAACTACTCAACAAGTAAGTAGTCGTATTATGTACTAAACTATAATGTTCTTTTATCCTGGCTGTGCAGGTAGTATGGTTACAATAAAAGGTTTCTAAAAATTGTCTCTCTACTCTATATTCAACAAGTTTGACTAATTTCAATGTTTTAATTTTACCATTTTATTTTTTATCATTCCGTCAATTTTTGAGTCATTTGACTTATAATTATTATTGTTCATGGGAGATATTGTCACATTGTTTACTTACAATTGCCTCGCAATTGTATAGATTCTCTGAAGAAAAAAATATTAATGTAATAAAACAATTACTGGCACTGTAGTCTGTTATCACAACTACTTACTAACCCCTCCCCTCTTATATAAAGAGTTTTGAAGGAAGTATGATCCCGAGCAACGCCGGATAGTTCAGCTAGTCCTAAATATATTTCGGTTCGGTACATGCACTAATTTGAAAATTAAAACTACAACTTTAGAACCGTGTAACAATCGAAGTAATATCGGTGTGTATTTATAAACATCCCCTCTCGCGTATTCGCATGGAGCTCTTTAGAAAATTACTCGGGCAAATGCATATTGGTGAATGGTTACTTAAAGAGTTCACCTTCTATCCTAGGCCATAATTCATAAGTACTAATGAAGGCCGTAGGCCTACTGTTTATTATTCACTGTTCCGGGATTCCGAAGAAATAAGGGGTCGTGCATGCCAGTGTTTTGGGTCTTAAGTTTGCGGTAGTTAAGCCACGAGAAAGATGGGCGTGGAACTCGACCATCTCTCTTCAGTTTTTCCAACATTTCCTATAGACATATATCTTTTATCAACTATTTCACTCTCAACGACTGCCGGCCAGTTTTTGCCCCCCCCCCCTACGCACTACCCTTTATCCTCTGCTACCACCGCATTCGAAGATTCACGAGGGAAGTAAGTGGGAGGGAGGATGGTAGGCCCTTAAAGGCAACCGACTATCTGCACCGCTGCACTGGCGGCCTACACTCGGATGTCCCCGGGCTCATTGGCCTTATTCCGGCGAGTCCTTGTTTTCTGTTTTTTTTTCCACGTCGAGATCATGAATACTTGTAGCACACTTCATGTCTCACTCCTCTAAGTCACGCTTCGTGTTGGCGATCGCAGCTGCCGCTTAATTCATCCCGTTATTATCGCTGTCCGCTTTCATTCCTCTTCGGTCTATAGGTACGATACTCGAAATACTTTATTTTCTTCTATGATAAAAATGCAAAATCGAGGCTGTAGTGAAACAGGTACGTAAAATGAACTATTGAATATGCTGAGAAATATTGAGCAATAAAATAGGTCTTGACTAATATCCTTGAACAATGATTTTGAGAACTACAAGGAGGCTTTGAACTTGGTTAAGCTACTAAAAATGATCGAATATCGAGGAATAGACAAGGTTGATTATCCTAAATAATAACTCTTTAAAAGAAAATAAGTAATTTGTGAATAATTTCTTGTTTGATTGTGGAAATCTCTAGCGAATATTTCTTAACTTATATAAGGGATCAAGAGCTATATGACAATATGTTTTTCATATTGGAAGATATAACAAACCATTGGACGGCGAGTGTGAGGTAATAAGTCAGATGCAATAGTAGCCTGTACTGAAGTGACTCAAGTGCCTCCTTAACCCCCCTTATAGGTCTGCTCCTCAGACCATTTCCATACCCACCTGAAGAAAAATCACAGGTTATTGTTTCCACATATTTCATATATTTGTCTATTGATATTTTACGTATGTTTCCTTGTTTTTTCTACATGAGGTGACTGCACATTGAGCTTAATTTGGAGAGGTTTCTAACATAACAGCTGGCTTCCACGCATTAATCGATGCTCATTGATTGGAAAGTTGTATCATGGGTACATGATGAAGTGCTTGACTCATAAATCGTAAACATTTGTTGATTTCCTCGCTATACCCTCGGTAGTAACATCTTATACCACCTACTGATGTAAACTTTCAACTCCTAAGGAATTAAATTCACTCGTTAACGCTTGTGCGTTCAGTGTAGGAATTGATTATCTGTGGGTTTACGTTTGAAACCTCGTGATGTAATCACTTAAAGGTGACTAATGAAACTTTCTTGCTATAACATTCGCAAATCACTCTTTCTCAGTCAAGGTTGAGATTTTATTGTGTTTGAACAACATGCGAATGTGTAAACTGTATAAACTTCTCTCTTCTAACTCAAATTTTTATTCCATGAAATGCTAATCAACTTTCAAATAAACGTTTAGGTTAAAGGCTAACGCCTTTTAAACCTCATTTTGACCAACTAGTTAGTTTGGCATTGTGTTCCTAGCCTTTGAAATGTGTGGTCTGTAAACTACTATCACAGTATTTTTTAGTTACTCTACGAAAAGTGTTGGAAATGAGGTTTCTGATATTTTTTATCGGCCCCTTCTAGTCATGTGCCGCTATTTGAGTCATTTATCCGCGAGTAAATATATGTATGAACATTTAGATGTATTACTCTAATTGTGGCGAGCCTTAGCTGGTGATCAGCTGAAAGAACTCCTACCAATATTTCCTTAATTTTTTGAACGGCAGACACGAATTCAAGAGATAAAGAGATTATTTGGCAAAGATAATAAAAGGAACATGATGATGACTTTCATTGGTTTTTATAGCCATGTAATCTAAGAGGTCATAAGAATTTTAGAAGAGGTCAGAAATTTTCGGTGGAGAAAATTATGTCCAATGTTAATGAGTGAAATACTTTCAGTATTTCTATCAGTGTGTTCTACTTTTGCAATACAACCGACCACTTCTTTCATACGCAACTTTTTCTTAATCGATTTTAAATTTAAAAGCAAGTGTTAATATTACATAAATTCTCAGGTGAGTAGATTTCGTATGCTCCATATTCATATTGGATTGGGTTTGGAATAGAAATGGCTCTAATATTCTGTCAGTATCAATTAGCCAGATTAATTGCCAAAATATTATCTTTTTGATTAGACATTCTTTGAGCTTGCATCCAGATATATTGATAACTGCGAATTCAAACGGCCTATAGATAAAAGAAACGCTCTGACCTCCATGAACCATTGACAATCACAGTGCTATCATTTAAAAGCAAATCTGAATATATCTTATAAATTCTCAGGTAAGTAGATTTTGTATGCTCTATATTTCTATTTGATTTGATTTGCTTTGGAAGAGAAATACATGTAAATTCTATCGAGCTGGTGGTAGTGTGAAAGAATTTGTCCTGATCGTGAATTATACGGACTGCCACCAAAACTAAGCATTTCACTAAACCATCAAAACAACTTTTTCCCTTATCTCCTGTTTTGTCTTCCAGACTCGTAATGATGTTCCATAACTTTCCGTGGCTGTTCTAGTACTATCTGCCATTCTCTCTTGCTGCGGCTTGTGAGGGTTTAGGCATACTAAATGACTAAGCGTTGTCCTCCTTTTGGCTCGTCCTCATTCTTGAAGGCTGTCCGTCATAGAACAATCGTTTTACTCATTAAATAAAGGGGGTGCTTTTCGAAAATTGTCAAGAAAATATGACTAAATGAAAATAATTTCGCCACTGGGACTTTGAACTAGGTAAATGTGAGGCAATTAAAGCAAACTCCTGATCTTGGCTGATTCAAAAAGGCCCTATTCTACAGCCAACTGAGGGATCTATCATTTACCTTGATTATCAAGATACTAATACTCTTTAAAATCCTATTTTTGGATTGGGCTGAATTAAAGGGTAACTGCGGTACCCGCTGGTTACTCGTTTACCTACCTCGCTTCCCATCACAAACCACTGCTTCATCCGAAATTGCCCAGCTTTAGGTAAACTTGAAGTTTTTTTCTGTCTTATGCAGTTTTTATTGCCTTTACAAATTGGCATCTGCCGATTTGATCCATCTTTTCCTCGCAGGATGGTGGAAATTACCAGGTGTTTAATTTACCAGCATCCAACTGTGGCAATGAAAACCCAAACACTTTTCCGAACGTGGTATCGACTTCACTTTTCTCGGACGGCTTGCAAAGCTGTTAGATAAAGATTGAGCATTTCCTGGGGAAAAGGTAGTCGTCCTGTGGTACGCGTTGGAACCCATGTGCGCACGGGGAAACACGGGCGTGGGCCGGAGGAGCGTTGGCGTGAGGCGGAATGTAGATTGAAAACGAGATCGAGGATCGCCCGCTAGGGGTGGGGGGCTTGCGCGCGAGCGCCAAGATCTAATTAATTCACGAGGCATCTGAAGGAAGAGTTCTCTTCTTCTTTCTTTCCCAGCTTTTGTCATTCAGTAACCCCTTCGTTACCCAGCGTGCCTTACTCTCTACCGCCTCGCCTTGCCCAACCGCCATCCCATCCAACGCGCTGCACAGCAAGGAGACACCGAGGCTAAAAGGAGCGTTTTCGGTGCAAGATGTGCAATGCTCTTGAGGGAGCGTTGGGTCTGGAGTGTGCGAGCCATGAGAGGAGGGCAACTGCCTCCTTAAACAACCCACTTACCTGTTCCTGCTTACTCTGAAATTCTCATCCCTCCTCTTTCTCCTCGTGCCGCCCTCTTACCGTCATCCTACTTAAACTTCTTTCAAGCTAAGAGTAAAAACGTAATATAGCAGCATAAATTACAACTAAATGTACATTTTTGAACTATTAATGTGCAAAATACACTGGTTTTGGTCATACTTTTTGTCTATTCAGCACTCGTAGGTATCGAAATTTCAGAATAATTAAATCAGATCTACCAAAAATTTTACTGAAAATGATGAATGTAAGCAATCGTTCGAAAACCTATTCATCAATAGTTTTCACAGATCCTACCGTACCTGTTCTCTCATTGCTTTTACGAACTTTTTGAAAAATATCTCAGTAATTTATATATATATATATATATATATGTATATATATATATATATATATATATATATATATATATATATATATATATATATATATATATATATATATATATATATTCTTAGTTTTTGCGAAGATTCCACGAACAACAAGTTTTGCATCTTGCACGGTTACAACGGGTGGCTGGAGCTTTAGAAATATTCAAATATTTATGGAGGGGGTTAGTGGCTCTAAATATAACAGACAGATTAAACAATATAAAACTTCGTCACAGGGTGACACTAAACATAAAACATATAAAAAGGAAACTCGAGTTTAAAATTTTCGGTGGGTCGCCCGCACACACCGAAAGTTTTATCACCACCATCAGTGATAGAATGAGGATTGAGGAGGAAGAATCGTATAGGAGGGGCGGTGAGGGGAAGGAGCAGGTAGGAGGGATGGGGAAGGGCGGGGAGGGAAGGAGCCAAAGACCTATTCGGGAGAAGGAAACAATGTAGCGAAAAGTGGGGGAAAAAATTAATGGGAACGGTTGAGGCCAGGTGGACAGAGGGCGTTAAAAAATCGGATGCAACATTGTTCTAATGTCTTCAGACTAATTATAGTGGCTGTGGGCGGGAGGGATGCCAGAATGGCTACATTGTAGCAGTCATCAAATTTAACATTTTGGGAGGCAGCATGTGTGGGGACAGAGAATGAGAAGTTGGTTGAAGAAAGATTGCAAGAAGCTCGGTGATTGTTGATTCTAATATTGAGGGGGGTACTACAGAGCCCAATGTAAAAAGCTGTACATAATTTACAAATAAGGATATATACTATATTTGTTGTGGCACAGGAAGGGGAGGTAACAGAAGGAAGAAAACGATTAACGAATCTTTTGGGTAATCGGTCTGTAATTAGAATTAAACAAGTTTTGCATCTTGGCCGGTTACAACGGGTGGCTGGAGCTTTAGAAATATTCAAAGATTTATGGAGGGGGTTAGTGGCTCTAAATATAACAGACAGATTCGGGGGACGTTTGTATACAACAGAGGGACATTTAGGGAATAAATTAGTCGTGGCAAGATTGCTAGAAAGTATTGGGAATAATTCTTTGAGGAGATGTTTTAGAGACTGTACGCCTGGGAAGAAAGTGGTGCAGATTGAAATATTGTTGTACTTAGGACAAGAAGTTGATTTAGATTGGCACGCTTTTCTAAGGTTTTTTTTTATTTAAAAGGGATTCAGGGTAGCCCCTGCGAAGAAGAGACTGGTGTAGTTTGGAAAGAAAGCAATCAATGGACTCCGGGTTGTTACAAATTCGATGACCTCTGATAGAAAGTATGGGAGGGAACGTTTGGTATGTGCGGGATGACAACTGCTGAAGTGAAGGTATTGCTGTTTATTAGTGGGCTTTATATGAACAGAAGTACTGAATTTACGGTTGGAAAAAGCTACGTCAACATCTAGAAAGGTTATAGGGGTGGAAGATATAGTAGAGGTAAATGATACAGAAGAGGAGTCATTGAGAGAGGAAATGAAGGAGTTTAGGGAGTCGATGTATATATAATGTAATATCTTATATATATATATATATATATATATATATATATATATATATATATATATATATATATATATACTTTTGCACTGTTGCACTTCTGTATTAGACAATGACTTGACTGTCCACATCGTTCCATAAATGGTATACTCAGGTTCTTAGATCCAAAATTGGATCCTATATATATATATATATATATATATATATATATATATATATAGCCCCCCCCGGACGCCCCGTTAATTGAAATGCGCCAGAAGGAGCTGGCCATAATCTGGTTGCTAAAATCGTACGCCGCGCCCGGATTAAATAAAATACATTAATCGCACGCTCCCCGTTGTTTTCCATTTACCCCCTTCCCTTCCTTCTTCCCCCCCCCCCACCCTCACTGCGACCCCTTCCGCTCTCTCCGGCCAAGACACGAGCTGGTAAAAATTTCCCCTTTTCAAGAACCGTTCGTCAACCGCTGGGAAAAACCCCTTCCCCTTCCCCCATCCCCACTCCCCTAACCTACCGCCCCTCCTACCCCTATCCTCACCAGCGCACACGACATTTGTTCCGTGATACGCCTTGAAGACGGACTAGTTCCGAAAGCTAGCTATGTAAGTGTGATCGTCTCTTTTTTTGTGTGTCTATCTCCTCCATCCTATCCACATCGTGTGTTCATCGCCGCATGGCTGACTCCAATCCATCAACGTATTTATATATATATATATATATATATATATATATATATATATATATATATATATATATATATATATATATATATATATATATATATATATATATATATATATATATATATATATATATATATATATATATATATATAGCTCATACCTGCTACCTACTACTCCAAAATATAAATTGGACATTCAAAGAGATATTTGAGATATGTCTCAAAGATAACCAGGTCATGGACATTTTAAAAAGGTAAAGGAATTAAATAGGATCCAATTTTGGACCTAAGAACCTGAGTATGCCATTTATGGAACGATGTTGACAGTCAAGTCATTGTCTAATACAGAAGTGCAACTAAGTACGATAGCGGTGCTTAGTGATTGGCTTGTTTTCATAAAGTAATTAATTTCAACTCACGCACTGCACATTCCCGATTAACGAGAGTATATTTCATATCACCTACCGTAGACTCTTGAACACTGCTGGTTGGTGTTTATTCGTGGCCACAATGACACGCATCGTAAAAACATTATTGAAACAGTTAAATGTTAATATTATTTACATTTGTGCTGTTTTAGTTCTATGTAAGTTCTGGCAACTTACATAGAACTATAATAAGCATCTTATTAGCCATCTCTATAAATTACTCTTCTTCGTGATTCGCCAACTCAATAACGAAATGTAAATACCCTCGCTAAACGGGAACTGCTCTCTTCGTTGCTTTCTCAATGCGCGTTATGTACTCTACTTAACTGATTCACGTTAATGAGCTCAAGCTGTCTCATGCATAAATGAAAAAAGGGCACTTCTTGTAGGAGAGAGGAGATCTTATATTCTTAGTGCTAGTGAAATATACTACGTGAGTTCTATTAGTCCCATCTCCACCGTATCTTCCTGGAACCTCATAGAGTACGATTTTGTTTGATTTCTAAGCTTATCATTTGGGTCATTAGTGGCTTCAACTCAGTACTTATAATATTTTAATTGCTTTATATTAATAACATTATTGCGAGATCCCTTTCATTGAACTTGGCGAATTATGATTCTTTTTCCTTATGCTTTCAACGTACTTACTCAAGATGTGTGGTTGAGGAAGTGAAATATTATCTCTCTTTTACTTTTCATCCCCTGGTTCTTTCAAAAAAACTGCTTGATGCAACCCAATGCCATAAATGTAATCCGCAAATGTTTGGCACCAGTTTTCCTCTTAAATATTCCAAAGTCATGGGATTAACAGTGAGTAATTACAGCTGGAGATTCGACCTCTCTTATCGTGGAACTATCGTGTCTTATTTTTTTTTGGCTATGTTGGCTTTTATTGAATATTCTAATGATTAATCTTTCTATTATGATGCATCATGTGAATGAATAATTACATTACTTAAATTACGGCTCACTAGTTCGAACTAACATAGCCGCTCGCAAAATATCCCTATAAAAATCAACTCAATCATATTAGTTTTTATTATCTCGGCACTTTAATATTGTGTTACAAATGATGTATGTGCACCTGCCAAAGTAGCGTTTTATTAGCCATCTCTATTAATTACTATTCTTCGTGATTGGTCACCTCAGTGAGGCAAGGTGAGAGATTAACGTGAATCGCCCTCTACGTTGCATTCTCAATGCGCGTGAGTTTAAATGATTCACATTCTTTAGCTTAAGCTGTCTCTTGCATCGATGGTATGAGGGAAGTCCTTGGAGACGGAGAAAGGAGATGACACATTTGAAATGAACTCTATTTTTTTCTTTTTATTACCCACCTAACATGGTTATCCTGCTCAAATAGCCCATGATGTTTTTTAATTTTAGGTAAATGAGTACGGTCCCATTACTCCCCCTGCCAAACGCCCTTGAGGTATTTTGCAGGGTAATATGTAGATGCACTATTCCGCTACAAATACCCATCTTTTTGACTTCCTAACCACATTGCTGTTCCATTCTATAGTTTACCGATTGATTATTTTAACGGCCATTATTTCATGCTCACAGTAGCCCTTTGCTATTGCCATCCACTGTGGTTCTGTCTTCTTTAATTAGCATGGTTACATTATGATCTTAAATCGTATAATTCTTTTATTAGTGAATATGAATTAGCCTCACATGTTTCGCCGTATCGTCTTTCACGTCGTCTTTGAATTTTCTCTCTCTTTAACTCTCTCCCTCTCTCACCTGTTCTCTCATTCCCCATATTCATCGCCGGTATTTTGTCCCGTCTTGCTCCTTCCTCAATCGTCTTATCTCTTTCCACCTTTCCTCTTCTCCTTTATCTTCCTTACCTTCTATTCCTTCCGTTGTGTGATGATTTTCCTGCCCATACCTTCATCCTATCCCAAAACTCTCTCTGTGGTGTTTACCGATACTTGCTAACGCCCTCATATACAATGCATATCTCGTTCACCAGTTTGCGGTTCTTCTATCTCCGCTCCGCATTCGAAGGCATGTAACAAGCGGCGCGTATCAAATTTATCTGAATTCCTGAATGATCATCTCACTTTGGCTGGTTCGTCGGTTATTTGCAGAAGGAAAACGGTCGTTGCGTCATAAAGAAGAAGTTGTGTGTGAGGATTGCAATTAAAATGGTGAAAAAGACGAGATAATACTGGTGTCTGCGTGAGATCTACACATAGATACCGTTTACAAGGTCCATGATCCCATTCGGGATCCTGTGTCAATGCTTTCAAAACAAGCCATCAATTCATGCCAAAACAAGCCGGAGTTACCACTGCGACTCTTTTCTTGACAATCTTTCAGGCATTCTTTCCTTAAAGTATTCTGCGGTTACTCGATGAATTTTCAATGGGTTATGCATCCATGATTGAACCTGCCGTGGTTCATATGCCTTCTGAAGAAGCCTTTAAAAACGTATTATCTGACAGCCTTTTTATGTAATTTACACTTAAAATTCTTACATAGACCGGAGTTCCACTGAAATAATATGCTCTCTTGAGATTTAAACTTAGACCTCTGACTGAGGAGCCAGTTATCACAAATCAATATGAACATATTCCCCGCGTATGCAGGTGCAGTATAGCTCTTCATCTTTCAACTTATCTTTGTTTATTTTGTTTCAAAGTGTCGGTGTAGACTATTGACGTTGAAAAGAGATTTAAGTAATTTCGCGAAAAAATGGAAAAATAAATTAAATTCACTGTTTCTGCACAGTGATTATTTAAAAATACTACATTCACCCACCTTTCTTTCAGTGGAGTTACTTTTTATTTTGATCCTTTACCGCTTTCCTTGAGTGCAATGTCTCCGTTAGTTATCTTACTTTGTTAACTTACGATACAAACTTGAAGTCGAGATGAGAATATTTACTTATGAAATATTCTTTGTACAATGAGAAATCGTTCTATTGTTTTTATCATGTCTCGTAAAAGACGTTAGTGGTATTTGAAAACCTCGGAAATTTTTCGTCTGGAATGAAAACCTTGCCATGAGTTGGGCCTACTTTTTTCCACGCTCTGGAGCTTTATCCCTTGGGAAATTGACGTTAGGAATCATAGCAGTATTTTTTCATCTGATAACATACTTCACGTCACCTTGAAAATTCGAAAAAACGGAATTTCCCAAGTTAAGTTAAATTGTAAGTTGTGCACATGAACGGAGACTATTTCATTCTGAAATGAAATACGCCGGAGACATTACCAACTTCATGTACATCTCCCATTCCAATATCAAGAGATATAGTCAAAATTAGTCAGTGTTGCTGGATACGCTTTCGAGACGTAATGCATGGGCATTAATTGAAACTTGCGTGCTCTTATCAAGATAGTTTGACTTCTTCGTGTACCCATCAGATTTGATGCTGAGTAGAATTCTCGAGGCTTATGAAAGATGTATACAATTTTCCCCGCAAACTAGTCGTTTAAGGCATTGGAGGTTCAATTAGAGTGTCTAAATTCTTTCCTTAGGTGCGATTTTTGTATCCAATTATTCATGCTCATCTTATTATGCCAGTTATTACTAATATTTCATCTTAAAACATATATCGAGCTTGTGCTTTTCATTAGTTCTCATAATAATAAAAGTGATTCGAAGTTCCTCAGCAGAGTTACTGTAAGAATTTTCTAGCTAGGTTGTACTTTTAATAAAAGATTTTTCTTATTCTAACTATTTTACTTGAATTTTATTCGAATTCAAATATATAATTCGAATAATATTAAGTACACCGTAAGTTGAAGTTATTAATAATGGTGACTCTGCTGATAATGATTAAATTGTCATCATATGTTATCTCATGAACTCACAATAAAACTTTTGTTCACTTTCCATAGAGTGTTATTCATACCGGCCAAGTTTTGACAGAAGCTATGTCATGTAAAAGGTCATACTTAAACTTAAACTTTTATTGTAAGATCATAGCATCTATACTCCATTTCTACAAACCATCTCTTGATCTGCTAAACCTAATAATGTAATCTTATTATTTTAGCCTTGATAATGCTTTCTATTTTTGAAAATAATTTACGCATATCTCATACTATTTAGCACAAGATCTCATGCTGAATCTATTTTCTTTTTCAGTGATATCCATCCCGAGATGCCGGAAAAAGAACCAATATCCCCATGACGCAGCGAACTGTAACTAGGAATAATCCGATGTTACTCATCTCGTTGTCATCGCATGTGTTTTGGAAGGAAATGGAGGCTTTGTGTGGAGTGGACATTAGATAGCCCCATGTGAGTGAAGAACTGTGTGGAGCCTGGGCTCTGGGACCTGTACATTTACCCTAACTTGATCATAAAATTCTAATTAGGAATGCGATCTAATACAGAGAGAAGGGCTGATGTGGACTTGGGCAAAGAAACACCGATCACTGGTGATTTTCATACGGAAAAAATATCGGTAAGGTGAACAAAATCAGAACTTTTAATTGATTAACAAAATGGTGGTGGGACAATGGAAATGATTGCTAGACAGTTGTGTTTGGCGTTTCCGATGAAGGAAAACAATATTTTACATTTATGTGATAATGAGCAAACATTGTGTGTGTTATTAATGTCTGTTTGCGTGAGTGCTACGAGTCAGTTGGAATCTATTCTGCAAATTGTAAAAGCCTGGGAGTCATTATTAAATAATAAGAAGACACAAGTATCTTCGAAAGGCTAGCTTTTGTGCTTTGGTTTAATCATATTTTTCGTATCACCAATTCATTTATAAATAATGGGACTACTGGGCAGTAGACGAAATAGTTATAACGGAAATCTTTAAGAATTATCTTTTCAGCAGTTTTAACATTTTTTTATTTTCACCGCTTGATTGTTTCTTCACAACGTACTCAATTAAGTCCAGAAATAAGGTTAAAAATTGAAATAGGTAAAGTCATTGTTCAAAAGGCAGGTGATTGTTGATTCTCATTTTAGGAAAAATTTGAAAAAAAAAATGTTCAGAGAAATTTTCAATTTTTGGACGGATTCATCATGGAAGATGTGAGGTATTTTTCAAATATGTGATTCTCTATTTGAGTGACGTAACCGTCCGTGGTAGTCACTTCTGGCGGTGCCCGATGATGCTTTTTGTCAAACTGGGATTTTTTGTGATGTGTGTTGAAAATGGATGCATGGAAGAGGATTCTAGTGCAGAGACGACTTCAGAATTTTTTTTCAAGGTCTGTAATGGAAATGAGAGAAATGTGGCACAATGGCAACCTGAAGAATATTTCTAAAAAAATTCAGATATGAGATGTGAGAACCATTAATGTCAAGATATAATCAATGCATATTGTAATGTAGTGTGTCGTTAAAACAACCTTTCCTGTTGAAACAAATTTTTATGTATAAAAGATCAAAGCACATAATGATGACTTTTATTTCTCAGTGATAGGCGGTGGCAGATTGAGTTTTTATTCATCAATGTATTTAGTTTGGGATTTTAATGGGAGCTATTGCTTGCATTTATTCTTTTAGTAATTAAATTACTTATTATTTTTATTTAAATTTTTATTTTTTAAACATTAAGTTTTACTATCAATTTATTTATTCTTGTTTGAGTTGCAATTTGATTGGTTTACTTTTAGTTTTGTTTGTGTATAATTACATACCAGTATATTATCCTTTTCACACAGTGGTTACAATCATCGGCTACCGAGGTATTGTTCCCATGGGAATTTATTCATCCCAAAACTGGACAGATGATGGAGTAGCTGGTGATGTCTCCAAGGTACGTGGGGATTTCTTAAGTAGCATTTAAAATTACATTTTAAGTATCGAGGAATAATACCGCCCAGTTTAACGTGGAGAAAAGTGTTCAAGACACATCCTTGGCTAAATTTTGCAATGCTCCATTTGCTTTTCAGATATTTTGTGTGCCACATTTTTTGTTTTCTTTTCTTTATAATGTGGCTGATTTGGTCGAGAATATTAACTAAAACGGTCTTGAAGGATAACAAAATATGAGTCAGCCTAAGTCACCTTTGCTTGATCATGTCTGCGATTGGTGTCGTTACGCAACCACTGCCAATCACGTTTATTATCAGTTGTGAAAGAAGAGGAATTAATTCTCTGTAAATTGAATAATTCTCTCACTAGGTCACTTATCAAGCAGATGTTTGGTTTTGATGAGTAAGGTTGAGCTCATCTCGCCTTCAAGTATGCTCCAAGGCGTGAGTATTCGCGCGTTTAGTATGGAGAGTACATCTCTTCCAATGTAACATCTGCTATTTTTTATCGACTTCTAATGACTGTGTGTTCTTACCGCTTATAATTTCGTGGGAGAATCCATTAAGGCCTCCTTAAGATCTAAACCCGTGATGAGCCATTCCATTGTCAATCTCTTTACCCTATAGATTGCTGCAAGCTGTTGTAAATCCTTGGAGCCTCTCTCTTCATGTGTCTGTGAATAGTGAAAGTATTTTTTCACGATTTCTTTTCTCTAAAAGCTCTCTATATTTTATTGCTTCTCTCAGTATACATGAAGAATATTCATGAATTTTCTTGAATACGAAGTCTTAAAGAAATAGCGCTCTTTAAAAAAGTATGATACACCCGTCTTTCTTTCCTTAGTTATGGTAATTGTAGCGCTCTTCTGTTGCCACGTTGGACACATACATACGTACATACAGACAGAGGATACATACAGACAGAGGAGATACATAAGGAGGACAACCAATACTGTTATACCAACTTTGCCGAAGTTTACTAAATAAAGATGACATCTACTGGGATTAGGCTATATTTTTTTATGGATAAATACTCAATAATACCTTTGTTATCAGTAATTCAAATTTTGAATAATTTTTGGGCTCCAAAACTCTGGAAAAATGTAGTATTTTTCTCTTGAAAACAATGCACATGATCTTCATTGATGTTCAGTATATTTGATTTTCTTATTGTTATGTGTTTATTTTCCTTAAGGAAATCGAGAGCCTAAAATTTTGAAATAACAGATCTAGCATTCAATTCAACCTGATAATCTTCTGTGCGAATAAGTGATACTTAGTTTCTAAATCAAGTCATTCGTGTGTACGTGTACGATTTAATTGGTATTTTGGTAAATGCGATTTTCCTAACTTTATCGTCACATATTTTTAGTCGTGGTATTTACGGATTCTTGCGGTTAATTTACCGTTTTATCTTACTAGGCCAATTTTAACGCGGTGTCTGTGTATGGGAGTGCGATAGTCACAAATGGTAAAAAAATCCACTTCTTTGAAATTCAGGAAATTATAAAAAAATTGAATGTG
The DNA here is from genome assembly GCA_963169105.1 of Ceriagrion tenellum. NCBI lineage: Eukaryota > Metazoa > Arthropoda > Insecta > Odonata > Coenagrionidae > Ceriagrion > Ceriagrion tenellum. Next base: position 35,235,861 of record OY720636.1, on the reverse strand, counting down.
AAAATAGAACGTTTAAAGACTTAGGGGTACAACAAAAGCACTGTAATTCACGAACATAGCTACGAAAGGCTCTCCGAAAAGGATATAAATCGTGCGATCTCCGCTTTCCGCTGCTTTTCCAACACTCGATAATGGTTTTCCTAAGACTAGGTCGGATTTATGGTCTAAACACCCCGGGGGTAGTGGAAGAAATAGGCAAGTCTCGTCGCGGATAGTGTACGTCTAGGGTATGGAGCCTACGACTCCCGTACACGAGTACAATTCCTTTGATGCATCGAGCAAAAGCCCTCTACGAGACTTTGAAACAATGGCGGAGGATGTATGTTAGAGGGGGTTAAGGCCGACAATGAGACGTGAGTGCTCTTAGCGGCTGTCGCGGTGGAGTTATGGGGCGCTAAGAAAAGCCGAGCTATAGCAAGCGCGAGCTGCTCTTTCAGATTAATCCTTTGTCACGGCGGAACAAAACATTGCATATAGGATGGCTCGGCTCTCGAGAAAGAACTTGCCCTAACCTCATGTGCATCAACAATTAATTGTTTGAGAAGCAAACGAAATTTTAAAAGCTTTACTGCTACAGTAAAACATGCCCCGAGTAAATTCTCTAATAAATTCTCTTTTTTCATGTCTTTTTGTGGCTATTTTAAAGTGCCAAAATTAAAATTCATTGACGTTTAAAATCGGGCGCGAAATGATTTACTTATCTTTTACATACACTCCTTAGTTTACATAGCGCAACTATCCCTTTACTGAGCATGGTAATGAGTACTAAGTTCTTCAAACCTTTCACATACTCACTACTAATTTTATGGAATTATTTTAAGTTAAGTTATGAATATTAATTGTTAATTTAAAATAAAATTAGTAAATTAATTTATAAATAAAATGTTACAATGAGACCATTAATTACAGTGATAGAGTTCTACTAAATCGATATCAGTATCATGCTTAGAAACTTCATTATTATTATAGTGGTAAAATTTAAGAATAATTTTTGGTGAGATGTCACTTGCGATAAAACTGACATTCAAGTCTCAATATGCCAGTTTGATGTCCTCTGGGGCCGGAAAAAGGAGCATATTTAGTACAATTTAGCGGTTGCGCAGCTCCTCGCTCACCTGGCCAGTGATGTTTGCCTTACGACCTATTTCCTCTGATCTTACTTTTGTGAGCTCTTCTGGACTGTGATAAGGTAATCCACATTAAATTGGTTTAAATGACATCACTTGAAGATTTTCATAGTGAGATGATATCAGTGTAAGATTTGGCCTTACGCAAGAGTCGTCAGTATGCGTGAAGACAGCTCGGAACGTCAATACGCAGAAATGCAGAGGGTAAACAGCCCACGGCATAGTTTTTGTAGTTATTGCCGTAATTTTCGAAAGATGCCCCGAGTAAATTCTCTAATAAATTCTCTTTTTTCATGTCTTTTTGTGGCTATTTTAAAGTGCCAAAATCAAAATTCATTGACGTTTAAATCGGGCGCGAAATGATTTACTTATCTTTTACATACACTTCGTAGTTTTCTAGTTACTTACCTTTTAACTAGTATTGGGGTTCGTTTCGTCTTAGCCAAGAACATTCACCTCATCGAGCCATCTATGGGATGGCTCATGATGTACTCGTGATAGCCGTGTTTTTTCATCACGTCCAAAGTCAGAGAATAGTGTGCGAATCGTGGCCAAATGAAGGTAAAATGAGCTTTTTTTCGTAAAATTTCGCAGTTCATGATTTAATCTTGTGAAATATTTTGGTATCTGCGGTGCGTTTATTTAAGAGCAGCAGTTTCGCTTTGCTATTCTGCCGGCTATGTCAGGATTATTGTTTCTTTGCCGTTGGTGGATGGAAATTTATAGGTCTGAACAACGTTCTTCTTTAGAATTTAAAATTTTGGCTGTTAATTTTTAAAGTCTCAACTTGACCGTTTTTTCTCTTCCAAAAGTCTCTTCCACGTTTTGGAAAAGAAACAACGGTCAAGTTGAGCCTTTAAAAAATTAACAGCAGAAATTTCTAATTTTAATGGAGACCATTGTTCTTCGGACCTATAAATTCCCAACCACCAACGGCAAAGAAACAATAAGCCTGACATAGCCGACAGAATAGCACGGCAAAACTGTTTCTTTAAAAAAAATCATCGCAGATACCAAAAGATTTCTCAAGATTAAGGTAAAATGAGCTTAGGTTAAATAAGGTTTAGGCTAAAGCGCGAGTGATAGGTGCTCTTCTCTAACGGTGCTTAAGTGTATATCTGTCTCATCCTTTTGACCACAAAAATATTGACTTTTATGTAAATGGATCTTCTTCAGCAGAATATATTTGTTTTAAATTTCGAGCAAGAAGTTGTTTTACACGCCTTATTTTGCTCGTGACCACAAGAAAGCACTGTTATATTGCTAGATTGCTCAGAATATATAATTACAACTTTATAAGCAGAGTGAGGTACATTTTATGGTACATGTACCGCAGCCATCTCACTTATGATGTATCTCTCTCAAAGAAAGGATTTCTTTAGGCTTTGTTAAGCGTATAATAGGAAGGTACTCGGATGAAAAAGTAAAAGAGAGATCCTACTTCGTTCTGCTTAGGCCACACATCGAATATATGAGCTTTTGAGACCCTGGTAATAAAGATTTAACCAAAGAATTAATAAAATACAAAGAAAAGCAGCGCGATTTGATAAAAACTGCTACGAACGAACATGTGGTGTCTCAAAGCATTTAGAGAAATTAAGATGGGAGCCCCTAGAGACTTGGAGGCCACACGCTAGGCTTAGCTAACTTGAGAAATTTAGAACTGGTGTGTTTCATATGGGCAGGGAGAATATTTTCATGACGCTTCATTACATTCTAGGTCTGATAGAAGCGATAAAATAAGAGAGGTACATTGCCGAACAGATAGGTACAAAAAATTGTTCTATCAGCACACAATAAGCTACCACAATAAAAAGTGAGCTCCAATATATACACGTCACTATTTCACCTCCCAAAACCATAAATCTATACACGGCTAGTGAGCTAACACCCCCTGCCACACGCCCATGCGGCGGCTTGCAGGGTAGTATGCAGTTGTAGATTTCTAAGCAATCATTAATGTTTCAGTCAAGTCTAGTCTAGATCTTCTGTATCTGGTTTTTCTGAATAGTTCACCGAATGCCTCATCATTTGCGGAACTGTCCTCTGGCGGAACTGGCGGGCTTCATCTTCAAGGCCTGCATCAGCATCTCCGAAGTATTGGTCGTCATTTGGAAACGACAGAGGGGAAGCAATTAAATTATATGACCGGAATAGGGTCGGGACTAGGACGTTCATGTGTGAAGTAACATGTATGTATTACCTTTTAAATCAAATGTTTTCATTCAGTAAAGTCAACTGACAAGATGTAATCAATATTTTGACTTCTGTAATCAAGAAAAAACTGGTGCTCGAGATCAGTATCCTTTTTGTCCTTGTGATATGTACCTGCACAACAATTACCGCATTTACTGATATGCCAAAATATTATGGGGTCTTCTCTCTAAAATGTATCAATTGAACATCTGTCGTTTTTTGAACTATTGTTTTACACTTTAGAACATTCTTCATATTAATGAATTCATCATGGCGGCGTGCTATTAGTTGAAATAGTCTTAGGCTTTTATGCATTAGTGTTAGAATAAGTGCCCTCTCCCAGATAGCACCTAGTTTGATAAAAACTTATCGGGTTGAAGAAGAAATAACTGATTCCTTATTACTTTTGAACACTAAGCAATTTTGTCGCCGAACTTCAAATTAGCAGAGGAAAAAATCTTTTGGTGCTTGAAGATTAACTTCATCGATAAACTTGGAGTTTTCAATAAAAACATGGTAATAATTTATACCACGAATATCAAAATTCTAAATTTACATTCTGATGATTTAATAAAAACCTCAACAAACTCAGAGCACGCATCCAGGAGTGCCACTCAAATTATGTGAAATGAGAGATAGGTGAGCGAGTCAAAGATGCAACGCTTAATTGATGAGGACCCAGAAGATCTACTGAATATAGTGAACAGAAAAAAACCAAGTGAAATGAGTTATCTGTAGTAATGAAAACGTGGAAAGTTACACCGAGGACATCAGGCGTAAACCTTGTCCGGCTCGTCTCTGCCTACCAGGCTTAGTGATGCATAGCGAAGAAGGGAATGGGGCTTTCGTAGTGAAGAGGCGGACGGGTGGGAGTATAAAACCAATGATAAGTTACTAACCTTATCACAGCACAGAAGAACTCACAAAACTCAGTAAGTTTCTTGGCTGCAAGGCAAGCGTCGCAGGCTAGGTGAGCGAGGAGGTGCAAAATCGTTAAATGGTGATAAATTTTCCCCTTTTTCGGCCCCGGGGGACATATAAATGGCATATTGAGGATTGAATGTCATTTTCCATTGCAAATGACATCTTCTCACTGAAAAATATGGTCACATTAACCATACAAAACTTATTATGGAAGATTAAATGAGACATCGCAGGTCCACGATATCAGAGGTAACAATCTATTAGCACTTCACCCCTGAAGACGCAGCGTGCAAAGCGCCAGTAGTTTTCTGTCACACATAAGCACTGCTTACTGTGCAGTTGGCCATTGGACTGTGCTAGTAAAAATTAATCGCCCGCTGATATAAATGAATGAAAATTATCAAGTGAAATATTGCAGTAACCAAGCAAAATATTCCTGTATGTATATTGCGCAATTGATACATTCGTCTTTATAAAGCGAAAAAATATTAAAATGAATTAAAAACCGACCTAGAGATACATTTCAATCCCGAGGCATGACTAATTGGGCCAGAGTTGGGACAGGGTCTATTCTTTTGATTCGAGACTTTGTAAAAGTAGCGGCATTTAAACTGAGAAACTCCTTTTCTTTGTAAAGCCAATATACTATTAGAGTCACTTACAGCAAATAAAATTTTGGTTATAATACTGACATGAAATACAGTCACTCATATTTATACTTACACTAAGAGAATAAATGCGGTTTTCGTTTATTCTGACAAGGATGGGGATGGAATTCATGACATTCTACTTGACTGTCGAATTAACTTTTATGCAAATGTTGATTAATTTTATCGGAATGCGAAGTTGTATTGATGAAATATTTCTCTTCGCGCACGTGAAAGAGGCTTACGCGTGGTGTATAGCATGATAAAACGGCTTTTCAATCATCAATGTGACTTATATTCTTGAGAAGTTAGGTTCTTTTTCGAAATTATCGTTTTAGGTTTACTTCGATAAATACTGTGGAGTTAATGGTTGAAATGAAGACGGTTGATTATATTTTATAAGATTTAGATTGATATGCATGTAGATTGGAGGAGCGGTGTCATACCCTCAGTGACCTAAAACCACCGAGGCTTCGTTATGGAACACGTAAATTTCTGTATATTTCTTAAATTTTACTTTTTGAAAGGCAATAAATGAAGTTGGCAGGTGCATGCTCATATGAATTATAAATTTCAGTTCTTGAGTAAATATTTTGCCGCTTATTAGCGTAGGGAAAATATTGTTTATACCTTTTGAAAATCTTTATGTGTAACTAAAAAAAGAAGCCATAGGGAATAATATTGTAAGCCAGAATCAATTATTGATAGGCAAAGAATTTTCCGGTAAATTCTGAAGATTTTCCGCTTCAAATTTCACGCACATTCTTACTGCTTCTTGATATTGCATTCTCAACTAAGATTTTACCTAATGGCTAGGCTAGATAAGTAATGGGCACATGATCTAAGATCAAAAGTAACCCCGCTTCTGACGTGAGCAAATTTTCCGCTGCAGCTTTCTCCGCAAACCGCTCCATGACTCGCTCACCCACGAAAGAAGTAAAAACTTTTCTCCATCCCGTTGGTGAAAATGAGCCGGGTGGAAAAAGAAAAAAATGAAAGAAAAAATGTGCGGTTTGGGGAAAGTGATACTCTCCCGAATGTTATATTTTTATCTCGAGGTCTCCCGTGATTCAGGAAGATTGAGGGAGAAAATGGAGAAATACGAAAGAGGGTGTGAAGAACGGTAAGAAAAGGAAAAGTTTTCCCTCCAAAAAAAGAGGGAAGGAATGAACTTTGTTGAGGCGACGGCAGTAAAAAGTTCTCCGGGGTGGGGGGCGAAATAACGCTAGGAAGCACTAAGAAGCCAATTTTCGCCACTGCCGGCTCTTCCTCGCGATGGTCGTAATCTTCAGTCCATGCACTTTGACATTATTATAGGGAATCATATTAAAATATTGATGAGAAGCGTACTCACTTTCTTTAGTGTTATGGGATGACGAAGGAAGAGACTGTCGAGGGAATTTCATTCATCAAGTAGCAGAATGGCTGTGAAATTTCGCGAGAAATGTTTGACGGAACATTATGCTCTCCGATACACTTGAGTGTAATGGGGAATAATTTTATAATATTAGAGTTAAACCGAGAAAGTCTATTAAATTTTTTTTTTGAAAAACTTGAAAAGTTATTGAGAATTAATTTCCACATTCTATCCATCTACTTTAACGTCAGCGTTAAGACAGAGACCTATCTTTTCCCACACCGCCAATTGTTGTTTTTCAATGAAGCAACTATGATATCAGGCTCCTTAAAATATTTGATGCATGCCATAGAAAGAGTCACTATGTTATCCAACTCTAAGTAGACTGAACAAGACGGCAAAGACAAAATGATGGAAAATGATTTTAAGGCTGTAAGTTTTGCATTTTAGACTAGTATTTCGAAATATTTGTGGTCAGCCTTAATATTAGTAAAACAATTACACAATCCGTTTTCTAGAAACTCAAGCAATAAGATAGAAGATCATTAAATACCATAAGAAAACTAATATCTAGTTAAAAGACGCTTTAGTGATAAAAACCTGATGATATAAATTAAATATTTTACTTTTTATGACCTAACTCTGATGATTTTATTACTTAACCTATAGTAAAAAACCGCAATTGGGAAAGATAAGTAGCCACAATTACTAATGAAACACCGGGACACAGGAAACTCTTTGATGAACTCTTTTACGCACATATCTACAGTACAATGGAGTTTGTACTTTATTACATAATTGAAACATAACATAGGATGTTAAATAATGTAATAATTAATTGAATGTGCTTTAAGTAAACGATGAAAATTTTTCAACGTTTATTACATAAGCAGTGTAATATCCATTAATTAACTTAATCAGAACCTCTTTTTATTATATATTCAAATAATTGACTAAAATAATAATATTACATGTAGAAGAAATATTTTGACTTTTATGATTAGTATCTTAAAGGAGCTAGATTTTTGTAGATTGCCCTGAAACCTTTATAGTTTATTCATAATTATGTAACGTATGTTACATATCATTCTTATTTTCTGTACTTAATTATATTGAAGAATGGCCACTAATCAGGCCACACGTAATCAAGCTATACCTTTTAGTCTATTTATGGTATAAAATGGGTTTAAATATTATGTAAAAGAAATTGCATATTTTATGAAGCCTAAATATAATATTAACGTGTATATAAATTTGATGCACGTTACTATACATGTGGTTTGGCTGAAAACCAAAATTGAATTGGTGATTGTGTCTTTAATATATAATTAACCTTGTCATAGGTGCGTACTATGAATGTCAGAAAGGATATCCCGAATAAAACGAGTTGGACATTTTTCCATGAGTAATGTGTGTGGTTTAATTGTTAACCTACAGTAATGAATGTATGATTTTACACTTTCCCGGCGAATTAAATTAGTGTAAATTTCTCGGGCTCGCCACCGGGTAAGATTTTTATAGACAGCCGACGTTTCGGGTTCCGACTCGTCACCCATTCTCAAGGCTACAGTAATGAAGTTTTTCATAGAGGCTTTTTTAACGACGAATTCTCTGTACACAGCTTGGTTAGGAGAACTCCACGTTTCAATACTAATTCCAAAGGAATAACGCAAATCATAAGTGATGTGGGATTCAAGAAAACGGAGCAATCTAACCACGTTGAAGAATACGTCATCATTCATTTTAACCAAAATATGTACACTTACTAGTTACGTTTACTTACTAGTACTATTTTTTTTAAATGACGGAATATCGATAATAAATATTTATTAGCGATTGCCCCAGGTAATGTATTTTAGAGTGGGAAAAAATTTAAAGATTTTCATACTTTCGAATTTTATTTGTCTTGAAACTTCACATTTTAACGTGAAAATGTAATGTATACAAAATTTAGAGTCGATTTACTTCCACCAATCCGTGCCGCATGGGTGTCAAACTTTGACTTTGTTGGTAAGATTTGTATTTTCTATCTTATCCGATAAAAATGGTAAATGTTGATATGTTTTCTCTAATACAGGTACTTGTTTCCTTTTTGAACATATTTGGAACTAAAGTACTAATATATTGACGGCTATATTACTTAAATGACGGTTATTAATATTAAAAAAGTTTGAACGCCTGTGGTTGATAGGCAACACGAGGGCACGTTTACAATTTATTTCATTTTCTCGGCAGTTACCTAAAGTACTTCGGTTTTTCGCATTGTAAATAAACATAAAAACTGAATAAAATTTAATATCGAATAGTTTTAACATTTACAAAATGGTAATAACAATCTCAGCTCCTCAAAGTACAAACAACAATTTGCGAAAATAGAAAGTATAAAATTTTTTGATGAAAAATGAAATCAGGTTACTGCATCGTAAAGTTTACCCTACACTTGATTACTAAAGAGTTTCCTGCAATCCAATGAATTCAGATAAAATTTCAAAATTTTGGTATATGACGGTACTTTTGCTCATTTGAAGCATGTGTGTAATACAACTAAATACACTTTTTTCGATATTTAACCCCAAAATGGGTGAGGGAAATTAACTTATTATAATTCTTCCATCACGCAGAAAGCTTATACTCTCACGCTTATACTTCAAGAGTCAACACCATTATCAGTAAGAGATTAAATTTAAAAAAGTGTACATTGAATAATATCCTAGAATATCGTTGCCTTAAATAGGTATAATCCGTAATATATCCAAGACTCAATATATTCTCATATTTTTCAATGGAAAACCGTGAAAGGTAACCTTTGATGAATTTAAAGCAGAGGTAGAGAGGTGTTTACTCGAACTCATTGTTTTTCTTGCAGGTAAAAACGTGTGATGGACTTCAAAGTAGTTCGCTAAATTTGTAGACTGTTTATCAACGTAAGGCGCTTGTATCTCTGTGGTGAAAATCATGGAAAACATTAACTCGAATGTTTTTAGAGTGTCATTTCTCGAAAACCGTCTGGTAAATTAGGTAATTTAAGAATCAAAAGTGGGCGCCCTCAACCAGCCATGTTTTGGGTGGTGAAATATCAACCAAGGCCTTACCCGTATCCGCGATCCTGGGGTAATAAGCCGAGAGATTATCTAGCCGCTACCAGGGTTGAATCGTCATAAACAGTAATATGTGCAGAGAAACACATTACAAAGAGCATTCCAAAATCAGTCCAAATCGTCCCAAGCAAGGTATCTCGAAATATATATGTCTGTGTAATTACTCCGAAATCCAATAAATTACCAGCGCTTTTGTGTATCTAATAACGTAACTCATCCTATGTAACGGTGCCACTGAGGATACTGAACAAACTTCATTATTAACCTTAAATCATCAATGCTGACCTCACAGGCCAATATGCACTATCCATCATCATTTTCAGCTCTCATTTTTGCGTGCAGACGTGTTCCCGTAAGAATCATCCTAGCGATCTGAAAGAAATTTCCCGCAGAGAGGTACAATTCTATGGTTTTCAATTTTTTTTAATTTTCCCAGAATTCAGGGCCTGAATGATCGATCTCATTATCTGATCAGGCCATAAATTATTTTTGAATCATCCAAGATCTTAAACGTACTGAAAGAACCATTTTTGCATGAAAAGGAAAGAAATGATTTCTACTTTTTTACGCTGCCACAATTTTTTCTCGGTTTTTACTCGGTGGTAACTGTTATTGTGGGAAGCAAAGTGTGACTTGATAGGGATATACTGCACGGTGTTGAAGTTGGCGGAGTTTATTTTTACCAACGTAAACAGCTGTAGGATGCCTCGAGTCAGATTTAGTTGAAAAGAGAACCAAGTTCGGAGTTTGAATGTTCTTATGGTTTCATTGGTATCATGTGAGTTCTCGAGGGTGTCATATACAGCTGATTTGCAGAATTATTAAGTTCACATCCGTTTACCTTAAATCTCAGTCCTGCATTTGTTATACTACGTATTTAAAATTTTAGCAAAGAAAAAATGCTGCATGGGCAATGAAAGTTATCGATATTTTCTAGTACCTACTACACTTTTGGAGAGGATTTTAAAAATTAAACTTAAGAGATCACTGTTTTTGCTATGCATTAGTGTCGAAATAAATATTTTTATCAGTTCGGCTTCACTATTAACTACCTAAATAAGGCTATAATGATTATTATTTCTAAATTGACGTAGACCTGAAGATGCTTCAATGTGTTAAAACTAATGAAATTGTGTAAATCCTTACAGTGGGCTGCAAAAAACGTATCAGATTCCTCTTGAATACATACTAGAGTTACAAAGTTGTCCCTGCCCTTCGCAATGATTCAGAAACGTTTAACTTATACGTAGGCGAGACGAATTTGCCCTCAAATCGAATTAGTCATGCCTTTTCCTTAATTTTTCTTGTCATGTTTTTGCTTACGGGATCATCTTTAATGTTTTTGGTGACCTTTTTCATCCCCTCATCACACTCACTCCCTCATCATCTTTAACTAACCTTTATTAAAAGGTATTTATTTTATTGCTTATTACCCTCGCAGCATGCGGTGGGCCCACTATTTACACCCAAGCCTGCGCTAACCCCAAGGACATAAAACCTTCCAACCTCCACTTTCTCAACAAGCTTTCCCCTCAATTATCATTCTCGTGACTCTTTATCTTTCAATTAATACCCTCTTGCCATCTCACGCACAGAAATTCTCGTCAACTTACCCCCTTTACCCTCAGAAAACTCTAGTACCATATTCCACATCCACATCGTATCAATTGGTCAGAGCAAATGAATCATCTTACGTTTTTATTTATCCCTTTTTAAATTTAGCTTGTTTCTTCCAAATGAAACGTCTTCTGTTTTGAAAGGTAAAAATCACATAATAACCTAAGAGTAATCGCAAGAGGTTGGGGCGAGAGAGACTTTTTGTAAATCTATGAACGACAATGGTGTGAAGAAATAAGTGTGTGAGTTGAAAGTAAAGTAAATAGTTGTGCCATGACAGAAATAGAGTTCCTATTGCTTCTCCATTTTACTGTGAATGGTATGATTCATTTAACGTCTGAAATTGTTTGTGTAGCTTATTTTCTTCTTTTTTTCCATGATTTGGCGAAAATAAAGCTTTAATTTCCTTTTGCACGTGACGGTAGGATAGTATTATTCTACCCTTAACGTCGAAACGTAATAGTGATGCTGTATTGTGGCAAAAAGTACAAAGGGAGTTTTTCAAATTTGCGTTCGCCATTTAATGACAACTGCTATGATATTTAGTAACTGCAACGAATGTAAAGAAAATTGCTGTGCTCAAAGAGGATATAGCTGCAAAATATGAAACAACATAACAAAACATTTGTGTGAAGCTTGGTACTCAATGGATTAGAGGCATGGACCATTGGAAAAGCTGACCTGGACAGACTAGAAACCTTCTAAATCTTATGCTTAAGGTAAGTGTAGAGAAGATTATCAGAAAAATGGACCATATGGAACACGATACAGAGGTTAAGAATCAGTTGGATCGGGCACACTCTTGACGCATAGGGTTTGTGAAGAAGATAATTGAAGGTAAAACAGAGGAAAAACTCCCCAGAGGAAAACCTAGGAATAAGTTGATGGACCAAATAAAGAGAAAAATACATAGGAAGAGATACCAGGGAGTAAGAAACCTAGCATTAGATAGGGACGGGTGGAGGTCTGCTGTCAACCAATCTTAGGATTGCACGACCAATGAATGAAATTTAACGGAAAAATTACTGCGGTGGAAATTTACAAATATTTGAGAGCTTAAACTAATAGTTTTCCGGATACACTGTTTATATAAAAGAAATAGTAGATGGACACATTTCTTACTTATGCTCCCTTAATTCCAGCTCTTAAAGTCATTACAAGACGCAATCCACCTCGTAACCACAGAAAGGTTTTTGTCTACAGATTAGGTCCAAATTAATAGATCTGAATAATGACAAAGCTACTAACTCAACGCATCTGAATTTGATTTTGTCTCTCCTCTACTATGCCCCTAGCCCTTAAGGATCGGTTTAGCTTAATTATTGGAAATATTCTCCGTGTGTTAGTCAGGCATCGGTGATTTTGGTTATTACAACTTAAAATTTCTGTCTTTACTTTGTGGAAAGTCATACATGAAATGAAATGTTGCTTTGTACTTCTCACACCATTTCCTTACTACCGACCATGGTTTTGACAAAATTATCTCACTATCAAGTTCATAATTAAATTGGTCAAGGTACTTGAAAATTGTATAATTTTGCCAAAACCATGGTCGGTAGTGATAAAATTTTATAAAGAGTACTAAGCAACATGTCATATCTCAAAGGGGAAGCCAGGATTTGCCGGAAAGCAGGTAAATTCACACTCCCCGCTAGAAAAACGAACGAATGACCCGCATATGGCCTCCCCCTCGATTATCCGAATCGATAATACAAATAAATGAGCCCAAGTTATGTCACGGTGGAAACGGTCTCGGGGGTTTGAGATATTGCTTTTAGACAATAATGGAGGTGGTGGGAGCAACGCCAAACAGCGCGAGGTCGAGCGACGCTCTACTGAAATAATTTCGAATTTCCTCCCAACGTTTCTGCCGCGTCACCTGTGTTACGATAATTATGAAAAGGAAAAAAATAAGAAACTTGTTCCGAGACTCATTCGCAGGAATTCATTCTGCGAAAGATCGTGCCTGGAATCTAAAAAAATGAAATAAACGATGTTTTATGCTTAGGTCTCCACGTGGGCAAAATTAATGCTTTTTTTCACCAGTGGCAAATGAATGTTCATTGATGACGCGTCCTCTCATTAATGTGTATTGGCGACGCCAATTCGAAACACAAAATGCTGAGCACCACTCTGAAGTTGCTTTCATCCGTCATAGTTTGGCTTCGTCCATTAAAACCGTTTAGGGTGTACCGTCGTCCATGAGGGCTCTTTAAACAATTTACTCAAATATTTGTTCACTTTAATGCCATGAATATTGGTACTTTGAGAGACAATGAGGATAATGACCTTAAGTTACTGTCATGTACTTCAGCGGTAACTTCGAGAGCTGGTCATAAGTTGAGCGTTCATAACGATATGCTATGCTAAAACTTTATACCCAGAACAAAAGTGTTTTCGAAGTACCACCTAGCTACGAAGTGAAATTATTAAATATATTTTTAAAAAATGTAGTTTTTACGCAACCCAAGTATTTATGTTAAATGTCAATGTAACGAGATTTAGACTAAGATCAACATGGGATGTTCACTCCGGTAATTTGCTAATACATGAATGGAAAATCCTAACTAAGATACGCACTAGGATCTAATGGTAGCCAAATACTAAGGTACAAACTAGTTAGTAAAGCATACGTTTAAATTACAAGAGAATAACGTTTTATGCCTAAAAGCTGTTTAGACCAAACACCATCCGAAAATAGAATCAAAATTTCAATTATTCAAATAAATTTTGCCGTGAAGAATAACTATGCGAACATCGGGAAAACACGGAAAATATGTATTGAATCTTAAGGCCGCTTTACACGGTACATTCTATTGTACAAACGAATGTATCATAGAATGTACAAAAAACTGAATGGATTAGAGCAGGTTCTATTTCCCGTTAAGTCATTCAGACAATTGGCCGCTTTACACGGTACAATTTCCTTCATGATGGAATTTGTACATTCGTTTGTACAATAAAATGTACCGTGTAAAGTGGCCTTTAGGCATTAACTAGCATACATAGCATGTAGAAACATGTATCGCTTATTTAGATATGGTGTTAAGTATTGAAAACTCATGGCATTATTTTCTTGGGGCATTCTTGTACATTGTTCTTAACAAAAAACAATCCCACCTTTTCTCTGGTCCAACTCTTATGTATTTTTCTCTTTACTCTCATGCACACATGTCTTTGTTCGCGAACCCACGTTCTCAGAACAACCCATTATGCTTACCTTAATTTTGTCCCATAATGGTATAATTTTGAAGCTTCTTCTATTATTCAAATTTCTTACTGTGCCGTATCTCGAAACACCATGAATCCATGTTAAAATTTTCATTAAATTCACATGCATGGTTTTGACCTCTCTTTACTTGCTATCCCAACATTTGGCCCTGCATTATAGGACTGGTCGTATACATTTCGTTCGAATGAATTTTTCCTTATTTGCCCGCCTCATGATCTCCTAGTCAATATTTCTATCCCCTTGGTTCATTATGCTCAAGTATTTGTTTGCCTTTTGATTAAGGTCTACCATCCAGTTGTGTGACCGGGTCATTAAGAGCCATTATTGGGAATACAAACTGCATCCCCCTCGAAGTCTGGCGGTTTCCGCTGAAGAGGGGCAGTTTGAATTTGGCACACCCTGACGCTCAAAACTATTTCCACCGACCGGGTCTATTCTCGTCTTTTTTTCCCGCTCCGCCGTATCAAACGCTTCGGTTTGGATTGTGGGGCCCGCCGCGGTGCGGTCAGCCGAATCGTCGGCGAGGCGCTGGTTCCGTGCATCGCTCGTTTCATCCGATCCGGACACCGCGATCCCGTGATATCACTCGCCGCGATATGTACGCCGCGAGGAAACCGCCGATTCACGCAATTATGCATTCCCTCGCCGCGTGAATTTTCCCGGAACGAATCTGTTGGGCATCCGATACGGGACGGAAGGCTTTGAAGAGTTGTTCATTTTTTCTCATTATTTTCTTATCTTTGCTCTCCGCCCTCACGCATGGTTGCCATTCGCGAGAAACGAACTAAAAACTGAAAATTGTGCAGTCCCTTACCCTCAGCGGTTTAGGTTTTCAAGAAGGTTTAAATTCCGAAGAGTTTAATCGAGTATATAGGGTGTTGTCACGAGTGTGTTTATCCACTGAAAATCGATGTACACAATTTCTTTTGTTGATACAGCTGATTTGTGTTTTGTGAGTCGCGCAGCGTGTCATTTAGTCCTTTTGGCTGATTAAGTTAAACGCTGGTTTGAAAATATATTTCATTATTCGTCTCTGAAGATTGAAGTTCTCGACTTATCGAGTTTCTATTTGTTTTGTGATCTACATATATAATTAGCACTGGATACCTATGTATAAAAGCAACGGCTAAAAGTATAGTTTAGTTAACTGTCTTAAATACGTGCCACGGGGTATTTATCGCTTACTTTTTAGACGGAAAACTCCTTGCACCACGGTTCGGAATAGAGGGACCATAAGTGAAAGTTGGTGCAGCGATTTTTGTGTACCAAATTAATGACAAAAGATTAAAAAATCGTTACAGCTTGAAGCTGTAAAACGTAACCAATTAACATATTAATGATTTTATAGAATTAATGCGTAAAAATGTTTCGCATATTTTTATTTTAGCATGTGACGTCACACGATGTGAAAATAGTATAGTGCGAGAACGCAAGCGGTTAGAATTTTACATGAATTGTTATTTGACTGAACGTGATAATTCAAATAAAGTACATAGCTAATAATTATGGGGGTGTCAAGCTTTGAAAAATAACGCACAGATAGATGTTGAATTTGTGGGAAAGTGGATTTTGTGGAAAAGCAGACCAAAAATGACTAGAAGCTTTCAAAACCTGGTGCTGGAGGCGGATGCTGAAGATAAAATGGACGGAATAAATAGAAAACGTTGAAGTGTACAGAAAAGTAGAAGATGAAAGGCCAATAAAGAATACCATAGAGAAAAGACGGACCAGATGGATTGGACATACTCTGAGGCATAATGGGTTTGTGAAGAACATAGTTGAAGGCAAAGTAGAGATGAAAGTCCCCAGAGGAAGACTTAGGCATAAGACCATGAAACAAAGGAAGAGGGAAACATAGGAAGATATACCAGGAAGTAATGGAACTGGCATTAGGTAGGGAAGAGTAGAGAGCTGCTCTAACCAATATTAGGATTGAGCGACTAATGATGAGATGTTGAATTTTGGTTATTTCTCTCGAATATTTATATTTTATACTAATATTTTTAAAGGAAGATGGTAAATACTGTACCATCAGAAGTTCCAAAGTGCAAGGAAACAAATTAACGTGTCCAAAATAGCCTCTTGGGCAGAGACAGGACGCTTTTGAAGGAGGAGGTAGTTTCGGCAAGGTAAAGCGAACAATTCTAGTGAAAACTGTATCGCCTGATGTGGGTTCACGGCTACGAGCATTGGTGATGTGGGGCTGACGGAATGCATCGAAATATAAGCAGATGTAATTTTCAAGAATCGGCGTTAATTTTTTTACCAATCAGTCTGTACAATAAGTAATTCATAAATGATATGCAAGTTGTTTGTGCTGATATTTTCAGACCAACACTACTTATAGTTTTCCCCGAAATTATCGCTCAGGTTAAATGTTGTCCGTCATAAACACCAGTGTTAGTGACTCTGTTAATACCTGCAATTTTTATTTTTCTGATGGTGAAAACGGCATTGGGTATTGCGCTGTGTACCATACTTTAATTGCACCTACCTTATGTGATTGTATGTGTGTAACATAGATTTTGAAAAATGCTCTAATTGCTTTAAACTATGTCCATGTTTTTATTACAAGAAATACGTTAAGTAAGGGTTGATCCCGGGGAAAATTCGTTCAGGTACCAAATTTGATTCTAAAAAGTATGTCCCGGTGCGATAATGAAGAGTACGGAAATTAGCGGGTGATGGTTTTTATTTTACAGCATTAAAATATTATACAAATATTGAACTCACTGAGATACACTAAACTGAGCGGAAGAGAATACATTTTACCTTTTTGCTCTATTTTGACTAACATTTCGTCATGATAAAAGCGTGATTTTTGAAAAATATTTGCTCAGCACGTCTGATTTCCTCATGTATTCCCTCGGCACTTCGCTTAGTACAATCCGATCAGTAATCAGTATCCAGATATTTGTATTGTACTTGTTATAAAACCATTTTGTCCGAAGTAACAAAGAAACTACCAGCAATCAAACTTGAAGGGAGTGCTATGGAATTTATATCTATGTTATCCATTTTCCCTGTATACTTTTGACTGTGATGTTGACTTTGATAACCTTGAAATTTGAAATGATATTGTTAATCTTTCACGGTGACTTATCACTAGTAACGTCCTTTGGATTATTTACATCAATTCAGAGGGGAGTAGGTTTTCGAGACCTCACTCGTCTGTTGACTTTTAAATGCATTCTAGAGTTAAATATGGAAGTGTTCAGTATTCGTCCTCCTACATACAAGCACTGTACATAACCCATTTATATAAGCATGGACTTCGTGTGTGACAGTATTCCCTGGAGCTTTGACTCGTTTTTAAATTCTTTTTGATATTTCACTGTCATGCTTTCCAGCATCCTCCAAGCGGGGGCCTGAATATTCAATTCCCCCTCCTTGTTTTTCATCTCGTCATCCAAGCACGCACATTTGTATCCTCCAGCTTGCCATCATCACCCCTGCAGCGTCATTAACCCTCATCGGTGTTTATGACCAAGATCTTCCCCCCCCCTTTCACCATTATTGCTGCTCCTCAGCCTTCCCCCCCTCTCTCACTCCCGCCGAGCGAAACCTGTAACTAATGCTACCCCATCGGAATATATTAAGAGCCGTAAAATCCCCCCTTACAGAATATTTTTCACCGGCGTATGCTCTGTTGTCGAGGCGTGCTGTCGAAAGTGAGCCCACACAGCCGCGTGAGAAGACCCTTGCTTACTTGCAGCCTTAATATTCGAAGAGACAAGGTAGCCGTACTTCCTCTTTACGCTTCGCGGTTGAAGTTGTGTCGGCGCGGCGTGGAAGGCGTATAATTCATGAGGGCTCTTTGCGATGGCGTGCGTTTTCGCTCCGCTCAAAGTTTCTTCTCTCGGAGAGGTTCTCTCATTGTGCTCGGCAATGCCCTCAGCTTTATTGCAAAGCGTGGAGAATGGAATACCATTCGGCATGTTGCCCCAGTTCTTGACTTAGAAACAAAATTTAACGCGGAGCGCATGAGGGTATCAGTCCGATGTGAAATATGACTACATCGCGTCTAGTTCTGCTTATACCTAGAGTTTTGAGATCTTCTCCTTTTTTTAATGCCACTGTTTTAGCAGAAGTTGTGCGATTGTCCATAGTACAGTGGTTGTAATTCTGTAGTGCAAGTGTTTTAGTTTTTTCTTTAAAATAATCCCATAAAAGTTCATCCTTATATTAGAGGTAGTGCTGCGCAAATCAGGGATTTTTATTTCGAATTTAATCTCGTACAAGACATTTCAAATATATTCGAAACGAACTGTTTTTTATTTCGGTAGCGAATTGAATCTACCTAATAAATTCGCTCATGACTCGAGATTGAATTTAAATAAAATGCAAAAGCTTTGCGTAATTTATGCAATAAAGATTTTCACAGTTTTTCAGGGCCTTACATTAGCTTATATACCTATAGTGGAACAAAGAATAGCACAGAATTACATTTGATCGTTTAAATTTTCGTTTTGCGTGAGGAAAACATCGTCTAAACTGATATCGCAGCATTTTTTTGGAATGAGCGCCATGTTTGAATGAATGCAACAATTCGAAGACGAACCGATCAGATTTGAATATTTCGAATCATTCGGTTTCGAAACGTCCCGATTCGCAGGCGAATCGAATCGAATTAAACCTGATTCGAGTCAATTCGAATCGATTTCGAAGCATTCGCACAGCTCTAGTTAGAACCAAATTTTATTATTATTATTATTATTATTCCAAGTACGCTAAGTGAAAATGGAAACTAATGGTTGGTCCCTAGGTTCACGTTACGTATGTTTGAAATTTACGGGAAATAAAAAAACGTTTTGATATTTTTGTCAGAATTTTTAAATATCTATGACTAGTTTCACTTAGGAGAACTTGCTAAGAAGGTCTCTATGCCTAAGAAGGTCTCTAGAGGTTACATGTCATGATGAAATTGTGGAAAAATGAATTTAAAGAAGTAGAAACTCTTCCAATTCCAATTCACCGATCCGTGACTTCCAATTGGCCAATCCGTCTCCTCCTCTAAAGCTCGTTTAAAATCATGAAATGTATGTTTTGACAGACTAAATATAAGTCACCAAATTGTGGTGCCATGTGGTGGTAGCATAAAAAGTCACTTTAATGGGTGCAGTTTCCAACCAAGGCTTGGTAGTGAAGCTGCATAACACATGTGTGATGCTCGAGTAATTTGATGCTAGGACTCGGATTCTACCTGGTTCAAATCTCATAAATCCTACAAACGTGATCAAATATTGTACGTGTGATGGCGATTTGTCACTTAAGTTGGGCTTTGTCGTCACCGAAAATTGCACGAAAAAAATATCCACCCGTTACAGTGGTTGACCTGCGGGCAGAGTGTACGGATACTTAAGGCTTTTCAGGTAAACTAGGTAATGGATTACCAGAACCCCACCAAGGGAAATTTGCTTTATATAACAATTTTTGAAGAATTTGAAATAGTTAGATTATAGCTCCTTTACTATCTATGATAATACTTGCAAAGAAAAAGAGGAAATGGAATCACAGACGAAAGTTATAAGTTTCATCTTATACTAATTGTCGGAATAATGACCTTCAGAAATTCAGATGCCGCTTAATGTTGATCTAGACCGCAGGATGTACTGCCCTTTTTAATTCCTCATTATTTACTTTTTCATATTTATGAAAAATCATAGCTTACAAAACTGTGAGTATTACACTCATCATGAAATTTAATTAATGCATTCGTTGATTATCCCATTTTAATAACGCTTTTAACCGTAAGCAGTATTTAAAAAGCAAAATGAAACTCAGCAAGGAAACTCTAGTGAGGATATACATCGAATAAGTTCAAGGATGCTTCTAGAAAAAGTGTATTGGGAATATAATTTTTGATGTTTTCCATTTGGTATTCCATCGGAAGCTGAAGTGTTTTCATTGATAATTATAAATATAGTACGCTATAACACCATTTTTATAATTTTTGTGTGTCCGTGCGTGTTTACGTATGGGATGGAAAAACTTTTTTCTTCCGGTTCACAAACGTGTTAAGTTTACAATATTAAACAAGAAAAGTTTTCGTATCTACCGAGACGTTTATCGTGTCTCACTTTCATTCTGCCGCAAAGTAGACAAAATTCCCATATTTTCTTACTTTCAAACAAATCAAATCATTCAACTTTAGCCTTATCAATACATTTTCACCAATTTGCAATTTGTTTATGGTGTGAGATTGATTGCGTCCTATGTAACATGCTGTATTTTTTCCACGAGTTTTCTCTTTTACTGGTTCTACATTTGTTTTCATTTTTTATTTAAATATTTTCCTACTAACTCCTCCGTTATTGCTTAATTTCCAAAGTTAAAACCTGTAAATACTCCATTCTTTATTCCTTTTATCTGTAATATATTTTATTTATTCCGTTTATGAAGAAAAAGTTTGGACTTGATTTTGTGTTTAGTTCTTCACGTTTATTATGGTTCAATGATGGAAAACTTGTGAAATGCACACGCTATACTGATGAACGGTTATGTCGTAAGAATTTTAACAATGAATACTTTTGCATGATATTATGTCATTGGAATGTAATAATAATTTTATCTAACGAACATCCATTGAATTTAACACCTCAAATGACAGTTATGGTTTAAATTGAGCACCATCGTCAGCTTCTCCTATTAAGCAAGTACAATCAATATATATGAATTATTTAAATTTGTCAAGCAAAGGATATGAATTTTTTCATTATACTGTTTAACTTGGATTATGGGTCAATTCGTGAATGAATTGTTCTACTCATTTTAAATGTAAGAAGGTATTGTTAAAGCAAATTCTTAAGGAACTCTCAGCCATAAGGAAGTACAATTTATAAACCAAATGTCGTGTTGAGAGGAATAGTTGAAATAATTCATTTTTGTGTGCCTAAACCTTCTCAGAAAAATAACATTGATAAATAAGACACATAGAGAAGAAATAATCTGGATATGAATTTAATACTGTATTAGTCATTTCCTAAAATACTTTCGTATTTACCAATAATTTCTAATGGACGGAAATACGTCAAAAATGGACCAAAGATATTAACGAACCAATAACTGATGGCGAAATTGGGAATGCGGGATATCGCGAGGAAGAGGGTCCACGATATGAATGATCCAATCAATGCACAAGTGTTTGCGGCCGGCTATTCTCCTTTTTGTGGAGCACACTGACGCAATCAAGAGACTTGAGTCCGTCGAAATTTACCGGGATGTCTCGCCAAGCCTGTCTGAATGAATCAATCTTCAATCAAAATCATTCTTCGAACGGAGAAAATTCTTGTTTACTCTACGTGATTTGGTATGGTAAGTAAATGCAATAATATATTTATAATTGAAAAGTATTTATGACTGTTACTCCTAATTAAATGAACATTGGTGCATTAGAGCCTGCGTCGAATAAAACGACTACAACGCTTTAATTTAGAAGTCAGTTGTTGTGGCAGCTTCAAATGGTTTTAGCTATAGCGGAAATGATAAATATTTAGATAGGTGACACTTCCTAGACAACTGATTGGAAGTTAAGTCTCATTTACTCGAGCAAGTGAAATGAGCAAGTTAGTTAAAACAACGTAAATTTTCGACGTCAACCCTCGTCTTACATTTTACGTGAAAATGGCTCTGCTAAATTGTTTGCTTTAAAAGTTTTGGCAAGATACTTGCAGTAGAGTATTTTTTGCCCCTATCAATAGCAACCAGTCTCGCACTGCGCTAAATGGTTAAAAAGTATTTCGTCCAAGTAAAGTCCTCGGTATAGTTTTAATCGATGCCTGCCAATGTAGACCCAGTTTGTAAAGAAACGATACAGGAATAAAACACGCAGACAAATGTTTATTTTCATTCATATAAAATATTTCTTTATGCATGTAATCAACTCAGTTTGCAACGTATGTCTGGTCTAGTTATAATTGTCATGTCGTCTCAAGAGTCATGTTCGCCTGGAATAATGGATAGATATGGATAAAGGAGGAATATCTTTTCTTTCTTGGAATAGTGCATATGTAATGGGATTATTTAAATTAATATAAATGCATCATGGTTATCTTTTATGGATTTTATTACACAGTGTACTACTATATTAAAAGTATCATGATACTATCATCCAACGTCGATGACAACTTCTGCGATCCAGTCTGTGGATCACATCGAGGCTCTGTAGTTCATGACTTAGCATAATTTCATAGACAAAGAAACTAAATATTATGCATCATTGCCTGGCAATTTATTATTCTGTGTAAGTTTAATTTTCATTTAGAGTGTTTTAAAATAGAGAAAATACTTCGTTTATACATAAGATAAAACTCGGGTTTTGTTTGCGTTTAGATTACTGTTTCAAAAATACTACCTCAAGAGATTGATTTTCAACGCTACAAAATTGGATTCAGCAAGCCGAGGGGAATTCGATGAAAAATGCATGAGTTTATCCTTTGTCTCAAGTTAAAAGTTTTTTAACATTGAAAAAAGTAAAGAATGGCTAAGTTGCGTTTGCCGTATTTTGAGCGAGCATCTTCGGGTCTTACCCGAGAATGTTGCTGGGAGAAAGAAGCGTTTCCATGGATTTTAATTAAATATCACGACGCCACTCGATGCTATCTTGTTTGCGGAACGTGACGCAAATAAATCCCGACGTCCTATCTGTAAGGCTCCATTCTTGCCCTTTTAACCTCTTCTCTTCCCAAATAACTAAGGCTGGCTCAATATCAGTTTTCCTGTTCGATCCGATACCGATATTTTGCGTTATGATTTTTCGATACTGAATATCTGTACCGATGATGATCAAAACTTAGCATCTATCGAGTGATTTATTATATGTTTAAATTTATGATGCATAACTTTACATCATATATTTATTGCATCTTCATGTCGATGTGGCTATGGCTTTCACAGTGTTATGTTCTATTGGAGTGTAAGTCACTTCGAATTGACGTAAATGAGTGTGTTGTCAAGCATACACAAGCAGACTTAATTCAGAGAATGAATCATACTTTGTCTTAGGTGTGTGGAGATTATGTTAAACTTAGCATCTTCCGACATACTTACTTTTCTCATTCACGAATTTCAATGGAAAAAGAAAAATCACATCATCTCTTAAGAAAATATTATTTGAACATCCAACAAAAGTTAAACCGATTGCAAAATGCCTTAAGGAAAAAAAAGGCTCTTCATTTCTTAACCAAGGTGAAAATGCGCTATTTTTTCCAGGTAATAACAGTCCACTATCAATGAGCGGAAGGTTTTTATGTCATTGAAAATGCGGTGTATGTTGAATTGTTGTCCCAAATCACGTGAAATTGTTTCCTCATGGAAGAGTCAGCAATGACAGTCTGTGTGCTTGCACTCACGATAATATTAGACGCTAAAATCATTCATTCCCTCCTAAAATTTTATAAAGATCGATTAAATTTATGGGCACCATGGCCAATTCGTAAAAGTTAATTTAGCTTTAGGCACTGATGGCAAAGATAATATTATATGTGGAGATGATTGAGGAAGTGTGATGGCTAGAGTACTATCCAACTTCAAGTCCTGATGGCCCAGCTTCGAATCTTGACACTGCTGGAGAGTTATATGTATAATTTTTATTCTTACTGTTGACCCATTAATAGAATCTCGTGAAGGAATACCAGATGGTGATTCAAAGTTTCTCTATGCGCTTCCAAGTAATCCTCAGCAACCTAATTAAATGAGCCATACAATCAATTATTAGGCCTGATCCTGAAGTGATGAGACTACCAAGTTGGATTTAAGCTTCTAAAATATTGCCTGAGTCGATTACTGTCAGTATCGGTGTTAACCGATGTATATCGGGTCAACCCTACGAATAACTCTTTACGTAACCTTTCGTTCGGTGTTTCGTCCGGAGATCTCGTTTCTCCTCCTCCTTAGTCCCATTTGCCCCT
Organism: Ceriagrion tenellum; assembly: GCA_963169105.1. Classification (NCBI taxonomy): domain Eukaryota; kingdom Metazoa; phylum Arthropoda; class Insecta; order Odonata; family Coenagrionidae; genus Ceriagrion; species Ceriagrion tenellum. Next base: position 35,211,755 of record OY720636.1, on the reverse strand, counting down.
TGATGCTCCTTTCCAGACGCCCCTCTCAGTCCGTATCAACACCCTTCACTTAGCGCAAAGCAGTCTCGGAACTGGGAGGACAGAAAAATTGGTTGACAAGATCTCCGTCGCTGCCTCTCCTGCTACTTTATACATGTTTCCCGTCCTTCGACCCTTCTCCCCCCTCTCCACGGTTGTCTTCTTCCGTGAGTTTCCTTCCTCCTTCCCAGCATTTCCCGCTTCCTTTCCCTTCGAACTCTTTTTTCTCCTCACACCCAGTTTCTAAGCCTCCTCTACTTATTTTTTGTCGACGTCGAGTCTCCCATCAACCTTACTCCATCACGACGCTCTGCCCACTCCGCTCCTCAAAGTCCCCAATTTTTTCTAATCTCCTTAAATTCTCCGTGTCCCTCTCCTCTCCATAAGTCCCGGGACTTGTTCACACTTCCTCCCTCCCCAGATGCCTCCCAGTCTTGCCGGGTAGATTGCGGGAAATCTATCGAGTAATGTTTGTGATACGCTCCAAGGATAAGATTTTGGCCGTTGCGTATTTTTCCATCCATTAGTTCACGGAGTGTATGCGGCGAAACGACGTTAAAGTGACTTTTGCCACGTGAAGGCAACGTTTCGTGAGATTCAAGGTTTTTATTTTACCGATGTAATTATGTGATAAAAAATAAAATATTCACTGTCACCACAAGAGAGTTTTTATATACTACATTCAGGGTTAATTACCACTGTATTTTGAACTTTCTAGTTGTCGATCATAGGTCAAATTATTGTATAAGCCAGTCGTAAAATTATGGCCGAGGAAGGTAACACATTAGCAATGAACGGTATATTTAATTATTTAGTTTTGGCCTGATCTTGTGACAAGGAACGCATATGTTGTGGGTGTAATGCCTAGATTTTTTATTTTCTATCTGAATAATAGACTTCTAAACACCTATTTAGGTTATGACGTTTTCGAACAGTAGATATGTGAACTTATTTATTTAGAGAAGATTATTTGGTTTTAAAATAATAGCATTCACTAAAGCGTAACGTCTCTTCGAATGAAAATGTAATTCGCTCTCCTGCCATCTTGAATGGCGTCAACTAGTAGAGAGTATGAGTCGTGCAGATGTGTTGTTGAGAAATTCAATCGGATTTCTCTTTTGATAACCATCAATTCAGTGCTAGGAATATACCATTTAGAATTTCTAGCAGTAATTTTAAACATGCGCTAGCACTTGGGCATAGGAAGTGCCCCTTAGTTTTTTTTACAATTTGACCGCATATTGCTTTACCCATCTAAACGCAAACAATACCTCAACAATTTTAATTCACTATCGTACTGGAACTTCTGCGCATTGGAAAGCAGAAATGAAGTTGATAGAATCTTTGGGAAGAGTTTATTTGATTTATTATATTTTTCAAAATGGTTGTACTCAGTTTTAATGTCTCTTCATAAGAAATATACCTTCTTTGGCCTCTAACTATGTTTAATAAAGAAGGCTGTATCTGAGGCGAAATATTATTGATTTTGCCAATGATAGGTTTATAACTATGGATATATTTTACGTATACCCTTTCTTTCAATCACCCTCTTCCGTGATAAAATTGGAGAATAAAATACATACTCCTCTACTCGCTGCAATTCTCAATTAAGACTCTCCAGCATGGTTTTAATGTTTGATATTTCGATTCAATGTCAAGTGGTCGATAATATCCGTATGAATAATAATATCTGAAGAATGGTTAAATCCAAGATGTCATCGAATTCTTCGAAATGACATTCTCCTGAGGAATACTTGGAAACTCCATGTCTAGAAAAACATTCTCTCGTTCGTTGAACCGTAAGGATGGTAAAAGAATGCATTTATTTCTTCATAAATCACTCTGCTGCGCGTAAACTGCAAAGCTTGCGCGATCTTTTGGAAGACCTCGAAGAGATATAACATTTGCTCTCGATCAATATTTCATGCTATCGTGCCTCATATTTCTTCTTCCATTGGTTGTAATTTTTCCCTCGAAGTTCACTCGAGGCCCCCTCGTGTTCCTCTAACTTTCCTTTCCATTCCCTTACATTCCTCTTCCATGCTCACGATCAATTCTCTTTATTGCTCACATCACATTCTCGGGTATTATATTTTTCAATCGCATATGTCTACACCATTTTTCGTCAAAATTTAAACAAGTTATAATCGTTAATTAAATTAGGCTAATTTTTTAAAAATGTTTTAGGTTGGCGTTTCTTTTAAAATTAAGCCATGTGTGCAATAATTGGAATAGCACCAATGATCCGATACAACATTTACGATAATTACACAGACCAACAATTTTATGATTTTTTGATGCTATGGGCTATTATTCAGGTAATTTTGTACACTGAATCCGAATCTACTCAAGAAAATTGGCTATCACGTCCGGAAGTTGAGATTTTCCAACCTTCATTGATCAAAATAGCTATTTTAAGGTTATGAGACATAGTTTTCGGATTCATATGTTGGAAATTTATGATGTTAATTATAATAAAAGATACTTGGTTTTATTCCGCACTATTAAATACAACTTGGCCATGGTTTCGACACCGCGTGTCATGCTCAGGTCCCTTTGTACTTTTTATAACCCTGTGACTCCAGGCAAATTACCTTTCAATTCCAAAGACAAGTACGATATCTCAGAGAGAAGTGGAGGGTATGAATTTAAATGTGAGGACTGTGCCTGTAATTAAATTGGACAGATGAAAGAAAATTTAAAACAAGAATGAAGGAGCATGGAAGAGATTTTATTAATAGCGACGAAACCACTGGAATGGTGAAACATTTAAACGACGAAAAACACTGGTGTAATTTCGACCCAATAATTTTACATGGTAATAACAAAGGACGGAAGCTTGATTTTATGGAACATTTTGAAATCAAAAATAACCCTGATACCTTATGTAATGACCAAATGTTCCTCTCTCCCTCACCTCTCCTCCGAATCCACCTATCATCCCGACAACTTCACAGATAAGCCCTCTGACCTTGCACCTTTGAACTCCAAATGCAAACCCCCCCTCCTCTAAATATGCTACGACTGTTAACAATTCGCTGCGCCCTCCTTCCTCCCTCCTTCTCCATCCATGCTTGTTATATATAAGGGGAACGCGACCCAAAAGATTTACCTGAGGATGACATGCGTTGTCGAAACCATGGTCGAGTTGTATAAAATAGTGTGGCATAAAACCTAGTATCTTTTATTATGTGTGGCAATTTTAAAGTCTTTTTGAGCTTGAGTATCTCAGAAACAAGAGGTGATGTAGTACTTCTGCAAATTGATTCATAGTCTGCGATAAAAGTGCATAGAATGCAACTATGACGCCTATAAAACCTATTGTTTCCATAGCCTGTATCTCACATGTCATATTTGTGCACTCAAAATTACAGTATATAAGAATTATAATAAAGTTGTTGATAGTATCTAAGCTTATACAGGTTATGTGAACAGTAGTATTTCTAGCTTTCATATATTTTTGAACGTAGAATTCGAATCCGTTTTCAAAATTAATCTATCACCTTTAGTTGCTCTCATATTTAAGCTCGAAATGACCTTAAATTGCAATTTTGACCCTTTAAGGTTGGAATTTCTCAGAATACTGACGTAATAGCTAATTTTCGTGAGTAGATTCGGATTCAGCGCTCAAAATTACCTCGGAGAGGGCTCTTCATATCAAAAAAGCGTTCGAAATAGTAAAGGTTGAAGGCCTGTGTTATGTGAGATGTTGACTTATTTATACTAAAAGGGCTTCCAACTTGTTGAAAGTGTATTACATTGTTATAGTGTTTCGATTTACCTACTACTCTCAATTGTTGCAGATCATGGAATAGTATCTATTGTATTTTGAATTATCATTGTCTGAACACTGTATTGAATTATTATTGCTGAGACTCCATGGGTTTGTGAAGAACTTAACTGAAGGCAAAATAGAGGGAAAAGTCCCCAGAGGAAGGCCCAGGAATAAGCGCATGGACCAAATAATGAGGAAAGTAGGTAGGGAGAGATACCAGGAGGTGAGATAACTAGCATTAGATAGGGAAGGGTGGAGGGCTGTTTTACCAATCTCTGGATTGAACGACTAATGATGGTTATATTAATTTACGTATCATCAAACATTTTAGCTTTTCTCCCATCCGAAGGGCAAAATAAAAAATGTAGCATAGTTTTAAGTTGCAATTGCCTGACATTATTCTACGTGGTTTTAAAACCTACTTTTTGCAACACTCGTAATAGTGAGGTGGTAGCATTAATGTTTAATCCTGGCGACCAAAAGGCAAATGAAGCCTCCAGGTCACAGTTTTCGATTTTTTTGCCTATGTTCCTCTGGCCGCATAATTTATGACACCTCTTTTTTGCATCATTCTTGCAAATGACGATTAACCTGTTTATAAATATGCCACCGCTCAATGGGACCCCCCCCCCCTTCGGCTTCCCTACTGAAATTAATGAACCGCGACCGATCCAAACCACGTATTTTCGGAGCTGTGCTCTTTCAATATTTTCACCTCCGCGGTTAAAGCCCGCCGCCCCGCTCCACCTCACCAGTGGACAGCTGACCGCATCTGCACGTCAATCTTCGCACGTCTTTCTCCCCCAACATTTTCGTCGCACAACTCTTTTCCCCACCACATTTCATTTGACTGCCGCTCGCAAATCTTCGTTCCCTGGGTGCTGCTATATATTTTTTCCTGTGCTGCGGTCTTCCTTACGTCTCCCGGGCGAAAAAGAGCAGATTTCGTTCTGGCTGCGGCGGGGAGGAAGGGGTTGGGAGACCATCAGCGCGGCTCGGTCCGTTGCTAAAGCTTTTCGGTTTGAGAAGTGGGGTGCAAAAACCAAGGACACAGTCAGCGGGATAGTGATCCTTTACGCGTCAGATTCCTTGGATGGACCCTTTACCGCCTCCTCTCCCTTACCCGTCTCCTTTTCCGCCCTCCTCCTTCCTTTCCCATCCCCCTGAGGGTATCGTTTTCCTAACCCCACCCAAGGTTATTTCGCGAGCCACCCCTCCCTTCTTATGCCGTCCAAACTCAACCCTTCTCCTCTCCCCTATGTCACGGGAAAGCTCCCGCATTGCGTCGCCTTGTCTTGAAGCCTCGTCGCTACGTCTCCTGCTCTCCTACCCTAACATTTTCTCCCATTGTATCACCTCTCTCTTTGCCCTCACTCTACTGCTACCGTGCATACAACTACGGTTGCCAGGGTGTTTTACTCATCTTTGGCCGCCCTTTTAAAAAGAAATCCTCGGCAAGATTGGCTACGACTATTTCTTTGTCCGACACACCGGTGGCATTCAGTTTTAAGTCATCTGTTTTTATTGCTCACGGTCTTGGCTAATGAATTTTCCTCTTTGAAACTTCTCTTGTTTGTGCACTTACCGTTGACTCCATACAGTGTCATTCCTTTAGCTAGTCCTAGTATTCTCCAAAATTGTCACATTATCTTAGTTGTAACAATTGTCAAGCTGTGACTAAGAGTATAATTCTTGTCAGCATCATATTTCATTCAGTTTCTCAGCAAATTGCCCACATCAATTACTCTTATTTACTATAGTAAAACTTCGGGCACTTATTTTGTAGAAGGGGTTAAGGACAGAAAATGTTTTCGATGAATGAATTAGAGGAAACAATTACCCGTAAAGTTTAATAGCCCTCATCTAAAAGGTAAATTAAAGCAGTTGCTTTTTATCGTAACCAGCTAACTTTATTGACGAACGAACTAGAACAGTATCATATTAATCTCTACCATTTGTTACGGTTGTGTTAATGATTGAGCTTTCTTGCCAAAATCATCCAAAATTAAGTAGTCACTATTCTCATATTTTTATTAGGTTATGAGTGTTTTATGCAGTGCTTGTTCCTCATCTGAGGCTAATGTGATTAGCCTAATTCATTGTGCCATCGAATAAGCTTTCAATTAGCTCAAGATGTTTTATTCCGATGAAACTGAGTGACAAATAGATTATTTAAAATTGAGTTGCACTTTCGCGTAAGCAAAACTGATTGCGTAACAAATAATTTTAATGGAGATGACAGAAATGGCGGAGCAAAGAATTGTCGCTAACATGAAGATTGATTTTTCGTCGATATTCACCCAAGTTCACCAATTCGTTGAAAATAGATTCAGTGTTTCCTCTTAGGATTTATTTTTTAAATTCTCGGTGCTCAGTTATTTCGATTGGATATTTTAGTCGCTAGGGCTCTCTTTGAAATTTCTGAGTGCGATCTGACTGGTTTTTTTATACAAGGTTCAAGTCCTCTGATTGATATTCAACCTATCCATTTTTGTATTAGATGTTTTGTCTTGGGCGTAAGAAGTTGGTAAATTAAATAATGACAATCGTTTGCCATTTAATCCGTAAAAAGTCACAATGAAAGAAAAATGAAATATATAATTTGTGTTTTATTTATTCAGAATCATGCATGAGTTTTCATTTGTGATTTCCTAGGTGAAACAATATTAGTTGATTATATATTAAAATAAAACTGTTCCTAAATGAAACGCCGACAGCAATGCTACATTGCTTTTTTAACAGTTTGCAGTTTTTCCACTACGATTGAAAATTGAAATACTAATCTAGTCTTATAGTGGACATTTTCCCACAATTTTAGAATGTGTTTCCGATTATTAGTATTATTGGAGAGATAATGAGCAGGTTCTGTATCTAGCAAAAAAATAGGTGTAGAAGGACCGATTTTTCAGAAGGAGAATTTATTTTTTGAGAAAGAAGTTGCAGGGAAGGGATGGCGGTTGAGTGCGTTGTAGAAAAGATCTTAAAGCAAGGTAAATAACAGATTTTGCAAACAGGCATCGTTGTATTGATTTCACTGACTCTTTATGAAGTAAAAGAATAAACATTGATAAAGAGCTTGAAGAAATGACTTTTTCTGGGTATATATGAAGTTGGTGAGGGTTAAAGCTGTCAGAAATTCTTGATGGAGATGGCAAGAAGTTGAGGCTTGTTGAAAAAAGTGACCAATGAAAGAGAGGCAAGACAGAAATGGGGAAGAAAATAAGCGAATATTTTATGTGAATCATTAGAAGTTTTGGGAGTAGACAGAACGATGATATGGAGGTAAAGGGCTAATTCATGCCTGTTTAAAGTGCTTAGGAAGCGGAAATCCCGTTTAACATTTTCCAGGCCTATGCATGGTCATTTATTTCTTGAAAACATCTCAAAAGGCATGGTCAAAATAATAATTGCCTACACCTTTAGTATTTACGATCAGCAACTATCAAGCAATTAGTTGCAAATCCCTTTTTTTTGGTTTTCACAATGCTTTGAGCCTAGTAATATTTTTACGATAAATAAATCAAGAAATACATTGGAATCGTAACCGTTGGAACTAATAGCTCTATTAACAATACAGTCAAATTTTATCGCTTCAAGATTATTTTTTTCCTATGTGACATCAAGGTTAAACTTTTCTACTCTAATGACAGTCTGAAACCTGAGCTTCCCTTTTCAGTTTCCAAGAACGTAAATGATGGAGCTGAGCGGAGCGTATCAGTTTTACTCAGTTTACGGAAGGGAGACTGCATTAATAGTGGACATACAGAAAAATTAGACCATTCGGCTACTAAGGGGGTAACTCAGATACCCCAGTGAAAGTTTTTCTGAGCTATTTAGGTTTAACGTTTCAAAGTAATTTCATGCATCTCTGTATTTTTTCATTAAATTATGATGTAATAATGTTATTATTTGCACATTTTTACATAAATCTCACATCTATAATTTAGTTTTAATAAAACCTTGCTGGGGTGACTGAGTTACCCCCCTTGGTTTAGTTTGTTTCAGTTGTATTTGAGTTTGAAATCCTTTCCACTCGACTTCAGTTGACCAAAATACATTTTCTAAGTTTCTCTATCAAAGCTTTACTCAATGTATCCCATTCTATTAAAAATTTGGTTCAATACCTGGTTTGAAACCTAGGTGTGTCTCATATATTTATCATCACTTACACATTATATCACATCACATCAAAACATGAATTCAGATATTCATATTTAGTAAGTCTCGATATCAAAGTTCAACTCATTGTATCCAATTCGGCCATAAGTATGCTTCAATTCCACTATTGAAACCTAGAGCCATCGCCCTTTAATCGTCACGTAGCTATACTTTGTATGATACCACATGAAGGAGTCAAGCAATTTTAATACAAAATAAAAGCAAAAGTGAGTTTCAAAATGGATAAATGCATATAAATTTTGTTATGTTGGTCTTATACTTTGAAATAAAAAGTAATACATTATGGGAGACAACCATCTATAAAAGGAAGAACTCACGTAGCAGATTACTAGATCGAGAGACTGGTGGGCCAAAGCCTGAGCCCTGCATCTTCCTCCGGATGCATTACCGAGAGATGATAGAAAACTGTTCTTCGGAGACGTGGAGAATGATGAAGAAGATAGTATTTAAGAAAAGGCTTAGTTTGAGTATGAAATTATAAAAGATTGAGACGCGCATGCTCTTGAAGCCTGTGAGGATACTTAAGAACACCCAATTTTACGTAATAAATGATGTAATGCTTTGGTCTGCAAATCCCTGTCCCCAAGGTAAACGTAGATATCCTAACATTTGATGCTCAGCACCTGGGCTTTCTGATGCAAGTATGTATATTGCTACAAAGCCCGATGCTATCAACCTTTTCGTTATTCTTGAAATCATTGAAATATTATGTAAATTCACTAATCTGAAGGGTGGTCGGTTCTTTCTAAAATACAATGAGTAACCCCCATTTTCTTCGAAGATATGGGTGGAAACTTCACCAAAAGAACTTCCTTGGAATTCTTTTAGCTGCTGGAAAAATACACAGAAATTATGTTTCTGGGTCTGAAATGTGGTCAACAAATCCCGCTTTTCAAATTCCTTTCTTTACTGCCGCTGTGTCTAGGAATATGTTTCAGCTTCTTGCTGCACTTATAAGATTTGATGACTCACAAACAGGATCAAGCCAAATCACCGAAAAACAAGGCAAATTACAAGCAATCAGAGAGGTCTTTGGTACATGTATAAAATCTTGCGCATGTAATTATACACCCAATGAATATCTAACTATTGATGTACGCCCGTCTGCGGTAAATGCCCCTTTAGAGTACATATGAAATCTAAGCCTGGAATATACGGAATGAAAATATGGGTGTATGCTGAGGCAGATTCTGCACATATCTGTAATATGCAAGTACACATGGGTATGGTAGAGAAGAATCGGACCTTATTGGCTACCGGCTACCTTACTGGAGAAAAATCTAACGCTTATAGGTACCCCACGAAGAAATAAAATGGAGATACCTAAAACATTTTATTAACTCCTTATAGGCAAATTAAAAGCTCTGTTCGGATTTACTCAGGACTTGACAGTTGTATCTTAGGTTCAAAAGAGAAAGAAAGCTATTTTAGATAAGAAAGAACAAAAAGAATAGCGATAGAAAAATCATTCATACATACAATTAGACAAAAGGTGGTGTAGAGAGAGGAGATCAAGTGACAAGGGAATAATATTGCTTGCCACAAAATAATCGTTGGCCGTTTGCTTGTTAATGGAGGTAATAGATATAGCAGCAGATGAATTCCTTCATGATACGGATAAAACCAAATTCAGATTGGGAAAAGACAAATACAAAAAGATGATAAAAATATTTACTTGAGTTGTGCTTACATTTGGCTTTACCATACATAATGCAGAGAGCAAACAACCCCTTTAGCCTACACGCTAATATTTTATTTGCAATGGAAAGCTTAGAAGTTGACGTAAATTCCAGACACTACAATGCTACAGGAAACGAAAAACATCTTCAAGGAAAGATAAGAAAACGATGTGCAATCTGTAACAGAGGTAAAGATAGTAAAACTAGAGTCATATACGTCGAGTGCCAAAAACCAGTGTGTCACATTTACTGGCAAGACCATTCTTTCTCCAAGTGCTCCAATTATGAAATGAAGCCTAAATGTTGATGAAATCATTCAAAATATGACTTTATACAACTATGTTAAAGTCAATAAAAAGTTGAAAGGCTTGTGATGAAGATTTTTTAAGTCCTTTATTTTTAATCATGTTTTCCAAGAAAGACATTTCTCAAGAGAAAATATAATTTTATCTGTTATCATTTATTTTTAAAGATTAGTTCATAATGTTTTGGCCTTAACCATGAAACTAAGCACTCATAACACAAAATAGTTTTGGGGTAACACGGTTACCCCCGTTGGGAGGAGTAAGGTGTAAAATACCTTGATAGCCTAAGGGTTAAACACATCCAAATCTATCTACACGTTAAAATATGAAAAGATTTGTACGCTGGCTAAATATTAATCCTCTTACTAACGGATGATTACCAACGAAATGAAATGCGGAGCCGATTGAATATCCGATTTGAATTTTAATCTTTCCAATATTAATTGAAAATTCAGAATCAAATTGAAAGGAGTTGTGCAAAATACGAAGTTTAAATTTGTTTTACAAGACCTTAGAGCTGAATATAATATGATAAAATCTCGTAGAAGATGGAGTAGGGGTGGCATTTTAATCAAGCGTCTCTTGCCACATATGTATATATATGTAAACGTTTGACACAGATGGCAGGCCTTCGTGTCAACCACTTTGACTAAAAAATCTGGGCGGGGTGAGTCGTTCAGCCATTTTGGTTGGTTGGAATCGTATCTGGGTTTGGGTGAGAGACGAGCAGGAAGGCCGAGCCTGCATCACTTTGGTACACACGAGCTTCTTCCGCCTAATACCCGAGGGCTTCAAAATGATTTCTCCTCAGCGACGGTTTGAGGGATGCATCGAACAGGCAACAACCCCCTTTCCCACTGTACCAACCCCCTGAAACCACCCCTTCCTGTTCTTCTGTCTCCCCTTGCCCTCTTCTTGTGGCCAAATACAAGGCCCCCTCGTGACCATTAATCAAAAGTGTGACGTTGTAGCGTGTCAAAATCAATGCGCCGTGGCAAACGCAGGCGACAGAGAAAGCGGTAGGGAGATAACACAATGCATTTGGGGACGCACGGGTTTACGAAAAAAGAGAAGTGGCCCGGGCGTTACGGACGGGTTCGCACGTCGCTTCGATTTTGTTCTTGTTTCGCTCTCGATGAACAAGCGAAAAAGACCAAATTAAATCGTTTCGCTAATTTTTCATGAGCGCGGACGAGGATTGATTCGGAAGTGGTCGAGTTATCTAGGACGATGACGTGAAACAAGAAATATAAGGTGAAATAAAACGAAGCAAGGCATCAAAGTAGGATGCAGTTTGGAATAATGAATATAGCCGGGCATCATATTGCCAAAATTAGTTCAATACAATAGTTGACGGAGGAGAGCTGTCCGTGTATGAATATCTCATTGAAGGTGTATCAAGTGATGACATTCATGTTGAGAGAAGGCGTAGAGTAGAATTTGAGAAATTATCATGAAACAGTTCATTTGTTCCTATGCTCTTTTCTAGGGTATGAGGAAAGGGTTTGAGGATATATTAGCGTCTTACCTTGAAAACATCTTTGCCTATTTATGATATAATCCACATTCAACTCTTAAATGGATGATCCTACTGCATTCCTCTTTGCTTATAATTAACGTGGAGATATTAGAATGCAGGCTAATTCTACTTGACGATACATTATTGTGCCTCATTTAACAAAACATTTGATCGGGAATTATGCGTTAAATAATTTTGGTTAAGTTCTTGAGTTGAGCTTTGGCACGAATGTAGGTCATGCAGTGGCGTAGGCAGGTTTTGGGTTTAGGGGGAGCAGAAAATGTTCAGGAGGCCCCGACCAATAAATTAACCAGTTTACTAAACTTTACAAATTTTGGTGATGCAATAGGTGGATGAGTTTGTACAAAATATAAAAATTGAGACTGTATTATACACATTTATGTATTTAGCTCTCGTTACAATGCTGTAGTCCGTATAGCTAACTCTCACTGATCATTGCAGCTTTGAAAATTGCCTGGACGTTCAACTGGAACTGCGTTCATAACATAGCATACACTCAATGAAAAATTGTGTACTTTGGAAATGTCGATTTTTGAGTCAGTTATTAGATAGGTAACTTCATTTGTTTAATCTCGCCAACAATAATCTGCAATGCCTCATTAGCCAAGGCTTGAATGATGTCATTTTGTATAGACGGGCTTAAGTAAGCTTCATTGTTTGTAGCTCTCAAGATGGTTATCCTTTTTTGTATCATATTTCGAAAAAACTCTCACGAGCTCTAAAAAACTTTCCTCGTTATTCTCGACGTTTTATCGTAAACCAACTTCTCGATGGCCACGTAAAGGTAGACCTTGTTTCGAGAGATACATAATAATATCAATTAATCGTTTCAGTATTTCTTTGTTTTTTTGAAATAATTTCATTTTGGGCTTGATTAAGCTTTACCTCGATTGTACTATGTTTTTTGAATCTGTACCTCATCATTAAAAGTATGTTTTCTGATTGCCGATGGCCTTGGGTTTCTTCATGCCATTGTATTTTCTCTGCCCCTTTCTCAAAATTCGAGACACCCATGTTTGGATCTGACCAATTATCATTTTGCCTGACTTGTTTATTTTCAAACAGCCAACATGAGAAACATAACATGATGTTAACCCTGGGCGAATAAACCAACCAGTATCTATTGACTTCTTCACCCAATGGAAGTTAATTTTATACCATTCCTTGTAGAATCGCCTATGACTGTCATTGTAGTCAATAGAATCGAAAGTGTCACAAAGCCAAGGTTGACACGGACACGTTCTAACAAAGTTCGAACTTTAGACGGGCCAATCGAACTGTTACGAAACAAATGGGTAATCAACATTGATATTTTCAATCGAATTATTACTTTCAGACAAGAGTCCACTTTCATCTCCGTCTGGTAAATCGTATCTCATGTCTTTGGAGAGCCCAAGGTTTTCGCAAACACCTCCCGAAGTCCTTCCCCCACTGGTGTTGCAGTCATTATCGCCGATTACGATTGCAGAGTTATTCCTGCAAAGCCTGACCAAATTGCCTGACCATGACGCCGTCGGCGGAACTGGATGCTCTGAGTGCGTCGTGTCATTCATATAGTAATAGATGGAACCCAATAATAATAATAATAATTGGTAATGTGCTGAGCTTAAAGCTATACAATTTGCAGAATTGTCTGTGTACGCAGACACTGTACAGACAGTCCGTAGCGATGCGGCCTCAAGAAGTGTATTTAAATTTCAACAAAAAGTGATCATGTACATTGTGCATGAAACTGATACTTACGGTTAGATGACACAGTAGTTTACGTTTGAATCGGGAGACGAAGTTGTTGTTGCAGATGATATCAATGAAGACTCAACTAGTTGCTAATTATCAGGTACGGAATTTTGTGTTGACCTAGCGGTCGAATTGACATCAGGTAATGCTGATGTTAAATTTTCACACGTCTTAGCAATGTTTCGTTTATCTAAATCTGCTAAAGCTTTGCGCCCTTGAGCGCCACTTTTTTACCTTGTCCATACATTACATAAATATAACACAGAAAAAGTCAAATTTTCACACACCACGCGAGACGCGAACTCTCGACTAAACTCTGACAGTCATCACGGTCAACCCTGTTGTTGTGGCGGGGCGGCGAGAGAAGAGAGAGTGTACAGGGTAGGTACCTACTCTGCGTCATGCACACTGTAGCCAGACTGAGTGACTCAATGTTGACATTTCTAACTTACCAATGCACAAAGCCAGTTGAAACTAGACATGGGCGCCGCGCCACGCCGCCGAACTCATGACCGGCGCGAAATCGGCGGCATTGCGATCATTGTTGGTAAATCTGCCGTGACGCGTGGCAGTTGGTAGTGTTTGCTTACTTTGTCGATATATATCTAGCAGCCAGAAGGCTGGGACGCTTACCTCTCATACCTTTCTTCCTCTGAATGATGCATCTCCGACTGAGGACTTTAGGACGAATGAGATCTTTAGAGTGGAAACATTCACAGAATTAGGGGCACCAGAACACAGAGGGAGGGGGGGGCTTTGCTCTCCCTGCCCCCCACTGGAGGACACCCGCTACTGAGGTCATGCCACGATAACTTCTGCGAAACAGTGAAATTAGTGAGCACCAATTTTTGGGGTTTTCCCGCATTTTTACTTTCTTCACAAATATTGTTGCTTACCCTCCTCAGCCTTGGAACACAACGGAGATGACGCCTGAGTAACTGGTGATAAAACTCGGCGCGGGAGAGAGTGGCCTGGGATCTGAATCTTGGTCCAGGTGAACGTTTATTTCTCTTTATATTCACAATAGTTGACAGTGATTAAAGTAAATAAAGTAACCGATACCTTTTTAGTATTTTATTCATCCAAGGTGAAATACTTTTTGGGAAAACCTGTCCATTTCGTCACTCTTCTTAAGCAGTAATCATACTCTTGGAGTATCAATGTTGGTCATTTCCAAACGGATGCAATTAATTAAACCTTTTTTGTGAGGAAAATATTTTGAGATGTCATTGCTAATGTAAAGAAATTTATTAAAAAATTTCATTCTTAACCCGTAACTTACACGCACAAACTATTTAAAGCAATGACATCGGACTTTATTGAAAAATCACCCTTATCGGATGGTTACCTTGCATTTTTGCTACAGAATGTTTAGCAGAAACTCGATATCTTTTTCTGTTTCATACCAGCTTTTTTAGCTTTTTGGGATAATAATTCATTCTGATCCTCGGCAAGAATATTATCCCACCAGCAAAAAACTTTCATGGTTTTTTCCTACGTATTACGCACATCTAATTCAATCATTTTTTCCTGACTATTAGTATGCAGTGGAGATTTCTATTCTTCCATTTCTTTACTATTCTGATTCTGTGACCTACATGTATTCCTACCGCATTTCAAAACAATTCATTGAACACATTTGGTATTACCTCGAATGGAATTGGTCAACTTTGGATACGTCTCGCTTCATCATGCATGATTTTATACCTACCTTTCTTCTATTGCTGATAACCAGTTTTAAAGAATTGGGCAGTTATCTTCCGACTCTTATTGATATATCGCAGCATTTTATCTAGTTTGATGCAATCAGTCAACTGTTACTTCAGAGTAGCTTATTTTCCTCGAGCAACAAGAAAAGTACAAAACTGGGAAAAAAATGTGACCACTTAATTGTGAAACAATGCTTAATGGAGAGATGCACATCAAATGATAGCTATTTTTTTAAATTTATGACAGCTGAGAAATGTATAATATGTTTTTGGGAACATATCATTCACCGATCTATCCGTCTACCAATGGTAAATTATGCAACAGAAAAGTAGGGGATATTTCTGGGTACCCGAGTATGTCATTCATACGTACAGTAATATTAGATAGCTGGTTGTTCACCGTCATTCAATGATAATAAAAGCATGAACCACAAATTGTCCCTATCATTGGCGCTAAAATCCCATGACAGGCAATATAACATTTTTTCCAGCTAGTGCTTTCGGCAGGATGAAGTTTTCATGGATAACACCTCGGTACTTTTAACGTTCAATGTGGATATAGAGCTTGTCATAGTCTAGATATAGCTCCTATGGGCATGTAATATATTGGTCTCGGACATTTATTTTTATGATCGTAAATTCATCTCTAATTTTTTATCGTGTACTAGAAATAAATATCAGAAGAAAAAAGGGAGGAGGAGGACGTTGATATAAGAGTCGGTCATAAGCTATAAAAACAATAAATTCAGGAATGACTAAGCGATATAGAGGTAATTCACCAAAAGGCTGCAGTCAATCATAAGTGTGTTTAGCGATGGATGAAATATGAAGCATGAAAACCTACAATCAAAATACAATGGCAGTGACATTTGTCGGAAGTGGAAAGGTAGATACTCAAATAAAGCTAGCGTTGTATACTAATATAGCAGCAAAATTGGTAGGGGGAAAGTTCAGGCAGCGCTAATGAGGGTTATGGATAGGAAAGAGAGGGGGTAGAGGAGGAGTGGAAACAGAAATTTAGCTAGATATAAGTCAGTCAGAAGATACGAGACACTGAAAGGAGAGAGCAAGTGTCGAGTTGCGTTTATATAAAAGGCTTGAGATGACACTATTAGAGGCGAAACATTTAGAGCCTGTCCAAACATCTAAAAATCAATTTTCTAAGTAACTAGTGCATCAAATTAGAATATTTTTACCCAGTAGCAATTTACAATGGAAGAAATGACTTTGTTTTGTGATGAAGGTAATGGTAGATTCGACTTTATTTTCATTACAAATAAATTTATTTTACGACATTAACATATATTGAAATTACCAAAATCAACTACCTGGCGTTGTGCATCAAAAATAGTCGTAATTTAATCATATTTCTCATGGAATACTGGAACAACTATTTAACTTAATATTTCCCTACAAACTCTTTCATGCGTATAAGTGGTCACTTTTGAAATGATTCAATGCATACCAATGTTCCTTAAGATTGAATAAATATTAAATCATTCGCCTAGAAAACGAAAGAGCACCTTGAAAATTTGTAAGTCTAAGCAACATATGGGTCATTTATAAAGTATACTAATAATCGCTATAAGTTTGTAACGTTTTCTAATAATCATTGACAGTTCGTTCAAATAAGCTGTTTTAAAGGGTTTTCTATTCGCGGATTCCGAGTATCATTTTATTTCCGTTCCTTCTATTTGTTTTCGTTCATGTTTTTGTTTGGCCGGAGTACAGAAGTATGCTCGCAATTTCTGGGTGCGTTCAATTTAAATATATTTACCTTGTTAACTTGCTTTCAAAGAGAGTTTACATACCTAATTGATTTTACATTCAACTTGGCACCATTCGTCGCCATTTAAAATTTTTGCGGTCAAAAGATCGCAGCCAAAGCGATTGGCCGCTGCTCTCGGAGTGTTCCTGTGATAATCTTTGCTGGAGGAATTTTTTAACTATCGGATTTAAAAAATTGCTTATATTACTTATATTCATATATTAAAATTTAAGTAAAATCTTTTAATTTGCGACTCACATTACGTGACGTTACAAAGTAAAAGAGTACGTCTCATCTCATCCCATTAATGATGGAAGTGAAGGAGATGATATCACCGTCTGCTATTGAAATATTACGCAGACTGGATTAACCCGTTGATTACTTCCCTGTTCATCACATCCTGTCTCCACAATTACGTGTGATTAATAACATTTATCAGTTAATTGATTCTGTGAACACTCCTTTGATTAGAATTTTCATTTCATTGGGATCATGTTTTGAAAAAAACGGGAGAGATCTGCGGCATCGACTGTATCCCACAATAGCCGTTCACTTTTCCCATCTGAAATTTTTTCTGCCTAGAAAATTAACCACACTCCGACGCTTTAGTTACCTCTCTACCATTTGATTGGGTTGCTCGTCCACGTGTACAGTAGCGACTATGATTTGCTCTTTTGCCGCTCGCGCATTCAGCGCTCAGCCCAGAATTAAAGGGTCTTTTCTGAATGTAACGTAATATGATTTCCCGCAGAAGTGTACGGAGCCCTTGATGCGGAAGGATACTGGTGGCCGATTACCACCAGCAGAGTTTGTGTTTTTTTGCTTACTACCTTTCCAAGCGAGCTATTCAGAACTACGTCAACCATTAGGACTTGATTTATTGAAAAACTCCACTGGCTACTTCGAGCGGAATACTTTGCTGCTCTGCTAGTATTTACCGCACAATACGCGGCAGCATTGGAGCTGCTTGTTCTCACGATGCATCCATGATTTTTTAACTCGATTTTAGCTGCAGACGATTTCCATCATTAATTAGCATATCGTCGTTAGCGTCGAATTACGTTTCTTCTGCATGAATTAATATGGTAGCTAACAGGAAAGCGAGTATTTAAGAATAATCTGACTTATCTTAAAAAGAGCGAATTCCCATAATATCACAGTTATTTTAGCAATTCCTATTTTTAGTAGTTTTTCGTCAGTTTTTCAGTCCATTCACTTTTCTGTTTATACTTAGCCTTCAGTAAATACTTCTAACATGAATATATAAATTAGCTATTGTGATTATGTACCCTCTTGCATGGCTTATAATATTTGTAGTTTAGTTTCTTCCTCGCCTTATCTTCTGTAAAGTCATGAAGGACATATTGAATACCTATTTGGTCCATGACGCTTAACCCTCTGGCAATTTTTTTCCTATTGTAGGCTAACTGAATTTTCCACTTTTCTGGGACATATATTTAATGAGTACCGTAAAACGGGGTGAAGTCGGTTAGTTGGGCAATGATGGTGCAAACACGTAAATTTTGAATCTGAAAGGGATTGGTGGAACATCGGAAGAGAATTGTGGACGACGATGGTTGATCCATGAACTGGACTAATGTTAGCATTACATGATAGTACTTTAATTACGATATTGAGATTTATCTCCGGTTTTTCTCAATATCTTTGTTTTCAGTGTGATTTTATTATCACTACAGCATCTACAACGGTCGTTTTATTGCCATCCTGGTAAATTACACCATCTAGAAAATATTTTCCTTGTTCAAGAAACTACTTGATCGTAATGTACCATTGACAAACAGAAAACGTGCATTTTACATTGTTTTTATTGACTAAAACGTCTAACAAGTGCATTTAGAGGGATGAATACGGAAAATTTTGTATTTATTCGTTCCTGTCAATTTTGTTACTATATTTCTGGATACTACGGACTTAACAAAGAAAAAAGTTTAATTTGCCGGTGGATATCTTGTAGAATCGAAGTATTGATAACATAATTACAAATTGAGAGGTGCTTAGTTAATATGCTCTCACTTCTATTTCTTTGACCTTATTTTACAAAATTCTGCCAAAATCAAGTTACAGTGGTTCATATTTGTGAAATAATATACGTTTAAACATTGGACGCTTCGCAAAACATGTAGAAGCATGTATCATCTCGCATAAATAAACCAGTGTACTTTGCTAATGGCGTAAGTTTGTCGCAGCCATGATTGGTTCGAAAAAATTGCGTGGAAATTTAGAAATTATCTTTCATTTAATTATAATGTTACTACTGAAGAAAATTTTGGGACAGAAACCCTTGAGAAGGTGATCTAGTAATCTGTAAATTACAATGGTTTAGAGAAACGGATATCACTTTCTATGTAAAATTGAACAAGCACGGAGGACTGACAAAGTGTATACCAAGTTCACTGAGTGTGTAGAGATTGAAATTAATGGAGGGTGAACCACTTCGCGGGTTGAAGGTAGTATAATTTTAACAATTTTTTTATGAACTTAAAAGGGTTGGATTTCTTTAATTAAAACGTGGAACGATTTGACAATACATTTACCTTTGTCTGTATAATCTTCATTGGAAACGATAGAAAGTTGACCCCAAAAAATCTTTAAAACCTCAAAACCTGTTCCGGCATCACTCAGCCACAGTATGATGCAAAATATTATCGTGACGTTATTCTCTCTTCTTCCATCCACTGTATTATTGAAATCATTCGTAATTGGTGAAAAAATGGAGCTTCCACATGAGTGCTTCACTATGGCATCATGTATTATCCCTTCACTTCTACGTTGTATAGCTAAGGCGTAGTGAATTCGATTTTGTTATCCCTGGCATGGCATCTCTCCAGGGCATCCCCTTCCTTTTGTGTCATCGGAGTATGGAAAGCGTGAGTGTCGTTTCGAGTTTCGCAGGCACATATTCTGCGTAATTGGAGGCATTCAAGCAAGCAATTAACCAGGTACTAAGGGTACATATTTGATTCCATCATGCATGCCTGAGAGCATAATAGGAACTTCACAGTTGAGTACTTCCGTTAAGCCAGTAAACCGTGTTTAGAGGGTCATTTCAGAAATTGGGTTCAACAACTCCCCAAAGTGAACATTCTCCACTTTGCTGACGGCATCTCTGAAGCTTTTCGTTTTGAAATAGGCTGTGATTTTATGAACGATGTGTCAGATAAGCATAAATGAAGGATGTGCTGTAGAAGAATTTGAAAATCATGCGCGGTTTCTAAATGGAAAATTTATTAATAATATTAATTATCTTTCACATATAACAAGGTAATTTCTGACTAAGCATGTAATGTTGGTGGTTCGACACACCTACTTTCATGGACTGGCTCACGAGGTTTGGATTATAGATAATTTAAATTATAAATAAAATTCCAAACATATAGCAGTTATTGGCTACATTTTCACATTCTATAAATAGGCAGTTATATGTTTTATAAATTACAATTGTTCCTGTTAGAAATAAATTTTAAATGAAAGGTGGGACATTTGATGAAATTACAAACATGGTAAATGGTTTGCTCTTTGGCTATCTACATTTCATCCCAAACACAGAATCTTTATAGTGTCTTTGGCTTGAGCTTGAAAAAAATGAAACACTTTTTTTTGCTTACTACTAAATTTCTTTGAGTATTAACTATAGATTTATTATATTACCCCATTATCTAAAATTCTTCCCTACGCCTGTTCCGAAGAAAGTGCCTTTAAAAAGTTACAATACATTCAAAGGTAAGCTCGATTTTGAGATTTCAGTGCACTCTATTTTATAAATGAAATTCATCTTGTCAACATGAATGAATTATACTTAATACTCTCAGGTGTAGCTGCGTGGTTCTATAATGTTCTCCTATAATGAAGGACATTTTATATAGTCCAAAGTAATTTTATTTAAAACCTGTTTACGTTCAAGGTTTCGGAGTGTGTTTTAAAAACGAATTTTAAACTAAAATAATTTCCGTTGTTATATGTGATGATGCAATATGTTTTAATTTTCCACAGATCTACTGAAATCATTACGATCTTTCCTTACAAGCTACGGTAGCCCGAGGAGTTTGCTCTTAAGCTGGTCCGAATTTTGCAAACCTGATGTGAAAACACCCCTTTCCATGCAATCTAGATTTACCTTGTTCCGTATATAGTAGATGCAGTTTATTGAGAAGATAAAGGCTTGGGGGGTTTCCAGGTAACTCTGCTTGAGAGAATCTTCCTCGTGATTCCAATCGATACATTGAAAAATGAGAGTAAAGTATATTGGATTATATCACTGTACAAAATACCAAATGTGCTCGATGGTAAAAAGTAATTGATTTGATAATTTTTTGTGGCGCAGAATACAAGGCATTGTGATGAAAGATATAAATGCTGGTAAGGTTTCACTTGTTATAGATCAGAAATGCGTGCAATTCTCAGAAGGCAGTCTCCCCATAGGTCAGTGACGCTACCTAGATCTTTCAAAATTTGTAAATAACTTTAGCTCCAAACATTGCGGAGTAATAGATTTATGATTATTATATTGAACCACTTTGCTCGTTCATTAAATGGTTGGAAAGGAGTTTTTAACGAAGAAACCTTTTATTGACGAACTTTTAGGAAGGTCAGGGAACGCGTCATAGAGTTTTTTGGAGTGGCTGAAGTGGATTGTAGAATAATCTAACCGATGTGGGAAAGTTACATACTGAGAACAAAATGGAGAAATATAGTCAAAACGGTTGCTAAGCTCTTGTAGTAGGAGAAAAAAGTTTAAAAGTAAAGTATATGGTGTGCTATTGAAGAATAGCCGATGATTCATCAAAAACTAAGGGGTACTGTTCTAACAACTCTGTTAAAGTTATTATATGATGATACTCTTAATCCGGCAGCATTGAATAATTATAATATAATATCCTCGAATGATACCCTAAAAAGTACGGAATTAAACATAATTATTGAAATCTTTTAGAAATGGAAGTGCTTAACTTATAGTCCTTCCTTTTGGATATACAAAGTCTCCTGAAGTCACTTAAGGGGTGAACGTCAAAATGAAGGAAAGACCGCGGAAGACCAATGATGAAATGCATGCCGCATATCATGAGCCTCGCTAAATTCCTGATAATTTGATGGAATGAAACGGTTTGCAGCAAGAAGAATGAAGCAAAAAGATGCCTAAGCCAAGCGAGACTTGGATGAAAGCTTATTATAGGTATTGGCATACATAGGTATTGAATAGGCATAGATGTGCTTCGAGGTGGTAGTATGGAGTACAGGGTAAATGATAAAATTGCATGTGAGCCAAGGGCAGTACCAGACCAAAATTCATTGACGAGAGACCCACTTTTCACATTTTAGCAGAAAAATGCACAGAAAAACGCGAATCCACTATCGCGTTCAGCGTTTCAAATATGTTTTGTTCCTTTAATTTTGCCTTTTATTGCCCGAGAGTGTTTCCTTGCTTTTCCCTTTTTTATTCTCGCCACACCGTGGTGGTCAACAGCGAGCTTAAGGGTTCCGTGGTATTGAGTTGCTAAATTAACTGACTTGAGTCGAGCATTGAGGCCTTTTTTCTTCCTCCGAGCCTTGGACAGACCCAATGGTTGCGGGCTTGGAGAAAAAAGAAAGTGGTTTTTAGGCGGGGAAATTCACGGTGGTCGTTGTGGGATGTCTTTGAAGAGCTGCCTTTGAAATTTCAAATCCCGGAGGAGATCATTTATATTGCTAATAGACATTTGTTAAATTTTAAAAATAATTGTGAGTGAAATTACACCACATGGCTATCATATTAAAAGCACTGATATTGGCCATGTTTGAATAACCGATTTTATAATCATCATTGCGACCCTACTTATTGGAGAAAAGTAATATTTTTTCAAGCATGTGCACATAACATGATCCTATCCTGTAGATAGTTGTAGAGTGATATCAGGCTTGCCAGCTGTAAAGCTTGATTAAAAGTGTTGTAATTTTTATTTTGCCTGATATCATTAGATGATTACCGGTGTTCTTCACCATTGGTGGCGGAAATGGGAAAATGTAGACTCGAAATTCTTAACGCCGCGAAAGCATTCACATCTTAATATCATTTCTTGGTCAATTTATAACGAAAAACGAAAGGGTTTTAATTCCATGCTGAAGAATACGCATCACTCAAGACCTATTTTTTATAAGTTCATCATAACTTCGGCTAGTAATATGTGGGCTTGATTTTTATCTAAACAATTAGCCACAACCTTTACAACCGTAAGCTTGCTTATGCTTCGAATCTTACTAATCATGGTTTTGTCTCGTATATTTTATTTAATGATGATGAAATCCCTTTGCTTAAGCATAATTTATTCGGTTTAGCGGTATACTTTATTTACGCGTATTTTTAACATTTTGACTTTTGTAATTCATATTTAGGTGATTCCTAGATTAAAAATATGTATATCTTTAACGAAATTACTTACTGTGAATGCTTTATTGCTTATTTTCACGAAGTATCGAGAATCTTCTTCCGTATTAATTACTGATAGGTATTTCTGTTCTATACATTTACTAGCGTCACGCTGAAATGTAGCTTGTTTTTAACTTTGCTCCAAGATCATTTTTGGTAAATGAAGTGGAATGAATTTACAAAGTTTTAAAAGACTTTCACGACGGAGCCAATTTTAATTATAGTTAAATGCTATCTATATACAGTCCATGACGTCAGATTGTCCAACTTTCTCCGATCCTCAAACCTTTCATTGATTTTATGAATACACTTAACCTCCTTCCTTTATCACTCAATTAATTGCTATACCTAAATGGCATTTTCCCATCCCGAAAAAACCCGTGGTCTTGTGTCTACCCGCATTCACTTAGGTCTAGTCTATTCACCAATTTTACCCATCACAAAATCTACCTTCAATCAATATTTTTCACGTACAGCATTTTTTCTTAGTTAACTTTCGTCTATAATGTATACTGCCTTCGCAAACAGGCGGAATACTAGATAATTAATAATGAAATATGGTTCGGTGATTTATTACGATTTTTTATATTATAAATTGTCCCTACCCGCCAATTTCCGATCTAAACAAACTACTATTTGTATAATGACGCAATTAGTTTTTAACTCTGTCAATTTACAGTTTCGTTTTTCTGTATAATCAGCATTACTACTATATCTACATCTACATGATACCTTGCAAGCAGCCGCATGGGCGTGTGGCAGGGGGTGGTCTTTCACCAGCCGTGTAAAGATCTAAGTTTTTGGGAGATGAAATGGTGACATGTATTATAGGAGTTTATTCAGTGGAGCTCAATGTTTATTGTGGTCGCTTATTGTTTGCGGAAAGAACAGGTTTTTGTACCTATCTGTTCGGCTGTGTATCTCTTTTAATTAATTGCTTCTGTCAGAACTAGAGATGTGGTAAGGAGTTATGATAATACTCTCTGTGTTGCTCTGAAAAATATCAGTTCTGAATTTCTCAAACAACCTAAGCCAAACGTGTTGCCTCCGTGTCTCTAAGCACTCCAACTTTAATCCCTCTAAAAGTTGTGAGACACTGTATGTACGCTCTTAGCAGTTTTTAACGAAGCGCACTGTTTTCCTTTGTATTTTATTATTTTTTTTGGTTAAATATTTATGACCATTTCCAACAGTCTGTGACGATTATATACATATTAGCCAATGGTGAACTTTCCCGCCATACTTCCCTAGACTTAATTTCCTCTATCCACCTCTTTTCCGTCGTCTCCCATCATTTCCCCGCTCTCTTGATTCTTTCTTTCTCGCGTACCATCCGACTATTCCGAGAAACCCACGGTTAATCAAATTCCTACGGATCCTTGGCAGTGTTAAAAGAGAGCAAAAATGGAACCGACCCTGTTTCCCCATTGCTTCACACTCACCTCCACCACCACCGGCACCCATTCCCTATTTGGATCGTGTACCCACTCGGAGTGCTCCTTCCATCCGCGGCATCTTTCGGCCCAGCATCCCTATTCCCTCTCGGTCCATCGCGGCCCGTAGTCATTACCCCCTTTACACACAAACTCCAATCTCTATTCAC
This sequence comes from Ceriagrion tenellum, assembly GCA_963169105.1. NCBI lineage: Eukaryota > Metazoa > Arthropoda > Insecta > Odonata > Coenagrionidae > Ceriagrion > Ceriagrion tenellum. The sequence continues at coordinate 35,187,021 of OY720636.1, read as the reverse complement.
CTCTCTCTCTTCCCCTCGCCCCTATAGCTGTTCTCATTTCCTTTCCCTCCATGTAGACCATTATATCCCCGACTGCCTGCTACCTCCCCCTCCTGGAACTCCCCAGGTACCCATCAGACTCTTTTCTTGCAAGTCCCGCGAACCCGACCCACGCTCCCACTTCCCTATCCATTCAAAGGCACACCCCAATTTCCCCTCCCCGTTCCTCCCTCACTCTCCTCATCCTCCGACCACGGCCGCCGTTGGATATCGTGGATGAGTGACCGGAAATGACGCAGGAGATCTTCCGTTCGCGGGCCCGGCATACCACCTCTCCAACCTCCATTAGCTTTTCCTTTTTCCCACCTTGCCCCTATCTCGCTCATTTTTAACTCATACTTCCTCCAGCTCATCTCCTCTTTGGTCCTTTGGTCTTCATTTCTTACACAGTGTTCGTTTTCAGCTATTTTCAGTAGGTGTTGGCCTTTTCTGTCCATTTAATCGCAATAATTATTGGTAATGGAAGTGTATATTGTTCGATGGCGTGATGGCTGTAACCGGATTGGGCTTGGTTTTATGTCAAGAGACATTTAGGGTTCTTGCCCCGAGGGATCTGCTTCAAAAACCAACTTCAGCGGGGAATTTTAGAGGAAAACAGGTCCCAAGTGTGGTCTCAAGAGAGGAGGAGATCGAGTTTCGTTGTTTGCTACTTCATTAGTCGAACTAAACTTGATACGATGGACTCATATACGCATCTCGTTAAGATCGTCAGAATTAACCGAACACTTCCATTTCAAACTATTCTTCATTTACTAACGTGACCCAAATGGCTCAATGGACTTATTTGCTCATCACCTTCCTTTAATATGCATATCAACAACGGGAAAAAAGTGAAAATCGTTGTATGATACATTATCTTCAGAGAGATGATAACTTCTTCTGGTGCAAAGAAATGGTTTGGTATTAATTTCAAGGATAACTCATAACAAAGCATAACTCAGTTAGCTGTACAGTAGGTTGGCTTAATGACTCATGGCTAATAAAATACAGAGAGTGCATACATACTGCATACTCTTCTAAAAAACTTTCTTTTGATGGCCCAGCGGCTATCTTTTTAACCTCCATTCACTTCTTAATTACATAATACGTCTCACGCTCTCTCTCTCTCTCTCTAATTTTACTTTCCTCTAAATATTCTGTGCAGGCAGCAGAGATAAAAATAATATGGCAGAAAAAGTTATTCTACCTCCATTCTTTTAATCCTCCCACGTTCTTCTTTTGTTCCCGATCCTCATCGATCTTTACTATCTTTTCTATTGAAGTAATTACCAAAGATGGAATCCTATGTCTGTCAAATGTATCATTGACAACATTTTCAATGATTTTTTGCTTGTGATGGAATTTCTACAATTTTAGTCACACCAAAAAGAATTATCGCTAACAAGAAATCAAATACCTAACGGTTTACCATGAGGCTGAAGAAAAATATCAACAGTCAGCTCAAGAAGTGAAATTGTGGCAATAAAAGGCTCAAATACAATAGAATGAATTAAATTTAAATAATTTAAAACAACTTTAACAAAGTCAAAATTTTATCACCTGAGTTCAGAGACTAAGAAAATAACAAAAAAACGTTCAGTGTGTGTGCTTTCATTGCGTACTAATCTTGCAATTTGAATAATAAATATAATGAATGTTTTTTTTAACTTACAATCTCCCGGATTCTTAAGTTACCCTCTGCTTTTCGAATATAAATTATTCTATATTAATACGTGGTTCAAAGATATAATTTTCATTAAGTGATGAGATGAGATAATGAGCATCAAATTCCCGTAGGTCTCTCCTATATTATACACCTCATTGTAAGAGCTGTATAAATTCCTACAGTAGTTACGGGAAGTATCAACCATTGCCCTTGGCCTTGCTGTAAATACCTCTTTTATCTCCAACCTCGCATGCCATGAGGAACTGAGTGATTTTTCTCGCAAAATATTTTTTCCCATTCACAACATTCCCTGAAATGTATAGCTTATATCACATTTTCTTTCCGTACCGCTTTCTTTCTCTTATAGGAATCCTGGAGCATTCTTCCCCATGCCCATTGTGTGAATTTAATATATGATATAAATACTGCGTGTATACACTCCTGGAAACTGACAAAAGAACACCTTGACGCAAGTGAATAATGCCTGCCATACTTGAATGGGGCACTACGAGAGGACGATGCATGAGATGATCAAACGCGCAGCGCTGCGGACACACCAGGAACCGCGTTATAAGCCGTACAATGTTATAAGCTGCGCAGCAATTGGTCACCGCTAGAGCCAGTGGCCTGCATTGCTGCAAAAGGAGGGTATACACGGCACTAGCGCTGAAATTGCACTCGCCCTGTCGACTGTACTCAGGTACGTATGGCTCTGTCGGTGTGATTGTGTGGAATACGTCCTCAAGGGCGTGTCAATAAAATATCCCTCAGCTGGGTCGACGAATTCATGGTGTTCTTTTTTCATTTTCCCGGAGTGTATATTCCGTTGCATTTTGAGACGCTTGCTCGTAGTTTTGAGTCACATTTGCTCTTAGTTATGAGCGTCAACCAAGCTGGTCGTTGACCTTAAGGCAGGATTTGCGGTTATCTTCCAGTAGTTCTTCAGTCTCTGAGAAAAGTTTTTGGAGCTAAATTTTATAACAGACTTTCTTTCAGCTCAACTGCTCTTTCTGCTATGTCGAACCCTATCTGCCGTTTTTATCTCACCTTCCTCCAAAGGTATTTGTAAAATGGATTTCTCAATCCGCTTTCAAGAAATGGGATTTGTGCTTTTTGTAAATGAAAAATCACCTTTTGCTTGATTTAACTTGGTTTAAAGCACTAATCTCGGTAATGATTTTGGGGAGTGAAATGTATCACTGACATTTGTATGCGCCACAAGGAGAGATAGGATTCTTTTCGGAGAGGATAAGGATATTTGTTTGCCTTATAAGTTCTTGTGTACAAATAATTGTCTTTTTTCTAATAAATTACGAGTAATCATTCAAAGTAAATATTTAGAAATAAATTATTCTAAATGACGTTTTACACTATCAAAAAGTATTTTCATTTCACTTTCTCTTATGCAAGACTGTCGAGGGCCTTGCAGATCTTATTTTGTAGCTTAGAATACTTCAAATTTAACTTAAAATCCTTATCACCAGTCAATAAATGCCATGGAACAGAGCCTTTTACGATTTCTTTTTGGGGATAAGAGTAATTATTGAGCATTGTATTTTAACTTAGGGTATTATACATAGTTGCTCTAACGAACGCATAAAACTCGATTACTTCCGCTTGGCAAAATTCTTTCTCCGTTCTCTCAATGGAGCTTTGTCTATTATTTAGCAGCTAAATTTGTTTTGAAGCTCGATTTTCTATTTTACTTAGGCAACGTAATTACTTTGTTTCACTTCCCTTATCCAGCAAAATACTCCGGTTTGATATAGGTGCAGTAACTCAGGCTTCGATTATATCCCAATCCCGAAGTAATCATCCTCTCAATCGCCAAAATATCTTTTATGTGGACAAGACCTTTCTAAGGGTATCTCTGGACCAATCAACCGTATTCTTCAGAAATATTGGGTTAGCCTCGTAGCAAAAGCGCTGATCACTGGATGGCAAGTGACTGGATTTGATAGAGGTAGTGCTTGGAAGTGTAATGTGTTGACTTCATGAACCTCGTAAAAGTCCTCATTTTTAACCCTTTATCCGTCGGGTTACACGTAATACTGTAGACTTCATGACGTCACTGGCAAGAAGAAGACTTAAGCCGACACAAGGCTTTTCGCTACCCTTCCTCATATCATATGAGTGTTAATTTCTCATTAGAATCTCGTATACATACCCTCTCACGCTTATCACAATGAAAGGTATCTTACGTTGCTGAGTATCTTTAAGAAAAAATGAAACAATGCCATAATATTCCCAATTATTAAAATTGCTTGCTCAAATTAAATATAAAAAGTAGCGTATACTGCTTAAATTGGCTCTTTAAGATTGAACTGAGACTTGTTTTCTGGAAAAGAAACTTTCACTGAAAAAAACGTCTCATTATAAAAACACGTCCCATGATACTTTCACTTCCTCATCCCGGAAAATAACTGGAGATAGATTTCAGACAGCTCAAAAGTTATCGTCACAAGATCCTAGAAGCTGTTTTTAGCTCTATTCTGAGAGTAAATTCTTCTCGCTAGTTTCTCCTACCAGGAAATGAGGCATTTATGTCTCTTGAATTATTTTACGATTCCTCTCCCTCGTCTGTGTTGCTCATCCACCCAGTTAATTCTATTTTTGCTGAACTGCGGTGTGTTTTTATGAGTGTCAATTGTTTTGCATTAAAGCTAATCGTAATGAGTTTAAGTACCACTAATTATATTATTATGTGAGTATTGCTAATAAAATATCATAATCTACAGAGATAATATTAATTCATTTAGCCAGTATGTTTAATTTTGGTTGCCTTCCTTGCTGGTTTTTGAAACTTTCATGTAATGATTTATCACGCTCTTTACTAACCACTTTTGCCCTCGCTAGTTGCAGCACAGTCTCTGAAAATGAGTAAATATATATTTATATAGAAATATGTCCATTCGTGTATTAAGATAATTCTCGAAATATTTTCATACAAAAGCGCGTATTGGTATTAATAGTTAATACCCTCTGCGTCTATATGCTTCCAATATTTTGTATCATGCAAACCGCAACTGAATCATTAACCCTAGCTAAAAAAAATTCTCCGGGGCTTAAACTTATTAAACCTAAATACACCAGCAATAAGTAGTTTTAAATGAATTCCACCTCATGCAAATTAAACTGACCATAGTGAATTTTGATATCCCTCTGTCCCTTTGTTATGTGAACTACTCTAAGAGATGAATTCATCTGCCATATTTTTTACTTAACCTAAGAACATTGCTCCGCTTAACCGCATGATTTGGCAACAGTGATAATTAAAATGTGCATCGACTTTTTTTATTTATGGTGTATAGGCTTAGCTTCTGTCAAGGAATTTAATTTAAACCATGTGATGTTATCAAAATCTTTTTATCGTGTTTTCCTGCTTTTTTCGAGTCAATGGCTTTTACGATTTTTTCCTCTGAAACGGTTTATTATGTTCAAATGTAATGGATTGAGAAATTGATGACACCCTTAACTGGATCACGCACTAACTAGTCCAGTTTTGATAATGAACAAATTTGATGTTAAAAATTATCATTGAAATGAGTAAGTATGTAATTGTTATCTTAGAGCTGATTTTAAAATTTATTGAGTTTTATACAATGGCCATTAATGAGAGCATATTCCCGAATTCTCTAAAACTCTTAGCAGCTGAAAGTTTTTAAAATGAAATGATAACTTGGAGTGTTACGTTAGGCGCTCCGTTGGAACCCTTGAGTCCCCTAGCTGAATAGTGCGGAACGAAGTCTTCACCATAGGAATCTTTTACCCAAAACTACGCTCAACTTCCCTTCTCGAATTTCTTCCGACCTCTCCCTTCCCCTTCAGTCGACCATTCTCCTTTCTCTTCCATTGTTATGCCTTGTAAAATCCCATTCCACCCTTCCACTTCCTTGCTCCCTTTGTTTTTCAGCCTCATTATCACGCTTCATCTCTCTTAGACACTCGACTGCATTTTCTGCTCGATATTGCACAACTATTCGCATTAAATATCCTCGGATGGGCTACGAAAACTATACGCTCTCGGTCCGGCATAAGTAGTCGTTTGTAAGAAGTTGAGTGTAAGTGGAGGAATTTCAGTGACCTTCATTCAACGCTCTTAAGACTGCCAGAAATATTAAGCCGTATCTGGAGTTACCCCGAGCGTGTATCCGCGAGAGCAAAACCCCTCACAAAAAACATTTAATTCTCAACAAGACATGTTATTGGCAAAATTTTGAGTTTCCACGACGTGAATTAGTTCGAAAAATAATGGAGAGAATATTTAGAGACAATAAGTGACCTTTTTGTGTCGTTTATGCTCGAATTTCAAATTTGAAATAAGACTCATCAATTGTTACGAAGTAAACTTTTACAGTAATATGAATTTGAGAACAATTGTTATTTATAAAAATTATTCAAAATTCATTTGCTAAATCATGGTGATCATTTGTGAGAGCAGTAAGTAAATTTTGCTAAAGTATACAGGGAAAAAATCAGAGCAACTCCATGAGTATATTGTAATAAATTTTTAACGCCTTCCTTCTCACTTTAGCCCTTATGAGCTGAAAAATCTTTTTGGCACACGATGCTCCGATGTCTTCCAAGACTGCTCAAAGACTCTAGTATTAACTCTCTCAAAATCAGAAACCACTTGCTTTGAGAAACGATTCCTCTTTTTATCTATTCATAGCTTTAAACTCGTGGCTTTAACTTGATTTAAAAAAATAAGACACTGGGAGTATTATTGAAAAACTTGATTCCGTTGGAAGTTAACTAGTAGAGGTTTTCAAATTGTTATAATATAAGCTAGCTTTTTGCTCTAGCCTTTCCATTAGCTATTGTATTAATTATTGTATTATCGCAGCACGCTTCGTTAAAAACTGTTACAAGCAAACGTATAGCGTAGCGAAACAAACAAATATATAGTCTCACAACTTTTATGGGGATCAAGAACTTGTGGAATTCAGAGCGACACAGAGAATATGATCATGACGCCTCACTACATCTTTAAGTCTGGCAGAAGCGATAAAATTAGAGAGATGCATTGCCGAACAGATAGGTACACAACTCTTTCCGACGTGAAAATCGATCACAGTAAAAATTGAGCTGCACTAAATACACGTCACCATTTCACATCCCAATACCTTACATGGCAGGTGACATAACACCCCCTGCCACACGCGCATGGGGATGTAGATGATCTCCTTTTGTTTGATTTGTTATTGGGAATTCATGCGTCATGCTTTTCTAATTTCTCCGTTTCGTACATAATATATTCTTGGTATACGACATGATCTCATTTTAAAAATCTATTTCTTCGGTATCTATTGCTTTTTCCTTACCTTATTTTTTTCTTAACCGTGTATGATTTACCGTAGTATTTTTATTTATTCCTCATGAGTTTCTGAATTCCGGAAACCAAGTTCAACATACTTCCTCCATCCATTAGAACATGTTTCTCTCCTCCTCTCTTCCAGCGATGAAGACGAAATTTCGTGTCGTTCTCTCCAAACTTCACTCTATCTCTCCGTCACCGCTTTCCCTTCACATTCCCGCAAACCTCAGCGATCACTTTAGTCTCACCATCCTCTCTCTCCCTTCTGTCATGTCTTCTCTCTCTCTCTCTCTGTCCCTATACACGATTATCTCGTCCTTGTCTCGGCCCAGGCCTCCTCATCCTCCTCTAAGTCCATTATCCCGAGACGGCACCCGAGTCGAGTCGACCCCGACCTCAGAATCTTCTCACTCCTCGGACCAGACCCCCTCTTCCGAAACAGCTAATTCTCCTTCGGACCGCCCACACCCTGACGCCGTTGCCTGTTTCTTCAAACTTTTCCACACGGGTTGCATTTGAGTGCCTATTCGGGCTCCTCAGTACGAAGGTCACTGCCTAGGAACGCGTCATATCCACTTACAACATTCTTTTGCAAAGTCTGAATCCTGCTGACCACATCAGCTATGGTAGAAATTCGAGTATGCATTTAGGTGAATCAGTCTTTATTTGCTTTTTACTCTCTGTATTGAGTTTTACATCTACACCTACATAATATCCTGCGAGCCGCCGTATAGGCATATGGCAGGGGTTGTTAGGTCACCAGCCGTGTACTACATAAGTTTTTGGGAGATAAAATGGTGACGTGTATTATAGGAGTGTATTTAGTGGAGCTCGATTTTTATTGTGGTCACTTATTGTGCGCGGAAAGAACAGGTTTTTGTACCTATCTGTTCGCCAGTGGATCTCTATTATTTTATCGCATCTGTCAGACCTAGAGATGTAGTAAGGAGTCATGAAAATATTCTCTGTGCCGCACTGAAAAACATCAGTTCTGAATTTCTCAAGCTACCCAAGCCTAGAATGTAGCCTCTGAGTCTCTAGGGTCTCCCATCTTTATCTCTCTAAATTTGTGAGACACTATATGTACACTCGTAGCAGTTATAACAAAGCGCGTTGCTTTCCTTATTATTTTTTAAATTTTTTTGATTAAATCTTTATGACCAGGATCCAAAATGCTCGCGGCGTATTTGAGGTTTGGCCTAACCAGAGCAAAGTGGCATCCCTTTCGTCGCCTCTTTCTCAAAACAGGCGACAGCAAATAAAACGTTTTAGTGTTTAATTTCTCATTAAAACTTATTTTCGATTATTTGGAGTAATTTGTGAATGCATTTTATGAACAGAAAGCTGTAATAAAGTAGTAGGTATAAATTCAAGTATGCACTAAGGAGAATCAGTTTTCATTTGCTATTTATGTTTTGTGCTGAGTTTCATAGTTAAATTGTCATTTAAAACTGGTTTTCGATTATTATCAGCAATTTGTAAATACAGTTTGTGAAGAGTAAGCTCTAATAAAGAAAAACCAATTATTTATACATGTCCGACTTGGAACGGAGTTGTGATATTTAATGGCATCATTTGGCAGTATGTCTTACTTGAATAATTCCATTTATAAGTCTCTCTCCAGTTATAAACGAAACTTTTTTAATTAAACGAAATAATTTAATCAGACGTTTATGAAATAAGGTCAAAATGTGCACAACCGCACTCACAAAAAAAGAGAATATTTACCTCCAATACCAAATGTATTTATAATCCAACTTTATGTACCTTTATTGGGACAAAGTTCCTAAAATGAGTCGATTTCAACTATTAATTTAAGTTGGAAAAAAACTAATCGATGGGTAGTAAATAAGTAATTACAGTGAAGTGCATTACAAATAAAATTTTTATATTTCTAAGTTCTTGAGATGCCCCTTGGGTTGCTATGAATTCTTCAGCCGGAAAACAGCTGCCTAAGAATTCGCCATTCCGCGCTTCCTGCTCATATTGCTATTCTATGGTTCATTAATTATCCTATTGGTTTATTTAAAGACTACAAAAGGTCATTAAAGTAATATAACTATCATGAACTTTCGCATGTAAAACCTCTTCTTTTTCCACGCTGATGTTTCTGCGTTCGTGTTCATTTGCGCAAAAATGTGCCCCTTTCTTTGCACTAAGAGTAATCAATTATTATCATCTGTTTCAAGAGTTAATCTTGGTTGAATTTGCGCCCGCGCAAATGGTACACTTGAACGTAATTTACTTCACGTTCTTTCCGTACTAATCTTTTACAAATAGCATGCATTTAAGCAATAATCATTCACTCATCTTTAATAGCACTCCATACATTTAGAGCTGACATCCGCCGATTATTACGTGCAAAGTCATCCCAATCCCGGGATTTTTTAAAATTTTATTGAAAGCCATTAACCGAACGTCAATTTACTTTAAAGGAATGGATTTCCATTGGAAGCGATAATAACATTAATTGACTTTTATAGGTATCAGTCGCAGTTTTAGTGGGCAGATACTAATGTTTGATCCTAAAAGCCCGGTTAAAATTTAATTCAAATCGATATCTTTGATTTCAATCAAGAGGCTCGTTTTTGAATAAATTGCTCTAAAATATTTGCTGGAGTAGCATAAATATCGCCAGTAAGTATCGTCATAAATTATTGACAATGATGCCAAGTTAAGGTCCTAGATGTTGAGCCTATATTGATATGAAATGTCAACTCTTAATTGAAAATTCATTAAAAGCTAATTTATGTTATTCAATGCAATTGATCGATGTAGATTCAGAACTTATAACTTAACTGCCAAGGGACATCGCTAAAATTCTTTAGCTGGAAGTCTTGGGAACAGTATGCTTGAAGTGTGTTGCAAACATGTTTTAACTTGCACTAGTGGTTGTAGATTTTCATACGCCGTGTGAAAATCATAATTACATGTTTTTAGAACTTTTTCAAAGTCCTCTTCAATGATTTGATTAAATTATGTAAGACCCAAACATTTCATGCTTATATAGGAAACACTATCGTCTTGATTGAGTAATTGTATGGCCATATATTCTTCATTTTGTTACACAATTTCAAATTATAACATATTTGTAATGATATTATTATTATGCTACTTTCCTTAAAAGATATTTTTTCTTTTTTGACCAAATAAAGTGGCTTCTTTCTCCATAAATCTATCATCTTTGATACACCTAAGGCCTATAGTTAAATTATATTTTTCTTTGGGAAATTATTGTACAGTTTTCTGAATTTTCTTGCCGATGTCAAGTTTACGTTCATTCGATATAATTTGCTAATTTCCCGTGTCGCCTCGCCTTCCTACGACACGCATTATAACTTCTCTGGAATAACTTTGTCCCCAGTTAACTAGCCCTATCATGGGTCCTTTTTCCAATGCCCGCCTCCCCTTTCATTGGCCTAAGCTCTGCGTCGAATGGCCTTGCCATTCAAATTCCTCTCCATCCTACACTCTCACTCTCACCACCACCGGCAAAAGGGTTGCCACCTACGCCTCTGGACCCGTTGACACATCTTACCGTATACTGAGCCCCAACTGCTCCATTATCCCCTCTCCCCTCAGCCACTCTCGCACACTTTAACCCTTTTCACGACCCAATCTACTCACGGTTCAGCACTTGTGCTGTCGCACCAGGAACTCTGTCTACAAACCAAACCTTTTATGTAAAAACCCCTGCCTGCTGTTGGAGTCCAGAATGACTGTCGAGGTAAAAAGCCTCATTCCACAACAACTTCTCTTCTTGAGGGTGTAGTTGAATCTTTCCGTAGCATCGCACCTTTTAGGTCATTCAGCTTCCAATGTCAAAACTCCTCTAAGTGGACATTGGGTTCTTGTATCCAGTTTAGAGTCTTATAATATCCGTTTCCCGATTAAAGTTCTTGTTCTATCTTAGACTAAAGTCAGTTCTTGTTAAATATCACAGATGAAGGTAAACTATGATGGCTAAGTTAGATGAATCAAGATAAAGAGACATGGAAATCGTTCGGAGTGTGCCCAATAACACGCACAATTTGCATAAATTCTCAGGTATCTCTTGGTCAATTTCGTTGATAATCATGCAGTCCTATCTTTACTATTATTTACTTCAAACGGACAATGAGCAAATTTACTTCTTTTGCTAGTAATTTATGACCTCTTTTAGTCATTCAATGTTTTTAGTTATTTTTTGTGGCTAATCTTTCATTTTAAATTTTTATTCACCCTCCAAAACACTATTTTGCAAAAGATTATGTAACCCTTTAGGGACTAAAGGCTTTTTATCCTGAAATCTAGTCCTTATATTATGCTGAGAATACTAACTCTGAAGTATTTTTCCACGCACATGTAATACCTACAGACTCTGATCTCAACACTTATACACTAACAACAGTTTTATTTTTAATGTTCATTTTTCTTCTCCAAAAGGAAACAAAATTTAATCTTTCCACTTGTATGATATATCATGCGAGAATCGTGACCTCGCGAAACTTTCTTAAATTTATCATCATAAATGGTAATCAATCCAAAGTTTGTTTAGCATAAGGCCTCCACCTCAGTATCCTTTCTACCGAGGACATAATTCCTAGGGGGTCCTTAATACCGTGGTTTGAGTGTTGTTCCTTTTCTGATTTACGAGGAAAATACGAGGAAATAAAATGCCCGTGTCATGCATGTTAAAATTTTTAATTTTCTTTTTTACTTTTGTTCTCATTTTTTGGAATTTCACCTATTCTTTCACTGCATAGTTCCGTTTTAGCAGAAGCTAATGAAATTATTTTAATCATACTTTAATGTAAACTCATTGTGATGGCAAGATGTAATAACTCACGGCGGATACTCCATCCGGATACATTTTGCGTAGCATTTAAGAAAAATCATGAGATCAATTGTCATAATGATGACAAGAAAACACCCTACGCGATTCAACTTAAGTTTTTATTTCTACGGTGGATTTCGATAATTTCAGGCTTATTCGTAAATGTCATTGAAAAGTCAGTTACTTCAAATTAACGTTTATCTGGCCTACAAGATGCACCGGTTCTGAAGATGGACTCTAGTTTTACAGTAACCTGAGAACTGTTTGTGTGCCGGACAACAAAATAAATGCGGCAAGATCGTGTGATCCGGATCGTCGTTGTTCTTATTGCCATTACGTCTAATTGTGAGATTTGTATCACATAGCTACCGCTGTCAACTTGGACGTCTAAAGTCACAATCTGACGTTGACGTTGATTGTAAATTACTAGAGGGTTTTTTCTTGCGTTTTATTGGGAAAGAAACCTGTATTAAGTGCCATAAAAACGATAGCTTGAACATGACTCTCGATAAAATCTACTAGAAAGCATATCCCTAGTTATTAATTATACATAGCATTTATTAATCATATTTAGCGTATGAAAATCCCACTTTTTTCCGCCTTACGTCTTCAATTAAATTGGTTCAACAAATTAGCAAGATCCCGCCTGTCATCAAATTCATGCACTTGGGCAGGAAAACATATCGTATTTATGTGCGCAATATTTATTTGTAATTGCCTTTTTTCCAATTCACTTAGCTTTATTGCCTTCACGCTGTATTGATACACGAGATGTGATCCAAGACAGCTGGTTTGAATCTTCGTTGAATGCCACTCATGAATTGTGGAGATTATTAATTTTTAATTGAGTTCTATTTCAAAGTTCGAAACGTACGGAGTTATTATTTTCCAAACCCTCAACAAACTCCATACGGCGGCGATTTATTCAGCGGTTTGAAGGCTGCCCAACAGTTATTGCATGGCTCTCAGGTTAATGGTTTGAAAGGGACTGTCCAAATTACCGCTGTCCTATTAACATCCGCCTCTAATTGCACCGTAGTATTTTAAACCGCAGCCGTTCCACTTTTCTTTGATCATCTGCAGGTCTCTTTTTTACTTCGGCATTCCGGGTCTCCTCGCGTGTCGCTGCCTTGCAACCTGTCTATGCCTCCGTTAAATGTACTAAAATATGTCTATTAAAGACCTTTACAAGGGACGTAATAAAATATTGAAGCGGTGAGTTTTAGTATTTAAAGAAATGTACATAATATTTCTCCAGTACGTATCAAGTAAGATCGAAAAACGATTTAAATTCATTTAGTTTATTTTATTACATTTTCTCGTGTTTAATTCTTTTTAAGTTTGTATTTTTAACCTCATAATTTATTTCCTCTAAAGTAAACTGTAAATATCATTATATTCACCCAATTATTATCCTTCCACCCATCCATTTGTTAGGTATCATGCTACTATCAATTCCTTTTTGACCAATTCAAACTTTTAAATCCAAATCGCGCTCTTCACCTGTTCATATGTTCCCTCCACTACTCGCATGCCGAATCCAAATTTCTACGCTATGTCTGTGACTAAACCGTTGTTCTTTCATCTAAGAAATGCTAGGTCTTTGTTGTTCTCAAAATGCAGTGTTTGATCTTCCAAGCATTGTATCTTACCATGGTCAGTATTATTTTTTGTCTCGATTTATATTTTACCTTCACCCTTAGCAACCCGTATCCAATGGGATATGCTATACTCAGTGTCACCGGTTGAGGGTTGGGCATATTCATGTCGAACCAGCACCCTTATTTAGCTTTCCTTGGGTATCACTAGTAAACCATAAAACGCACCCGTTTAAAGTTATAATTTATATATATATATATATATATATATTGAGAGAACCAGTGCTGATCAATCTTCTTTGCTAGAGACATTAAATCCCGAATGAATAATGTGCCCGTAATTACACATTTGCTCATTTAAAAATATTACGTATTAACCAAGGCATTCGGTCCAATTTATTGCTTTCCAACGTTGCGGTTCTGTATTCCACTACATTTATTTTATAGATGGATGATGGAACATTGCCGTTTGATATTCAGTTTCAGCAATGCAACAGTAAGGTCACTGAAAAAGTTCTCGATCCCTTCCTCAAATTTCAAAAGCTTAAGTGTTTTGATCCTCGTTGGACGCGGTGATGCAAATAAAATTTTACACGAAGATGAGAAATTTCTGAAGATGGATTCACCCACTGATGACACGGCAGTGGTTATAATACAGAAATATCCTCCACTAACATGGAAATGCGATAAAAGTAGCGTGTTCTGTCAGAGGGATAGAGATTCTTATCGATTGCAGAGCGAAATACAGGTGGAATCGAAAGAAACTTAGTTTATTTCAATAATATTCGCTGTTCGGTTATATCTTGAAGCCCATTCCTCTCTTCTGCTCGAACGCTATTTTCTCGGCAATCCAATTCCGTCATTCTCCGATCCCCTAGGGTCTCGTCAAGAGGATCGATTCCCATAATAAATATAATAATCTGATATGTTCCGTTTGATTCTTACGGTTGCTTACCGTTCGGTCAATTTTCCTTTGGCTTCTGTTGAGTCCTGAATATAAAAATATAAAGCGTCGGACGGATATGCTTGAGATAAATTCTGTGCATATTAACTTGATAATAATCTTGCATGATTACAATCTGCAGAGAAGAAACACGCTCCCAGAGCACAAAATAATGAAGGCAATGTGAATCTCAAGTGCTGATGTTCCGGTTTGAATCGTTGAGCACGGGTATCCAATGCGCATTATGGTCTCGGATCACTTTCTCCAAATGTATGGATATTTTTGCTATTTCGTATTATATTTATTTTGCGAAGAGGTCAAGGGAATATTAAAACCTTTCGTCTCCAGTCACATGTATTACTTGCATAATAACCGATATTCTCCAGTTTATAGATGATGGTCATATGTACCCTCTATCAGGAAGGAAAGGTCATGGAATGGGAAAGGTAAAAGGCAAATTACGGATATGTCAGAATCGCACAGAAGGAATCACGGAGTTATTGCACATAACCGCAAAGAATATCGTTAATAAGCGGCCGCATGAATATAACCTACACCGAATGACTTTCATGTGCAGAAGGCATCGAGCTGTATTTAATGTATCAGACGTGGGCACAAATCTATTCTGAGATTTGAATAAAGATATTTCCCGAATGAAAACATGCGGTCGGTGACGTTTTCTAAATGTTTGAATCACCAAGAAAAATAAATAAATTTCGAGTAGTGACTCTGACGTTGAACTAAAAAAAAATTTTACGGTGAGAAGGGATGTGCCAAACATTTTCCTCCATTAATCTCGCGAGTACGTGTTTTTGCTCGCCACCAATCAAGCCATTGCAACGTGTTTTTCTACTGCGGATAGGCTCATCGGTTTCAAAAGAATTATTATCACTCGCCGCAAAAACCTGTCTCGGAAATATCTCGGGTGATTTATCCCGCGCGAATTAATGAGACCCGAAAGATGTCATCCGTGTATCCAGTGTGGACACTTTCAGAACGTGAATCTTTCGCCCTATCGTGTGTGGTTGGGAGAGGCAGGGGGTGGAGGGTAGTTAGAAAAAAATTGAAACCAAATAAAAATAAATGGGGGAATAAAATGTGTTACCAGTTGATTTTTCCCGCGGTCGTCCTGGTTTATTTGATTATTAATTACGTCGCCTTCCTCTCCTTTTCCTCCCTCGTTTGTGGCCGTGCAATTAATTCCTATTCGTGCTCTTTCCCGGTTCCAAATCCGTGCTCCTCATTCGTCCTCGGCCTGGTCGCTTCCCCTTCCTCCTCCTCACACCTGCTTCTCCGTCATTTTTTCCCTACCTTATCGATCGTCCTCCTCCGGACTCGCATCTCCCCTTCTTTGCTTTCCTCCCACCTACCCCACCCCTCCACTGCTCCAGCTTAACGGATGTCCGATATTGCAATGTATCGACGATATCAATGAGATTCTGTATCTGAGGTAATATTATATCTCCTTGAGATCGATTCTCGGAACGCCATAATAATTGTCGTGCGCAAACAAAAAAACTGAATGGAATAGTTTTGCCGATGGAGTTATTCTCTCTTTGTTGGCTTGTCTCATACTATCCGATACTGTAAATCGACGATATCAATCAGAATCTGCATCAGAGGTGACACTTTATCTCCTTAAGATCAATTCAAGGAACGCCATAATAACTATTGCGCGCATAAATTAAAACTTAATCGTATAGTTTTGCCGATAAAGTTATTCTTTCCTCGTTGGATTGTCCCATACTGTCCGATACAGCAACATATCGACGATATCAACGAGATTCTGCATGTGAGGTGACATTATATCTCCTTGAGATCGATTGTCGGAACGCCATGATAATCATTGCGAGCGAAAATAAAAACTTATACGAATAGTTTTGCCGATAAAGTTATTTCCTTTTCGTTGTCTTGCCCGAATCTGTCGGCATATCTTGATTGACGCAAGAGAAATATCTAGTTGTGATATACGAGGTGTAAAAATAACTATATGAGGCTTCTTGTGCAGCGTCTAGTCTGGCAACACTGAGAAATTTTTTTAATAGGAAAAGTGATCCAATACGTTTTACTCCACCAGAATAAGTTTTTTACTTACAAGGGGAGTGTCAGATAGCCGGGTCTAAGATTTTATTCAAACTTAGTAGTTGTACAGACCGCTGTATGTGGTTCATGAATCACCCCACATATAGGGTTATATAACCAATAGTTTAAACAAAAAAGGCCTTTAAAAATTTCAAAATTCCCTTCAGACGGGCCACCCACATAACTGACAAGAGACATAACTCCTTATGAAATAAATAACATAGAGACATAACTCCTAATGGAATGATGATTAAGGAATATGAATAAAGAATCATAATTTTGACCTCATAAAATTATTCTCTATCAGTTGAGCGTAAGCGTTGAGTTTATAGTTGAGCGAAGGATAAAACATAACTATATTAATTTATGCTAATGTGCTCAAATATGACTTTGGTGACGCGATAAAAATGCAGCTCGTGGCATCATCTACGGTCCCACGTCTTTGTTGGCAAAATATCGAGCTCGTAATCTCCATGGAGTGTGGTACAGGTTGATTTTAATCCTGTACTAGAACAAGGTCGAACCCCACCACACTCTCCTGGCGGCTTAGTGAGGTCCAAAATTTGGTGAGGGTACTCAATAAAAGACTGCAACGAGAAGGATACAAATTTTAAATTAAGTAATTAAATTTAATTGAAAAAAATTAATCATAAGTGGTGTTACGCAAACTCTAAACCTGGAGAATTCTAGGTCGTTAAATATCTTACATATAAAATATTATTCAATACAGGATATAGCCTATATCGGTCGAACTCTACTAGGGATGGTTGATCGCAGCCTTCCATCCTTCCCTATTAAGTGTTAGTTCTCTTACCTCTTTAATTGTTCGGTGTATTTTATCTTTTGGCCTTCCTCTTGGGGCTTTTCCTTCAAAATACATGGAATAGGCTTCTTTTATATTTTTACTTCCAGGAGATGGCTGGTTTTATTTTGTTTATAAATAAAAAATATGATTTATTCCATGGCCAACGTATCGCTAAATTTCCTTGGCTTCCTCTGGTGTTTGTAATTGATCGCATTCTTATAACGAGTTATCATTCGCAATTCTAGGATAAATACCTTAAAGAAGAGAGAGAGAGACCGCAGATCACAAAGAAATTGATAGCATAGTCATTTATCGATGAGTATTTTTTACCAGCATCACGGAAAGATGCAAAGGAGCGAGATATCACATGAAAAAAACCATACAATGCGCATATTTTACCAGATTTGTGAAAATCTTCGTTAATAAACTAACCGCCGATATCGAGCTTGAGGTTAAAGTTGCATGGCTGATGTGGAACCACTCCGTGCCACATACACCGCAGGCGACGCTTGTGCAGTTTCTATCGACGAATAATAAAAACGAAAATAAAAAATTCAGATCCGACCAAAAATGCTGACGATCTTAAGGAAATGCTACGACTGATGGCCCATATCTACGATACAGTAGTCACATCATTCTGCGATGGTCTGAGATGAGAATATTGCTCAGCCTTAGCCAACCTCTCAGGTCTTTCCAAGTCCCTCTCCAACCGTAATCAATCCTGGCATTGTCCTTCTAGTCCTCCCACGCCTCTTAATGTGCATCTTCCATTCACTAATCCTTCCACATCTTCCTCCAAAATCCCTTCACCGCCTTACCCGCATGTTCGCAAATTCCGAAGCGCCTTGCCTCCCATGCCCTTTTATCGAAGCTCTCACCTTCGCCGCGTAACACCGCTGCCGGTACCCTTTGAAACGGGCCGATCCCACACCTCCTTTCCCTTCCATTCAAACCTTCCGAAAATGCCTCCAGCCCTCAAACATTCCAATCAAATCGAACCTCCCCCTCAATCCCTTATTCACCGCATTCCATGATTAACGAAATCCATGCGAGCCACGCCATTCTGTGACCGGTTTAGGATGTGACCCTTCTCGTTTCCTGTGCGGTTGAATATTCACGCCTTCCTACTCACCTCACCTCATCTTCATTTTGTACTATCTCCTCTATACCTCTAAACCATTGGTCTCCCCTCTCCCTTCCATAACCCCTACACATGCACATCCTGGATCCCATATTACTCGATGAATGCTCCATCATCGGAAGCTGTGAGTTCATTTCCGGTTCGAGAGACTGTCCCATGGTCAAGTTGCTTCAGCCTTGGGAGAGACGAGAGTATCTGTCTTCACCTGTGGCATGGCCAGGATTTCATTTCATGAGGGCGTCCGTTTAAGCGTGAAGGGAGAAAAGTATAGTGTAAAAGTAAAAGTGTTTACAAACAATGACAACATTATGATAGTCTCAGTTTATAATGGTATTTAACACAACAACATTCAACACTGTATAATAGTCAATTTTGGAAAAGATTTTGAATTTTTACAAAGATTTTTTGTCATTTGATTTTGAAGGATTGGGTATAATAACACAGTTGTGTCAGCATAAAAATGGCACATATATATTTATTTGAAAATAGTTGTATAAAAAGTTTTAAGTAAAGTTTACGATTTCATTTTTCAGATAAAAACTAAGTGACGCATGATTTCCTTCAGAAAATTTTATTTTTAAAAATTCAGACGCGGTAAGTCCGGATCCAATTAACACCCCCACTAATTCACTGGAGTCTTGATAATAGTTTGGGAAGTTCCAACCTTCAGAAAGAATTGAAAAGCAAGACTCGGGGTAATTTATTGGGATGGAACACACTTGCATCATTATTAAGAGGGAATTGCATTTCTTTTTCCTTTACGAGTGTGTGTTCACAAGGTCGAACATTTTTAAGTGGGAGATTGGTAAGTGTTAACTGTTTTCAACCACGTCCAGTATTATTTCTATTCTTTTTAGACAAAGGTAAAAAGCTATGTTGTGTGGAAATATTGGCATTATGTTCAATGCCGATGTTTAACAAAGAAAGCATTAAGCTACTTCATAGCGAGAAACAATTTCCAAGAAATATAGTACCTGCTCCATTTCCCAGACATTCCATTTTATCTATACATTTAGTCCGTTGTTCATCCTCTACTTTTCTAACATCTCTACATCTTCTTTTCCTTCATCTCTACCACTTTGTAGCTCATCTGTATAAAAAGCCACTTGAAATTAATAATTGAAAGAGGTAAGAATGAGAAGAATTTTCGAGAAAAGACCCAAGGAGATGAAACATTAGGTATAGTATGAAGGACGACAAAATAAGGACAGGCTTACTATTATTACTCGGAAAATGTACATGACAGCTGTTGTAGCCTTCCGATAAAGGATTGCAGATGATGAAACCGCTGAGTAGTCGTTTTAGATAGGCGAACACTCTCCCAATTAAATGTCACATTGTTACAAAACCTCGGTGTAAAAATTATATGAACCAGAAAATCCTCTTCCTATTAACAGGATGATATAAATTTAATGCGGAATGCATGCCTTACTCCAGATCTTTAGTATGTTCACTCCGATTCTTATTTTGGCTACTTAATGTTAGTTTTGAGGTTTCATTAAATCGTGTTAACTATATAATCATAGTTTTTCTGTAGAAGTAGTTTTGTTTGTTATCCGACCAAAATATCCCGGCGATTTGTTCACGAAATATTGAAAAATTTCCTGCGCGAGGGCGGTACGGAATATCCGACGGAAAACACAGTCCTCAACGTATGGTGATTGTTTGGTTCGAGGCTGGCCGGGAGACAATAGACGAGAGTGGTGGACATTGGCTTGTGGAAGAGAAGACGGAAAACATGGGAGAGGCAACTACGGTCTGGAGATAACGAGCAAATACCTGATTGGATGACGTCCTCCAACGTTTGCTCTTAAATGGTCACGTTTTTACCATTATTTCGGACGTGATTAATTGGAATCGGACGGTGAATTGGAGGACTGCGAAGATTGAAATCTGTGAGAAGGGCCGAAATCTCTTGACATCATGGGAAAAATCTCTGAACATCATGAGGAAAATTTTTCGAGACTATTTTGAGAGAAAAGATCATCTTTTTTATTTAGTGAAGTGCTTTTTTATTATTACCTTGGGCTGCCATCACTCTCCAAAATATTTATACATGTACATCGGTGTAAATTGAATGCTAAGATGAATAAATGTGATTATGGTTTAACATTTCACTTTTAATCCAACAAAATTCCTATAAAATAATAAAAAATGAAGCAATTGTCATACATTTCTCCAGAAAAGCTGATGTCTGATATAATTTAAAACCGATTGAGTTGTAAATGAATCAAACGCCTTTTCACTTTCAGGTTTTTCAGAATCTTGGCCATATTCTTTGGGCTTAATTTTATTTTCCCTATCTTGGGAATTTTAACTAATTATTATTCAATACCGAATAGTTGGCTTTTGGAAAAATAATGCTAGGAGATAGTAATAGTTTCTGATACATTATTATGATTAATATGTTTCGATATAATAATTAACCCGCACATAGTTGACCATACTTTACGATTTTGACTGAAAAAAAGTTATCCTGGACCAAAATTCGCTCATGTTATACCGTCCGTCGTGGAAATACTGCATGTCAAAGCTTGTTTGAAGTTTCAAAATGTGTGTGTGACTTCATGGCGAGTTTTAAAGTACGCGCTTTGGTGGCTAAATAATCCAACTAAAATTAAACCGACCCCAAAACAACCCAACCACTTCTTTATATTTCCTTGTACGTTTAATATAATCCACCCCATCCCTTAACTCGACCATTTCTCATTTCACGAGATTTCTTCAAATCCAAATAACTACGTCCGCTCTCCCGAAAAAATTCACTTCGTTACCTAATCTCTTTTTTTTAAATCTCCTCTTCAAAGGCTTCTCATTTCCTGCTTCCTCGGGTGTCCTGTTCCTCATGGAAAAATCACTCCCTCACGCACCTTAAAAAAATTATTCCATCTAAAAATTTTCAGCGTGTACTCGAGATATAAGTCTCCCTCAAATGAGTTTATCTTCGTTTCATCATTTTGCGTTTCATGTCTAATCTATCTCTTAAAAACTGAGTGGGTCACGATCCAAAAATGTGATTAACTATTTCTCAAGGTTTTAACTTTTTTGTCGGAGGTCATATTTGGTAATGTGCCATACCCTACGTCAAAACCAGGTGGTTAAAAGATATAATTGAAAGGTATTTCATTTTACTCTGCTTCCTCACAAGATACCGAATACAAAAGCCAGCTTTTTCTGATTTAATATTTCTTTAGGAGAATTATCCCCAAGAAATTTAAAATTTATTTCGCTTAGCTAAATTACGTATTTAGTCCATCTTTGCATGTCGTCAAAGGGTGCACTACATAATTTGATGGAATTTTGAGGAAAGGAAACTCATATCATTATGGCGATTTTCTGTCTCTCAAATAAGAGCTTTACTTTATTATCTACTATATATTATTTCTTGACCTCAAATAATTCACGAAAGAGATAATTCATGGTATCGTATCGATTTTCATTGCAGCCGTGTCTATTGTATATCTAGGTGAATTAACAAACTGTTTTCATTTTTCTTGGTAAAATTATACAGCAAGTAAATGGTGATGTATTTCATGATTTTCTATGCACCATCAATTATTTCCGGTTTATTAAAGTCTTCAACTTGTTTAATTCTCATTAAACTGTAATATTCTGCTTTTTTAGCGTATGACCATCGTAATACTTTTTTTCTCAGTAAGTTGGCATCAAGTTAAATGATTTGTATTTATCGGAGGACGTATCTTGCGCTTAAAATAATCAATGGCAACCATTACTCTCTATCTCATTTCTTCACTGCCTCTGGCCGATTTAGTGCCGTGATTCGATGAATCTGATCGTAAGACTCGTCAATCTTTGTCTGCAATGGACTCGGTCATTACGTGATATTTGTCATCTGACTAGTCTTCTTAACCTACTTGAGTAATTAGTCGGCTCAAGTATGTGAAATTTTAATCGATTTTTATATTTACAGCGGAAGATGCTTTATATTTCTGCAATGATAAATGAGAATCAAATAAAATTTAATTCATACTCATATACAAGGCAGTTAAAATTGAGTATAATGGAAATATTTTAACATTAAAACCTATGTTATTGGTATATGTTTGTGTAACGCACTATTTGTATTTTGTGGCGTTTTTAAGTACTTCCAATGTCAAGGGATAACTTTAAGATAGTTTAATGGTCGAAACTTCAATTAGTGGATGTCATTCGAATCCCCCCTTCACGTTTGTGCCAGTTTTATCCCATCATGTGAGAGTATTCATGAATCCATTGAGCTATCATCAGTTCCTTAATGCGAAGATTAATTCACCGAGGCCCTGCATATCTTTCTACTTAATGCGAACGTGTATTCTCCCTTCATTACTTTTGACCTGGTTCGTGTAGGTTTTTCTCCATTGGTTGTACTCGCGGAACATTCCCTTCTGCGTTGCCTTAGTTCAAATTAATTACCAATTTGTTTTATGTGATGGTGTATCGCAATATATCGAATTTTAAATTTTGTAGAGTTCACCATACACTCTTCCATTTGAACCCGAATTTTTCTGATGTGAAATTAGCCGCAATCCATTCGAATGTCTACAGATTTATAACTAGGAATGCCATTTCTAAGCTCTCTGTCGACACTGTAATATAAGCACTCTGTATGAATATCTTGAGTAAACATTTTTATAGCCATTTCTCAAGAAATACAGATCGTAAGTTAATATATAATATATCTTAGGAAAGGGTTTACCTACGTCTAGCATATCATCTTCACGTTTCGTTAGATTACTCCGAGTAAATAATAAAGTTGAATTAATTATTCTACCATGAATATACCGTTTGTCATATGTCCACTTCGTGTACGCTTAACATTGGCACCCGTTTCTCTACATAACTAAATTGGTGCATAGATAATAATTTACTATTTATCAGAATCGGGTTACCTCTCTTCAAAAGAAAACCGGTGATGCTCTATTTTGAGTATAAGCAAATAATTGAGGAACTTGTTCTAACTCAATTATTTGATTTGAATCAAGCAGTATAGAAAAATTGATGTCGACAACAAAAATTTTATTTTCAATTATGGCGTCAAATTTCGTGTTCATAGATTTATTGTTCACATACCTCCGCCTTTATAAACAACTGATTATAAATTATTTATCATTTTTGTATTTAGTGTACTTAGGTTAGATGTTTATGAAAGATTGACAGATAGATGAGAAGATAAAGAGACGTGCGAATGCTTGAAGGAAAGGGGTATGTTGCATGTGGAGCATATCGAGGAATGAGTGCCTGTCTAAGGAAGCGGAAATCGCCGTTTACAAAAGTGTACTTCTCCCAACTTTGCTGTATGGTAGTGAAACATGAGTACATCAGGATAGACATAGGAGTAGACTGAACGCCGTGGGTATGAATAATCTGTGGAGTGTTTGTGGCAAAAGTAGGATGGATAGGGTCAGGAATGAGGTGTTAATAAATAAATGTGAGTTAGATGCTCCAGTAATGGACATATATGAAAGGAGTGTGCTTCATTGGTTTAGCCATGTTGAGAGAACGGATGAGAGTCGAATAACGAAACAGAAATAAGGCGGGAAATGAATGGTGCGAGGGGTACAGGTAGGCCGAGAGTTGTGGTTGAATGTGGTGCAGGAGAGCATGTATGAAGCAGTGTATGGGGGTAGATGAGGCAAAAGAGATTTGCAAAGATAGTCCAGTATGGAGGAAATTATTGAAGCAGAGTTAGGTGTTCAAATATGTATTTGTGAGTGAAACTTCATGGCTGTGCCTACCCCGGAAGGGAACGGCGTAATTGGTATGTATGTATTATTTTATAACGACTACCCTTAACAATAAATAGAAATTTAAAAAAAATAAAAAATAACGGGAAAGAAGTCCTCACAGACCTCATTTTTTTAAATACACAGTGTTCATGTTTGAATTAGGATTTTTTCCGAGTGGATTGCGCTTCCATTCTGTCCGCGCTTGAGCGGCGTTGCTCATTCCACGGCGTTAGAGCTTGCCGACGGGGTGGGTGTCATGTAGAAAGGTGGCTCAGGCGCGCTCGATACATAGTCTGTACCGGCCGAATATTATCCCTTTACAGCAACCCAATATTCGTGCTTCCGGCGGTTGGAAGGCAAGGTGAAATCACCTCTCCGCAAACCGCGTGCACGATATTGTTTCGGCATAATAAGAAAGCAATTAGACCATAATGGGGAAAGGCTCGCCGCCGGACGAGAAACATGACCAGAGCTCGAAATCCCCTCGAGTGCCTTCCCACCTCTCCGTGCACCACGGAAATTGTAGACGATCAATTTTCTAGTTTACTCGATCAAATAATTTTGAACAACGATTCGCGATCCAAAGGCTTTCTTGTCAAACAAGAAAATTGTTTTTCTTTTCAAAATGGGGTTAAACGAATATTGGTCCGAAGTGTTTTTATAAGTAAACATACATATAGACACACTAACAGATACACATACATACCCATCACGCCACTAGATCATTGGACTTTTCCCATCCCTTTTTTGGGTTGAGAATAGTCAAATATTTTAGCTACTGCTGCTGGGCCTGGAAAACTAGCTCTCTGCTTCTTTTACACTAAAATTCAAAGTTGAAAAAAATAAACATGGCCGCCGGTAGGACGACACGTTTATCTCACGCTCCTGTGTCTTTCAGTGTTTCTGTGATTGTTTCGTTTCTCTTGCTGGATTTGTCCATGCGTGTTTGTGCTCTTTTGTGCGGTGAATACTCCCACTGTGTTTTGAATCAATTTCAACAAGACACTTTCAGCTATAGAAGATATAAATTTTCCGTCTTCTCATCCTGTGGCTTTTCCCGACGTGGTCTTCTTTTTCCCGGCGACTCATTGTCCGGGTCGCGGCGACTACCTGGGCCCTTTCGGGCGAATCTCACGCGCTACCCCCAGTGTGGAACGATTATCCTGCTCCTTGTTTTACTCTCTGGTGACATTAGTCTCAACCCCGGCCCCTCTTGTGTCCCCCAAGTGCATATATACTATCAGAATGTGAGAAGCATAAAGAACAAGCTAGTTACCTGTGACACCCATGCCCATGAGCTTTCTCAACTCGATATGATTGCCCTTTCCGAAACCTGGCTAAACCCCTCAGTGTCCGATGGTGAATTATCTTTCCTAAATTCCCGCAACATATATCGACGTGATCGACCATCCAGAGGTGGTGGAGTGCTTCTGGCTATCAACACACGCTACGCATCAAAGCACCGCCTGGACCTTGAAACGGCCTGTGAAATTGTATGGACTGAAGTCTCATTATCCTTAGGTGAACTGTCGAAGCCATGTAAAATTTTTGTAGGATGGTTCTATCGTCCTCCCAACAGTGACATTTCAGTGCTGGAAAATTGTCTTGATTCTGTGTTTAGGGTTATTAGTCTTGGTCCTGTTATTCTTGTGGGTGGTTTTAATTTGTCAGTTCGCTGGGACTCACCAACAAGTGTCTGTCCTCAAGACGTCCACGATGACTTATTTAGTCAAAATTTTATATGTGCCCTTCACTTTTATCAATACTGTCTCCATGGAACCCGAAACGTGGCAACACTGGACTTTCTTCTTTCGACCGTTGCCCCTGAGACAATCACCCCCGGGCGAAATATTTTCACCTCAAACCACGAATCCCTCGATACAGTTTTCCGCGTCCGAAGCACCAAAAAACACCGCGGGGCGCCTACCCTCCCCCCCAAGCCTTTCCCTGCTTGGTCGAAGGTATGCTGGGACGACTTAAATCGCTCCCTTGACCTCATCCCCTGGAGCGTGCTTTCCTCTTTGTCTTTCGAAGAAGGTGTGGATTTTCTGTACACCGTCCTCGAGGGTGCAGTAAAAGATTTCGTACCCATGGTCAAGCACAAAACAAAAACTTCCCCTCCTGGTTCAAATCAGATACTGTTCACACTCTCGGGAACAAAAATCGTGCTTGGTATCAGTACAAAGCTTTCCCAAATGAGAACACCCGTCATGCTTTCGCCGAATTTCGTCGTCATTCAAAAAAGCTTATCCGCCGTTATCATAAGGAATATGTAAAGGGTCTATGCTCATCCATTTCTTCCAACGCAAAAAAATTCTGGTCCTTTATAAACAGTCGCCGAAACCACCCACGCATCCCTGATGAAGTGTCCTATGAAAAATTCAAAGCTGTGGGTCAAGATAGGCCAAACTTATTTAAAAAATTCTTCACTGATTGCCAGGTCCCCTTATCTAATCTCCCCTTTAACCGCGATCACTCTCTCACTCCAGTCCGTGATCATTGTTTATCTAATTTGCTGACTAATCCCCGAGAGGTATTTGAGTTCCTTTGTAAAATCCCTCTTCATCGTGCCCCTGGCCCTGGCGGCCTCAGTCTCATCCTCATAAGAAGCTGTGTCTCCTCCCTCTCTTTCCCCTTGGGCCTCCTTTTAAACCATTGCTTATCCTTCGGCATTTTTCCTACTCAATGGGAAGTGGCTAACATCATTCCTATACATAAAAACGGTCCAAAAGACGAAGTTTCTAACTACCGCCCGATCTCTTTACTACCGATACTATCATCTGTTGGTGAAAGGATTATTCTTAATAGGCTCTACTACTTTACATCTCCTTTTCTGTCTCAGAATCAACATGGTTTCCTTCCGGGCTGCTCCTGCCTCACCAACTTAGCTGTTTTTCAGCTCCATTTAATCAATTCCATTACCGGCAAAAGTCAACTTGATGCTGTTCCTAGATTTCTCTAAAGCCTTCGACTCTCTCGATCATACTCTTCTTCTTCACAAACTCTCTCTTCGATTTTACCTGCACAGTAATTTTCTAAACCTAATTAACTCCTTCCTCAGTGATAGAGCCCAACCGGTCATACTTTCTGGCTCCTCATCCCATTGGTCACCTGTAACTTCTGGGGTTCCTCAGGGAAGTGTCCTCGGACCATATCTTTTTAATCTTTTCATCGATGATTTAGCCTCCCTTATTCCTTCCTCACAAGCTCAAACCCTTCTTTATGCAGATGATTGTAAGATATTTAAGCAAATCAATAATGTCTTGGACTTTTGTGACCTTCAGGATGCCTTAGAGATGATTGCTGAATGGTGCATTGTCTGGAAACTCAAATCAAACTCAAGCAAATGCAATACTATGACAATTTCCCTTAAAAAATTCCTCCAGAACGTCAATTACAGCGTAAACTCCCAGATTGTCAATCGTCTCACGTCCGTGAAAGACCTAGGTGTTTTGATGGACCAAAAACTCAACTATTGCGACCATATTCTGGCAGTTAAAAATAAAGCTATGTCTCTCCTTGGCCTCCTCTACCGCTACACAGAAATTACAGATGCACTTGCGTTACGATCATACTTTTCAATTATTGTCCTTCCACTCATCAATTATTGTTCCCCCATATGGTCTATCTCGGTTCCATCTAATATTTTAACTCTTAAGTGTTACTATTTTTTTCTGCAAGATAGTAAAATACAGAGTACCCCATTTTCACAATATGGCAACTGATACCATTTTGTCTACAGTCTCCTTACCTGATCTCCCGAAACTAATGCTCAAAACTGACCTTAAGCTCATTAATATTATTCTCAACTCAACTACAGACTGCCCTGAACTGATCTCTAGCATCAGTTTTCGAATCCCATCTAGACCTACCCTCACGCACTCTCTACTCCACCTGCCTATTCCCAGATTATCCTTGACTAAACGCTCCCTCCACTTCCGCCTATCCTCCCTGATAAATTCTCTTCCTACCAACATTAATCCGTTTTTGCTTTCATCCAACACTTTTACACAACGCGCTCTTTCTCATTTCGCTAGCAATATTTAATCGCTTCTCTCCGCTGGTCCCTTAAAAAAATGTTAATAAATTGTTATTGATCTTAGTTTTGTTTGAATTGTATGTGTCTATCTTCTGTGTCTGTTATATTGGGTTACTGTAAATTGGCAAGTATGCTGTATGTGGACAAATTAAGTAAATAAATAAATATAGCTTCACTTTCAGTTTCCTATTCTTAATACTTCGATTACTGTATTATTGTCAATTTTGCCGCTAAAATGCATCAACCATCTATCATTGTTCTACATGTTAGGAACTCAACGGGTATATTGTGCGATACGTACTCTTTACGAAGGCTTAATAGTAGATTTAACAGTGTGTTGCCCATCAAAAATGGGCGATTGCCTTAGAAAACGAAAAGGCCTAACTTTTCACAGTAAAAAAATAAAAAAACACTTTATTTGAATTGCAATAAGCTGTAAAACCAGGTACATCTACATCTACTTAATACCCTGCGAGCCACCACGAGGGTGTGTGGCAGGGGGTGAAGATCACCAAACATGCACTATTGACATGCAACTAGGATGTTTAAGGGAAGCATGCTAGAGAACAGGGTCACATGCAGCTAGGTGGTTAGTATCTACATAATAAGAAAGGTATTATTGGTTGTTATTACATGTATCATGCACTACAGACTACTGCAACTATATTTCACCTACCTATCCCATTGCTACGCTGCCAATTGTTCTCTCTTATGGTACGCGGGAAAAATTACATTTGAAATCCATCGGTACGACAATCTATCTCTCTAATCTTGTTAATATGATCAAACCTAGCATAATACGCAGGGGTTCTCAATATATATCTAACGTCATCTGTGAACAAATTGGTTTCGAATTTACTTAAAAGGTTTAACCTATATTTTAACCTGCGTTCTGATAGTAATTCCCATCCTAGTTCTTCTATTAAACTCGTAACACTTAAACAATTATCACAACGGCCTTGAACAAACCTAGTGGATCTCCTTTGCACACGCTCTAATTCTTTTATCATACCTTCCTCGTACGGATCCCATATACTAGCGGCATGTTCTAAATGAGGCCTGACAATTGTAAAATAGCTTATTTCTCGTACTCTCTCATCGCATTTGCCTAGAACCCATTTTACGAATCCTAATCTACGGTTTGCTACACTAGTAATTTCCCTGATGTGTTTCCCCCATGATATGTCTTCAGTGATGGTGACGCCTAAGTATTTAATAGATTCTACGTTAGATAATTTCTTTTCTTTGATGCAATAACTATTCCGGGGAAAGCCATTCTTTTTCCAGAAGTTCATTATCGCGCATGTCTTCAAATTTAATTCTTGCTGCCAACAATCACCAATCATCAATCGCATCTAAATCCTTAGATAAAGACTGACTGTCCTCTTCATTTCTAATTTCCTTATACACAAGTGCATCATCGGCAAAAGACGGAGCTTGCTATTTTTTTACTACTGCATTCAAGTCATTTACGTAGAGAAGAAATAAAATTGGGCCTATCACGCATCCCTGGGGAACACCCGATGAAACTTTTACTTCGCTTGAGCTGAGACCATCTAATACCAATCTTTGAACGCGTTCATGCAAGAAGTCTCTAGCAGAAGCAGACTACTACATTACTGCCCATCCCGTATGATGCTAACTTCGCGAGTAACTTACAGTGGGGAACCTTGTCAAAAGCTTTTCTAAAGTCATGAAACGCTGCATCTACCTGTACGTTACCTTCTCCGGAAATTAAAATATCGTGAACAAAAAGACCTAATTGAGTTTCCCAAGACCGTCCCTTTCTGAACCCATGCTGGTTTGTCATCAATAAATCCTGGTTGTCGAGGTGTCCCATTCTTGATGTAACTATTATATGCTCTAAATTTACATGATAGTGACGTTAATGATATTGGTCTATAATTGCATGGCTGTTCCCTATCGCCGCTTCTAAAAATTGGGGTCACGTTTGCTATCTTCCAGTCTTTGGGAACCGCGTGTTCTTCGAGGGATTTGTTAAATATTACTTTAAGATACGAAGCCATTTCGAGAGGTAATTCTTTATACACACGAGCTGGAATTTCATCAGGACCTGAGGACTTCTTTGGGCTAATGTTACTTAGTAAGTATACTATTCCGCTACAAGATATATCGATCGGGGGCATTGGTTGTTGAAATCGGTCTGGTATGGTTTCGCGCAAACTTTGCTTAGATTGATTAAAAACGCTCTGAAAAGAATAATTCAACAAATTAGCCTTATCTATACTGGAAGTTACTATTTCGCCTCTATCGTTTTTCAAGGAATTAACCGTTGTACTTATTATACGAAGCATTGAATAAGTTGAAAGAGAAATGTAAAATAAGTTTATACACTACGGAAAAACTGCAATTTTTTTGCGATTTTGTATGAAAAACCAATCTATTCATTCACAACCTTATCTCTACTATAAGAAAAACAAATAATTAGACAGGTCGTTGTCATAAAAGGAGCAGTCCGTAATTGACGAACCATTTCAATCGTTTGCGAAATTCGCGAAAATCTTCCGTCTTGTCTATCTGAGCTCGGCCCATTTAAAAAATCTGGCCCAACGGGACGGGGTCATTAATTGCCCTTCGCTCTCAGGTCGCCACGGCACTTAGGACCACCTCTTTTGGCCGTTCCATCTCTCCCTCTCCAACTTCCTCTTGGAAGGGGAATTTGGGAGTTGAGAGAGGGGAGTCCAGGGGAGCATCAGGGGACGGATTCAGGCGCGGCTAATCCGTGGATTAAAGTGAAAGGGCAAATCGGTTAATGCGAGAGGGTAGGTTTTGGGTGTCAGGGTAGCTGAAGTGGGGAGTGGTGGGAAATGAGTTTTTTGTGGCAATATAGGGAGAGTAGGGAGGTATTGATGCTAGGGGATGACTGGATTGGCTGAAACTAGTAAAGTGCGGCTAAAACTGAATATAAGTGCATCATAACATACCGTAACTTTACTAAAGTAAGGTTAACTAGTTTGCAATTTAAATGGAGATAGACAAGGGGTAATCGATCCAATTTTATATGGGAGTAGGTCGGCAATGATAGGACTACACAGAGAATGGAGAAAGGGTGGGAATAGTCCTACGACGGCGTATTGTTTTTTTTCTGAAAGCAGATCCGCGCACAACGTCCCATCCGACTACAAAGAAACTACACCTTGAAGTACTCTATAGATAGCTCGTAGTAGGATCTAGATTTTTACAAAATATATTCCAGTTTTTCCCGTTAAATAGATTAAAGAAAGACTTCTGGGGATTCTATCCGAGTTGAAAGGTCCATGGCCAACGTTTCAGTCGCTTACACTGCAGCCGTCCTCAGGGTTATGAGATGCCGATGAGCGGAGTTGTCACGGGAGGGCAGGAGCCAAGGGTATCCTCCCGTGATCACTATTGTAGAACCGATAAGTATAAAATGTCATTTTTTCCGCGTGCCATTCGGGACCATAACAGCTGTGATCGTCGTCATGAATAGTTCGAGTAGTGACAATAGGCAGACAGTAAATCTTTCTAATTATATTCTCTACTCTCTTATTTATGCATGATGTAAATATTGATGTTCGTATTTTTGCATGATATTTTGAATATGTAGTAGTAGTCTTTGTATCTCTTGCATGTTGGAACGATTGAAGATAGAATGTTTCTTGGGTATTAGATTTTTAATTGGCGCTTTGCATGTGTGGTACGCGGGTTTCAATGTAATTTCGGTGTTCTACCATATCATTCATGCATGCCTGGTGTGGAAGCACCCCCTGCCACACACCCTTTGGGTGGCTTGCAGGGTATGACGTAGATGTAGATGTAGATATATTTGGGACAACTCCGCTGCAGTGTTAGCGGCCGAAGTGTTGGTCATGGACCTTCCAACTTGGATGGAATCCCGAGAAGCCTTTTTCTACAAAAAAAATCTCCGATGCTGCCAAGATTCAAGCTGGTCCGTCTTGATGTAAGGCTACCTCACGGCCATTTCCTATCGTGAGTGGAATACCGTTCAAAAATAACTTACATTTATTCGTGCTTTGAATACATTATGAAACGACGGGTTATTAGATGGGTTGCATTTGATTGCCAACCATGATACCATGCGTGAATGCTTACGAGCATAAGGTGGTTCGTTAACGATAA
This sequence comes from Ceriagrion tenellum, assembly GCA_963169105.1. Lineage (NCBI taxonomy): Eukaryota > Metazoa > Arthropoda > Insecta > Odonata > Coenagrionidae > Ceriagrion > Ceriagrion tenellum. Next base: position 35,154,748 of record OY720636.1, on the reverse strand, counting down.
GGCCAGGAGACCACTGGTAAAAAATCACAGGGAATAATCAGTCGAGAAAAGTTGACGCCTACGATGTAGAAGACGAAGAGGAATGATGGTGATGATGATAAATTGCTTTGATAAAGGTGTTATCGTGAGAAGGAAGAATTACAACGCATATCAAGTAAAGAATAGCTCAAGCTATTCAAGGCATTCACGAATAAAAGACAATTACTGCGTTCAAAAAAGGTATAGGAAACCGTACGTGAAAATATTTGTGTGGAGCGTGCTACATTAATATGGAATGAAAGGATGGACCAATGGAAAAGCAGACAGAACAGGCTAGAAGTCTTAAAAACCTGGTTCTGGAGAAGGATTTTGAAAATAAAATTGAGGAACGATATAATAAATTAGTCAACGGAAGGGAAGAGGAGGAGTGGACCATGAGAAACATTAGAGGAAAGAAGAATCAGATGGAATGAACACTCTCTGAGGCATAATGGATCTACGAAAAACATAATTGAAGGGAAAATTGAGGGAAACCTCCAGAGGAAGGCCCAGGAATAAGTTCTTGGGGCAAATTAAGAATAATTTACGTAGGCAAAACTACCAGGAAATAAGTGGACTAGCAATACGCAGGGAAGGATTGAAGAAAAGGATGTGGTCAACGTATCGTAGGACTGAACAGTCAATGATGATGAGCTATCAAGATAAGCCCTTGTCACCGCTTCTAGCCGACCTATTTATGGACGATTTTGAACAAAAACTGTTCAATGGTGGTTCAGTGAACACATCTATTGCTGGTTCCGCTATGTTGATGACGTTTTTGCAATCTGTACTGGCACTGAAAGACAATTGGACATTTTTTTAACAAGTTTAAATACCCAGTGCGACAGTATGAAATTTACGTGTGAGAAAGAAAAAAATGGAAAATTGAATTTTCTGGATGTGACGGTATCTAAAAGTGTTAAGAATTTTGAATTTGTTATTTTTCGCAAAACCACCACCACGGACCATGTAATTCCCTCCGACTCCAGCCATCATATATCCCAAAAGTTATCAACATTCCACTTCTTACTGAATAGACTGCTAAATATCCCCCTCTCCAAAGAAATATTTAATGAATAATTGGAAACGATTAAATCAATAGCAACAGAAAATGGTTGCAATAAAACCCTTGTAGATAAAATGCTCCTCAAAAAACGCTCCATAAGAGCACAACATATGCTATTCCATCCGATTGAGTCAAAAAAAGACAAATTTAAGTGGAGTATATTACTGTATTACGGATGTCTGTCACAAAAAAAAGCAACCTGTTCCCTAAAGACCATTTTAAAATAGCTTCCTACAACAACGACAATTTTAAAAAAATTTTAATAACACAAAAGATAAAATTAATCCCTTAGATAACAGTGGCGTTTATTTATTGGAATGCAACGAGTGCTCTGCGGCCTATATTGGACAGACGGGCCGCACTTTCCGGCAGAGAACAGAGGAGCACAAGAGGTGTTTCCGGAAATGTAACCTATCCCAGTCCCACTTTGCTAAACACCTGTGTGAGGAGAACCGCACCAGTGATTTCATTCCAAAGATTTTGCACCGGGAAGAAAAAGGGAGGAGAATGGACAAAAGAGAAGAGTTGGAGATTAGGAGATGGATGAAGAAACGTCCTCTGCTTAATGACATCTTATTTGAAAACCTTTCCCCGCTCCTAAAAGCCTCTTTGATCCTCACAGAAAAACCAGAAACCCATAATCCTTCCCCTCCCCCCACTTCTACGGACACCCCCTCCGCTACCTTAGTCACCAACAACCCTTCAAAACTCCCAGCCAACCGTCATCCACCCCCCGCTCCTCTTCAACTCCCACCACCCGCTCACAACGCCACATTACAGCCTTGAGTTTACCCCCCCCCTTTCCACCTACCTTCTTCCTCCTCCTCCGAAACACCTAACCTAGATGGGATACAAGGACCATATTTTGTGCTTTGACTCTTTGTACCTGAAGATGTCGCCGCTGCGACGAAACTAGTTGTACCGTAAAATAAATTGGTGGAATATTACAAAGTTTTCCATTTTTCATTTACGATAAAATGAACTTCCACAAAGTTAAGCCTGAGACGATAGAGATAAGCTGTCAAGATATATGGAATAAAACATTTGGGTGATAAAAGGTGGATTGTTTTGTTCACCATGCTGCAGTTCAAAAACAGGAGAAAACCCTCGTCGCAACGAACTCTAAAAAAGTATGATATGGGCAGAATGGATGGGAAGGCTTTAGTTTATTATTTTACGTCCTTCAACGGCTTAAGTCAGGTTGTGCATACTTATAGCCACTTTCAGACAGACCACAGCAATTGGACGAATATGAGGATTACCACGCCAAATCAGAGCCGAAGAAAACATAAAAGCAAACCGGCGTGAATCCCATCCTGCGGAGCCGCCGTGAATTAATTTCAGTTAGCTGCATGCAGCGTTTCCCGCCACCCCCGACTCTAGTCAAGAATAAGTTAGAAATGCAAAATTGCGATCTATAGGCCTAACGAAGCTGTCAATTAGTATTCTGTGTGATCATATGCTATTTCAGACAGACCCAAAGTACAAATAATGCACAGCTTTCCTTGCAAAGCCGGGAAGGAATCGCGTAGTATTTTTACTCTAGGAGTGTGTGAGTGTAGAGGATTGGGGCAGTGACTCCTGCGGAACTAGTTATGCCCGCGCCATGAAACTACCGCGAATGTCACGACTTGGTGTGTGCAAAGTATTTCGCGCTCCTGGGCGGGCTCCCTTGGGATTTTCTCTTCCGTGTCCCGCTTTCGCGTCCCGCGCTGGCGTGTGCAGACCTTTAAGATGGGAAAAATAATGAGTGTAAATTAGTTTGTAATAAATTGGGATGAATTTTGGGCAGCAGTTGTTCATTCCTCTAATCTCGTGGTTGAAAAGCAGATAATACACTCTAGGTTAATAAAACGCGTCCGTCATCTGTGGTTCAATGATGTGGAAACTAGGTTTACAGTAGGAGAAATTTACATGCTCCGCTTTGCAGATGAAATCTCAGTCAGCTGCAATGATTTTCAAAGATCACTAAACGTAACCGACCTAGTTCTCCAAGTAAGCAAGACGAAGGCTAAAATCCTTGTGTGCGGAAGAAAGAATATAAATGTCACCCTGAGAGGAGAGAAATTAGAGCAAGTGGTTTCCATCACCTATCTCGGAAGTACCATCACGTGGGACGGAAGAATTGCATTGGGTATAAAGCGGAGAATAGTACAAGCTAAGAAGGCATTCATGGGAAATAGACAACTACTGTGCTAAAAAAAGATAGGACTGGGACCAGGAAGACTCTGTAAAAACATTCATGTTTAGCGTAGTACTCTATGGATTGGAATAATGAACTATTGGAAAAACTGACCAGAAAAGACTTTAAGCCTTCAAAATCTGGTATTGGAGCAGGATGCTGGAGATAAAATGGACGGAAAAAGTAAGTAATGATGAAGTTTACAGAAGAGTAGAAGAGAGATGGACCATATCCTTAATCCATAATCATGGAAGAGGGATGTACGAGGGTGAGTCAATAAATAAGTCGCAAAACTGAATTGAGGCAAAAATAATTAAAGTAACTTTCTGACATTTATTTCACTTTTCCACATATTCACCCTGTACATTCAGGCACTTATCCCATCTCTTTACAAGTCCTTGAAAGCCAGCAGCAAAGAAGTCCTTTGGTTGCTATCGCAGCCAACGTGTAACCTCATAGATTATAGCATCATCTGCATCAAAATGACGGCCACCCAAATGATTTTTTAGGGGCCCAAACAGATGAAAACCACTGGGGGCTAAGCCGGGCCTGTACGGTGAATGTTCCAAGCGTTCCCAATGAAATGTTTACGACTGATTCTGATGATGAAATGCTGACATTTGCGACTTATTTATTGACTCACCCTCGTACCATATCGGTTCACTCTGAGGCTTAATGGGTTAGTGAAGAACGTAATTGAAGGTATAATACAGGAAAAAGTGCTCAGACTAAGACCCAGGAATAAGCTCTTAGACCAAATAAAAAGGAAAGTTAATAGGAAGAGATACTAGGAAATAAGAGACCTAGCATTAGATAGGGAAGAGTGGAGGGCTGCAGTCAACTAATCTTAGGACTGAATGACCAATTAATTGAATGGAGTATGTGTTAAAAAACTCAATAAGATAATAAGACGAAAGTACGCATAGCATATCATGATGCCTCCTGAGGGACTTTCTTAAGCTTTTGATCAAACGGATGAGCAAACTGTGGATGTGAAGGGAATGCTAGACCTAATTAATATTGCGCTAAGTTGTTTCGATAGAGATCGAGTTGCGTCTCAAGTAATTGCTACTATAATTTGACCTCATTAATAATGTAGCAATTCTGTGCAGAGAGGATATCCATAAGACTCTTGGCTTTTCATTTGACAAATTTGTCCCAAAATCAGGAAAAGGGTGTCTGTGGGAGAGTAAATAAGATAAAAGTTGGTTAGCGAGGGAGAAATTGGGTCAAAAAAGAGAGGTTTAAGGCAATTCGCTGAAAATAAAAAGCGCGTATAGCTGCGCAAAAAACCATGCCTGGATAAATAACTGCTGATGGTGATCTTTCAATGGTGAGATGGTGAGATTGAATGATAAGTCCAAATAATCCAAATTAAAAGCCATTTTTGGCGTGGATATCAACTATTCTTGATGATGGACGTCACAGAAAAATTAACTTTGGTCGAAATAATGAAAGAGATGAATTTGCTTATCGGTCGGTTTGATCTCTCGTGCGTTCGAAACCTGATATTGAGTTGCATTTATTGTCATAATGTTCTCCAGTTCATTTAAATCGGTTTCAACGTTCTCGACCGGAAGGGGTCCACCATGGGTGCATACAAAGGGAGAATTTATAGGTCAGGATTTCTTCAATTTCTGTCGATGTCATACTATTCTTCTGTCAACTTAGACTGTGTCCAATAAATTAAATTAAAGCAAAGGCGATGAGAAAAATGATAGGATTTCTTCCCGTTCACACTTCTCGTCATTTCAGGCCACTGATTCTGCTTCAAGACATCCATCCCTTCCTCTGCACTATGTAGAGAAGTAAGCGTCACACGATTCCTCTCGACGCTCTCATGTTATGGAATTTGGAAGGCGCTAGTCTTCCTTCAAGGGGCACCATTGGATTTTAAACTCCATCGCTAAGGTTCATTTTTGGGATTAATATCCCGTGATAGCTTTTGATATTAATATTTTCTCGCAACTCAAGCATAAACGCCTTGCATCGTTGAACTTATCTTTTGAAGGATTAATGAACTGCCGGTTTGTGCAAGTCTATCTTTTATATATTTTAACATTTATTGCCTTCGTATTGCGTTGTTAGGATAATGACTGGATATATTTTTAATATTATTAACTGGTTACTTCTGAAGCATCATAGTAATTTCATTTCTATCAGCTGCACAGTGAAATAATTGGTTTTTATTAGCTATTATCTTTCATAATTGTTTTCGTACAATTGCATATATTTCCAATTCTATTACTGGTGATAATATTTGCGAAATTGGTGAGTGAGTATGCTTTAATGTGCTATGAGCGACCATTTATGTAACATTACTTGGAATCTTCGTTAGATATGGAACTTCGGATTACGGATTGTCTAAATGGTTTGTGACTCTAATTACGTAGTTGATTTACGCAATTTTTGAAATCACACGAGTATCTGGGTGATATTTTTACAAGTATATTGTATAAAACGTTGAAAGATTGACTTCTATTATTACATATTCCATTTTCCTGAGTAGTTTTTAATTCCTGAGAATATCCACTATCAATGTCCTTGAGATCATTGTGATTTTTCATTTTAATGCATCGCTGTTCCCTCCCCGATCTTCCGCTGCTTCCAATTAGTGTCTAGGAGATTCTCTTCGTTCCGTAACTGAAGCGCCACAAATAATGATCGACTTCTTCATTTCTTTCATTTGAAATAATGTTCCAGCTGAATGAGTTCTTCGTAGGATAAAAAGTACCTCAATCAAATAAAGGAGCGCCGTGATTCATAAGTTTAATATTCCGAAAGCTCGAGTGATCGGTATTCAGAAGAAGAGGAAGTACACAACAGTGGCGAGGAGGAAAAGAAATATCATTACGAAGACAAATGCATGCCTGTCCGCAAACAAACAAGCACCGGCCTTCGTAAAATCCGAAATGTTTCCATTAACACTATTGGTCTTTCTTTCAGAGAGAATTCCGGTCCTCCGTCTCTTTCGCTCATTTGGAAAGATTTCTTATTCTTGTTTGTGTATATATATTTTTTTCTGCAATGCGGGGATTGTTTTCTGGGGAGGCACTCTTCCTCCTCTCAGAGCTCTCCGAGTCAAGACAGAACTTGTGGAAGTTATACGCTCATTTCCCGTTTCCATTCCGTTCCTTATAATACTTAAGTATCCTGACATTCTTCTCCATGGTGTGGAAACTTTATCTTGGGGAATTTTCTCGAAAAGGCCGCGGTGCAGTAAAACTTGGGTCTCCGTAAAAGTGGATGGGAAGACCACAAAAAAATCTTAAGAGTGTTACTCCCCTTGCAGCCCCCCCCCCCTCTCTCTCTCGACAACAACACATTCGACGATCCCCTCTGATACGATCGATGTCACTTTTACTCTTCTCGAGTTTTTATCTCGCACCCTTCATATTTATCCCCTTGCTTTGTGTGTGTGTTTTTTTGCACCGGGGAATCTGTTGAGTGTATGCATTAGATATGAGTACAAAATGAAACAACCACATTTACTGCATGCCTGCGGAAAAGTCTCTGTAATAAATAATGTTAGAAATATGGCGGCTTGCATTAATCTGGTGTGTCACCATTCTGCCCTAGACGTCTAGCTTTAACGGCACCATATTCTTTTTGTTGAAATGCGATTTTGTAGAACCCGCTGTACTTAGACGTATATTTGCAAGTATATTAAATCAAAACTACTTTCACTAGTTGGTCAATTTTTATCTACGTAATATGGTTCCAAGTCCTATATTCCATTCCTCATGTATGCAAACATCTACAGTTAATCCTATCCCAATCTCTTCTGTAACCTCTGGCTGTAAAAAATTATCATTTACCAGTTATTGTAATTGAATGTGGAAATGTGGTTTTTCTTAATTTCATGTTTTCATGGCAATAGTTTAGACGAGTGAAATCACTAAAAAGCAATTCTTGTACAACCAACAGAATTTCAATGGTAATTCACCTAGAATATTAGCCGAGCGTTACTCTTGGTCATGTCTTGCTCGGAAAGCGGAGTCATTCTTTTGTTCAGCCTTAATGATGAAAAATAGATTCGTGGAGACAAGTATTTGGCTTATTTTTATATCTTTATTCTTCTCCCATTTGAAGCAAAATTCTCTCGATGTCAGTCTGTTATGCGTCTAGTTTTATATCATAACAGCAACTGAATTAGGACTTCTAGTGAGAGAGTTGAAAGACATTCTTGCATGCGCCTTCAATGTGACGTCCAAAGTGCATTCCTTCATATTTCTCTTTTGAAAGACATTCTTCATATTTCTCTCCCATTTGAAGCAAAATTCTCTCGATGTCAGTCTGTTATGCTTCTAGTTTTATATCATAACAGCAACTGAATTAGGACTTCTAGTGAGAGAGTTGAAAGACATTCTTGCATGCGCCTTCAATGTGACGTCCAAAGTGCATTCCTTCATATTTCTCTTTGCGATATAGTTAAATTTCTCGTGAATTTGTGTTTGAGATTAGTGAGAGCTTTCGATGGCAGACATTATAATTGGTTGTGCAATTTTAAGATTGGTTGATGATCAGTGTTGCTGTCTGCCATCGAAAGCTTTCACTACTCGAAAATGCAAATTCACGAAAAATATGAAGGCAGACGTTGCCGACATATTGGTGGCGAATATCATACAGAATATATTGCTTGATAGATGGGGGTAACTTACATCGAATAAGGCTGCTAAAATAAGACTTAAACTTATCACTTCACTCTTCGACTGACCAGGAGTCTTAATTTGCGTCACTTTCTGTAATTTTGCGCAATTTTTTGAATGCGCGTAATTTTACTTCTGACGCATGTGTATGCATGTTATTTCGGAGCTCAGTTCTCAGTTTGTTCTCTAAATTACTGCCGTATAACTCGGATGAGTTGAAAATTTTTGATGAGTTCATGCTAATTATTTTCTTATATCCTAATGAGTACAGGGTTTGTTGGTAATTTGGTACGCAAAGCAATCTTAAAAATTTCTCAAGCGATTCTGAGCATCCTTTACCCTATTCTATTTTCTGATCCAAATAGAAGACATTGATCACCCCTAAAATAAGCATACATTAAGATAAGGTTACATTATATGTAAGAAAAATTATAATTTGTTTAATATTATTAAATGGTTTGCCTGGGTAGATTAGCCAAAGAAATCTTTTGTGCAAAAACTCACGCGTTTGTTTGTCTGCCTTTACTGAAAATTCATTATTTATTTTAAATATAAATTATGCCTGATGTGCCTCGCGAAAGGCCTACAAAATTGATAAGATTTAACTTATGCAGAAATTATCTTTAAGAAGCGCAGGTATATTTGAACCTAGTATGGCCTACCAAACATCCAGGGTCTTGAATCCAGGGTAGGGAAAGAAGTGCGGAAGTAACATAGTCCTGATAGAGTTATAATCAGAAGAGCGGCTAAATCATTTCTGGGTAAGGTAGTGAAATAGCCTACACTTATTAGCTCAGCTTGAAATGTTGGTTTAACTATGCTTTAATATTTTTAGAGATGAATAAAAGACCGTCAGACAAGTTCTAACGTATAATTACCTCTTTTGTCTGTGTCTTGCTAGAAATTTGAATTGACATTTTACATTTTGTTTCGTATTCAAGCTTCCTAATGCCCTCATTCCGTATTAGTTTTATTCCTTCTTACACGAAACAAAATGTAATCTGTGGAATTGTAGTTTTTGTACGACAGTAAACGGAGGTATATGTTACAACTTGTCTGCCCTTGTAGCACGAGAAATGTTATCTGGAGAGACATTCTTAAAAAATAATGTCATCTTTTCAGAATAACATGATAATTACTATCTCATGCGTATACATGAACGAGTTAAAATAAAACCTATGTTTAGGTTTGTAGTAGTACATTCATTTTTGATATTCTGTTCTATCTCTGTATACCTCTAATGACAGTTACAATGACACATATACTATAGTATACAAATAGATACTATCCAACAACGTTCGGTCTTACCAGTACTATTAGTTCTAAATGGAGGAAATAGAAAACGTGGAGAACATCACTTATAATTTAGGTTCATTTTCGATTAAAAAATACTACAAATCCAGTAAAAATGTTGTATATAAATCTTCATTTTGTATTAATTCTTTCCCTTTTGTTGTCTTGGCTATTTTTTCATTTATTTGCCATTAAAGACCTATCAGCAAATCTCTCCTGGCATTTGATGGATGGATTTTTTTGATATTTTGCGTACACCTACCCCCCTCTTTGTTGTATTGTATCATGTAAGGGCATTATAAAAGCATATCATTTCATTTGACGGTGGAATAACGATGGATGGATAAATCATATTTTGTGCCATAACACATCATGAGTATTCTTCTTTGATTGAAGCACCGGTGATCATTTTTTTCCATTTTCCGTAATGCCTTCCTTTTTTCCCGTAATTTCCACACAGTTCGTTACATTCGTGTATATGAAGGTATTTTAAAAGTTCTATCTCATATTATAATTAGATGGATGTATATTTGAATAAAATAGCTTATATATTAACTTATTCCTATATACCAGACTTGACCAAAGCTGAATGATAGAGAAATATTTATTATTTAACATAATTAAAGAACACATTTCATCAATGCCTAGCATAAGAAAATGAGGAAATGTTATTTGTTTAGAATCCTTTTCATTGTACCAAGCAGTACTCTCGGATAATAGCCGCTTGACTCATAAACGCGGTCAACGGAGAATAAATACAAGAATTAGTAGGTAGTAAAAATGATTGTTACAAATTAAGTCATTTAAGAAAATGCGAGAAAAAGAATATTTTTTCTCTTTTTGAATCTTTTTTGAAAGAAATAAAACATGGAAACAATACACTGACGAAAGAGTTTAAAGGTTCAGGAATACAAAGTTAACGAATATATGAAGAGATCGGCGTGAGTTCTCACACTGTGGACCGAACAACGATTTTTAAAGAGAAATCGGCAATACGACGCGGCGGGACTAGATGGGCGCACCATAAATACATGACAGGGATGTCTCTGAAATGGATCGTTGAGGAATTTTAGCGGGTGATGAAAGTGAAGCAGGTGACTGGGACCAACAGGTGAGGGGGAACTGGGGATGTGTGTGGGGATGGGCAGAATAGACTCCGTGGGAGAGGTCAGCAGATGTGTTCGTTGCGCCGTCTCGCGAAGAACGCCTCTTCCTCGGCTATGGGACCGAGGGAGGGTTATTCTCCACTGGGTGCCCTTGGGAGGGATCTACCGGTCGGAGGAAATGCCTCCTACGCGGACTGGCAGGTGCGCTCGTCCCGCCGTTAAGAATGAGTCACCGTGGTGTTCGGATGGGGAATTTTTTTATGCCTCTTGGGGTGAGGTAAACGAGGATAGACCTGGAAAATTTTTATGGCCACTCGGGAGAGGAATTGCACACATTACTAGTAGGAGGGCTTCTAGTTAAATGCTGTTGGATGACGGAATTGAAGTAAATAAAAGATTTTTTCAAATGCGTGTACGTGCATAAGCGCACTGCTTATCTAACTGGAGTGGTAATCGTAGTTCAATGGCGACATATTCTAATATTTTTTTTTCAAAGAAATCAAATATGTAACGATTAAGTTCCGTTTAATTTCATATTTTACGCAGTAAAACACGCCGAACGAACAGTTGTAGAAATTATACAAATATTATAATTTAAACATAAGCCTTACCTGAAGCATAATATGAAGTACTGATAGCTTTCAATGCGGTATTTGAAATTTTGTGACGCCTGAATATTAGTTTTAAGCTATGTATAGTGCAAATTATGTTTAAAACTAATTGCTATAGTACGCATGATTAGCTACGAAAATGATATGGGCACAAATCCAAGTATTTCATTATATATTTATAAACTTTTGCATCAAAATATTTATATAAAACTCAAACAGTTTATTGAATTTCAAGTCAGCTGTAAAACCTTTACATTTTGGATTATTTCGTCCGTTGATACGCAAATGGATATTACAAAGCTATTTTCCGGGAATAATATCATATCGAATATAATAGCTTCCCTAACATTCAAGGAAATTGTATTCCACAATTTGCCAGGAAAAGATAAAATATGAATGCACTTCACTTGAAAATAACTGCTAAATATTTTCGTTAACTTTTGATGTTATTAGCAGTTGCATACGACGAGATGTTCTTTTATTGTGTGTTAAAGCGTACAGTTGTAAGAAGACGCTAAGTGGTGTACTCGACGAGACCAAAGTTAACTCTTAGTTATAAGCTAAAAGTTTTAGCATTTTCTTTGCAAGTTAAGTCATAAGTATACATAATTAGGGCGTGTCCAAGGTAAAATGCTTATTGAGGATAGGTCATGCTTATCCTTACTTTGTATCAAGTATTAACACTCTTGAGTGGCCGCCATTTCATATTAGCTGGGGGCTATTCACTCAAAGAAAGAAAGGGATAGGACTACGAATAAATAATATGTTGACGGGTATTATGAATGGAAGGAGTTACAAAGAGCTTAAGGAGGCAACACAGGATATACGGGAATGGAGGGGACAGTTCAATTGAAATCTGCCTGAGGACAGATTCATCTTAGAAGAAGAAGATTTACTCAGAAACCAGCAAGCTGAAATAGAGCGAGCTAATCGGTTTTATTGCATTCGTCGTGCGTGCAAAGGTTTTAACGGTACTTGAATTCATTGCAATAGTTTCGAAATCTAAGTGCCTTTTGGAATCATTGATGCTGAAGAGATTCGTGATTATTTTCATTCTACCTTGGAGAGCTCTCTCCCAGAGCGGGTACTATCAGTGATTCCTGTCGCGGGCCGGCGAAATATTGAGCCCTGCCTGCCTTATGACTCGTGTGGCGTATTAGCTAGTCATTCCATGCCCTCTGGTGAATAGACTCGGCAGTCTCATATTTCTCACTAACTAGGAAGACTTCGTCTTCGTTCCCCGTCCCACAGTCCGCAATCTCGCGGCATGTGTGCGCCATCTTGTGTCCTTTCGGATAGGTGGAGAGATAGGGAGAGAGATAGAGGACATCGTCTCTCCTGCGACCACCCAGGGGGCAGCACTTTCCATCCAGCTGCTTCCCTGCGCGTGTTTGCGGGACTTTTGCCATCCAATTTGCTCCGACGCATTTATTCGGGGAATTCCCCCCTCTCTCTGCTCCTCCCCATCTTGCTCCTCCTCAACTACCCTCCCTTCGGTGTGCGACCGACAACTTCCAGCCGCATCATCCCCGTCTCGCTTTCCCAGCCGTCTCCGGGTCCATGTTGCGGGGGTCTGCAATTCATATCATCCTCGGGTCCATTCCTGTGCTACGTATTTTAGGGAGTCTGGAAATTATGGAGAGGTGTGATGAGATCGCGACCAATCCCTATTCAAGTGTATTGTCCTGAAGGAGGACTTCTCAGTTAATGGCATTTAAGAATAGTATGGGGGCATGTTTGGTAATTGTTACTCATATTTCTCTTCATGGTGTACTTTATATTTAATTGCAATATCTGTCATCGTTAGATACATATCATGTTATGCGTAAACTCTAGAATAATAGGAATTCGAATACCATTCGTTCTCTTTTCGTTTATTTTTGTGATGCTGTTATAATAAATATGTCCATATTTCAATGAATGTTATTTAGGTAAAGTTCCTTTAAGTGTGTAAGCTCACTTATATCTAATCTCCTCTTGTGACTGGCTTTGCGTCGGCCTTTTGTATTACACTCCTCGCTCTTTATTTCGTAATATTTCTTTATTCCTCTTCATGATGCATCTAGGTATCTGATATCTACCTATCTATCGTATATGTACCGTCTATCAAGTTCTATATTTTTACTGCAACACCTGAGCCGCTTCTGTCGCGGAAATAATATGCTATTGCGACGACTGACCAGTTGTAGTGTAGGTTCGTGAAACAATTTTTCCTGATGTATACCGTTGGCGGGGGTGAAGGTTACATGGTATTCTAATTTTGCAAATGACAAGTATAAAAGCGGCAACTTTTATAACTAAGTTTTGGCGAGTATAATACATGAATACTGTGTTGAATGACTTTTTGAGCCTGCCTGCCGCGAATTCGTTGATTTCAATTCCAATTAATATTTTTTGCAGACTAGTCTACATCTTATCCATTTTTATGCCCTTATTTAAATTTCCTAGGAAAAACTCTCAATGCATGGAAAGTATACTTCAATAAATTTTGTATGTTGTGGGGTATATCTAAATTATATAGCCAAAAAAATATTGCAAATGCTCCTCAGTGTTATACTTCCCCTTAAACGCCGGTTTTTTCCTAGAGTTTATTATATCCACTTGCCTTTAAATGTCGATGCCTCCATGCACCTTCCTCAGACCTCTTAACCTGGGCGTGAAACTATGTTGTTCTTTAGCAGTCTCAAAAAACTTAATGATACGCACCTTATAACCATTGATCATTCTCGAGAGATAACGAAATCTTCATCACACAGCAATAACATACGGTGCAGATGGGTTCATCACTAGGTCCGTATCAATTATAGTTTCATTGTGGTGCAACCTTTTGTTGGTAAAAAAATTTTTAAAAATCGTCCATCATCCGGCCTTGTCCATTCCCTTCCTCTTATGGGAATCGACGAAGCTGCGGGGTTCAATCTGGGTTGAGGTGCTCTCCGTGTAAAAGACGAGACGTGTAGCGGAAGAAGTGATTCACTCGAGGACGCCGCGGCCGGAAAGGGAGAATTTGAAGCCAGGGACGTGCTCACGAATAATCGTGGATATAACACTCCGGGGAGGGGGAGTGCTGGAATGGGAGTAATGTGAACAAAGGGACTGCGTGGAACAGTAGGAATATAGTGCCTGAGGAAGGGGAAATTTGGAACACGGAGTACCTATTGCATATACCACTGCGTAGAGAAGCGGGAAGTTCACTTAGCAAGAAAGGCTCAAGTGTAGTGCTGTAATAGCATTTAACAGGCTTACGTGTATGGTGAGATTAACCTTATCCGGCGTTACTTGCAGAATGACTGATTTTTTAAATTAAAATTTTGAATTCCTTGAAAATAATTATTAGCTCAACCGTTTTGAACTATTTCAGGATCCTCGGGGAAAACAGATTGTACCAAAATTGAGACCAGAATTGTTTAGTGCTAAAAGCACTGGCTTTTCATTCCGAAGGCCCAGGTTGGTACACTGGTGGAGATTCATACTTAGCAGGGAGGTTTTGATCGTTACCTGAGTACTTCTTGCAGAGTAGCTCAAGTTTAGACGGTACCTGGTCAGTCAATTTGGACATTATAATTCGGTCCGTTTGCACCTTTCGTTAATGCTATTGCCCATGCCATGTTCCGCTCCATACTTCTCTTACCAATGCTCTAAGCTAACTTTAGTGGAGAAAATTACCTTACATATTGGTTGTTCGCCAGCCAATTAAAAACCAACCATTTTAATGAAAAGTGCTTTGGATGTTACAAAGCAGTCTCATTTCTATTTCTTGGCAGAATTTAGTTCTGAAATGGAACAGGTCAGTTGGGCATGAAAAACTGCATTGTGTTTCGAAAGAGTAAAATTACTTTGTTAACTCCTCTTGTATATATTGGCACGGTTCGGGTTCCGACACTTTGTGTTCTATTCAGGTCAGATCAGAACTAAAGATGACACTAAGTGTCGAAACCCGGGTCGTGACATTAAGTTCTTACAAGTGGAATTGACAAAGTTTTTTATTCTTCCGTAATGGATAACTGCCACAACTCAAGCTTATAACCGTTTTCCTTGTGTATTCTGCTTATTTCATTTCACTGAAAACCTACTGTAGTTGTTAGTATGGGAGCCACTATCAGACCTAAAGTTAGAATTTAAACTAATGATTTGTCACCTATCTAATTTTTGAGGACGTCGAAAATATTATGCGGACACCAAAGTACTATGTTTGGTCAACTGACGAGCATAGACTATTTATCTTTCATAAAAGTGGGAGAAGTGTTTTTTTTCCCGCAAAGCATTCTGGATTATAATTTCTATGACTAATTCATTGCTAAGAGGTTGTTTTCTCGGAATGGAAATTCATTATATGGATTATTTTGGCTTTTTACTGATACGTACGATAACTAGTGCCTACAGAACGTCTAGAATCAATGCTAACGCACCTTAGGTGGCTTGCGGAATGCAGACTGCGGAGGAAAGGAACTGAAATTCTGTGCTAACTCCGTAATATGCTGATTTAGATATTATTGGAGTTATTTGAAAAATCTTTGAATTGTAAATATATCCCGTGTCACAACAGGCATATTTTTGCGTTTCACAAAATCTTTATTAAAACGTTATTCAGCTTTATTTCTTCATTACACCTTTTTGTCCTGTTTAACGACTCTGCATTCTTAGAAGATGATAACATTCCTGTCTGCTACTCTCCCATTTGGTGGTTAGCGGGGTGGTAGGGTTATGAAGAAGCGTAGAAGAAGAGAGTAGATAGTGAATGCCGCAAGATGGTTGGGTAGGAAGAGAACGCAGAGAATGGGGATGAAATGTGGAGAGCGGCAGACCTTATGTTGTGCTGAGCCTGGGAATGTGGAGCAGCCCGAGCAAGCCAGACAGGGAGCGGGGCGTTAGAAGGGCAGGGACCACGGACTGCTCTTTCTCTGACTCTGCATCTCCTTCTCCCGAATGGGACAGGTGGGCGATACGTGCCTCGTAGGCATAGTCGTATAAAGGGCAACAGCAGGTGGTGACGGACGATAGGGTAGGGTTACGAAAACACTAAAATCTCGATTTCACCCCCGTCGCCTCTCCTCACTGCGCTGTGACCTGAAAGAAGTGCTCTGTCCCCTGGACCTCACGAACTGGGAGCCAATGAACATTTCCTTCACGCGTCCATTTACTGTTCAATCTTTACTCCACCCCTGCTATTAGTGCATATCCCTTTCCCCTGCGCTGAACTTACCTTTTTCTCACCTTTTCCATGAGGAATTGCATCGATGAATGAAATTTTTGGAGCGATTAGATTTGTATGCTTTATAGATATATCTGATTGCGGCCAATCACTTCGTTTTCCATTGTTCATACAGCCAATGATCTACTAATGCGGTGATTGATAACTGTAACTGCATAAATGTTCATTTACGTCAAAGTAATGAATTTCATTTCTTTTGGCGTGAAGTCTTTTCTCCTTTGCATGAATTGTTCGTAGATACTATTTCAGCTACGTGAGTTAATTTTAGTTGGAGCAAAACCCCTCAAGCACGAAGTTTGCTGCTGATTACATTATAGGCGACCAATATTTATGAAATGAGTATTCGTTGAGGAGAACAGACTAATTTAGTCACCACACAATCTAAGGACTCATATTTCTGCCCCGGCCGATGGGTACATTTACGGTGGAGTACTTAGTTTAAATTGGGTGGAGGGTCCTGCTATCAAAGTATTACGTCTATCGGATGACACCTAAAACTTTTTGATTGTTGTTACAATTTTCCAAGTTGCCTCATGCAGGGTTTCTACTATCTTTAATTCCCCTAACTACCGGTTCCTTAAACTCCTAGCTACGTATTGGCAATTCATTGTGAAAATGACTTACATTATCGGTCGTGTTCTAAATAATCCTACCAAAAAGAATACCAAAAATAGAAGTCTTCTCCTCTTTACTCAACGAACACAACTTCCCTTTGTTCATTCAAACAGCAGATCTTTTTCACTAATCTCCTGCAGTGCCATCATTGATGCAAAATCCATTTTTCCCTTGAATGTATTCCTATAAACCTAT
The DNA here is from genome assembly GCA_963169105.1 of Ceriagrion tenellum. NCBI lineage: Eukaryota > Metazoa > Arthropoda > Insecta > Odonata > Coenagrionidae > Ceriagrion > Ceriagrion tenellum. The sequence continues at coordinate 35,137,801 of OY720636.1, read as the reverse complement.
TTTGGTCGACGATCCCATCGGAAAGCTCCATGAAGGAATGAGAGCATCGCCGCAATTCCACATTTTGGAGTTAGCAGGAAAATGTGTCTCTCATCGTATTTCATCTGTGGAAAATTTATCTCAATTTCGTTTAATTTCATTTCGATTGCTACGTCTTAAAATTGCATTAAATTCAAGGTAAAATTGGTGGCACACACGAAAAATGTCAAAACAAGAAAATTTCCATACCAGATTATAGAATCTTAACTGCTGATCGGTGCGTGAAATTGGTGCCATGATTTACCTTCGACATTGAGGCACCACTTTATCCCGCTTTACACCGCGTATCTTAGGAGGTCCGACGGAAAGGTAACGTCAATTGTGGTACATACTGGTTAAAATTATCTTAAAATCTATATTATTAAATTATTTTAAAATTATTAGAGTTATTTGGCGGTCTCTCGACTCTCTGCTGTCAATTAGAGGTTTTGATTGAATTTACGATGCTCTTTTTACCTCAACTTGATAAAAATCTTTAAAAATAACCGTGCTATTTGAATGTCTAGTGTTTTTCAATTTCTTTTTGTTGCTCAGACAGTTGTTTTTTGGGGCATTTTCTTTTTAAAGGATTGTAAAAATATCGGGACCTCTTATTGCCTTAGGTTGTATATACACCAGCAACAATATGGCAGGGTGTGTGTTTTGTTAAGAAGGTCAATACTTTATAAGGAAACTAACTACTATTCACGCGGATAATTACACGATTTTTTCAATAATATAAGTGAGCATAATCGTTCGGAGCAATATTAGGCATAATGAAGAAGGAATAACGCCGAGATATATTATACTTAATTTTATAATCCATCGGAAAGTCACATATGTGTACTTATTTTATGAATATAGATTATATATCTTTTCATTAATATTATAGCATATTCAGACTTCAAATTCCAATGCTATGAAAGTTGCGTACAGTTTTAACTCCATCAGCCTGAATCGTAGCATGTAAACCGGCCGCCAAGTAAATTTAATTATGTTTGGGATATTTAATTTGCCAATGTTTTCTTTCGAATTTCTTTTATCCAGGATATGTTTGGCTATTGTGATTTTATGAAATTCTATATGACACCAATATATCCTCAATGTATGAAAGATAATTTGACTTTACGATATTTTATTATATTACATTTTTGATTAAGGAATATCCTCAATTAAATCAATAAATTGCTTTGTGACGATTAAGGTTTGAACACCTATATTAACTCACCCTCAAGCGCTGTATAGCTTTTGAGGAATATCTTTCACTTACCTCTGACATTTTATCAATTTTTTGACCCAAAGTGAGGAAATAATTGGAAAAAGAGTCTGTATTTAATTGGATGAAATAGACATGCTTACGTGCTATTGCATCATTCGTTTTTCATAAAATAATATCTCATCACCCAAAAATGTCATACATATTTTACTATCATTTTCTCTCCATTTTGCTCCATTCATATTTGATGCCCTATGGAATAGTTAATATTAAATGGTAGATTAAAACTGTAATTTGGAGAAAATTTGTGATAATATTTCTTTGCGTGACTCGCACGATGCCCACTATTCCCAAACTACAGAATGGATTAATTTGCAATAATCGGAAATTAACGTCACTTTTGATTCTTCGAATTCTGCTTAAAACGTATAGCTATCAGTAGGCTAAAGCATTTGTATTATCTGGATTTTTTGACAAAGAATACTTGTTCTGAATGACTATATTTTTCGAACTTCTCGAGATAGTTTTTTACGAATAAATGTTAATATATCGCTACATGTTCCTGGAAATCCTCTCGTCTAACAAAGGACTAAATTTTATGAAAATGAGGCAATACTAATTTCAGTATGTCATTGCGTTAGCTATTTCTTTTGATTTAATGTTGCGGTAGAGGAAGGCTTACGATAGGAACTATAAGCAGTAATCGATATCTGACATCAGTTGGTATTCTGGGAAAGTTGCTGCGCACACACTCCTCCGACTCGATATCCATTTTCTAGCCCTAAATATGATGGCATTTTAACAATGACAATAATTTTCATTACTTACCCCTTGCTTTTCTCATAGCAGTCTGTAAACAGCTCTTTATTTGTATTAATATAAATTGCGAACTCTTTTGAAAAGTACATCTGCATTGCATGGTAAATATTATTGTACCATATGGTTGTCTAATATTTTTATTTAATGAAAAATACAAGAATATGCGTATAAAATTCATTGTCTCATGTAAATACATATTCAATTAGATTGAAGGTTGCTTAACCGCAAAGTTGCTGTATTGTATTTGAAATTTTAACCTGAAAATGTGTTGTGCATATTATGAAAATAGACGTTTGTGTGGATAAATTCGCTATTTTTTTCTAAAATAAATGCTATTTTCCCAAAGGTAAATATTTATAACATGGAAACTTCTCCAAAATATTTCATGATGATACAATATGGACACTTCATTTCATTCCCTGTTTTTATCGTAATGTTTTGAAATGAATGAAGCCAAATATTTTGGCTTGTGGAAATTAATTTGGATTGTACTGCCTTTAATTGCAAATAAATTCGACAAAACATCTCCGTATTTTGCGCCTTATTTTGCATTGTAAAATCCGGGCGGTCAATTGCTCTAAACATTATTTTTAGGCAATAGAAATTAAAAATTGGATATTAATACTTCTTTTACTTTAACAGAAAAAAGCAGAGCCCCTGGTAATACATATTGTAAACTATTTCAACTAAATATTATTGGCAAACATTTAATATTTTATCTTATACTAAATAATGTATAAATATAATTATAAATTATTATTTGTAGCTCCTTTCTTAGAAATAAACCTCTTAGTATATTTATCTCGATGAATTGTATTCAATCGTTTCATGCTTAAGCTTTATAAAAGTTTTCATCGTTTCAAAATTTTGCTGAAAATTACTTAATTAATTTAAAATGATGTATCTCGAATACATCATTTACGCAAGAGTAAATATATTCGAAATGTACGCCAGAGGAGATTTATTTACAAATATTTGCAATATTAAATCAATAATAAGGATATTACTTAATTCTTGACATCAAATTGCTACAAAACGAATTTGTGATATCTATCTCATACTTTACGACCGATTAGCCATGGCAATGTTGGAAAGGGTATGTATAGTTTTTCAGATCATAATTAATATGAGTTACATGCGGACAGCAGCATTAAGCAGCAGCACCACGAATAATGTGGTGTATTATTCAATAGTATTCTATTGATAATATGCATAAAGTGAGGTGGCGGTCTAATAAATGAAAAAGGAATATCATAGTCTGTACATAAATTACATAAATTGATTGATTTCAGTTACCATGTTACAAGAGTTTTTGTGTTAATTTAAGCCTATTTGCAGTAAAAGTAGCATTTATGTCCGTGCAATTGACAAAAACTATTATAGTTAGTCTATTTGCAGTAAAAGTAGCATTTATGTCCGTGCGATTGACTAAAACTATTATAGTTAGTCACCTATTGATATATCTTCAACGTCCACCATTAACTACCCATGTCTTGCTTAATGGGGAAAACTGTTGCCGTTCGTAATATTTCTTATATTTCCGATGTGACCAAGGAGCATTCGTCAATAGATGGCATTTATTTTCAATTATTGCTGAACTTTGATTGTGCGGTACTCGTAAACATGGAGTTTTCAACTGAGACTTTACAACTCTACAAGCGCTTAAAAACTGGTTATTTTACCCTTATATATCTTTTATGTTATGGCATGTATTTATTTCTTTTCTATGTTCCAGGGGACTTAAAGTCCCAGAACAATAAAGACTATTTTCTATTTTATTCTATTCTATATATGTTTCGGTCCGAGATTGCCATTTCATCATTCACACATTTTCGTTAAACGTGGTGTGGCATGCATCCCATCTTTGAGTCAGTTTCACACAAAGCTAAAGGCAGCAGATTTGGTTCGTCTCTTTTGCAAGTGCGGCATCCAATTTCTCAGGTCCGCGAGATCGGCAGGGAAAGTTGGATCAATCAATAGTTGAAGAATTCATGCAGGAAAAATCTACCGAGGGGATTATTGTAAAAGGTATAAAGTTACCATGCTAATTGCCCGTCGAGTCCAATTCAACCTCCCGGGAAACGAGTAGCAAGGGAATCCATGACCTTATAGCGGTAGTATGGTAGCGCTCCACCCAGTTTGTACATGGACATTCCTTAAATTCAACCTTTTATGGTGGCTTTACTCAGGGCTTAGTTATCTTGGTCCCTCACTAAAGCTTACATGTATATTTATTCGTGCTTTGTAAGTACAAAAATGTGCCGTACAAATACTTAGATATAATTTTGTCCAGAGTATTCTGCAGTATTAACCATTCAATAGTTTAATATTGGTTGTGCATTTGTCCATTCTGGGCATCTTTAACCATATATTTCCTTGATAATTACGCCTTAAAAAACTATACAAGTTAATTTTAGGAATTCTTCTTTACATTTATGATTTTTAAAGCTCATGTAGGATTTCTGCTAATTATCTAATTGTTGAAATCATGATTGAAAAAAGGAAGCTCGTTACAATGGGGTGAAGGTTTATAACCCTAGATGACTTAAATTTGACCGCACAACTCTCCTACAGCGTTTTCAACCTCCTTGGTTTAACCAAGGACCAAGCTGCCACTACACCGGACTGCACGTCGAAGAGGAACGCAAGGGAAAAGATTCCAAAGTGACGGCTGTCAGGCATTTACGCTACACCGAGAAGTGTAATCTGGGAGGAGAATGTCGCCAAACCTTCCCTTAACCCCATCTTCCGACCACTCCCCTAAGGCCTTCCGCACCCTAATATGCACGACAGGTGTCAATAACGGCCTCGAAAAATGTGTGCCGTCGTGTGAATAAAGCAAGACGGGTCTCTCTCCTCTGCCTATTTTCCCCTTCCTCTATCATCTCCTTATGAAATGACTTCTTGCTTAGTCCCTCCCATCCCTCACCCCCTCAGCGAACCTTCTCTTTCCACATCATTTGAACAGCAGATGTCGGATGAGTTTGTACAGAGTATTAGACTGAATAACACTGTAGGAGCCACCGCAAAGGTGAGTAGATGGGTTTATTAGGACAATACACATAGAGGAGTGAGATAATATTTTTAATCAATTGGGGGGATTTTTTTGGGAGGGGTTCTATCTAATCTATATATTTTCATTCATTATAGAGTTTATTTCCAATTTAAAAATATCGATAATAATATATTAAATCTATTTTTTTGTCAAACTACCTTCGACTTATAAAATGTTAGAAACATAAGAAATTCACCTGCAAAGCTAGCTCAAAATTGTAAAATGGGTATTATTTTCATTTTCTTCCGAATAAAGATTTATTAGATATAAATTAAGGTTTACTGACGTTTTTAAGAAAATAATACACTTAATACACTTTTTGGTTATTGTCATGTCATTCGGTGTTTGTCTCTCTTACTAGGAATCGAGAATAAAGTCGACGGAAAACTTTTCTTAGAACCTCGTTTTCTCCTCTTCGGAGGAATGCTCATTTTTAATAATAATAAAAGTACTTAGGGTCACAGTGATGCAAGCGAGAGGGAGAGGAGATGCATTGTGATTTATCGAGCTTATCTGTCAGTAAGACATTACAGTTTTAGGGTTATAGTACTCCTTCAATGTTGGTCAGTTTTCATTTATTTAGGGAGTTTACATACCAATCGTGAACATGGAGATTCATCTCGATCATCAAAGTACGAATGTCGCCATGAAGAGAATTTTTTTGGGGAATTGAGGGTAGGGTGAAACCCGGCATTGGCAATACTCTACTCTTAGCAAAAGGAGCAAATATGACCACAGTTCAACGCTCCAATAGAACGACCAATTACGGAATTGAAAATGTTCGCTCTGTAACACTCGATTTGGGATCGGGATTCCAATAAAAAACCACTCCGCCTCTCCCTATATTTCAAACCGGCCCCTGAGGATGGAAAGCGGAAGCTCTATCGACCGCAAAATTCAGATCCCTGTCGATCTTTTTTCAACTTTAAGGGTCGAAAGTTAGGGCAATTCCTGTATTTGTTGTGATTTCATTGGCAAAACATGTATTACCGTTCATTTTTCATGGTTAAATCCCCCGCTCAAAGATACCGGTTCGCACTTACAGGGGCTTGTCGCTTGTATATTAGTAATCTACTGGTATGCGTGTATCGTTGGTTTCTCGCCCTTTTGGTGGGAGGAAGTTTAGGAAAGGAAAGAGGGCGTGACAAACCATAAGTTGACTCCCTTGCCAGGTTTATGTTCGCGTCGGCGTCTTTATTGTGATCGGCTTGAGTCAAGCTGTTATTTGTAGACGGGGTCTTGTTACGTACGTCGCTTTTCTTACGAGACAAAGCAAGAGCGGGCCATTATCCAGAGATTGTTCCCTAATACTCCACGTCGCAGTCTTGATAATGAAGGAACCTCATACCTTTCCATGGCGTTAATTCTTGATGCATCGCTGTCAGGAGCTATTTGTGAGGAGCAAATATTTTAAGTTGCTTGGCTATTATAGTTCTCTGCAAGGTGGTGTGGAACAAAATGTTTATAACTATGAATTATCAGTTGATAACTTTCTATCTGTGAATTATTTTACATTTCTCTGATTTTAGGGAACCGTCAATGATTGTAAATTTTCACTGACAATGGTTGTTGGATAAAATTATCTGAGGTGAAAACTCTGTATTATTTTGGTATCATCTGTAAGCTCATGTTGTTTTCTGCTACTTGTTGTTTCTGAATATTTCTCGAGGCGTGAGTTACTAGCATTTTCATTTGCACACTTTGGATTGATCTTAAATATGCTCCTCAAATATTAGTAAGCCATATGAAAGTTGTCAAAACAATGTTAGTGAATGGTACGCAACGAACGTTAAAAATCAGTCCTTGTATTACCAGGGTATTGAATTTTCGGCACAGAATAAGACCCTTCTTTAGACTCAGGTGTTCCTTTCCTTAGCTAATTCCCGTTGAGAATTTTATGTACACTGTTTTTAATGTGCTACACACGTATGCCACGTGACGCATATATTACCATCGCACTTTTGAGTTTCCGTCGTGAACTAATCCATTTTGCATGTGGTATGTACCTGCTAGTGTTCTTTTCATAGGCTTTGCATTTTAATTTCTGTCATTAACGTTTTATAATATATGTCTTCGTGAGAACGGGTTAAGTTGGAAGAAAACTGGAAATTTCTCCTAATATACCCAAAATAATACACCCACTTATCCATCCGATATGCCTTACGCTTAATATCTCTCACGATATTTTATTTTCCAGCTTTTAGGTATATTTGAGAACACATACCCGCTTATTTTTACAGCACGTGCGTCATTAGCAATCAATATTTATAAATGAACAAACTATACCGAAGTTAAGAATGACTATTCCATGACTAGCGTTTTTGAGATATTCAATTTGTTACAACAATTGTTATTTGTATTAATATTGTTCGTTATAAACTCCATTCGAGGAGCGTTAATGTACGTGGATAACTTATTCTTGACGTTGGAGGGCAAATAGCGGGAGAAACAGCCACTTCCAGAACTTCGGGGTCCTTGAAAGTACTGAATTAAGTGACTCCGTCTGATGGAAATGGCTTCCCCATTCGCAATTTGAATGGCAGCGTTGAAATGTTACCGCATTCCATGCCTCTATTGTTCCGAGGAAAATAACAATTAATGGTTGTACATGAATACATTTGCGATATCATTCTCTCCCAAAAGACGTTAAAAGCTGTTAACTAAATTTCTGGAAGCTAGATAAATGCCCTCGTTAATGCACCCCTCTAGGTGTTTGACTGAGTACAATAGAAGAAGAATAACCTCTCTTTATTATGCTCCTGGGTACCAAATTCGCTTTTCCGCGGTACATTACTGGAAACCTTATTGTGCTGTAGAACCAAAGTCATTTTGCATAATGACTTTTCCTCACGTGATCGTAGACAAACCGCTCCACATAAAGTCTGAAATTGCTTCTTCATTCCCGCGTAACCTAGTTCACTGAATAGGGTGCCATGTAATTTAAGATACATTGATGAAGTGAAGGCGATGGAACTCGCCTGAACTCTCATGCTTTCATGGTGTTTAGTAGCATTTAACTGCTTGTATTCTTTTCCACATGGTTATGTTTTAATCACACGCTTCTTCTTTGCCATGGTTTGACATGGTTTACCATTTTAGTATGTGCCATGAATCTCCATCAGTCCGTATCACTACTACAACAGATTTTCTAACATTCTTCTTTAACTTAAGTAAAATCCTTTAAAAAAATTAGCAATAAGTTTGCACTCTTAAATTGTATGGCTTTTTTCATAAAATCTCTGCAAATTTAAGACTTACGGGCGTTAAAACACATCAAGGTAATATAATATTTGACAGCTCCGCTCCACTCATTCATGTGAATTCATATGGTTAATGGTCTTGCATATCTTTTGGGGTAGTGGCTATTATTTTAACATAACAGAAGCTCCACCAAGGTCATATGGGTGAACAACTACGGGAGATTCACTTACGCAATAATATTATTGAATTGCTATAGAATGAGGGCGTGTAATAATTAAAATGATAAATAAAAATATGTACACAAACAAACATCTGGCTAGCAAACCAAACAAAATCAACACTTATTTAAACAAAATTTTAGCTATAAATCTGGGTGCTGGGGAGAGTAAGGGAATTCAAACAGGAGATAATGAACGGAGAGGTTCGAGAAGGATACAGAGTACGCGAACTCTACGAGGAGACAGCAATCAGATGCAGTCAATTAGGATGCAGTTATCAGTTTTCAATTGTCAGTCCCATAAAGATCAGCTGAGAGCTAGATTTGTGTGCGGTGATTGCTAAAACCCTTGACAACTGAAAGGAGATAGCAGAAAGAAGCTGAGCGGACTTGAACCGGGACAATTCGTCAGGATATTGGTGCCTATTACATCTATATTTGGCTGAGTGGATTCGAACCGGGTCCATTCTCCGGGAAAAGAGTTCCCATTACATCGACATAAGAGAAGTAGCCTGATGTATCATTGGGACAGTTAGATTTCATTGTAACTGTTTATCAAGAATATGAAATGGAAAGTTGATATCATTTATGAAATGGAATGGTGATAAACATATGATAAGATAGTGCATGTATATTCTTAGCGACTGATATTGATAACTTGCTAATGAACATTAGGTACTAAAGGTAATTTATCATGCTTCTGATAAATCTTCAAAGGCATATCTTTATCGGACATTGGTTGAACACGTAACCAAGGACAAGGATATTCAATAAATTCAACAGATTCAGGCGAGATATCGTGGAAGTTATTCATAATTTAAGAGAAACAATTGCACTTTTCCACAAAATTGTTCCAAAAAAAAGAGGTCTTGTACCTGATGATGGCTCTGTGAGCCGAAACGCGTTGTACGCATCAAAACAATTTTGTGGAAAAGTGCAATTGTTTCTCTTAAATTAAGGATATTCAACGCGTGTTTTATGGAATAAACTTGTTTGTTAAAGGAAATACATGTCTCAGGAATTTGGTATTTGAGTAGCTGAGTTAAGTTTCATGGTTCATGACCTATGTTTGACAACTCCCTCTCTTTGAGGTCAAAACATCATTGTTATTAAGCACTAATCCATGAATAAAACGTCAATATATCAGCCATAAAGTGCAGATGAGAAAAAAATAGTGATATGATACAAAAAACCGGGATATTGGCTTCCTTATCACAATAATTAAGAGGTATAGACTTGAGGATACTTTCATGTCGATAGGAGAAAATATTGTGATCGCTGCTTGCAAGCTATTCGTCTATAAATACGTCCGTTGCTAAATATGTGGTTGTATTTCAGGCTATAAGAAAGTAACTATCGACAAATGTCAAAGTAAAATATTTTGGTCATAAGGGTAATTCTGAGAGCTTTTTTCTTGCTTACCAATTATGATATACAACTTTGAAGAGGTAGAAAATGAACTCTTGCTCAGATTTGGTATTGTTATGAAGATCATTTCAATTTCCATTTTACAGAATCATACATATTTTACCTATGCAGTAAAAATCATAACTCGAAGGTTGTGTCTCACGGTCACATAGGCTGTGGAATTTAATCAGCGTTAATAGTTAATTTTTTACTAATTATTAATTTAATGAGTTCCACCCCTTGATTATCTCGATATCGTGATATCGATTTGAAACTACATAGTGACTTTTAGTTACCATTTCAAAGGCACGAATTATGTAGCCATATTAATTTTATCATCTCGTGCCCTAAAGACGCATAAAATATATTTGTGAAACGTTGGATATATGTATTTGAAATTGCTTTATTGGAGAGCAACCCACCAGGAGCATATTTTGAGCAAAATATTTCTGCATATAGTCATTGCCTTCTGCTTTATATCCAAACAAAGTTCTAATTTTCAAAGTACTAATTTGTGTGTTTGCAAAGTTTTAATTTTTGTCTTTTCTATGACTGTTACAGTCTCAGTTTTAATGAAGCCCATATTTTCTTCGCTCAAAAACTAATTCCAGAGAAATATTAAATATTTTTGTGCTCTTAATAACAAAAACCATATACTGGTCTGAGTACCCAGACTCAGACCCAGGTCTGAGTATATGGTTTTTGTATGAGCTGTGAGGGTTGCAGGTTCGATTCCCACCTGGGTAGAACATTATCTGCCCAGGACATGGGTGTGTGTGTTCGTGTCATGTTAATGTTAAAATATCCGATGTAAAAGGCCTTGTTGAGCTGTGTTCGGGGTTGATTAAATAATTTTAAAAAATGACTTGTCAGTAGGAATAGAATTGATTTCATTTGTGTGGAATCTCTTTCAGTGAAACAGAGTGTATGAGACAGGGAAGGGTAAGTGCCTAGCAGTATGAAAAATATGCATTTATAGCTCAGAGGTACCTGTCATGATCCGATGCTCATATTATTCAATTGAAGTAACTTCATAAGCCAATAGAGAGATAAAAATTTTGATTTAAACAATGTACATAGTCTTCAATTGTAAGTAATTTTACTCAAATATAATTTACTTCGCGAATGCTTTCCAGCCATCGGTTTAATTTTAGGCGTGAGAATTTTGCTTCAATTAAGTTAGCTATGAATTTTAACTTGAAATGTGATCATTTTTATATGTATTGAAATATCTATAATTATGTAACATTTGAACCGCAAATACGTATTAAACACTTATTTCTGCACTTTTTCATATGAAATGGAACATGTACTTTATGCATGAATTGCAGTATTAAAGGTCAAAGGTGGCTAAACACAAAACAATCTGTATTGTTAACACAGTGGTTTAGTGACTTAATAAGAGCGTCGGCAGTCGAAAGAAGATTACAGAGAAAAGTAAGCGTTATACATTATCATAGCTTGTTGATATTACCGAAATATCTTATGAAAATTTTGAATAGCATCCCCAAATGCTCTAATTAATACTTTTAAATCTATGTGTGAGGATAAACCTGATTTTGCATTATTTTGTTAAAGTTCCAACAGATATGAGCTTTTTTATATTTCTCTTTTGCATATTATTCACATTTAACTCTGAAATGAGCACACTGCATACGATATAATAAGGATGTAGATAGTGCCTGCTACTAGTTAATAGCGTATTTCTTGAAATAAAATACTTGCGCTCATATTTCCAAGGCTTCGGTGGAACATTTTTTTTTATTTTAATGCAATCAAATTCCATCGTCCAATCCCCAGAGCGAGAATATTCAAACGGCTTGAAAAACCTATGTTTAATAAAATTCCTCTATGATGAGGAGTGGCATCATTGGAGGATTTATAAGGTTTTCCATCTATTTCGAGATTATCTTTCAAAGAATCGAGGGAAAGAAACTCCGCGGTACATGGCAAATATGTACGCATGTGCAGTAGGTGAACGTATAGTTTGCGGACCTTACCTTAGATTATCGATATCAGTCATGTATCTGGGGATGAATTTTACGTCAAAGCTGATCCAAATGAAAATTTGTAAGAAGGATTTGACGTTATTACTTTTACGCTCATGCCACGAGGATTTATCAGCCATGGAGTTTTATCAGAGATTTTAAGGGATAATGTTTTATGGTATCATTCTTGTCTTTGACTGGTTCGCAGAAAGAATCATCTTTTAATATGAAAATAAAATAATTAATTTAAAATTAATGTAAAATATATACTTATTGTTCTTCGGAAAGCTCGTATAATGTTGCATGCCGGTAAGGGCATAGATAAATGCATACAAATAATTATATAAGTGATATCGTCGACATATTGACTTCCGATTTCTTTTAAAACTCGGTGGAGGATAGACAGGATATTTAAATACAAAGGAATTATTTGACTATGTATATTTAAATTCTGGATTTGACTCTCAGCGCTAGTGAATGGCCATATGTATCGATTATTTGGTATTTATTGACATTTTTTCAGTGAAAAATTCCACAATGAGAGTAACTAGGTAATCATCATGTGATTTCAGTGCATTAAATATAAGAGTGGCTCTATACAGAGGCTCATAGATGTTATTTAATATAAACTGCATACAAAGTGCGTAAGGGTTAATATCAAGAAAACTGTTTTTATTGGAGACAATAATTAAAGCCACGCGCTTTGTGTCACATATATAATAAAATAGATCTTGGAGTCATGGAAGTTAATATGTGCTCAGTGCGTCATCATCTATCATTCCGATTTTATTTAATATGATTTTGACAAACTTCTGCTTTCTTAATTAATGGCTCAAATTCTTTTTCAAAACAGAATATCGTCTGTACATAAGGGAGCTTTAAACAGAAATGCTATGTACCTTATAATATTCCCAGTTAATTTCAAGCAAAAATAAAATCTCTCCCTACTTCCACTGTTCGCACTTTAATAGAACGTGACTGGTTTCAACAACCGAGGAGAATATTACAGTATTTTCATGTGCGTGGTGATTCGAGGTCTAGAGAACCCGTGAGGTTGCTTATAAAAGGTTATTCTGGATGCGAGGAAGTTTTGTTTTATCATCTATGCCGCAGCTTCACCGTGTAGAGCCAAAAAATGTGAATTTTGTTTCGTGTTTTGTAAAAGGCTTGAGTGAAATTTTCCTTCACGTTTCAGCTGCGTTCGATTTGATGTCGCCCTATGTTGTATATAATAACACCGATCTCTTGATGCCAGTCTTTATACCTGGATAAAAAAACTAAAAAAACGTTCCTCCGTCCATAAAGTTTTACCGAGCCCACCATCCACCTGCTCTGCAGGGGAACGTGCGTATAAAATTCCCCAAATGCGTGGAAATGATCGCGTGCTCATCGACATGTGGACTGGATGGTGAAATTTTCATCCTTAACCCGCCGTTAGGAATCTCTCGAGTGCCTATGGTATGAAGGAGATGACTTAAACCACCATTATCATCTTCAATGGATAAATTGTTATGAGATGAGGCTATATTTTTACTTAAAGGATAGGAGTCCCTTTTCAAAGGGCCTGAGTTTGGCTCCCGAAAGTTATGAGAATTTTTTAAAATGGAAAGTGCATCGATAAATAAAAATTCCTCGATGTGTCTTATAAGTTTTGTTCAAATGATCACCTTGTGGTTAGGTGTTGGGATTATAACAAACCGAATAAGAATATAGGAAGAAAGAGCCATGTAAAGACATCCGATAATCAATACAAAAGTTATAGAATAATTACGAGAGAGAGCATATTTAAATGGATGATATTTAAAAATTATTCTTTTTCGTGATTAAGGCTGTTAGTCTGGGCTAGGTTTTGATTATCTGCTTTGATCTACCGATAAATTTGATCTATAAATAAGTTTGATAAAGCTACTGTAATTGCTGATTCTCCCATTTTAGAGTGAAATTCATCGATAACTTTGAAGTTCATTACCTGACAGATTTGAGAGAACTCTAAACCGGAGTGTAACGTAATGTGGCCCAAAAACATAGTCTTGGAGTAAGATATATTGGCGTGGCCTGGAATTAGGTCGTTGAAAGATGCATGAAGCGATCTGTGGAAATAATTAAATATCAGATAAACTCGTAATCTTGAAATGAGATCGTATCCCTTCGTATCCTCCACAAATTTCCTCGAGAATTAGGGTAGAGTTTTAACCTTTGCATTTGGCATGGAATGCCAAAGTCCGCGGCTCGATTCCTCATCCAAGCCGTTTTTTCTTTTCGAAATTTAAACATATTAGAAAATTTGAAATATTTACGATGGTAAAGAAAGATGATAAGTGAAATAAATAGGCTGCTTAAGTGGCTGAATACTTTTTTCAGAGGTAACGATATACTGTTATGAGTGGTGGATCTGTTGGTTTTTCTGGGAAGTGGAAAAGTTTGAGGTATTTAGTGCCAGTTAGGGTTGGTGGCTTTGAAAAGGATTATTCGGGTGGAGTGGTGAATGAGGGGAGGGATATCAGATGTCGATTTAATTCTGATCTTAATGAAAGTTGCCCATTGGACCTCAGTTCAACTTTCCATTTGACGAGTAATGAAGCTCAAACGATTTCGTACTGTCTACTAATTTTTATTTCACCTCTTGCTACACGTGTTTCGACTCAACAGCAGTCATCATCAGGCAAGACTAATGCAACATAAACAGATATGAGCTTATATAATACGTGAAACACCATATTTACGACACACTGGGAAAGGATAGAAGGACAAGTGTGAGAAAATGGAAAATTTCAGGTGAAAAACCATATTGATATATGGTAATGTTGTTTTATTTCATATATACCCTTCCATTACTCCATCATCTGCGTAACTTTTTCGGTTTTCGAAGAAAAATGAAATCGGGTGTATTCTTGGAAATTAGGTCCTGTTTTAGTCTCCGTACATAACTAACGGCTTACACCTAAAGAAAATGGCTTACCATGCCATAATAAGCAACCATTTGCGTGGGAGTGAGAATTTAGGTCTGAGCAAAGTCGTTATCTAAAAAAAGGCATTTTCAAATTTAGTCCGGCCTTTTTTGATTCCTGACCACTTTGCGATATTTCTCTTAAGGAAGCATTAGACAATTACTCTTAGAGTTCGGAGGAATCACAGGCAGCAACTTCCTTCCATAGAAAATTTCTAATTTAAAGGATTAAGAAATTATTTCAAATTCTCCACAATGTCTTATGTTTAGAGTAATTGGTTTTAACACTTTCGTAATCCTCAATTCCTCCAATAGAACTCCCTTTAAGGATGATTTTGATGCAGAAAAACTAGCCAGGATAAGCAAATAATGAGTTTGGACAATTATAAAGTTATTATTTACTCTTTTGATAAGTAAAATGTTGATTCCAAAGGAGATTACTAAGAATTTCTTCTGGCCTACGATTAATTTGGTTGAACATTTAATTATAATAATGCCTACCAGCCGGCCTTTTAAATCCCAGCGCCGTTGTTCCCAATGCACTTCCTTTCAATACATAGGACCAGCGGCGCCCTCAGCATATTTCAAAATCCTTGGATCCCTCCCATTCATCCCAGCCTCGCCCTGTTGCGGTCCCACAGATTTCCCAGCCTCGATTTCCCTTTCTTCAGGCCTCCGCAGCCCCGTCCCTAACATCTTCTAAACCCTCGTGGCACTTAATCCCAATAACCGGCGAAATGCATTAACACCGTTAATCACGCGAGGGAGTTGAGTGAAGTTGGCACTGGACCAAAACCATGAGCCTGGTTGGGAGGGTGATAGGGAGGAGGAGGAGGGTTTCAATTCACTGGTGGGGAGTGAATAGGCACCGCCGCCGGAACGGGCCGAAGTAAAGGGAGAGATACGGAATGGAGACACGTATGGCTGACGATGGAAACTATTCAAAGGCTGCGTGTACTAATTTTGTAGGTTGGTTTCAAATTCGGGCCCTACTTGCGTGTAAGGTATTCGTTAGTAAGCTCTTGGCTTGAGCTTGAATTTTTTCCTCAAACCCATTCGATTTTATGGCTCTTACGTCTCTCCCAGCCCCTATGGGTGCGATGGCATTCTACTCAGCGGCCTTTCATAAATTACCGCTGTCGGGTTGTGACCGTATTTGACCCCGCGGCGTGTGACGCCGTAGGCACCTCGGGGAGATTCTGTCAATATAGGGCGGGTGTCACCGGATGGGATTAGTTGTCAGTTTTTGTCGCCGTAGTCTCATACCTGCTCTAATTTGTAGGACACATTTTATAGCGGAAACTAGTGATGAGTGTTGTAGAAATGCATAATACTGAGCCTAGTACCTTCCAACACACACTTTGTGTTTACACATTTTCTTGTTTTCTAAGAACAATAGGTTGAAAATTGTCTTTTTTTTCCTCAGTCAACGCTAAATATATTCTAAGACGTGAAATTTGTTGAAGCTGCCTTCGAGTTTGTGTGTCAGAGACGAGATCAAATAAGCTTTCATTCATCCAGTTCATTCATCAAATTCATCCAGTGAGTCGGAGTATTAGTGAATTCACTCATTGTGGTATCCCTCTAACGGGAAGATGGAGTGCTTTATTGCAATATAGCTGTTTGTCATTGATCTGACTATGACTGAGTTAGCCTTTGGTGAGACACTTTACATTGAGCCAAATTTTAGCCACGCGGCTGTTTGTCTGCGGCTTTTTTTCCGAAGCTCATTTAAATGAAGTTCGTCCGTTTACTTACACTTTTTTTTACTTAAAATCCGTTTACTTAAAATACACATTTGATAAACCCAATGAACAACCCTACAATAGTTTATAAAACTGATAAGTGCTTGCCTGCGATCATGTCTAGTCAAGCTCAGTAGGAAATTATATAAAATTCATTGCTCTGTAATTCGTATTCATATGATATATATTTGAAATTACCTGAAATGCTTGAACGGACTTTTTTTAATTTCCAGTGCTTCTGTGCATCTGATTATATATTACGTTATACCTAATGAAATTTAAATTAAAAACCATGTTATGGCATTCGGAAGGTAAACTTCTTGCATTCTCAAAACTAGCGAATCCGCATTTATTTTTAAGAATTTCTTATTCGTGAATGCTACATCATGCCTACGTGCTCTTGCATGAATTTGGACGTTTTTGAATGTCCTTGTAAATATACGAAAGAAACTGTTAGTGTGCTATTCCTAGACACGAAAATTCATTAGGATATACCTAGTATAGAAAAAAATAAAGCATTGTGTCAAGTCGTTTACTCATTTAAAAAAATTTATGCCACTTCCTTTTGCATCTAAATTACCCTAAATCTCAAGCAACGTATCCAATATCTTGGCCGCGGTTAACTGAAGAAAATATTTTGTCAAAAACCTCGCGGTGGTCATAGTTCTGTAGTATAGTGATATCGATAACGTATTCTAAAAAGCATGGATGCAATGAGAATTTAATTTTCTAGTTGCCTTCTGGCCCCCAGCAAACGATTCGTATTCACCGGCTTCAGAATCTCTACCTCACTACTGTGAATTTGATATTTAGATGCTTCCAGAAACTTGAGTTACGGTCAAGTATGTTTGGGAATTATAGCGACTTGGCTCATCAGCTCTTATATAGAAATTTAATGCTCCCACTGATCGCCATTCCATTAACAATGAGAACTGAATTTTCTCTGAAGTAATTAATAATTTGAGTTGAAATTTCAACAGATAGACTCTTGAGATACGGTAATTGATTTTTTTTGTATTTTATCAAGATATTCTAAAGTCTTTCTGAGTCTAAATTTATCCAAGTGACATCGATTTGAGATAAAGGGTACCTTTTAATGAGATTTATCGAGCGGTATATTGTTTTCCGATGGTTTAGATCATTTTATGATGCTTAGGGTCAAGAGCCTACTTTGATGATCATATTAATGTCTCATATGGTGCATGCTTGAACTTAGACGAGCACTCCTGCCACACAATACCTATCTTCTCGTGAAACGTATAATCTGCGTGAAAAATTCACGACTCTCCACTTTTGCAATTCTTTAAGCGTATGTTCTACGTCGTTAAATACCCTTCAGTCAGTTCTGAGGATATTTACGTGCCCGAAACATCCAGCCTAGCGCTATTCTGAGAATAAATTACTGTATGCGTTTCTCTATGCTCCAGTTCTTCGTCTAATTAAAAATTTCAAATATTTATGCATAAACGAAAACACTTTTGTAATTAGTTTCTTGATGAGTTTCCTGATGAAATGTCACACAATGTGACCCATTTTTCTGCGAAACACCTTAAAAAAATCTCCATGCGAAAAGGCACCAGAGATATAAAAACTTCACGAAACGTGCTCTCGTCATGCGAGCAGAGAACGTTTCTAAGCGAGCATATACCGTGATTAATATGGTGCACAGAGAGGAGATATGCGTGGAATAAACTATAAATTGCGACGGTTGACAAGAAAGTGTCGCGGTTCACGTCGTTTTCTCGGTTTTATCTTCGCCTCTCGGAAAACAATATCTGCTCCCTAACAACAAACCAAGGTTGTTTTTACGACTAGCGTGTGGATGCTTTTCAAGGGATGAACCCTGACTGGTTCACCCGACCGCATTTAACCCTGGGTACACCCTAACAACATTTCTCCCTGCATTATTTAGTTTGCCTCCCTGTTCTATCTTGCCGCTCCCAGACACTGCTCCGTTCATTCATCAGAGCAGAACGTTGCATCGAGAAGGAAGTCGGTCAACTCCGGTTAAGGAGATCTTGTAAGAAAACGGCTGGGTGTTTATGGCACAGGTTTTTTATCCCTTTGAGAGGGAAGTCGCCTACCGCTTTGTTGTTTACTTTACTGAAATGTACTGATCATTTTTATGCTTTGTTTTTTTTCTTTTTGTTGTTATCCGCAGGTCTCCAGCTCATTTCAGGTGTTCCTCTCTTACGCATTATCGTAATGGGACGCCAGTCTTATATTTGACCCAATTTCTCGCCTTACTAGTGGTGTCGCGTTTTACTTTTTTACTCATGCTTACCTCGTGTAAGATGAACAGGATTGCATTCAGCTTCGAGTTTTTATTCCGTAAGTGCAAGGAAAAGTTTATGGTTCCCATATTAATGAGGCATCTTAAGTAATTAGGGGTTATTTTTGTACGTATTTACTCACTACTTCCATTTGTTTTTTGTGACGGTTTATTAGACCAAATTTTGCAGGCAGAATTTTAGGCAGAAGCAGGGCTTTTTCACATTTTGTTGCAAACTTATATAAATGTAGGTAAATGTGTTTTTTTAAAAGGCACATGTAATGTCATTTAAATTTCAATAAATTTGATATTTCACAAAGTGCATTTGCTTTTTTACGCAAAGCATTTTTACCATTAGAACGACTCAATGATTTCTCAAAATTTAAATTTCAAATATTCAATAAAACTTTTACCATAACTTGTTAATAAATAATTATTTACTTTTTCTTACAATTACAAACTTTGTAAATTTATGCATATCTCGAACACAACTCATTTAAGTGAGTATTGAGAAAACAATTTTGATAGAGTGAAATGCTAAGAAATAAGCTAATTTCTCAAGAAAAAACAATTGCCGTATCATAATTGCCCATACTTTCTAGAATCTTATTTCTCGACACTTTTCAACAGGTTTCTAACCAAGGGGTTATTAAAGTTTAATAATGAGGTCATTCATTAGTGACACCTTTCCAGTATTTTAAATTCACCTCTCCACACCTTTCCATGATTAAAATGTTAGTTATTTTTCCACAAAGTCAATCAAAGCGACTGAATTGTTCCATTTCTTTACGTGTTTCTTTTCTTCGTGTAAATAATTTGGTTTATAAGTCGGAGATGAATAGCAAATATTGAGAATCTTCGCTAAAATGATTTTATGTTCCTTTGCCATTCTATTCTATAACTTTAAAAATGTATCTTAGTTTTGTGAGAAAAAGTAATTCATTCAGATTTTATGCGTATGTGATGAGCATAATGCTTTTACAAAATACCACAAAAATACATTCTATCGCGACGCGGGTTTCAGAAAGTGATGGTCATAATTTTGTGTAAGTGTCGATTTTTCGAGGTAGATTTTGTGCTAGAGGTTTTGGCTCAGCAATTGCGTTTGTTATTGATATATCATAAAATGGCTGTGGACAGAGTTTTATTCATCCAGGTATGTTCATCCTTTATTCTTCATTTCTGCATCAGTCTATTTTTGAAGAAATACTTAAATAAATATAATTCAGCCTTGAATTGATTAGCCTTTGTTTTTATATATTCAATCAGGAAGACTGTCTATAAGCGAGAATCTGGAACCCACTTTACTGGCTGCCATTCCTCCGAAAAAGCTATCAAAGAAGAACATTTGTGAGCCCTATCCAACTGCCTTGCCCTTGCACAAAACCTTTTGTTCCCTTTCTTATACTCTCCCTGGGTGCCGTACTCTACTCCCCTGAACTTTGTGTACCACTCGAGTCCGGATTACTTGGGTTCGGTACCGCACAAAGTTCAAGGGAAGTCAGCGAAAATTGAGCGGAATTCCTTCCGTTCCATTTCCGAAACGGTCTCCATAGTCCTGGAATCCAGACTTTGGGGTCAATAGGACACTGCATTGAGGTCTGGGACGGACTTGGACGGGCATTCGACAAATGCAAGGCAAAGATGCTAACGGGACCAAGTTGGTGCATGCCTAGTTCTTGGGCCGTTCACGTTGAACGTATAATAGGCGTTGCTATTCTAACGAGACTATGTACAAGAGTTGGCGATGGAAGTCTGAGCTGTTTTCCCCAGGTTGAGTTTTAAGCTGTGCAGAGACATAGTGACAAACTTATTCACAATACGTGTTTGCAATTCTGACTCAAGTTTGATGAGGAAAATGTTTTCACCCAAGTCTAGCTTTTGCTATTTTATTGTAGTTTTAGGTGTCAAGAAACTCATATGAATGCTTCTGCATTATTTGTCGCTACTGTTTCTTGCATTTTGATCGACTGTGATATCTTCATCTCTACACATGTTCGGTCTAACTTTTTGTGTAAACGTAATCGAGGTTATAATTCATATTGTCGTTCATGATTTTCATCAGGGTTTTTGCGTATATGTGGACAATGTCGTGATGGTTGAAAACTAGGATGGACCTAAGAAATATATTGTGCCTACCTCGAAGGAAGAATTTAAAAAAAATCATATCAAGGGTTAAAATGAATAATTTATTTATTTATTTATACTCACAACCCCGAAAACAGCACAACAAAGACCTTTTACATCGGGTGTCTTAACATTAAGAAGAGACGAACACACACAGCCATGTCCCGGGCATATAATATTCTACCCAGGCGGGACTCGCACCCGCGACCCTCGGGCTAGCAGGCGAGGACTTTACCCCACCGCCTGCGAGGCCGACGTCTCTTGATTATATATTTACTATTTAATTATATAGTTACTCTTTATTATATATTTTTTCTAAAATAAATGGCAATAGAAGATTTAGATAAGTCCTTATTTCAGTAGAGATCTTCAAATATTTAATATAAATAGGTATCAATTAAAGTTAAAACTGTTGGCATTAAGTAAAGAAAATAGTGTGTAAACATTCTAACTAAAAATACTATACTTCGTTACCGCTGAAATTGCTCCAATATATTGCCTTCAATGAAGAGGAATCTTTCGCAGGATTTTATGTTATTATTTTTATGAAAATTGTTATGATTTCCCATGCATGGAAATCTCCCAAGAGCTTCGTCAATTGATGCTGCTATAAATCAATTCTACGCTTGCCTTCTAGAGAACGTGCTTTTCGTTTTAAGGGTACATCATAAATAGGTGAATAGTGGTGAAAGTAAGTTATAAATAGCAGAAAATATTAATATTAAGACTTTTTTAAAATTCAACTGGTGCCATCGTGGGAAATGGGCAACTTAAGGATATCGGAAATTGAAAGAGTTATGGAACCAGAACTCCAGTGAATCCACTGAATATTGGCGTGGTGTAAGAAAAGATGCGGTGACTCCACGTGTAGGCAAATACCTACTCGCGAAAATGTGTTAAGACACTCTCCCCTCTCCCTCCTTCAAGTTCCGCGTCATTGGAAGTTCCTGGGAATTGAATAGTCTTCCTTCTGCCATGGATTCAAACAGTTAACTAGTTGTTGGGGAAACATGTGACCCAAGATGATCCGACTAACTCTCTTGTGCGTAACAAGCAATGATTGTATTAGCTTCTAGAGGCGACGGTAGCAAACCGCAAAACCAAAGTCATCACCAAATTTGAATCCCATACATTACCAGTAAATGGAAGCAAAATTAAAGGTTATATCAGTTTATATGTCTGTGTGCAATGAACTTAAAAGTAGACTGAGAAATTTAACTTATATTACTTTTCTAGATTCTGCAATTTAAAGTAGTAGCTATCTTTTATTCTTGTTGAAAAAAAAATTTCTATCTTTATTTTCTACTATGGTTTATAGGTTTATGCTAGACTCCGCTTCAGAGATAAAGCATAAGATACAGTTCATCACTACAAATGCGATTTTTACTTTATGCGATTTAACGTTTTTATACTGTTGGCACATTTGTGTCATCTGCTCCTCTATGTATTTAGCTGCCGCTATTGTTACCAGAGTTGAAAGATAATAACCATTTGAAAACAGGCAGAGATAATATTTGTTATAGTTTTATAAACTCTTTCACCTGGAATTACGTATATCTTATGAATGAATGCCATTTTCCTTATTACGTAAGTGTCGATAGTTTTTTTCACGTTTTCACTCATGGTTGCAAGAAAATTAAAGCCTACTTTAACTGCAGCATTGTGGTAATGGTGGTTTAGGATCTGAATATGGTTTCTTAGAGAAGTGTCTTCATTTGTGCGATTCACTTAAACGCTACGTTAACATTGAATTCAGTGGTCACCTTAAAAATATGCTATTACATAGTCAGTCTTTTATACTTCTTTTATAGTTCTTATCTCAAAATGATTTTTTGGTCTACCAGTAATTTTTCTTCCAACGTACTTTTTTTATAAGTAATGGTAGCGGGCGTGACTTCGTGGAAATCCTTCATAGTAGGTCTGAATAAATTACAACTTGGCTATTTCCACATGAGGTTTTATTGTTACCGACCATGGTTTCGTTACACAGTAACATTATCAAGGTGTCAAGGACCTTGATAATGTTACTGTGTAACGAAACCATGGTCGGTAACAATAAAACCTCATGTGGAAACAGCCAAGTTGTAATTTCTTCAGACGCTCCTACCAATTTTTGTCTGCTCCGGTCCGGCCAATTTAGAATGTTATACCTAAAGTTAACTGATTCCCCTCGTACTCATTATCTCATAAAAGTTCAGCATTTATTATTTTCTACGTTTCCTAAACAGCTTTTCTATTTCAAATACTTCTGTCTCATTACGTTTTTCTTTATAATTGTAATTTTAACAATTGAACGTATATTTGCCTTTATAGGATCATAGTAAACGAATCGAGTAAATATTTATCTGTTCATCATTGTCTTTTCCTTTCCCGCTTTATCCTGTAGGACCAAAAAGTAATTTAACTGATTTGATTTTATCCCTTTTTCCAGTTACTTTGGAGTATATGGCTCTTCTTTCTCGTTGCTTGAGCCAAAATATTTTTATTAAAGGTTCTGTCAGCAATACGTCTCGTTCTTCTTTGATAATGGTTTTTGTTTTTCTCAAGCATTTATTTACATGTAATTTGTATTTCACTTCAACTGAACATTTCTTTACTGCGGTAGTATCTAACATTTTCTCTGCAGATTTCTGCTTAATATGTTGAAGTGACAATTTTTTTATTGTGTGAGCTGGAATAAAATTTAGACACCGAAGTTGAATAACTCTTTTACATGTTTTATCCGTTTTGACAGATATTGTTTTCCTCAGTCCTCTACTAGTTTCCTCTGATCCGACGACAGCAAAATGTCGTATGGTATGGTGATTTGCCGTATGAAATGCTGAATGCTATCAAATTTGCTGCGTATGGAGTGATTCCGTGGATAGAACATTAGTTGAAAGACGGAAATGTATCTGATTATACTGATTGAGTCAATGTCTTCCTGACAAGTATTTCTCCGATACAAAATTCAATGGTTAACTCCGTTAAATGAGGATTCGAAAAGATTACCTACGTTAAAAATAGCTGTTTTTTATGTATTTATGCACAGAATTTGAAAATTATTAATTGTCAAGAAAAGAGAGGATCTCAATCGTTAAAAAAAGTAACCTGATATAATTCTATCCTCCATGGAATATATGGTGAAATCAAGAGGCCTGAATCTTATTCTTCTCTCCAAGCAAGTACGTATTTCGTTTTAAATTCATAAGATACTCATTTTATTCAGCTGGAACAATAATTGTATTTTCTTCAGTATTAAAACAAAATAACTTCATAAAACTGCGCATATTTAAGTTAATATGGAAGTCACTTAGGATCATACTTTATACAGCTTATCGAGGTGACGGTATTTAGTACTTATGCGCGCGTGTTTTTGGAGAAGAGGGATACAGTTTATTTTCATGTATTTTACATTATTATGTAAACATTTAGTCGTCATTACAACTTTTACCTTCAATAATTGCTATTTTAATGTTGTTGTGGTTTATTTCCATTGATACTGCAAAGAATACGTAAGTTTTCTCTTTGCTTGGTAAAAGAGGAATGAGTAAAAACATTTATTTTTGTATCCTTATTCTTTATCCTGGGAAACTAATGTTTGTGCCTCGTAGACTGAATAAGTTGACTGATGCTGAAGGTTCCATGGCCACCAGTTTAAGGTAAATGTAGCAACGTAAGCTAAAATACATACCAAATACTCGATTTTAATGACAACTGCGTACTGTTTGGAATAGAATCTTGCTCCCATGCCAGTTTTACAATTTATGCTCTTCTCTATCGACCTGATTCCCACCAAAATACTGCGCATTAAAAAAAGACGCTATTTATGACCCCATTGTCTCGTTTCTCATCGCTTAATTTTTTTGGTTAATGACTCTCTCTGTGGCGTCGTTACAAATTTTTAGGCTTTGTTAGCATATAGAGCTAAACACACTCTCCTCTTATGAAGGCGCCTTTGAATCAATGACTTTATTACTCCATTTTAGTCCCCTATTTTCATTACATATCCTTTTGTGGCCAAATTCTACCATTTTTGCAGAGGTGGCATGTTCATAAAATCGCTTTTCACGCACTTGGGCCATAGAAACTCGTAAACTTCACACCAGATGGACTTGCATAGTAGTTTTTTCCTCGAAAAATACATATTTATGACAGAATAAAAACGAAGATGTATGCTTAGAAAACAAAACAACCTGACTATTATCTACCGTAAAAGTTGTCGTATTAGTTGTTGCTGCATGCATAGTTGTCTTCCATTACATCAATTAAAAATAAGTACCGAATTATGACTGGCTATAGCTCTATTACCAAGTCACGACTTAAGCATATAAGTGCCCCGGTAATAATCCAAACATATGAGGCTCTTTTTGAATCGGTACTTATGCACCATCACTGTCAACACATGAGACATAAGTATAAGAAACGGGGTAAAAATATGATGCCGATTGTTATGGATGGTTAGTTTCCATGACGTTAGAAACCTCTATTAGAGAGCCCTTGTGCTTACTCAATGGTTATCTAAGACGTCTAAAATTATTAAGGAATAAGAAAAGTGAGGCTCCCTTTAATATAACTTAGTAAATGAGTATTTATAAATTCTAAGTCATCACTTAAGTCACTCTCAAACAATCATCCTAACTGTACAAGTAAATAAATATTGACCTACCTGTCGTTTTACAACCGAGCCAATTTTTTATTTAGAAATCGAAATGCTTCATTGTAGGATCAAGAATATTTTGGTGTTCACAAATTTTTATTACTATCACCGCCTCTCATTACACTCTAATTACACACCTCCATTTTTTTCCCGGTCAGTGATTTAATTTGCAAGTTTACAATTACTATCTCACGATAGCATGGATGTCCATCTCAGTCACAATGAATGCGTGCCAGAATTAGGAATTTGATTTGAGTTGGAGTGCTACGTTAGTACCAGAGAGAGAATTCAATGGAAAGGTGAAATTGTATGTATTTTGAGATCAAACACCGTGCTCCGAGCTTCATCAGGGTTTCTCGGAGATCATTTCTACATTCCTGTTTAAGATGACCCTTTAGTGACCAGCAATGAATTGTTCCTTTGGTAGCAGAAGCGTTTTGGCAGAGCGTGAGACTCAGAGGATACCATACTCCGATTGCCAAATTGTTCCGAGTCGCTACTCAAAGGACCTTGCCGCCGGGAAGTCGGGCATTGGGCTGGGTGCACCGGAGTAAACCACGGCGCGAGATAGAATCTGAAGTCTTGGACTCCCAGAGTAAGGAGCAATCTTCCTCCAACGGATTCTCAATCTCACGGTTAATAGGTCTCTCCTCTTTGGCCCACTCTTTGCCATAGAGAGGAATGCTGCCTGAGGTGAAGGTTGCAATTCACTTCCTCTTGATTATACGAAACCTTATCTACAGGGCTGCAGATAATGGATATTTTGATGAGTTCCATTTGGGGAATCGTAAGAGTCATATCGGAAGGCAGGGCACTTGGCAATATTGCCCGTTTCGTCTCGTTAATCAGCAAAATCAGGGCAATTAAACGTGTGAGACCGAGCCCCTCACGTTAACCTTATTCTGCAACTAATGTGATGAATCTAAAACCCATGAAAGAATACTTAACCTAAATTATGCCAGCAGTATTTTTACATATAGTAAATCTTCTGATTATGTTTTTAAAGCTAATTTAATAAGCTAATAAATTACTCTCTTACCGAAGTCGAGCACATTACGTTCCACTCAGTGATTTTCGAATGGCTTTCGAAACATTTGTCTATTTTGTTTAATCTCCCATATAAATTTGAACTGCAATATATGAGAAATAAAGTGCGTATTTATCCCATTATATTATTCTACCTTAAATATATGATAGTTTCGTAATTCACTGATATTGTGTGAAATTATAAAATCGGATGCTTTAAACTACAAAAAGTAAATTTGAAATTAACTTGGTTTTTATTACTGTCGTTAAAGACGTAAAGACGAGAATGGAGATGAAGAATAATGGTATAATCTCTTCTCTTGAGTTTGCCAGTCGAGGGTTTGTGACTCACTCTTAGTGATATTCTTACGAACCTGTCATTTATTGCGATAAATATGTAGGAAAATAATCCTTCTGCCTTGGCCGAGACTCGACCATGGATACCTAGATTTGCCTGAAGGCTTTATAGACCTTATATTTTTATTTTATTTTATAGAAAGATAGAAGGCTGAAGGAAACCATTAAGCTTTATAGACGTCCTATTTGTTGTTGTAATTAATGGATCTATCAAGGAGATAGATGTTTACAATTACTGGGCATACAATAATTATCGGCAGAGCTAACGAAAAACGTGGTAACAGTTGGATAGCAATGGAAAATTCTGAATTCAAGATAAAAACTTACTTCAACCTGCAGTGCTACTAAAGCAATAAAATTATCTTAGTTATTTGCTTCGCTTGGTAACACCTTGAAGGCAATGCGAGCTGTGTTTGCGATATGCGATAGAATATGAGCCTCTCAGGCTCACGTTATTGGTAATTTGTACCTTGCATGCTAAATTAAGTTCCTCTGTCATATTAATTCACTATCAGCATCCTTACCACTACGTTTGTGTCTCCAACCTATGTTAGAGATTCATTCATGATTTTCCGTGGATTTCTCAGTCGAGTTTCTAATTTTTCGGTCATCAAACTGCTCAACTTACGAGAATCCAGTGTTACTAACTTTTGTTTCCGTGTTGATTTTGGATATTTTAAATTTAAAAAAATCCATTTAGCAATCAGTCTCTTCTGAGCAAAATATGAATAAGAAAATGCATATTTTGAAGCACTTTCCACGCCTGTATTTCTGGTATTGGCTCTCGCATATTTTTCCAGTGACACCGGAACCCTGATATCGAATTCTTAACTTAATAGTCATCAAGCCCGAGAGCGGTTTCTTCTCATTGCTTCCTTTTTACTTTTTTCATTCATCATTCGTGCCAGTCATCATTAGTAGTGTTAACCCTAATGTTTCTGTATGTTCTATTCAGAGTTTGCCTAACTTCATTGGCTGTTCCCTATTTTTTTTCCAGGAATTTCGTCTGATACCAACGTTATATATTCCTTACTTTTCGATATTCTGTTGGAAAAAAACTATTTTACCCGTTTTCCTAGTTCCCGTGCTTACGTATCATCTAAAATGTTTCCATTGTAGCTTACTATCTCTGCGTTTTCCTAAGTTCAGATTTTTTTGATTTTTCGAATATTTACGAATGGAGAACTTCCTCACTTATCCTTTGCCTTGTAAGCTTTCTTTGCGCTATGCTACTCCGCACGCATCTGCCTCACCGCCCTTGTGGACCAGATAATTCTATTCTCCTGTTTCTTATAGCTCAGCTCAAGAGAGTCCTCTGTTTTTGTTTCCTATCATCATCTCACCGCAGCCCTTTAGAGATGGAAATTTTTGTTTCCGAGTTTTGCTTTCCCCTACATTCTTTCCCCGTGCTCGTTCATACCCTTGCCTGGTCTAGATTTTTGAGCCCGAATTTGTTAAGTCGCCTCTGAGCACCTCTAATATTTCGTCATGCGGTGTGTACTCTCGTATTGTATTTCATGATTACCGTCGCTCCATTTATACTTTATCCGTAAATTTCCAAAGCAGTGCCGTCCATTGAACCGAATACTTTTCGTGGAGCAAGGAATCTAATGCGTGGTTAATGATGAAAATTTCTCTAGTCATGTCATAAAATTTGTTAGTATTTTATGATACCGCCTTAAATTATTCTGTGTAAGGCAACCGTTTTAACAGGGTAACGCCCAAAATTATTTGTCCTATAGAACACCCGACTCCGTCATTTTTACTCCGTCTAAAGGATATTTATTTTTAATAATGAAAAAACAATTACATCTAACATATTATGGACTTTTGTTTCCTGTTATATCGTGCGCTTCTACCTGCCAGTGAAGATAAGCAAATTCCATTAATTCTGGAGTTTTAATGCGAGTAGACTATGACCACTTCATATGCACACAATTATTTTTTAGGGTCGTTCTTGAAATAAGCTATGTAACCACCTTTTCCCAACGTTACACAGTTTAATTTCTCCTTCAACTATGCTTAAGATTACACTAATGACATAAGTTCATGAAGAGCAAGCTGATTATGTTGTAACGTGAGACATGGAAATGTTGGCAAAGAGGTGATTAAATCGATTATTTCAACCAATGCCCCAAAATAATTGAGTGTTAAATTTATAGAGGATATTTACATGAATGCCACATATGTGACATTGTATTTGTGCCGTTGTTTCGACATGAAATTGATTTATCAAATGGTGAGCAATCGGTGTCTTGAACTTGAGACAGTAAGTGGGGCATATGTATGTTCATGACAGACTGACTGTCGGCATCACATTGATCGAATTCTCATTCCTCATACATTTTTTGCCCCTCTTACAGTGTTTCACCTCACGGTATTAAGCCGCGACAGAATTAGAGGGTAGTATAAAGAGCAAGGGGGATGTAGAGTAGATAGTAAGGTGGATTGGCGTCCTTTATATAATGAGCGTACATTGAGCATACTCCTCCATGACATGAGTGGCATTTAATGGGACTCAGGATTAGTAATCATCTTCATTAAAGCTATCTGTAAGACAGAGTCGACTTGACGCCTTCCGGCGTTATAGGTAAATCTGTAATTAGCTGGTACATTTTGGAACTTTGTAGTCTCTGCCTACCCCGGAAGGAAACAGCGTGAATTGTATGTATGTAGTCTCAACGTTTTGAACATTGCATAATGGAATCAAGGAAAAGCCGTGAGAGGAAACGGCTTTAACAGTAAAGGTGATATTTTTCCGGGCAGAGGAGTCAAAATGACGCCTTCATGCATTCTAATGCAACTGGATCTCAGTTACAATTAATATCTGATATGAATTAGTATCATTAGAGCATTAATGTAACCTCCCCATATAGCATGATAGAATTTAATTTAAAGTTAAAGCTATCATTTCCATGAAAAAGTATTTTTAAGTATAAAAAATAGGGGTTTTGTCAATTAACATTCATAGACCGTAAGTTTTCGGGATTATCATAAAATTATTACTACACGAAGACCGTTATTATCATATTCAAATCTTCTATTCAGTTTATTTAAAACGAGCTTGCTACGGCTTTTACGAATGTCGAAAACTTGATGAAACGATTTATCAATGATTCAATTAAGGTGAGTCATTAATGATCACAAGTCTGCAATATACAATCCGTAGTCTTCTATGATCCAATTAAATATATTCAAAACCTACAAAATATCAAGGTCCAACCGCTTGCTAGATATTTTTTCGTCCAAATAATTTCTATGCTTCCGATCAATAAGTATGCCAATTTAAAAAATGCTTCTTTTATGATGAAAGCTACTTAACACTTTTGAGTGCTATGGACGTAATGGTACGTCTTTCATATATTTTCTGAGGAGGACAATGGACGTACTAGGACGTCCATGGGATATCATTACTAACCCACGAAAGAACGCGCTTTTTTTGTTACGCGATAGCACGCGGGGTGGAGAAGAAACCAATGAGTGGTATGCAGTACTAAATATTTTAAAGAATCTTTATTTGACACTTTTGGCATAAGCAAATGTTTTACTTGCAAAAAATCTGAAATTAAAGTAACAAAGTTGCATATTATATTACGGTGATAACATAGTATACAAATTTTCTGATTTTCAGTGCGATTCATATTTGTTTACTTAATGTCTCCATTGTCTTTACGGCCACATAATATACGAGTGGATACACATAGCTCACGACATTAGTCTATTACAGGTATTGCACACAGCCTTTGTTTTCCTATTTTTTATGGGTAGTAAGCACTTCTACCATCAACAGAAAGATTGGCTTTTTCATAATTCTCAGGAAGACCTAATATTTCCCATAGCCGATTTCGCAAAAGAAATCGAATATTTTGTTGTTTCTCGCTTCTTAGCATATTTTCCCTAGTCATTAGTTTACCAATATCAGTCAGATTCTCCCCGCGACTGGATTTGCCTAAGTTTGTTTTGTAAATAACGATACTGTTGATTGCACCAATATTCATTTGGCTGCAAAAAAATGGTAAGGGGCCATCGACTGGAAATGCGAGAGACTGCGAGAGAATGCGACAGAAAGTGGACCGCAATCGATCTGAGTCATCTACCTCCCCATTTGTTGAGTTATAAAATGTTATAATTTCTGGTTTATTCGTCTGAGGATCTAAATTATCATCTCGATACATTGTTTATAAAAGTATGACAACCTTAACGTCTTTAGGTGTGTACTAAACAAGGGTAACTTTTTTTGAAAACCAACAGTGCTGTTTCTAACTACCTTGTCTTTGGACTTTGCGATGAACATAGGTGGTATCTCGCCTTTATTTTTTCTTAATGCCCCCACTACTGTTAGACCGTTTTTAGAAGTTCAAGTACTATCGGTTGGACCTAAACCAGTTATCAAGGGTGACATTTCTTCCAGTTTTATAAATATGCTGAACCAATATTTTCACTCTGGGATCTGGCCTGTGATCAACTTCATATAGACTGTGAATTTGCTTTCCAAATTAGACTTCTAAGTAAAGTATTTTCGCATCAACGCAGGCAAATATTTTTATCCCATATCTTGCGGGCTTGTTACTTACAAATTCATTGAAAATACCCCTAATGGGAGAAAATTTGCCAATTTTCCTGACTTTGCTTCTATCGTGAGTGATGTCCAATCTCATCATTCATAGCAAAGATTAAAACCTGTTAATACCCATGACATGTTTAATATATTCAGTCCCCGTACCATCTACTTTTCAGAGATCAATCTACGGCAGCTGGTCGTAATTGCATGGCTACAGTCTTTCTGGTACACATACATATGACTGCAAAGTGCAAAATAAACTTTAATTATGAATAAAAGTTCATGAACCTAGATTTAAGAGGATAGGGGGTCATAACTCCCAAAATATTTCTCCCAATCCAAAACTCCCAATTATTTCTTCTTCCCAAAATACATAACTCCCAATACTTGATATCTCCTAAAATACGAAACTCCCATACTATATAAAATGTTATTTCTCTCTGTATCTTCCGTTTCTACGTTCAATTGATTATAGTTTGTTTTCTTCTACCATAACCATGGCCGAAATTATTGTTAAAGATAATCGCGTATATTTACACAATGACGGTTTTTTGTATTTACGAAAAAATAAGGACATGAATATAGTTTATTGGAGGTGTCAAGAAAATCCCGCATGCAACGCTCAACTGAACACAACTACAGCTGGCCCTGGAGTACGTATTTAAAAGCAGCCCTCTGAACACTTGCGTGCTCCAGATAGAGACGCTGTTAGTGCTTTGAAAGTAATTGTCTCCATAAAACAAAAGCAGAAGAACATCAAGGAGCTCCGGCTGCAAAAATTATGAGAATCCTTCAAGATGTTCCAGCTGGAGTTCTGTCTCAACTTCCTGATAGAGCCTACATTAGTAAAATGATACCGAGGCATCGTTTAACCTGCCGCACCTTGTTCGATAGCAGACTTGGAAGACATACCTGGAAAATTCAAGACATCCAGTAGCGACGAAAATTTTCTTATACATATACGATTCATACGAGGACTCATATTACAATATACACTGCAGTCGAATCACAATTTTTGGTAATCGGGAAAATTTTAGGCGACTCATGAGAGCTCGTGCTGGAAATAGTTCTGCATCACACCCACAGTTCCAAGTGGAAGTGTCCCTGCCCAATTTTCTGATGACTGATTTCGAGTCAGCTATAATAAATGCTATAAAGCAACATGTAGGCAATGTGCGGGCTTGCTTTTTCCATCTACGTCAAAACGTTTATAGGCAGATCCAATCTAATGGACTACAAAACCAGTACAATGACGAAGAGGATAGAAGCATAAAAGAAGCAGCACAAATGATGTGTGGAACAGCCTTTGTACCCGTTGATAATGTCATTTCTACTTTCGATATCCTTTCTGACGAACTACTTGAAGATTTTCTACCCGTGGCCGATTACTTCGAGGTACTCGTACATTATTAACTATAGTACAATAAGTAATATAGTACAGTAAGAAATAATAACCCAACGCATATTTAATGCACGAGAGCCCAACATATTTTGGCAGACAATTTTCCTGTTCATAAGGACCTGAAGAAGCCGACTGCAATTTCGGAAAAACGTCGTCCACAAAAATGGAACGACGCGGAAGAACCCAAAAAATACTAATATACGAGTCAACCGCGGACGCCTTCGTAAGAACCATATTTAATCTAACTGAATTCTTGGTTTCCACCTGAGAAGCATGATATATATATACAAATATTTAATCTATTTCAAAATCTAGTTAACATTCCAAATTGATTAATTTTGTCTCTTTTTCCTCCGCATTTGTTCGTATAAATATCGGCTTCCACTGTACTGTCGTTTGTCTAGGGTATGTTTCATCGAATACGCTTAATTTTTATCAATTTTACAAATGTTTTTTCCAAACATTTTGCGATATTGTAAGGGGAAAAATCTGTCTGAAAACATAAGAGTTTTAACTATATTTTGTTTCGTTTTACGCTCATCTCGACATTGTGCGACGAGAGTTACTAATTTAAACGCGCAAAGGAAAAGATAACTGCCAGCGAATAAAATGACCTCATTACGTGTACAGGAATTGATTTTGCGGACAGGCATATGGAGAGACTTTGGATTTCATGCTGATAAAATAATAGTAATTGCGTATTGCTATATTCAGAGTTTTATCTGACATAAAGAAGCAGAATACTGTCATTTTTATCTAGTTTCTTTTATTATTAATACTTCACGTGCTGGGCTGGAATTGAAGGTCCTCTCAGAAAAAAAGAGGATATAACACACACCCGAATTTTGAAAGAGGTTTTCTCTTAAACTTAGGTTAATATACTTTAATTTGTTATTATACTTTATTTTGGTACTTTGTGACTAATGTATGTCTACAGAAAGGCTTCAGCCCTACAATTGCGTCAAGCTGCCGTTTAGTAATATTCCTTGGGCGTCCTAGTACATCCATCATCCTTCTCAGTAAATATCGGAAGACGTACAATTACGTCCATTGCACTCAAAGAGTTAGAGGGGCGTCATATGTAATAATTTTCAAATATGTTGCCTTATGTACGCTTATTTTATTTACCAGTCACATTCAATAATTAATTTTACCATTAACGTTAATTTATACGCTCATTAATAGGGATGTATTTTATTGGACGTTGTCGTATTGCGTTTGTAAAATTTCATAATGACTTGGTTTTTATTTCCTTTGTTCAGTGAACATCGCTATTTTAAGTTGAAATAGGGGTAAATTGTCTTAAGCGGAGTAAATAGGCACATCAAATTTAGGCATTTTATGGTGAGCTTAATCCCTATCTAGCCTTACGACCTTAACGTTTTCAGTCGAGAGCTAGTGCCCAGTGTCCCAGTTCCGCTTCGTCCCACGGCTAATGAAAGAAACATTAATTCAGAGCCAGCATCCGAAAGGTCACCACCACCAACGTGAATGTGTGCCTTAATGAACACCACGGCATGATCCACTGGATGTGCCGCGTTCCCCCAGATGGGATACGTAGCTTTAAAATCTCCAAAATTAATGTTCCCAATCGGTCCCCGGAAGAGCCGAGGGTAGAGATGCTGCTGCAGTCTGCGGACTGCATGTTAACTGAATGAAGCCCCGAACATGCACTTAATGCCGTCGAAACACACTCGCGCTCACATACGTGAGCGTTCGCCGATGCGCAAAAGCAAAGCACCCACGTTTCGCTTCCAAATTTCAGTTTAATCGATGACAATTCTTCCCGGGAAAATTGGAGAGTAGAAATCGATCGCATATAAGAGATGGGTCGCATCCACGGCGGTCAATTACACCAGCCTTGTCTTTTTTTATTTTGCATTTTTGCGGACGTAAATTACTCTCCGAGGCACCCGTATTCTGCAGTTCAATTGATGCGTGGGCTGAAAAATTAAGATAAGCCTTAAAAATCGAAGTTTTAGCAAATGGTATCCCATTGTATGGTATTAGACATTGGCATTGGTCCGTCTACTCATCCCGCTGCATGCCAGAAGTAGATATACACTTCTTTTTGTTATATATCTATTGGTTACTCTACTGAATGTAATTTTTAGGTAAAGTGTTTTTTGAGCTACCTGAGACATGTAAAAGCCAAGGTATACTCATTTCAACTGTGATAGCCCATTGAATCAAATAGATGCTACGGTTCAAAATAATTTAATTGCCATTTAATTAATCTGTATACTACCTGTGTAAGGCAAATGGTGTGAGGGTCTGGTAAAATAATGTATATTTCTTCACAATAAGGAACCCTCCACATTTCTAGCTTTCTTTAACCAGGAGCATCTTCCTTTTTTATCCTTCATATTTTCATCATAACAATGAGAGTGGAAATTAAGGCGTCAAGGTTAAAAATAGGTGGAAAGAGGTAAGTTTTTACCAGAGGTTATTTATTAGGCATTACATATTATTAATTGTTTTACATCACGTGTTGCTGTTTTTGAGAAAGTTTGTATTCATATTTTTAGGTGTCACTTGGTTCGAATCATTGGACTAGAATAATTACTGCTGTATTTCGACTCATGACTCATGTGCAGCTTATTTTGAGACCTATGCATTTTCATAAAATTTCTTGTTTATTAAAAAAAATTGAACGAACATAATTGACCACTATTGGAAGCATAAAGCTCCCTGTAATATATGTCCCTTGTACTTTAGAGTTGTACCAAGCTAAGGATAGTCTCGCTTAGATTCCTAATAACGTCAAGTGATAAGACATAGACCAATGTTTCCTGTTTAAACCCCTTGAGAAAGCAATTGTAACGTTAAAATTCGAGTATTCAAATCTATTTTATCCTATTTGACTATATCACTATGCTCACGGCATTGAATTTTATATTCAAAGGTTTTTTTAGTTACATGTTTCTCATCTTATGTACATTTAAATTTTCTCGTGCCATCTCTGCCTCGGGTTGGTTGAAGAAGAAGTATTTCGAAGGTATGTAACTATTATTTCAATTTTCAGCTCCCCTTATCTTTTTTATTTTCCTCCATTCCTTTTTCCAATCTTTTGGCTTATGTAAAAAACAACGCCCATTTTTTACCCTTTCTTTGGTTATTTCTACCTCAGCAGTTCTCTTCCCGCCAAATTCCAATTCAATGGGATGAGGCTCACACCTCGCACCAACCTGCACCAGCGCTTCCATGAACGGAGCTCGATGCAAAGTAACCCACCTCAAGGTTGTTTGTTGCTTCCACGCATTTTTTCTCTTTGAATCCAAAATCAGGTGCAGAAATAACACAATGGTGTATGCATGCCCGCAAGGAGCAGAATCGATATCTTCACATTTTTCTCGCGGCCAACTTCCGTGAATCCTTCAATGTCATCTAGCCACATGCATTACAACAGCGTAGCGGCACGTATACGCTTCTTTCACGTCATTCTTTTACAATTTTTTTTATCTTGTTTTCCCTCATGAACTAGGAGTAATAATTTCTTGCTATCAAAGTTAGAACAGAAGATCATATTTTCGTCAATATGCCTTGAAACTTCAATCAATTCATCATTTTTTTCTTTCTTTTTGACAAACTAATGAGAAAACTAGGAATTTTAATTTTCTGTATTCCGTACTATTGCGTGACCTGTTTCTGGACTCTCGGACGTTTAATAAAATTTGACACTTCAAAGATCACAAAGTGCACTTTAGGATAAAGCTGCTACAATACGCGATATTTAGGGCATTGTTATTACTTATTTGGGCCGATTATATTAGTTTACATTATTTGACGGTAGAAGCAAAGCTCTATCTCAATCGAGGATGCGTGTCTTTCACCTAGAAGGTACATGTGAAGTGAACCAGGAATACGCGGCATCTATGTTTCGTGGATATGTGATTTAAAAACAAAATACCCTCCTCCAGGCAATGTGTACCTACACTAGAACAAGTGGTAATGTACGTGAAAGGAACTAGGGGTTAGAGTTGCAAAGCACCTTGCCTCTCCTCATAAGAGTAATGGGTGAAATATCGTATTTACATAATTAATGTTTACACGACTAAGCCACGAGCACAGTATGTGCTCATTTGAAATTTAATAATTCTCGGATAAGTGAAAAAATTAGCTGTGTATTCCAAAAGCTTTGGGTGTCTCAGTCTATCGCAAAAAATGATATTAAACTGCTTATGGATTTACAACTGAAAACATCATGTTTGTATGTGCCAATACGAAACAAAACTGGAATTTCTGTATCAGGCATGCACTTGGATGTAACAGTGGCAAAGGATGCGATAAAGAAACCAGGAATCATTTTGTATTAATTATTAAGGTAAAATAGAGGGAGAATTCTCCAAAGGAAGACCCAGGAATTAGTTTATTGGTCAAATAAAGAGAAAAGTACATAGGAATAAGTAACCAGGAATTAAGGGAACCAGCATTATTTAGGGAAGGGTGGAGAGCTTCAGTCAACCAATCTTAGGATTGAACGACCAATGATAGGAGAGTGATCGGAGTGATTCAAGTTGGTGCACAATTAATGGCTTATTTCGGCAAAATTAAATCAAAGTTCAAGCGCCGCCTGCTGCTGTAAATTAAAGAGATTCTACTGGGAGACAATATTATCAGACGCTGCTAGGAGTGTAGTGAACAACCAATGAGAAAGAGAAGAAAAACGAGAAATATTGTGAATTATGTAGTAATTCAGTATATAATAAGCATTCAGTAGATATTGTAAGGTGTTTTTGTGATAGCAATATGATTTCACGTTCACAACAAGTAATTGTAATTGATTTGATATAAAATCTTAATTTACCTGTAAAAAGTTTGTACAAAAATGTTTCATTGGTACAACCAGTTGCATTATTGTTAAAAACAGTAAAAACTTTGTTAGAGCTCTGTGGATACCTGGATACCCCAGCTATAATATGAAGTATTTGTTGAAAAAATATTTCAATGATATACAAAAATATGTTTTTGTTCTGTGCGTATTTTGATAATATATTTCGTTGAATTTTACCTGGAATAATTAAATATTTCCAATGGAACATTGGAAATTCTTATATTTTGGACCAAATGGATACCAGGGTAACATGCCATTAACATATGAGTGACGTACGTCGTCGCCACATGTGGTCGTTTGGTGGACGATTGGACGCTATGTTATGTTTGTTCATTGGCCATAATCTTTGACGAACAAATTTATCAGATGATACTTTTATACTCCTTTTTAGCACATATTTAACGTTGCTGTTGCCAACGGAATCACAGAATATTGACCCTAAACTCGTACGAAGGTAATATGGTAACCTTATTAGTCATAAGGATAAAAGTTATTAACTAAATCAATACGCCACTCATATAAGTTATTTTCATTCCTTTGGATAGCTCCGGCTCTTGGGAGGAAGGGGAAAATGCACTAACTTTCATCGTTCAAATTTAAGCTTTACACGTGAGATTAGCCATTTTCGCTGAATTACTAACTTGTATTGGCTGAAAATGTAGAAAAAGGAAGTAATTTGAAGAAACACGACTTTTGAAAAGGCCAATTCCCCTCTCTTTCGATTATATCAACACATCTTTTTAAACAGAGAATCCAAAACGTTGGAACCGGAGGTTACTTACTTGTTGCCATGTACATCCTGGCAGGCATATCACAGAAGAAAGCAAAACTTCTATGAGGTACTATGGCGACATAACGATTTTTTTAAACTATCTACCTATCCGATAATCAATGCTAATGAATTTACGTACTATCTGCTGCTAACTTTTCCAAACAAGAGTAAGTAAATCAGTTTCCGATTCATTGTTTTCAATTCATTTCAATATTTCATTTCTTCAATCGAAAATTAAAAATTTCATATTTGGTATTGAGCTCAAAGAAAATTAGTTCAGATAAAAAAGTGCCTTTTATGAACCATACCGGTCTATCTTATTTCTCTCGGCTAAATCTTTTTAAATCAGTGTTGTTACATCATCCCTTATTTTAATAAGATTCTTTAAATTCGTGTTGACGGTGAAGCTCACAAATCCGGGAAGAAATGTTGAATTTAAGGAAACTACTTAAAGAACAGGACTTTTCTTGTCGAGAACCTTTATTCAAGTCAGAATTCATTGTAGTAAATCCACCGAAAAGTTTTCTTTTTCCTGCCAGTTGTGGTGACGTAATGGCATGAACAGCGACGTTTTGGTCTTGTGGCGGGTGGCCCTTGCTTAGCAGAACCCATTTCCTGGGTGGTCTGCCCCCCCTGACCGAGACCTCCATTGTGGCCTCGCCGAGTGAAAGGGAAATTATTGAGCGAAAAGGGTAGAAGGGGTAAAACAACGGCTTTCTGCTTTCAAGATCCAGAGAGAAAATTGGCAGCAAAAACACAGAATATCGGTGTAAAAGGCCAGGTGAAAGTCCGACCGGCATAAGAAAAAATATTTTTCTAAGTGATATGAACATCAAGGTGTGGCGGCATAACATTGAAGAAGCACAATTTTTATTAATTGGAATTTATCAGGTTGTAGACCGATAGCTGTGAGTTCTCTTAATCAGCGAGTTATATCCCTCAGGAAAATCAAAAATTTTGCATAAAACTCCAGATGGAATGAAGAGGGGTTCTAATGTAAATGGCCCGTGTATTCCATTTTCCCCTGAAAATATCATGAAATACTTGTCTTCTTCATTATTCGGTGGGAAATTTGGCAGCAAAACAAGTAGTATTTCGGGAAATTTTCATTGAATGTCAGCCATGTGCAAGAAAAAGTAATGAAATGTGATGCGGACTTGGATTTTTAGGACTAGAATAGGAGGCCAATGTGGATTCATAGAAATTAGGCTATTGCTAGAACAATACCAATGGAGCCTAAGAGTTAGGTCGTGACGAGCAAGATACTTTAATTTGCCTTCAGTTGCGGTCAAGAAATGTGGTGGCAATTGGCCGAGGAAAATGGGTGTTCCTGACTTAGTATCGAACCAAAATATTTTCAATTCTCTGGTCAATGCGCTACCAAAGATTTTCACTAGGATTGAATGTAAGCCAAGGGTTCATGATTCGACACCAAACTGTCACGACTTCTTCAGAGTTCCCAACTGGCTCGTATTTTTTTTGGACACAACAAGTTACTACAAGATACCAGCTGTACACAACTGTAGTGATGGAACGCCAGAATTTACTGATTTAAGTTAAAATGCTTACGTTAACCATGAGCAATCGTAGTTTATTTTCATGTAGTGGCTGCTGATGACATAGACTCTGAGTGATAATTGAGAATTGTCCTAAACAATTCAGACTTTGATGGGTTAAGTGGCAAACTATTAATATACAGCCATCCTTACTATGTCACAATAAACTTTCAGAGCTCTTACCAGAATAAATATGTCATCTCTAAGTCATTATTCTAAATTGACGGGAAATTTATTCCTAACTACATTTTTAGTTCATTTCTGCAGTACAATTATATTATTTTTTTATGATCAATTGTGTATCTCTTGTTATCTCTTTTGTATCGCATGTGTTCTCATCTTCAGCCAATCCTAGTGGTTAAAAATGCGAAGGAAGGCCATAAGTTTTCGGAATACAGTGTTATCTGGCAAAGAATGGAGGTCAGTTTTTTGAGAAATGAATGTATAATGGTGTAGCAGGGAATGGCTAGCGATGATGATGGAACAGAGGAGAGCATAGAGATGAGAATTGCATTCAACCAATTCTAGATTGTTGACGGATGATGATGGACCATATTCCTGTGGTGTCCTTAAGCGAATACTCCATTAGAGCTGAGATTATTGTCGTTAACTCATCTTCCATTGAGTAATTGCTTTCTCCCGATTTGTGATGTAGCGGCGCCACGGAATTGAGGCTCAAATTTCGTACTTGGTGGAGCATGAAGTTGTACTCGTTTATGCTTTGATTCAACACGGCAGTAAATTATTTTATTTTGACGATTTATTGACATTTTGCTTATCTTCGGGTAAAGTTTGAAAACATAGGATTGCATAATGCTCTTCCTTAATAGGTATAGACATGTAACTAAGTGATCAAAGTAGCAGGAACATCAACTTTTTAGCATAACATTGTGCATATCTTTGCCCTATGTAGGTATTAGTATTTTATATTTTAGCAGAAAAGCAGCTTTAAAAACCTGCATTTTGAGGTCATTTTCAAAGGCGTGACCTAGAGACGTTTCTGTTCTCCCTGCGAGGAGGGATAACGCTAGTTGTAGCATTTGACCTACATAGAGTTTTTACGGTGACTTCTGCAGGAAACCTCCGCTCTGGCACTACTTCAGATGAATATAAATATTTTCAAATGCGAAACATGACACGTCACTTTAGTTAAACCGTTCTCGCGATAGACAATTACGATTCATTGTCACTCTGTTTAGAAAACTGAGTGCATTAATTTAAAGAGCTTCACTTGATAATAAATTGAGTTTTTAAAAACTGAAAGGACCATAAATGCTATGTTACAAATACACAATACGATTAGAGGTAAAATAATTCTATTTGAATATATAATTAAAATTTTATGAGTTACCTGGAAAGGTCAGTACATTTATGACGTCGTTATCGCCGATATTAAATTGTGTAACGTTGTAATTAGGGTGTAAATTATTTAATTCTCATTTCCATACTGCGTTTATTGCATTGAGGAGATTTTTGGTGGTAAAAAAAATTTAAGCCTCTTCGCTTTTTGTTTCTATAAAATACTGCGTACAACCTGCTGTGCTTAAGAACTGCTGTTAGAAAGTACAGGCCAGCCAATGTATGGCCTTGAGTCTCATTAAAAGGGCTGTACTTCCTTGCCCTTTTGACTCTTTGGTAGCCCTTATAGTTTATTGCAATCTCTAGTAAACCGGGAAAACTTCCAAATATATATTTCCGGGATATATTTCCAAAATCGCGACTTCGGCCATATTGAGAAGTTAGATTTATAACAATGGTATTTGAGTTGAAAGGTACGACTACAAACCAGGAAATAGTATGTAAAAATTCGTGTGTGTGGTGTCACCCTCATATGGTGTGGAAGCATAGTCCGTAGGAAAAGGTGAACAGAAAAAACTGGAAGCCAATGAAACCTGGTCCTGGAGGAGAATACTAGAATAAAATGGGTGGACAAAATAATCAATGATGAAGTGTACAGAAGAGTGGAAGAGGAAAAGACCATATGGAACACCACGCAGAAAAGAAAAACTGGTAGGATTGGACACACCCTGAGACACATTGGGTTTGTGAAGAACATAATTGAAGGCAAAATAGAGGGAAAAGTCCCCCGATAAACACGCAGGAATTAGTTCATGGGCCAAATAAAGAGGAAAAGCCACCAGGAAGTAAGGGAAATAGCTTTATTTAGGAAAGGGTGGAGGGCTGCAGTCAACCAATCTTAGGATTGAAAGACCAATGATGGTAAGAGAGTGCTCGGAGTGATTCAACCCGATACTCAATAAATGGCTTTTTTTGGCGAAATGAAATCCGAGATTTGTGTGACACTTGGTGATGTGGATCAGAGAAAATGTAATGGGAAGAAAATTTTTATCAGAAATTTCTAGGAATGTAGTGAAAAACCAAAAGAAAGAAAAGAAATAAATAAAAACAAGAAAAAAATATGAATTATGTAGTAATTCAACGTGTAGTGAGCATTCGGTATATATATTTAAGTGTTTTTCTCGCAAATTAATACAAAATATTTTGCATTAATGCCAAATAATTCTCAGTGATTTGATATAAAACCTTAATCTACCCATATCGATTGTTTTATGAAAAGGTGACCAAATATGACTAGAACCCTACGAAACCTGGTGTTGTAGGATGATGATGAAGATAAAACAGACGGAAAAAAAAGAAATTATGAACTGTACAGAAGAGTAGAGGAGGAAAGGACCATATAGAAAAGAGACCAAGATGGATTGGACACGCACAGAGAGACTGGGTGTGTGAAGGATATAATTGAAGGCAAATAGAAGGAAAAGTACCCAGAGGAAGACGCAGGAATAAGTTCATGGACCAAATGAAGAGGATATTACATAGAGATACCAGAAGGTAAGGTAGCTAGCATCAGATAGGGAAGGGTAGAGGGCTGCAGTCAACTAATCTTAGGATTGAACAACCAACTAATGATGATTTGAGTTGATCCCAGAAGAGCTAACGTTAGTTTTAGTTCAATAATGCTACATATAGACCTAAAATACTTGTTGTTAATTACTGTTTTTTGTTAAGCCTCCTATCCAAAAATAAATTTATAGATACTTAATGCTCAACAATTTTTGGTTGAAATGCAAATTTACTCTCTTCTTCACTTGATCTAAAGTTAAAAAGAACCATTTCCAGCAAGAATTTCTACAAATTAGTTACGGAGAAAAATGTGGATACAATTTCATTGCAAGAAGTGGGAAAGAATGTGCCCATTCAAAAATCGGTTTATGCAATCTTGGATTGCTGCTACTAGATTTATTTCATGTTTTTGTATTAGCATGAATGTAGTTGTTATTGTTTAGCTACTGAAGTTTCTCTTTTCATACCCTAAAGTCATAAAACCTAAATGAATTTTTTTGTGAGAAGCTTGGTAATTTTCAACTCCATTCTTTAAAGCCAATAATTCACAGCTCAAGCAAATCAATTTGGCATTTCCATGATCAGTTATCCAATAGAACTATAATGTAGTATATTAAAGTCAAGATAGTAATTAATAAAAGTTAGGGTGACAATAATCATATATTTTTCTTCCTTTTCTAATTTTTTGATTGTTTGATAGAATTATATCGTAACTGAGGATATTAAAGAGAAAATAGTTTAATACTTAAGTTTTGGAGATCACTGATTAAAGAAATAATTTTTAATCATTGAAAAATAAGAAATATGTTTGCTCAAAACATGATAAACATGTAGTCAACAAAGAGGTTATTCGTGTGTTATAATAATTGGGTTAATTCGGGTGCGGTTAATTGTGCGCGAGAGTATTGTCAATAATATTATATGTACCCGCGAGCCATTTACGGTCCTGCCCTCCTTGAAACAATTAACTTTCTGTGACAGAATCCGAACTAAATATACACCCACAGGTGCGTTTCCAGTAATTATTCAATAATTGATTTCGACTCAATTGCTGTATTGTTATAAGTTAAGGCAACTTCATCACCTATCTGGTGTAAAATATTTGTTTGGTGTTACCTGGGTCTATGAAAATTTAAGTGTGGAGTTTATTTAATACTACAGTGTTAGTAATTTTTTTTGAATAAACTGTTTCTGCGGAGATCCTATACACGTGTGAGACAATAGCAAGTGAAGAATATGGCAAAATCTCTCATGAAAAATATTGCCACAAAGTCAAATGACTCAAAAATGGACCAAATTTGCAGCGAAAAATGCGACTTTCAGACAAATACGAAGTGGAGAAGATAATTGATTGAAATAATTAAAAACTTCATTTTTCAGCCATTTCTGAAAAAATATTCCAACCCGATATCCTCAGGGAAATTAATTTTAAAAAGCATAAATTATGAAACCTCTTGGATCATTATTGCTTTCATTGATATTTTCAATATTTTATATCGGAAATTCATTATCACATCATGCCAAACTCGCGTTAATAGCGAATTATTTTAATTAAATAGTTTGGTTTCCACATCTATGGTGCGTTAGTGATACGAACGACCCCGTTGGCACCGACCATGGTAACTTTT
Organism: Ceriagrion tenellum; assembly: GCA_963169105.1. NCBI lineage: Eukaryota > Metazoa > Arthropoda > Insecta > Odonata > Coenagrionidae > Ceriagrion > Ceriagrion tenellum. The sequence goes on along the minus strand of OY720636.1, from coordinate 35,093,149 downwards.
TCCTCCGTGGTATATAATGTATCATATCTACAAGTGCTGTTGCCAGCAATTAAAATTCAATGTCCGCTAAATACAACATTTATCTTGTGATCAACATTAATTATATTGAAGTGACTAACAAGTAATGAAAAACAAATATGGTTGAAAATAGTGAAGGCAAAGGGGGTTTTGCTAGGTACTCAAATTGCTTTTCCAGGCTGAACAGCCTGATTGAAATCTTTGTAACCGGTAAAAGATACTTGAAATTGCTTTTTTGAAAAATTCCAGAAGTCTCCTTTTTTTTACTGTTAGTTTTGGAATTCCCCTTGAATACTTCCGTATTTTGTTAAGCTAGGGTTAAAAACCAGATTTATTTTCCAAATAATTAGTTCATTGCAAATCTTTTAAGGTCCAATACTGTTTCATGTACATATACAATTGTATAATTTACTCTATGTTTGCTTCCATGTCATTCCAACAATTTTTTTTCTTTCAGTCCTGATATTTTTTCCTCCCCAATCTGGCGCTTCAAGGCAGATGCTCTTCCTGTCGGAGAAAATCTCATCGCTAAACACTCCCTACAGAGGAAGTGCCATGTGCTGCAGCCAATGGCATATTTCACAATTGGAGGGTATAATAAAATTATCTCTCTTAAGTTTGAGACGTGAGCAGAACCTTTCTTTAATTTCAGAGTGAATGAATCAAGTTTGATTATAATACCACTTAATGAATGATTCAGGGAGGCTATTATCTTAACGACAAGAAAAATAAAAGCCAATAATCTATCTTCACAATAAGTGAACTAAGAGGAGTAGTTAGACTTCTTTTGATTACATAAGACTTAAGCCAAATTTTGCTCTGCGGAATAATAATTATAATTAATTTTCATAAAATACCTGCATAATATTCCATTGATTTCCATGGAGTTGTTTTGGAAAATTAATACTGTAAATACAATGGGCTATTATATTTCCTATTTTGTATCTACCGTATGGGGTTCAATCATTATTTTGATATTTAAATATCGCTTAGATACACAATTTATGGTCAACTTTATGAATAAATTTAGGGAAATTGCTCTTTATCCTTTGAAAACTTTGAAAACTTGACACGGACTTCCAGTTTTTTTAAACGATGAGAATATAAATTTTGATTGAGAACTCAATTTCAATTCAATCACGGAGAAAGTCAATTCTGTTCTCGGATATAATATTGTGAGCTATAATTGAAAAAGGCTTCAAAGTTTTTAAAGTTTTTCTATAATTATGAATTATCACTCATTGTAATGAAAGCAATCTGTTCAAAAGTCTCTTTTTCATGAATGTGCATGTCACTAAGAAGGTTATCCACAGCCCTTGGTTACGCAACATCTGCCGGCTATCTGCTTATAGCCCCCGCAAAAGACAATGGCTATCAGTGTCGTTGAGAAAAACACGCATTTAAAACCTAATTACTAAAAGTAGGGTGGTTATCTTCGAGGAGAATGGTGAAAGATAACAGTACTGCAAGGATTCTTAGGAAACTACCCTGTACTGCAGTAGGGTTATGAATGCATCTACATAGAGAAATATCCGTCTTGGCCATAAAAGCCGCTGCGATAAGCACAGGCTTTGACGCATTCCCTTTATCAAAATCACGGGAGCAATTTGTAGCCCGCCTGCAATGCCGCTCCTGTTGCCGCGGCAGAGGAATGATTGATGTTAGGTTTAAAAAATGACAGGATAGCGTTTTCGTTGTACCGGAGTCTCTATTTTGCAAAAGGTTGATGGTTTCGAAGATTAAATATATCAGTCTTGCCGTGTTGCTGAGCGCGTAAAAACTTAAAGCAAATGCGAAGACATTAATTTTCTATTTCCCTTTAGATTCCATGTCAGTCGTGTAATGTTTCTTCGATATTCAAATTCACTTTGGCATTCGCCATGACCTGATTCTTTTGCTGTCCGAACAAAATTTTTGTTTATACGTGCACGCTAATGTGTTTAGGTGTTTTAAAGTCACCTGCGGTTTTTCATAACGTAGATGTACTCGTACAGTCCCACGTACATAAAAAATCAAAAATCCCTCACCATTTCCTTGTGTTGATTTTCTGGAAAAACATTAATATTTGTTAATGCTTTAGTGATTTCTCCTTTCTACTTAAGCATCATGGTGGACAATAAATTACTTTCTGGACTGTTACTCGAAAATTTTATCTTTTAAGAACATATTTTTCATTTTCTATTTGGACGTTTAAATAAATTCAAATAAGTTCGCTCATATTTGATACGTAAAACAAAGCTTTAGTCTCATGATGTCAACGGAGCATTCATTTTCCTTTCTCTCTCGAATAAGTTAGAAATATTTGACCTCTTTTATCCATTTCTCTGGTCCTACATCTTCACCCATATACATTGATTCCCTTGATTGGCATTAGCAAATTCTAGTGAATAAACATCTGTGGAACAAAATTTAAATACTATGGACAGAAAAGGTTTTAAAATCGCTCATTTTATTATACAAAATTACAGTAATATATCAAACTTACTTCAAAATTAGCTACTTCAAAATCCATTGCTTGAACTTCAGATAATCTACCAAACAATTTGCCTTGATTGAAATATAATTCATATGCCATATTCTTAAAAATTTATATTTTCACTTATGAAGAGTACGAAATTAACTATAGGAAAAAAGGTCTAGATCATTTCTTAGCCAGATGACGTATTTTCTTATCGTAAGTAAAGCACTAGTGGTAGTATAACGACAATTGATTGGTTTAAACAACACTCACTGTGTTGTACAGATCATGTGCCTGTTATCCTCCTCCCTTCACTACTCCTCGTAACTTTCACATGTAAAAGCGAATTTTCCCTTCGCCTTTCACCGACCCTCCTTTAACTCCAGTTGACGGATTATGCCATCAATGATGGCCTCTTGCTTGCATCCTCGGGCTATCAAGCTATCCGATGACCAATCAATTCTTCCTAAACTCTCCTTGAACCTCTGGCTTAAAATATATTTTGCGATTCCCAGCCGTATTTCTCTATGGCATTCATCTCTCATCTCTCTTTATCCTTTACCCGATATCCGTGACTGGGCGGCTGACATTTGATCTGCAAATACCAGTTTACTGCTCGCAGTATCAAGAGAACGGAAACCTCTACCTGTCGTCCTCGGTAAACCTTTAATTTCTATAGCATAGACCTTATGAAAGATACAGTGTGGAGGGGAATGAAATATACTTAAAAGTTTTAAGTTATTACTCTGTTAATAACATGGAAAATAAAAATATAAATATGATATGAATTCACTCGTGTGACTAAGAGACATAGACATAATTACTGTAATTAGCCTTCATATTATCTGGTTTTGTCAGAGTTCGAACCCAGATTTTCTAGAATTTCTTTGTTTTGCGTTTTATTATTGTATTAGAAAAACTCCGATCCAAGCATGGCTGATTTGATATTTAGTTAGATTCTTATCATTTTCTTATATATGTATTTTATAATGCGCAAAATTTGTAAGTTTCGTAAATTTCATATCATTGGTAATAACTTTTTAGTACAAAGAAATGCATTATTCCTTAGAAGAGAAACCGTCATTAGAAGCTTCGAATCTCCCGTTGGAGCGTAACCCAATAAATCGTATTTTTTAACACTCACACTCATGTTAAAAGAATGTGGCCAGAATTTTCTATGATGTCATTATAAATCCTAAAATAACTTTAAATCAACATGTGTAACTGCTTAGTTAATTACTCTTTCATCCAGCAAGATGCTACGTCTTAATTTTAGAAGTGCACTTTACTCAGAATCCCGCCATCCCAACCATAAAATATGACCGAATTTGATAAAATGTTTACCCTCGTGCGGAACAGTGTTGAGAGACGAAATAGAAGGTACGGTCGGGTCGGATCCGACCCGAACTCTTTTTGATGAGGTTAATGGTGGAAATAAGTAGGCTGTAAGCATTTTTATTGCATTATAAAATTTACTGGCCAAAAAGTATGAAGACGCACTTGTTTCTAGTTAAGAGAAGACTTTGTATTACCAGCCAACTCATCCTCCTATGAAGAGAGGCGGGAACAGGAGAGCGACAATTAAACGCTCGGATCGGATCTGACCCCCACCGTACCGTTTGACGGTTAAAAAAATATAATTTCCTAGAAAACGTATTTCAAATGCGCATTTAAGTGAGTTCCGTAACTTGTGGTTCTTGAACAATAGTGTTTCAGCATGAAAAACATAAAAACAGAGTAGAATCCGTTATTATTATATTCGAATCTCCTGTTTGGTTCCTATTAGCCGAATTTCTAAGACTTTCACGTGAGAATGTCGAAACTCCCCTGCATAAAATCTCCTGGATTTCCTGCATAACATTATATATTTCTTAAATGAAAATCCATTTACGCTTTTATATCCTTCGCTCATCTCGTAAACCGTCTACAGACTCTATTATCCTCCCAATAGCCCTAATCACGTTTTCCTAAATCGTCATTTCAAACTAGTAACCCAGTAATACGTCCTTCTTCGGTCATAAATTTTTCAAGTCTGATTTCAGGGTATCATTTTAGTATACCGACGCTGGAGTTTAGCTGGAATTAATTACTTGACTTCATAGTTATGTCAGAAATAGAGCGCGCTTTGGGAGATCTCGGATATTAGCTGTCCAAAGCAGCTGACGCAGCACCTCGGATGAATAACTTTATAACGTGGAATATGTATGTGATTGGTGTAATACTACCGCAGTAATATTTATTCGTAAGTTCGTGACAGTGTGATAAATTCATGGGGGTCGCACGAACAAGCCCGAATAGGAAAGTTAGTCACTTAGCCGTTTTATTACCTTGTTTAGTGGCGTTTAATTTATATTTCAGTCGTATTTTGAAGACTAACGGATCTTATCTGCTGAGATTGAAGCCTTTTAGGGTAGTATATTATAATAAGTTCCATTTCCTTTCTGTTTCACTTATATAATTGCTCTTTTGGTGATTTCAACATGTCTGATGGGAATTTTCTCTAAATCACTTTCCTTGACTTTATAAAGGAATGACAATAAATGTGGTAATTTGGGTTCAAAGACTAGCCTTTTCGATGATTGGCCAGTGAAATTACCTTCCTTACTTTTTGATCCTGTGGAGAAAGCTTGATATACCGTATCCAATTCGACGAAAGACGTCAAACTATGCACAGTTTTTTTGTGTTTATTTTTTATTATAGGTCAATATCGAAGCTAGATATTTCTCCTGCACTCTTCCATTTCCCATAGCATTCTCCCAATAATTGACTTAATTCAGTTTGGTTACGAATTCTTACAGATCTTCCAGGAAACTCCGGGATAATGATATTAACTTATAAAACCTCCGAAATAAAGATTTGTTCCGCCCTTTATTGCTGTTAAAATATTTGGGGCCGAACTTAATTTATTCAGAGTGTTAAACAAGGGATCAAGAGGTATTACGTAATAATAGTCGTTACTAGTAGCTTTAGTATAATTATTCAAAGTCCAACTGTCACAATATATATAAGGATAGTCTTCGTTCTAGCATTTGATAGTTATCTCATAGCTTGGTGTTTCTGACAGGCTAGAACAAATTCACCCAACACTTGAATTACCGAACAATCATGATAAGTTCCTTCCTTTTAAGATGAACTGTATTTAGGATTTAGAAAAACTCTGGAATACGGTTAGCATGGTACAAAGCAATTTGTAAAAATAAACCTATTCGTTTCGGATAAAAAGTTTGGTGTCTGATCCATTCAAATGGCCGTATAGTTCACTCAGCGCCCATTAGCGGACATTACACAAGATTGCCAAATTCACTACATAGATACTGGTCCGGAAAGGTGTCTTATTATTCGTATCGTATCGCATCATAAAGTGGGCTATTAATCAAGTGGATCAAATAGCTGGCCAAAATTCCAAAAGTAGATTTTTTTCAGCCTGGACATTGATATATGGAATAGACACTCTCCTTTTATTGATGCGTAAGTTCTTGCGAATTATTAATTTTCAGTGGCTTAAAATTTCCAAAAGAAGCCGGAATTCAGTTTTTGATGAATATTACCAAAATTAAGAGGTTACAGAAACTACTTTACATGTTAATTGGGATAAAAATGTATAACATTTTTAAAAGACCTAGTCTTTTCAAACTTGTTGTTGTTCAAACTTGAAATGACGGCGATGGATTTTTGGTCTACCTTTGTTGGAACTAACCATTTATTTTATAATTTATAATATTCAATAATTTTGTTTGATAAGTTAGATCACTCTTTAAGCGTTGTGATGACTTGGGTTTACGGTGCGGAATGCGAAATTTTAGCACAAATCGCATTCAAATATGTTTTTTTATTTTATTTTAAAAATTTTATTACTCACTTTATTAAATATTTGTTATATCACGGCATGGTGCCATGATATTTATTTGAAATCATTATTACGTTATGAAATGTATATTTTCGCATTTAGGAGAAAACCTGTTCATATGTCGTCAATCATTTCGAAATGTGGTAAGTATATGTCAAATGTTATAAGACTTGGTGTTAAATTGACGAGAAATCTAATCACTTATTCAGAGTTTTATGTAGATCTTAACGCAAAAATTAATCACTCCAACCACCTTAAAACGCATATGCCAATGCTAACCATATTCTTTTTACAGATAGCAACAAAATTCTTGAATATTTGGTCATTCATAAATTTCACTCACAGCCAAGGTTTTGCCAAATATATAGGCATTCTCATGACTTGGATACACAAAAAAGAGACATACTCGTACTTCCAGGTATTTATAAATATTAGCATAAAAGTTAAGAAATAGTTATAATTTATCGCTAAACATATTTTTTACTTTATGCTGTTCTTTGACATTCTTTTGACTGAGAAACAAATCGTGTTTGATTCTTCTCTCCTCCAGTGGGACTAAATATCCCAGGAGGTCGTATTTATGAGTAAACATATCCATCGAAATATACCTTGTCAGAATATTGTGATAACAAGATCATGAGATGAGAAGATGACTGACGACTGTTAGCGCTCCCAAAGGCGTGTGGAGGCAGAGGTATGATAGTTCGATGGATGGATTTTGTTGCTCTACAGCTGAAATCGTTCAAACCTCACTGCCATAGACAAGGGAGGCTCGGAACTGCTTTCCTCAATAAAGCAAAACTTGGGCTTCTGATGCCAAAAAGCAAAAACCAGGTTTCTTGGTTCACTACGAGGTCATATGAATTGTGACCGGGTTTTGAATTTATCCCTCCAAAAACTCCGTTCTCACTCTTTTCTCAATAGTTCGTAGCCACTCCTTCTTTCTCCTATGGGCTGTCCCACGGGGTTAAGTGCTCAGCTGAAGTGCCGGGCGATTCGTCTGGCGAAACAATCCTTTCCATACTAACGTACTAAAAGGCATTAAAGTGGACGCTCTTAAAATAATCAATCGTGTTGCTCCTTTCCTTTGAAATTTCTAATTATGGCTAATATACAAAATGATGAGATTAACGTAATAATATTTAGAGGCATTTCATCCTGTGGTTGTGACTTTTGAGCTCATTACCCCAAGCTTTCTACTTGCAGTATATTTGAATTAGAGCTAATGTATTACACACACTTAATATTTCCCCCGATTGGAGTTGGGAGTATTCATTTCAATAACACTCTACAGTGGTCGTTTATTTTCGTTTCCAAATTATGCAATTTGCAACCTTACATCCAGCCCATTTCATGCACATTTAGTGTAAAATCTGAAACTTCGTCTATATCACAGTAGCCATTTTTTCTCTTAAATAATTCAGTGCTTGGTTTGTAAGTTAACGCAATACATTTATTCGTCTCCAGAAAACTCTCAAGCTGCGGTAAATGAATATCCAACCATAATGAAGCAGAATCTTCCTGTCACATTTTCCCTTACATCATTTGAGCATTTCCTCGTCATACACCTTTCCAATTGTACATGAACTCATACTTCTTCCTACCGGTATACCAACTGGTAATAACTGTCTTTGATAACAGTGACTCTAAATTGAGACCGTCTCATGACTATCAAACTGTATTTATCGTGACACATCGTGTTTACATATTCTTCTCTTTCTGCCTTTATGGTGGTCCTATTCTCGTCAGCTTCTGCCCTCTCTCCATGAACGGGGCCCAGGTTTCGACATACCAACGATACATCGTTTGCATACTGAAAAAGTGCCGCCAGAAAAGGGACTCCTAGTTATATTTTGAGAAGCTGATCCCTTCAGAAAATTTGCTCAAAAGGTCTCAGATATGGGGATATGAAGGACAAGTCATTGAGTCATATGTAATGCTTTGGGGTAGCAGAAAACGTATTAAAAAATAGTCAAGAGTACGATTAAAGAAGCTGGTACCATTACTCAATGAAAGCAAAATCTCTGTACCAATTCTTAAGCCATTCAGTGCTTGGTTTGAAATTTTACTCCAAATATTTATTCATCTCCTAAAACATTCAAGCACCTGCAAATGAATTTTCATTGAAATTCATTTGCAGCTGCTGAACTCGCCATTGAAAGTGCAACCAATTTTGCGGATCGTAGATTGATGTGACATATTTTTGACCATATTTAGGGGGAACATCGGAACAAATCAGTTGTAGTAGTCATTTTTCTTTTGAATAAATGGAATATCATGTGGCCATCTTTGGTCACTAAATACGCATATTTTCAGTTTTGAAGAGAATGTGATGCATTTTAGATGCAAACTTGGAGATCTTGGTCTGCTCCCGTACTTTCAAACTCTAAATAAACTGGAAGTTTGCATATTTTAAGATAGGTCATGACAGATGTTTACTAATAAAAGAGTTGTCAAAATATTTGTTCACGGTCTCTCTGTGCAAAAATAGTATTCCATCACACCTAGAATGTTTTATTGAGCTTCATAAGAATTGTCCTGTGTATTATTGTGCCTACACTTAAATTACCCCGTGGAAGTTCTAAAACATACCAATATGGTGGTATATATATGTATTGGCTATATTTAGTTCCAAAAACTATTATTAATCTCTACCATGGCAACTATAAAAAATTCATAAAAAATTTCAGCCTAGCTCTAATTGTAATGAAACCCCCAATTAATACCCAAAGGGCCCACGAGCAACTTAAGTTGCATTTAAATATTTCATGATTAAGTATTGAAAGACATTTTTTGGAGAAAAGGTTTCTTTTGGATAAAATGGTCAAGCAGTGAAAAAAATAGGTAAAAACAACGAAATTCAAGCAAAATAAAATGGAGATTGAGTGCAAAACCGTCTAGGCAGTAAGAGGTTTATGCGTAATTTGCAACATTATCTCTCCCAGTTTGCTTTCATTGTGTTGCAAGTGTCATTAGCTGCGTTAAGTGTTCAGATGCCTATTTCATGTAATCCTATTGTGAGACAGTGGTCGTGAGGCCCTTAGACTGCAGTTTGAAATGAAACCACGCGAGTAAGTGTAAGCCTTCTCATAGATGACAAATTAGGATAGTATTCTTCCTCCGTTAACTTTATCCATCCCTTGTTGCCTTATTTATAGGAATTTGTAATATTGCGTTTATTTTTTATTAGCAAGACGTGAATAGCAAAGAGCGAATCAAATATGTGATATTACCGAAACATTTAAAAATATTCCTGTCTTATAAAAACTATATGGTCGTATAGTTACAACTATCAGATACCGCTTTGTTTGAATGTTTCTCAAGGGAGAAGTTAACATGGAATGACTTTTGTTTTCAGTAAAATGCATTTTTTCGGAACTAAAAAAGTTAAAGTTCATTATGAAGAGCTGATTCCACGCAGGTATTCCTTAGATAGCGAATGTAACTCACCAGCTTCATCACAACATGTTATATGGATAGATATTATTTATTGCTAGCTTGATTTTAAGCCCTTTTTTTCTTGAGTCAATAACAATACTGCCACATGAATCTGTAGAACTAGGTGAATTGAATATGATCCGCCAGCATTAAAGACGTGATAACTCGAGACTTTTTCCTGAAATTAATAAATGTATCACAACGGAAATCTAATTTTTATTTGATTTTTTATGTAATTTTTCTTGTGTATATTTATGGTCTTACTTTTAAGTTTAAAACTAATTAGTTGTTATAAAATAGTGTTACCTTTCTTAAATTTAGAAAGAATTTTCAATTGCCATCAACCCGCGTTTGATTGAAAACTACACGATTGCATTTTGGTATTCGTTTAATATATATTTTTACGTTGAGTTAATACAGTGCGAAATATTATATATATTAACGACAATATTCTACGAATTGGCGTTGTATTCTACAAGGCTCGAAAACCATTGAGCCCTTGAAAATTCGTAGAATAGTTTACGTGCCACATTTTTGCAAGGGTCCTACGCCAGTATTGATACCTCCATATGTATGATTTGCCCCCGAAGATTCAGCTTCATTCGCCTCGATTCTGCCGCATGAATTAATTAGGGCATGTCGCTCCTTTAATTAAGCATTTTCAAGGGTGTCTCTTCCTTAAACAACGACCAAGCTTAACGTACAATGGACCACCCAACAACAGGTTTCAAGGATGTTTTTGCTCGAAGGTTTAATCTTTATTATCCCACAAGAGCTATAATGCTGACCCGTACTGATTACAAGGAGCGACGGCTCAGAGAGCGTCCTTTCGGCGGGAGGAAAGGATAACAGTGGATGAAGTACGGCGCGCCTCTCACCCAGTCTCCCTTCTTACGGGGAAGTGGTTAATGGGGTCTCTTGTGTTATGGCTCCGAGTTGTTGACAGCAAGCTCCCCTTAAACCTTCGCTCAGAATGGTTCCTTGAGTGTTGCCGCCGGAAAATAGGGGAGTTTGCGCCATGCGTGAAGAATTCATCTTAAACTGACGATGCGCTCATGTTTGCATACGCGCGAGTGTGTTTTCTGTACCTAATACGAGTTTGGGCAGCGTTTTTTGCGTTGTTTGCTCTGCAGGACTCAGGATTAGAGGCAGTTTTGATGATATGTTAACCATTTTATTGTTATTTACACTCAGTGGAACCTTTGAGAAATGCTTGGAACAACTATTAAATGAAGTGTAGTTCATTAATAAATACATGCTTTGTGTAGAAACCATCCGAAAAAATGTTTGCGGGCTAAAGGTATAGCCATAAACCCAATTCATCTTCGAAGATCAGAATTAAACATCTTAATTGCTTAATAAGATTAAATAAACGACTTATCGGCCCTCAACTCATTTCAATAGAACGGTTGAAGCCTACATATATCGACTTATGGCACTGAGAGGGTTAGAACTATGCATTAACCAAGATCACCACACTAGCTGTGGTGTTGGAAGGAGGAAATGTAACCCAACCTCGAGTTAAAAGCTTAGAGGAGTTCGTGTGGTTGTTCTTTGTGTTCTAACGATTGCTGCTTTCGTGGAAAAATGACGTAAAGGGTGGTAGTATTTTCACTTCATATCCCTGGTACTTACAAACATTATCTGCGTTAACTGAATCTAATTCGAAAATTTTGTGACGCGTAAAAATTATTCAATATTTGGAAATTAGAATCATTTCATTTGTTATAGCTTCTCTGAAGCAATGTTTAATTTTTGTTATTTGAAATTTGTTGTCTAAACGATTAAATATTTTATGCTAATACTTGCTTGGGCTTATGCACAACACTATATCTCACGTAAGGTTCGTTGGTTTCTGAATCAACTCCTCACTTGATGTCCTCCTGTGAACTCCGATGAGTCAATGTTCTCATATGAAGTCCATATTCTCTCCCAGAAGATTGAGCTTCATTGCCAATTAAAAGAAAAATTGGCGGGTATATTTTCATCGTTCAAACACATCTTTGCCCTTTAATGCGCTACACTTCTTGCCCTTTCAGGCAATGAAGCACATTGGCTATAAATTGATACAAATATTAGATATTATATAGATAGATATATACATAGATACGTGTTTTCATTCTCTAACCCTGGAAAATTATAATTAACCGTCAATAAACCTTAGATTTTGAAAACACTTCGCACTTAAAGAATAAAAACAGTAGAACCTTAACTTGTATGCTAAAAATCATGAAATGAGACACGTTATTTCATCTTGATCTTTTTAAGCAAAGTGTAACTTAGACACAAATAACATAGCTTATTGCTTATGAAAGTTAATACCATCCAGTTTGAATAATTGATCTTACCTACAAAGTTTTACATTTTTAGCCTTTATGTTAATGAAACTTGTTTTTAATTTGATGGATTCAGTTCAGGATACATATTTTTTCAGATTTTAACAATATAATAAATTTAATTCAATGTAGTTTGAACATTCTGGTCGGTATATCACAGTCATTTACATCCAAGTCGAGTATGAAACCTTTATCCGACTTTTCAGCGATGAACTAAGAGTGTTTCACAGGCATCAACTGCTGACTCGGCGGGAATAGTTGGGAATAGGAATCTATAACGAAGCGAAACCTCCTAATTGATGAGTACTCAAACCGCCGGAATCTTGATGGCTAAATTACAAATGTCTTATGTAACAAAACCGAAGGATTTGGATATTTCCATTCTCCTCACTTGATTTAATATTTTCATTTCGGTTGGGGAGATTTTTCCCGGCATAGGGTTTCCGAAGATGGAGAAAGAGGAGAAACTCAAACAGAAGGCGACAGTAATGGTCGGAAGATTTGTGTGCGCCTCGTGGCCATCAATTAGTCAGGTGCACATTGCTGGTGCCACGATTGCTCACCATTCAAGTCACCTTAGCTGCTGTCACTTGTTCGTCTCAGCGTGACCACTGCGTTGCGCGCGGGTCCGCTCGGCAGCTAACAGATGAGCATGCAAGTTCCACGGTTTGCAGCTCTCACGAGCCGTGGGACAAACGCACTTACTGCTCGGGACAACGTGGAGTGTAACGGGTCGGCTTAGTGTCTCCCCCCACCACCTTTGATTCGCACTGCTCACAGGGTATTATCTCATCGTCAGAAGGGAGTCTCTTGAAGCTGAAGATAGCACACTTTTTGATGTTATTCCCTAATGGCCTATATGTTTTATCGATCGTGCATTTTTTTCTTCGGAAGGAAATATCTCCAGAGAATTAATAGATTGTTTTTAACTAATCATCATCTTGTCCGAAACAGTCGCTTGCTTCCTCACGGCAACAATTAATTTATAGCATTTTTGAAATATATCTTATATATATATTACATGCAATGTTTTACCAAAAAGGCTCTTAGAAAACTTTTACCTTTGAGTATTTTTTTCATTTCGCTTAGTTTGCTGAACTTCCGTATAACTAGTTCAATTAAATTCCTCAAAACTAAAATTACAGTAGTCAAACAAATCAAATGCCGCTCTTATTTTCAGTATCTTACTCATTTGAAAATTACCAATACATCATACAAAGGAATACAATATAATATTTGGAGTACTATTTTTTTCTATAGCGATGGTTCATTGTGTTCCTAAGAACCAAAAATATATTTGCAAACCTGGTGACGAGGTAATCACGATCTACCCACAAGTACTCCCTTTTAGGAATATTCGAAAATAGTTTCATTCCCAGTTTTAAAAGAAGCATGTGTATAAACCATACCTGCTACCAAATTATGGTCGTTATCAGTACTTAAAGTTTACAATTACTTAAGCTTATGCCCAAAATTTGGAGAATCATGTACGAATTTTCTTCTGCCGATTTTCCAATCTTCTCTATCCTGCACATAAATTACTTCCTACCTGCGTTTGTCCTAGGCAATCCATTTTTACATCCTCTTTTACCTTCCATTCGCTTTTTTCCCTTCGAAATTTATTATGCAGGTTTTCTTCATACCTAGTTATCACCCATTGTCATACCTTTTCCATACTAATGGAACCATAGTTCATCAATATTCTTTTATACTACCAAAATTATAGTCACCTTTCTTTCATCTATTATTCACGTCATCTTTGCATTACCCCTACTCCAATTAAAAAATCTCAATATTGTCACTTTTAACTCTAGAGCAACTCCTGTAGGTCTCGCAACGATTTCAAAACAATACGTCTCGTCATGCTTCCGATATTTTTCGAAACAACTCGTCTCACTAATTCTTCCAGTCCCTCCAATACAGTCCTATCCATGAATGAAAAAATATTGGTGGGACAGAAACCACGGGCTATTTGGACAGCTTTAAGAGCAAGAATGTAAATTTTTATTTGAATATTCATTACTCGCTAAAGCATCCCGTATTTCATTCTGCATGGTTACAAGAACTAAACACCCTGTAAATGCTCAGAATTGACAATATCTTCGAGAGCTCTATATGCCTATTCCTTTTAATCCAGATTACAATCTAATAGGAAATCGAATGAAATGAGAAACAAACAGAATTAGTGATAAAACAGAGGTTTTTTTGGAAAGTGAAGCAGGTCTGGTAAGATGTTGATGGTAGAAACAGTGGTTTCGTAAAATTATGAAACTTTAGATGAGAAAAAATTGTGATCATTTGCAATTCAGTTATTAAAAACAAAATAACTATAGTAAGGTACCCAGGAAGAGTTCTCCATTACAAAGCATTCTAAAATGACAGTTTGCCTCAATGATCATGGCCCAGAAGATAGTAATTGCTGAGAAGAAAAAGAAATCTCTTCTGACTGCCGAATCAAAAGATGATGAGCACTAACACCATTCAATCCGATTCCCTGCTTGGAAAATAGGGATGAAAGTAACTCGTTCATGAATCTTGTCGCCGAAAATTTGCATGATGGACGAAGCGACCTGAAAAGCTGAGCGCGCGTCGTCGGGGAAATATTTGAAAGCGCGGATGTAAGAGAGAAAGGGGAAAAAAATGAGGGCACACTTAAACTCGAATGGCATAGTAAAAGCATTTATTAATACCTTTTGCTCTTCCTCTTCCGCAGCTCGACACTTCAGAGATTCCGGAATTTCTGGCGTCTTCTCGCAGCCGGTTAGCACCTTCAGCTACTCCCCCTTTTGCTTAATGAGATTACGGCCTTTGGGAAATTTTGCAAAATGGGATGCCACCCCGACCAACCCTTCCTCTCTTACTCAAACCTCCCGCCTTCCTTACACCACCCTCCTCCCACCAAACGGCCTTCCAGAATGCATCCCACCCCCACCATCTCTTCCTCCCTCTCAGACGACTAGTAGTTCAGCTCATCCGAGGTAAGATAAAGCGTGGGAGCAAAGATGGCAAGAGAATTCATGTTAAGGCTGGTTTTTAAGGGAAAAATTAACGCAATATCAACTTTAGCACTTCAGAACAGTAAGCGTTTCTGCTTGAGAGAAAAAACGAAAAATATACGCGAGGACTTCGCGATGATATGTTATTTTTCTGTCAATTGATTTAAAAAACTTTACTCACATAGTATGGAATTATAGAAAAAAGTTATTTCCCATAAGAATGTTAGGTATATTATGAACAGGTTAAAGTACTGCGACCTGGACTCAAGTTACGAAGGCATGCGTTTAGGCTCTGAACTGGCCTGAAGTTGACGCTTTGTCGTTCAAACTCGGATCATGTTTTATTCTGTCGTTAAAATAATTTTCCCCTAGAACCAAGTTGATTCATATTATATTTAGCTGTAAGTTACATCAAATTGTACCAGAAGCAATCAAATTTTCTATCTTACTTGCTACTCTGCAAATTGTTTATAGCTGGTACTAGATATTTTGTTTCCCTCTCGTTTTTCTTCCATGATGCACGCGAATATTTCAGTGAGTGACTAAACAAAGAGACCATATTGACTAACTAAGGTAAGCGTTACTTTTCTAAGCTATAGTCCACTTATTAAATTAATACCGTAACTTAACAAGAGTTCCGCGCGCAAATGTTCAGTGAGAACCACTTTTGCCGGAAACCCACTGAAAACTCATTCGTGTTCTACGACGACCTTAATTTGGCGTTCAATTTTTTCTATTTTTATCTTTCTTAACACAAATGACCTTTTCATCCTCATTCCCACGTTTTGCTCTGGGGAAAGGGTGGGTTTTTAGGGCAAGGAACGAGTTAGCGATAGCTTGGAGGAGGGAGTAGGTGAATTTTTGATGGAGCATGGGGATCGAGGGAGGAGAGAAGGGCTTGTGAAGAGAGGGAAGGGATGAGCGAGAGGTTGGAGTGACGGATGAGGGCAAGGAAAAAACAGTTAGAGAATTGAAGGGAAGGAAGGAAATGGATGGAAGCAACAGTCGAAGAATTCTACCCACCCATTCCCTCCACCTCTTCGCCACTTTGAGTGATGCTCCTGCGCTGTACCGAGCCTTGCAAACCAGGTGGCACATCTGAAAAACAAAGCTCATTTTATGTCCCGAGTGCTCTTCTCTGCGCCACTGAACTTCGGTGCAGCGCGAGATTCTTCCGATGTCACTGTTATTATGCTGCACGGCACGTGTGAAGCCCTTGGTTTCATGTGCCTCCGGGGTTTTCTTAAACTCTCCAACCTTGATTGATTCCCTTAAAGCTGAACGTCCCATTGAATACATTTTAAGTATTTAAAAAATCCTACACAAGCTTGTGATCTCTTTTTACTCTAAAGCGTGATTTTAAACTGTGTTATATCGCTATTAAAACAGTACACTTCTAAACGCTCAGGGGACGACGTTATTGGTATCTACTGGAAACAGCCGTTGATTCTCAAGACGAGAGAGAAAATTACGAAACTTTTTTCCAAAGTTGTTTATAGAAAAGAGTCTAACTTACCATTGATTATCCAAGTCTTTAACTCAGTAGGAGTTTTCTCATAAATTAATTTTTCGCTGTGGAATTAATGCATATGAGCACCTTTGGGACACTCCGTAAAGGTGAATCCGTGACCAATCCCGGGATGCTCAAAATTTGGAAATAACCCGTTTATCCGTTTAATGATGCATAGTATTAGGCTATTTTACTGAAATTGTTTACTTTTACCCCACTAAAACTCCGTGAAAATGGCAGGATTCCCGATACAATATCTCAATACTAAATGAGAATATATGTGCGTTGAGCATTTCTGGAAAAGTATGGGTATTACAAGTTGGAGTATGAAAATGACTTCTTTATCAATTGCTTTTTCATGCCTGATGAAATACCGTGTTCCTCTCCGATAATAAAAGGGTCGTCGTCAACAATTACTGCAAATATTTCAAACTAAGAAGTGCTATAATCAAGCGCAAAAGCATAGTAAGCAAACACGAGAGTGAATCGAAAGGCCATAAATCAAACAACTACAAAATTATAGATGGTGACAGACTCGATATTTAAAGGTTGATGGGTAATTAATTACAGCAGCAATAACTTGTAATTTGCTGACCAATTTGTGATAATTTGCGACGTAAATCTGCCAATAACTAAACAATTCCAACCCGGAAATTGCTATTGATGCACTTTTAGAATGTAACTATGAACCATGTACTAAACAAGAATTTAACTATAGTTTGCCATTAGATCAATTTAATAAAGACGAAAATTAGGTATTTTAAGTTTTATTTTACAATTTCAAATGTAATATGGATATCGGAAAAACCCTGTTACATTTACTCTGAGTATGTTAAATGCTGATATCCAAAGGAGTTAATGGAATTCAAATGAAATTATGGCGTTTGATAGTTTTTCTCACTCGGTGAAACATTTCCATTGACTGCTTTTAAGCCCTTTTTCCCCCTGTATGGTTTTTAGAGACAAGCTCAACAACCTCTACAACTCCTTTGTTCGTCATCAGAATGGGGTGTATTTAATGAAATATTTCGCCAAAAATCATCGTCATTGTACTTTTGATCCTAAATCTATATTGGAAGATGATAATACTTATTAGGAATTCCTCTCCACGGGTGTTTATCTTAAGTTTGTGCAATGCTTGCTTAAATTAAATTTAGCGATAGAAGTAAACCTGCCAGCGGGAAAAATGAAGTTTTCATGGGAACGCACAACATGTGTGTCACCTCTATTTCCGCCACCCCACAGAATTTGTAGGCATTGTCTGAACCCCACATTTTTGTTTTATTGGTAGTAAGTCTTTAACGGAACAAGTTTTTTTTTCAAAGTTGCTGCAGGCGGCCCAGATCTATGCGGGAATGTACAAGCATGCATGCACACACTCCTTTATGTAAACATACATCCCCCATAATACCATTTATATCCTCCTCTGCCAGTTATGCCGTTCATTCTATATTTGGTTATCAAGTATGCCTCAATATCCGGATGAATAGCCATTGTTCTAGTTGTAACGACACGCCCTCCTTCTCCGTGTCCCACCCAATGCCACCTACGTATCCTCCCACGACTCTACTTTCAGCAACACCTTCAAGATAGATATTCTTGCCTACCCTCCACCACCACCTCCCCTCTCCAAATAAAAGACCTCGAGTCTTCCTTTGTTTACTTCTTCCAAGCCTTTTCTCCGCTGGGGCTTAACAAATCCCAATCACCTCCTCCATATTTTCTCTTTCCTCCCCCTGCCCCCACTTACCTCCCCATTACTTTTCTCTTCTCCTTTCACTACTGCCCCCCCTCTTCTCCTCCTTCCTTTGTATCCCTCTCCATCTCCGTGTTTTTTTCTCTTTGGTGTCACTGTGTTTTTTTGTCTTCCTTTGGCATTCCTTCAACGTCGGCCAATTTCCTAGCAACTTCAACTGGGATGAAATTATTTACACTTACATTTTATTTCAAAGCTTATATTTTAAATTTTAATTAGTTATGATTTACTTAAGATCCAGCAAAATTACGGCGAAGATCGACTATGAGATTTCAGCTTAGTGGCAGTTTGAAGTTTCGTAAAAATTTCATCAAAATTGAAACTATTTTTGAAGTTTTCGCTTTAAAAATGAGCCAACTTAGCTGGTGCTGCTCCTTGAAAATGCCATCGGGTGAAGTCAATTAACTCAAGCTTATACCACGGAACAAATTTGAGATTGTTACTCTTCTTCCCTGTTTAAATAGTTTTTGTCTAGTTTTTAACCTAAAAGTTTGCCTTTTCATGCTTTTTTCTATTTTTTCATTCATGCTACGTTAATACTAAACAGGCACCGCTCAATAATATTTATTATTTATTTTCTATCCCGACCCCTTTTCACTCCGTCGGCTACGTCACTGAGATCCTTTTTTATGTAATTACTCCCGCAAGGAAACGCCTGGCCGGAGGAAGGTCCCGTTAAAAATTTTATCGAGATCGTGGATGAATGTGTTGTTTTCGGGGAAAGCATTGGAAAGAGAGAGAGAGTGATCCGTAAAGAAAGGGTATTGGTGAAAGGTGAAAAGAAATAACCGCAGCGAAGACGAAACGCATCATGAGAAACCGATGGGAAATTCCAACGAGTGAGGTAAGGTGTATGTAACTTGGGATAATGTGTGAGAAAGGACGGTCTGGATAAGACGCTTGCAGGACGGGCAGTAGGGCCAGGCCACGGGCGGATCGCTAGTGACAAAGTGGATGGGGGCAGGTGCTGAGTGATTCCGTGTTCTGGTAGAGGGCAGGGGATCATTTTTCTCTCCTCCCGCGCTCCTCCTTCGTCCCGCTCTCGTCAGACTCTCATCCTTCACTCCCGGCTCTTGCAGAGGGCGCCTATGGTGCGCACTTTTCCCTCCTTTTTAGCTTCGGGAAACACTTCAAAGTTTCATGGAACCCTCTACTAACCTTCCCTTCCTCCCTACGCTTCGAATGAGTTTACCGGCAGCTGATTTGTCTTGAAATGTTTGCCTTGGACCCCGGCAACCCTTGAGGTATCTTCCCTTGGACCCATCCAAACCTTCCAATGTCTCAAGCCTCGACCTCCTGAGTAACCGTGGCTTCTATTCTGCCTTATTTCTGCAGTTTATGTGCTAGTCTTATTTCCCGCAAAAGCTAACTAACACGGTTTTAAATCGCTGACACAAGTGGAAAGAGGAATAGTTATTTAGCAAGTTTTTGGTAATTAATATTGGATTGAACATCTGCAAAAAGGCATCTTTAATTCAAAAAAAGGTTCTTCATAAGTCAGTCAAAGTAACTAGGTGAATGAAGCCATGAATATAATGTGATTTTTTTTATAATTCGAAGTATTTTTTAAAGAACTTCCTCGTAATGTAAATCAGCACATTAGTTAAAAAATATTTTATTAGCGTCCATCAGAATGAACTTTTTCAAATATATTTTATCTCTTCAGCTCTTACTATTTTCTAGTCACGCAGACATTTAACTTTCTCATATCTTTTATTCCTGCATAAATTGAGAGATGTAATTTTCAGATGAAGAAGTAGCATAACAGCAGGGACCAAAAATGTCGGAGAAAGGGGAAGCCTGTAGCTCTCGCCCTCTTGAGATAAACTCGTAATCGTTCTATTACTATAACATTCCCGTCTTACGCTGTCCTATTTCTCACTGTAATGTTACTCTAAGGGAGAGATTGACAAGGGCCGGAATATAACTATGAGTCCCGTTCAGAAGTACTTTCGCCAGTTTGACAGCCTGTTTCGCCAGTTTGGCAGACAGTTTGAGCCAGAAGACTTTGGGAGACCTGATACTGGTACTTTAGATAGTATATAATTTTTCGGAAGCTCGGGAATATTTTGCTTGATACCAATCACTGGCGGTAACAGTGTGGGAAAGGCAAATTGGACAGGCACAAAGAGCCTCTTTTTTTCAGGGACACAATGTATTATTTCAAGGCCATTTGAACGAAAAGGCAACTCAATGGGGATAAAATAATGTCAGTTTAGATGGAAAAAAATGTTTCTTATTCCGATTCTTAGTTAGTTACGGGAAAGAAGTATTGGCATAGAATAGTTGCATTGTCCTGAAAGTGAAGGAAAAAGCTTGAAATTAAACAAATTTTCCTTTTAATTTGCGTTTATGCGGCGACATAATCTCAGGTCTTCCTACAAATGCAATCAGTTTCATTAAATTGCCTATGGTAAATGGGTTCCAACGTAGCTGTGGCGTTGATGTTTCAATGATCATATTATTTCACACATTCATGTTTTATTGCCCTCGGTGATTACTATAATTGTAAAATTGTAGTCACGTCTGTTGTTGCTAAAATATATATTCTGTGGTGAAGGGAATAAGATACTTTTATGGTACTTCTTCATTTTACTGTTCGTACATTTTCTTATCCATATTACTTTTTTGAGAGTATTTATAAACTATTTATATGAAGCACTCATTTCTAAATGAAAGTCGAATCTTTTCGAAGGTAACAATTTGCATTCATCTTAATTTCACAGCCAAACTTATCGCGCTTTCAGAAAATGTTTTCTAATATTAACCTTGTCGTAGTTGATAACACGCCGTCATGCCTAACTATATGATACTACGTTGGGACTGGGTGGTGTGAAACCTCCGTTGTGTTTGCTGATTGGGAAGGTTGCTTTAGGGTGTCCTATTTTGCATCGACGTCTGAAATTCATGGGTCTTAGGGTATTAGGTGGTGACTTTTGATGAGAAACTGAGGTGTACAAAATATTTCTGGAATTGGATTATATTTAGGGGTCACGAACGAAGCTTTTTGTTTAACATGGGGTTCCCGTCCGTTTTAAAAGCCAGCGGTTACGGGCCTACGCGCCGCCCCCCACCATTTAATCCCCGCCCCCTATCGAAGGTTCTGATATCATCTCTCATCAAGGAGTATCCTCAGGCTGGATTGACCAGAGTGTATAGGAAATGTATCATCTACTCCAAATAGTCTCCACGCACCGAAAATGTATCCCAAAGATGACCCCAAAGGATCTCATAGTCTCCAATGCATATATATTGTCAGCAAAATATAATCTAAAATCTCAAAGAGAGTGATATGAGAATTCATTTCTCGTCCCAACCATAGAGCTTCCACTTCCATTATATTAGTAAATGTTCTAACTACAAGGCTTTGTTCTTTACATACCAGTCTCACCTCCCTCCCAGAGTGGTAACCAATTTAAGCCTACATATCAGAACCTTGGATAGCCTGGGAAAGAAATGTTGGGTGGCGGCGTTGCGTCCCGGAAGCGCGGGATTTTCAAACGGGTGGCGCGCGCTTGTGGGAGCCCCCATGTTAAACGATAAGCTGTTTGCGCGATACCTAAATATAATCCGATTTCAGAAATATTTTGCACACTTCATTTTCTCATGAAATGCCACTGTCTGAGACCCTAAGATCCATGACTTTCAGACGTCGATTCAATTCAAGAAAATGGGACACCCTAGGCTATTTGCTAGTAAGAGTGTAGTATTTGATTTTGGGAGGATATAGAAAGTGACTGTGAGCTACGGAATATTACTTAATATAGAAAAGTTTTGTTGTAACAAAAAGATATGGTGTATGCATTTATATAGAGAATTTTATAATATTCTGGATGGGTCATTCCTCGTTAGATCAGCAGTGAGTTGACCCTTGGTGTCTCCGATTCAAACCAAAATTTTTTTGTGGGTTTCATATGGCGTTAAATGAAAAAGTGTGGAAGCGTTTTTGGAAAAAAAATTTTTTGGCAGATTTAGAGGCGATCAAAGTTCCGGCCAATTTGCGCTTAGACCTTTTTTCTTTTTGCTATATCTCCTAAACGAAAATTGCTAGAGAAACGGTGACATCTTATTTTGATCTATCTGGTGACAGTAACGTCCAATTGATAGGGATCAATATTTGTTGTTCGTTCCTGAGTTAGTTGACTGCAGCCCTCCACCCTTCCCTATCTAATGCTAGTTCCTTTACCTCCTGGTATCTCTCTCTATTTAATTTCCTCTTTACTTGATCCTTGAACTTATTCCTGGGTCTTCGGCTGGGTACTTTTTCCTCTATTTTGCCTTCAATGATCTTATTCACAAGCCCATTGTGTCTCAGATTGTGTCCAATCTATATGGTTATTCTTTTCTGCATGGTATTTCTTATGGTTTTTTCCTCTTATACCCTTCTGTATACTTCATTATTTTCTCTTTTGTCCATCTATTTTATCTTCAGCATCCTCCTCCAGCATCGAAGTCTTTCAATCTATTCTGGTCTGTTTTTCCAATAGTCTACATTTCCAATCCATAGATTACTACGCTCTACACGATTTGACGTCATGACAGAGATACGGAAGTCATAATATCAGTTTTGATTGGCTTTTTATAAGTAGACCCAGGGATGGGTTTGATTGCCCCACCACATTCAGGATGAGTTGACCAGTTATTTCCCTCCTTTTCATTTCTTGGCTTTTTTCCTTGTTTCGTATCACTTCAATTTATCATAATCTCCTTTCATATTGATTTCATTACTGAGGCCTTATTTTCATATTTTTTTCTGTAATCTGATTGGTAAATATAGTGTGTTGAACGGCATATTACGTGACGAGAAATTATTTAAAACCAAAATGCTTCAATGATCGTGGATTAAAGAATAAAAGTATATTTTCCTTTCAAAGTGGATTTTACAGGGAACGTTTAGCTGATGAATTCCATCTCAAATTAGACAGTCATTGTGTCTCCGAGTCTTAAAGTGTCTTGGCGGATTTAAAAATGATAAAGGAAAACCTCAAATACTCTCCTGGAGAATTGCCAGGTAAAAATATCGTTATCTGCACGAATCAGAAATCTATCTAGAACTTACAGCTCTGACGTTGATATAAAAATATCTATCTAAAAATATCTATTGCCATTCCCACTATTTATGAGCTAGTTACGCCATCAGGACATTGAAATTAATATTTAATGCAGTTGCGATGTTACTCCTGCGTAGAGTGACGGCAGGCGCTACTGAATAAATGATGTCAATGTAGCTTAAGAGGACTTTCATTATATTTTTTCTGCTTCTACGTGAAGTAAGTTTTATACATTACACATTCACATTTTAGTGGCAATAAGGTGAGATTTTCGGTGATTATTTACCAGCTCTTAGTAATCTTATTGCTGTTTTTTTAATATGGTGGATATTACCTTTTGCAATGCAGGGGAATCTCGCGATGTCCTTTTATATTCCCCTGCATTATATATTTGATTTATATATATTTATATATAAAATTACGACGGGAAAAACACTTTTGGATAGAAGAAGAAGCATTGAGAAAGTCAGCAGGGGAATATAAAAGGACATCTCGAGATTCCCCTGCTGACTTTCTCAACGCTTCTTCTTCTATCCAAAAGTGTTTTTCCCGTCGTAATTTTTATCATTCTAATTTATTTCACAACAGTCTTTTAAGGTGCCTTCCTTTAGTCCTCATTTCTACTCCTAATCTAATCGTGGGTACGACCCATGGCTGATGTATCCACGATTTTTGCATTGAGCCGTGCCGCACCCGTGCCTGTTTTTATACCATGTAAACATTAAGTTTTCCAGATTTTTGTAGCTATATTTTTGGTTTGACGGGATGTGGAGTGCACTTAGGTGTGACCATGTATTTGATTCTGAATTTGGAAATAATCATTTTATATTTTATCATTGAATACTAAATTGCGGTATCTGATTGTTACATATATATAACTCGATATTCCGAACAAATAGGCGCTGGTTTAATTGTACTCTCTGTGATTCTTTTTCAAAGTTTTCCACTGTGCAAAATCGTTCCTATCCAGATATATGTTACATTAAGTGAATCTAAATTCAATAATTTACCTGAGTATCAGAATGAGCCGGCTCAGCTGCTTAGGAAAATTAGTCACCCAAGATCTCCTGTTCTATTAATGTGGACTTTTTCTCATTTATACGTTTCACACTGCTACTTCTGTTGCTATTTCCTCCTGGTTTAACCTTACCTATCTAGTCGCTTGGCTAAAGAGTCCGCGGACTTTAAATATTACCCGACAACTTTGGAATAACATATCTTTAACGATCAGTTCATCAAGCCATTCGCTAATATCATTGATATCACTGCAAAATCCCATCAAACGGAATTAGGTACATGCCAGGGATGGAAGTTGTCTCTGATTTGTGCGTCGTGCTTCGAGTGCGGGAGCTAACGAAGAATCTTATTAGGGTCCTCTTCCCGAATCAATGACAAAAGCCCTTACTCTCTGGCAGAGACTTGATCAGTTTAGCGTCTCCCTCGAAATCATTTGAACCGGGATCGACGGAGTGCTAAAGCATCGGACGCATTTGCCCATCCTTGTAATTTAAGTCCCAGAAGGATATTCTGATTCGGTACGAACATTGTTCCTTCGCGCATTACGAAACTGTAGCGCTGTCTGACTTTCTCTTCCTCTCACCCTCTTATTAAAACTGTCAGGAATAAATAGCGATAGTCATTACTCAGGAAAGATCTAAGAATAGGATAGCTTGGCAAATTCTGTAATATTCTCTTTTTTAAATTTCTGTAATTATTCACATTAAATGAAGCTTGAAAATTTTAACAATCATACTGATGATATGATTGCAGCATAGTAATGCTAGATGCATTTGTTTGCTCTAAGTTGTAACATGTGCCATTTTGATTGATTTTGTATTGAAGTGGGGACTTTAATCGGTGGATATAAGAGAAAATAATACATTTTGCGGAAGTGAGGGAAAGTTTATTAGAGTACTCCTCTAGAAATAATCTATGTATCTCATGCGATATATTCAAAGAATCGAAATGATGCGTGAAGGAATATGCAATTTCGTAATTTTTCTTGAAAGTACATTTAGTGGACTATGTGCCAATTTCTATCCCCAATCTACCTATACTGCCAAAGAAGTCCGGGTTTAACTATCGAAGTGCTACCTAGAATAACTTGTTAGACTACGACAAGGAAAGTTATTTTAATGTTAGGCTGTGGCTTATGAGTGATTGATAATTGATAAAGTATCGATTTCAGCTAAAGATTAAACATAAATGTCTATTCTCTATGATTTTCGTGCATTTTTACATTCTACTTCTTTGCTCATGCGAGACATGACCTTCGTATCTTGCCGCATCTCCTTGCATCCGTACTTGAATTCGCCGCATGCTCTGCATCCGTATTTGCGAGGCACGGCATTGGCGAGTGGAAGTTGCTAAGTGTCCCATTTCGCGGATTTTTCCGGAGAATCCTCCGGCGGAAGTCGCACCGCGGAGTTATCACTGTTGACAAATCGTTTCACCCTCGATCCCAATCTCCGGGATTCACGACCGCACTGATGTTGGCTGTTATAGTCCGCGGAGTGATAGAAGGTTTTGCGGCCGAGCCAACACGGGGTTAATAGGCATTATTGCCGCGCGTATCCGACATGTCCGCTCAACGATCTCCTTTTTCCCCTAGGAAGCTCAAATTACCCTCGAGGGTATATGGAGAGGAAGGAGAGCTGGGAATTGAAATGGTTGTGTCCCAGAAGATGTCAAGGGTCAGGGCTATCTGACTTCGGTAGGATTATTTGGTACCCCACTCGGAAGTGACTAGATACTAGAAAATGGGACGGTGTTCCACTTCAGGTCATTGTGACATAATTGGAACTTCATTACAAAGCAGTGTCATTCCTTCTCATCATACTATGCTGATAAGGGACATGCTTTTCATTTTACTGCTCCCAAAATTGATTACATAAGAATATTGCTGTGTGTTCTTTCTGAGTAAAATAATGGTCTGTTTTTCAGGAAAATAAATAAATAAGGGAATTAAATGAACTCTAGGTCAGACAGATGCAATACAATAAGAGAGATATATTTCCTAAAAGACAGGTAAAAAAATGTGCTGTTTCCACAAACAATAGGTGGCCATAATAAAACCGGGTCTCCACTTAAAACACACCTACAAAACTCTTCACAATTTCAACTACGAAAATCTCTTTTAACCTTTACACGGCTGGTGTCTTAACACCACCTACTACCCGCCCAAGCGGCGACACGTAGGGTAGCATGTAGATGTAGATTTTTATGTAATGGGCTTTATGGTAGTTGTCCTTTGCTCACTGCCCTTGCAGAATCAAATCTAATACACATTGCGTTTAATCTTGGTCTCTGTTCATTCGGTTTGGGCAGAACAAATCCATGAAATAATATATACATACAGTTTACATAATATTATTCTCTTTTTTACTTTAAGATTTTTGCCTTTAACACTGTATCGGATCCGAGATTATAATGCCGTATTTCAATTACAAGATCGTATTTGCGATATTAGTTCAATTAGAATAATACTCATAATATCCGAGAGATAATATATAATATGTTATTAATATACATAATATCTTTTTTATTATTAAAAAATTTCTTTAAATATTTTCTTTTATTAAAAAACCATTTATTTTGAACAAAAGTTAGGAAATAAATAGCCTTTTTATATTTTTAAAGGAAATCAAGTGTCATTTACAACTGATATGTACGACGTATATAATATCCTACACGCTCTACTATTTTGAAGACTCATTATATTTCTCCTTTTCAGTGTCATTCTACCGCACTCACCGATGGTATTCGCGGTTAACCTCTTCCTCACACCAGACTTCCACACTTCTACTCTTTTGCTTATCCAGAAATGCCCAGATTTCATTTCCTCAAAATAATATCGAGAAGATAACTGTTTTGTAAACTGCGATTTTTATTTCCCTTGACCAGCACTCTTAGATATGTTCCACATACCGCCTTTGACTTTCCTACCGATATTCGCACCCCTTGTAATATATTCATCTACACTGCCGTTTTTTACATTCATTTGGCCATAATTACACAAAATCTTCTGCCCGTTCTATTACTTCATCATTTACCGTGCTTTTACAATCTTTGCCTACAATTACGTATGCCGGGTTGGCCCAGTTGTAGCGTGTTCGACTCCCTTTCTGAGGGTCGCAGGTTCGAAAACAAGTGATGAAAAAAAACTTGAGACAATTGACCTGACTATGGAATCTAGATTTTATATACTACCTGGACTGAGAACACTACTTAGTGGCAGGAGTCTCAGTAGAGGGCATGGATCGTGCAGATGAAGATCGGACCAGTATCAACAGCCACAGCAACGGGCGAGAATGAAGTCCACGGAACCGGCCGTGGTGCTGCCTTATGTAACTTATTAACATCCCTAGAAGATGCAATCGTGTTCTCTGTAAATTACATAAATATATTCATCCGGGTAAACTATTCTGTGCGTAAAATTGTACCGGTTCTCTGAGTGAGGATTACCGGGAGGGATACACCTGTCAGAAAGAAAATGCAATTATCTCCCAGTTGCAAACCACCACTTTGGTTGATGAAGTCGTCTCGGATTTTCAGTCGGATCAGGAAGGCCATTGCAGTCAAGTATTTGATGGCGTTCTCCACCCTGATGGGCTAATGCTAGTTTAGTTAGTAATATTAACATAAGTTATATTATATTAGTGATGGCATGATGGCATTCCTCTAAATAGGAAATATTGGTTAAATTAGTCAAAAAATGCCAATATTAGAGTAGTAATAAATTGATTTTAAATTTGTTAAAACTAGCCCTGAGGCCGATGGCAGAGAAAGCCACCTTAAGTTTTTTATTAATCGCCTTTCCAACTCGACTAGAAACCGTTGAAGACCCTAATACTCCACTGCACTCTCAGAAAGTAATAATGCATCGTCTGCATGCAATAAAATTTGCTCATATTTATCTCCCACTGTTACCCCGACATTTTTCTTGCACGTATTTCTCACACATTTATCAATGAAAGCATTGTTTTTCCTCAATGACACGATACATTCCGTCTTTAGTGCCTGATTTTTTTCAAACCAGTCTCTGAAGGTCCCATTTATTCTCACTCTTTCCGTGTTATTATCATACGACGTCTCAATAGTATTCGTTAACTGTCCATTCACTTTATCCTCCTTCAAAACTTCCAAAGCTTATTTATGTTAACGCTTTCATTTGCTTACTCAAAACCCACAAATATAGGATTTAATTTCTTTCGGACATCCATAAATTCTCCACTATTTGCTGAATTGCGAAGATCTATCAATGAATCCTCGCATAGATATAAACCTACATTGAACACCCTAGATTCTGCCGATGGTAATCTTCCTCACGTTTTCGACAGTTATTTTTCTGATATATTTTACCTAAACAATCAAAAAAATAATTTCTCCATAATTATTCTATCCAATCTTTCCAACCTCTATTTTGTATAATGGAAATATTATCGCTTTCCTACTATCAGTTGGAATGACAAATGCTTTTGAATGTTCATTAAGTATCTCATACTTGGAGCCTCAAATTCAAAACATACGTGATTTTTGTGCCAAGCTATTGTGTTTAGCATGGAGTCATTCCAAAAACATGATCCTACGAAGCTATCGAAGAGTGAACGCCTTTAAGTTCTTTACATTGCTACTTTCAGTAATTTTTGGTAATATGAGGCCCTTTTCTGCTGCTATATACTGTTATCTACGCTTTATTTTAACGGAAGAATTTGAAAAATATCCACAGTAAATTCCCATTTGAAGTGTTATCCGCTCGATTAAGTGTTGGTATATCATGTTTTCCATTGTAATTATTACTAATGAGGAATGTGTGATTAAGACTCCAACAAAAAGAACTTTTCAACCGTGAAACCTTCATGTTGAAGCTGTTGGGGAAACAAATCAGCGATCCATTCTCGCTTCGTGCTGATTCAGCAAACAATCGGCTAACGACATTCGATCACCGGATACGAATGCCATCAATCACTTGGCCGAGTGGGACTAGTGGGGAGCGATAGAGAGAGGCGGATTGAGTTTGAAGAAATGCGCCCAGTGAGTAGAGGGCGTCGGATTCGGCCAGTTTATATCATCAGCGCTCCCTTGCCTACCCAATCTTTGACTCATCTCGAATCGCGGATATTTGAGTCACAGAGCATGATTTGAGGGAAAGACCGCCAACAAATCTGTTAAACGTATCGCATCGGTGACAGAATGTTTAGCAAAGTGAAAGGGATGCGACCTGTTGTTTTTAGCTCACGCCCCAACACTCCCTACTGCGGGAAAGATATCCGTTTAAAAATCTACTCATCCTGCAGTGGTGTAATTCCCTATGGACCCTTAGATGTAATGCGTGGGGCTGAAAAGATGGGAATCTGTCGCTTATCTTTCCACTCCTTTTGTTGATATTTTTTCAAGCCATAACGGGGCAGCCCACAGAATTATTTTTTCTGGGGAAAGGGTTATGTGTTTTCTAAAATTCGAAAAGATTATATAAAGCAAGTTCTTGTGTGACATCGAACAGTATATGCCTCTAATATAAAGCATGCACACATTCTACACGTGAGTAGATCCCTGAAATTTCGAATTAGGTTGGCGTATAGTAAATATGTTAACAAACATAGAGTGTGCGTTAGAAAAATGATTAGTTAATTCAAATTAGTCTTTACAAGCGGTCTTTATTCTATTTATGTTGATAAATATGTGAAATATCCTGAATTAGTGATTAAATATATCTTTATTTAAGCATTTAAGCCCCAATTAATGGCAAAATATGACCACCATGGACGAAAAACATTTAGATTATTCTTATTTGTTTATAAGATGTTCTCACTGCGCGGAAAAAAAAGATGTTGACCATTTTATGCAGGAAAATGATCTTTATGAGAAGTAATTCCAGATTTTTTTCCTCAGCGAAAAGCGTAACAATAAAATGTATCAATTCCAAAATGTATTTGATTTTAATCATTAAAAATAGGTTATGCTTTTTTCCCACATTTAACAGCAGTTATTCACCAGAGAAATGTAATTTTTGTCTACTGATCACGGAAATCAAAGCTGGGTTTTAAAATCTGCAAAACGTCAACCGCAGTGGATATAAGCTTCACGTAAAATTTGTGCTGAATCAGGGCTGGGATTTTCTTATAATACTTCATAAATTTCGCTTGTTGACGTGATCGTTATTGAATTAAAAGGAACATAGGTATTAATTCCGAGAAAATATTACAATAGAAATCTTTAATTAGTGCTATGTAATTACTATGATATTTGTTGTGCAAAATATCCTCCTTATTGATGGCGAGCTTGAGTAAATAGTTAACTTTTTAAAATCGCATCTTATGATAGATTACAAAATATTTACAATTCGAACCGTATTAACGTATGAAACTCAAATTTGTTCAATTGAAAGCCATTCAATTCAATTTAAAGTTGGATAAATGCCAATAGAAACTCTGAATGATAACCTTGACAATTTTTTACCGTTAGGCACAATTTTTCGGGATTTTATTTTCAATTATGTCTGGCAAAATTAAGTTAAATACGTCGAATCTAGGCCTAAGTACAACGCCTCTTTGAGTATTGCAAACGAGTCTCTTCCACCTCGTCTATAAACAAAAAACACTCTATGATATTTTTTTATGATATTTTTATATGCCAATTACTTAGTTTGATTGTAGCTATTTCATAAGTGTTGTTTTTACTTATTCTTGTTGGGCAGCTTTTATTTGTAAAACAACAGTTGCCGGTTTATGTTCTTTCTATTTATCATCTGTTTCGTAACTTACTGTTATGAATTTTTCTATTCCCACTTTCATCTTTAAAAGAAAGTGTTTGTAAAACTGGAGAATTTGATGAATAATTGGGTAGATATGGACATTTAATTGCCCTACCCGAAATATCATCTTTTGATTTCCACTTGCACTTCTTTTCATTATCTAGCTAAAAATTATGGTTTCATGTCCTTTGTTTTAAATTTTATTACTGGAAAAATTTGATTTATTGATACTTATTTGATTGATATTATTGAAGAAAAAACTATTTAAAATACTTGCTGGCCGGGACTATTAATCCAAATTAATAGTAATAATAGCTGATTATCTCTATTATCTATACTAAACTCTAGGAAATTCCGATGTGAATGTTTAATTGCAACCAAGCGTCAACGCTAAGTAATGTAACCAGGAACTAGCATGGTGGTGATGATATGCATTGAAATCTGGTCGTGATTAAATTTTATACGTGAAATTTCCAATTTTTTCTTTCAATCGTATATTTTGTTTCACCTAGTCTCGCCGTAAACTAGTTTATCGCGAAGTTTCAACTTAGCACATGATACCTTTTCTGATTCAAGGGGTTTGTTTCAGGTGTTGACCTCCGAAATGCTGATGACTGAAAATTAAATTAATGCCTTAAGCCATTGATTTAAGCGGTGTTGATGATTCATTGCTAACCCCTACGGAAGAGTGCTTTTGCATTTTGGGAGTTGTATTCCGAATGCATTGCGATGCAATTTGAAGCCATAATAATCCATTTGATGATACCCGGATAAGGTGAATACATGATTTGCCTCCGTTTATCCAGCGTAAACAGTCGTTGACGCAAGAGGCTTTCGACTTTTAGACAAAAGAATGACTCTAAGCACATTTCATGTGCCCCAAATGCTTTAGAGAGCAGTGGGCGGTGAACGGTGGAGTTAAAATTGTCAAATGAGTCAGTCATGATGAAAATGATCTAAATTAACGTTATTGCTCACCAGATTCACTCTAGTGTTTGTAAATAGACTACTCATTCTCGTGAATTAAGCGATTGTATCCTGTTATTGACGAATGAAGCATAGATGCGTCGTTAATTTTATGATATAGGTATAAATGAAGTCTAACAGCATAAAGGCTTTTTGTATTGGGATAAATGTTTCATTGTTTTTCGTTAAAACTGTTAATATGATTTAGGTGTATGTTTTGAGGGCAAAATAGATATTTTAATTCATCAATAGTAATATACGCAGCGTTAATATGTTATTTAATCATTAATTATCGAAAAGTGTAGTTTAAAAGTAAAAATGTAGTTATACTTATATAAATACATAGATGCTGGTATATTCTAGTATTATTGCAAACTCATGAATCCTTGTGGTACTTTATTTCATACGCAACTGAGACTCCTGTTGGAATGCACTCCGCGTTCACACATTTCCACTCGACGCTATTTGGTGTGGGCCACACCAACTACCTGATTCAATGGAACTTGTGCACTCCAGAGTCTAGCTGAGCGCAGATATTTGTTTTCAAAATCCATTTTCCACATCAGCAATGAACATGTCTTGGACTGCGTGATAGGAAAGTTCGTACCATATTTTATTGAGGCAGTTAATGTTAGTGTAAAGTGGTTTAAGCAAATATTGGATAGTAATGAGTGGTTTAATGCCCCTGCACTTTAAGAGAGAGTTACTTGTAGCACTGAAGTCGAGTGCACGCATTGTTTTAGAGTTTACAGGAAATATGAGTAAAAATATGCATAAATCTTAATATCCCGTAAATTCAAAAGTGAGGGCTATATTTAGGAAGATATGCTGTTAAATGTTCCATGTCGTCATACATATAACAACTAGCTCTTTAAAATGTAATTGCAAGCAATGAGTAGACTCTTATATTTATCTTTTTTAATAAATATTTGATTAAATATAGGAGAGCTCACTCCTGGTTTTCAAATGCCACCCAATTTACTTATTTATCTCAACTAAGAAAATAAAAAAAGCTAATGCCATTAAAATCCTCATGTAGCGCAATTGTTCAAATGTTTCGTGTCGTTGTCACGATGAGGCCCGAGTTGAAGCTAGTATGTATCATTGTATCCGTTTCATAAATTAATTCAATCATAAGATTTTACCAATTTATTATTTACTTTCTTTCTCATGCACTAGTTTTAGCACTGCATTTCTCAATTTGACAACCGAAAGACTCTGAATGATTTCTGATAAATTACCACAACCTCAAAAATAGCCAATGAGGTCTATCGTGTAGAAAACGGTCTAAGAAATTGGGATGGCAATTTAATGATAAATAAAAAACCCTGCTCAATATTAACAATTCTTTTTTACGTATTCGTACAAACTTAATTGAAACTGTCGAAAGAACAAGTTCATTAATTAATTTTTTTACTGAGAACCATAGGAGATGGGAGTTGCCGCCATGAGTACAGAAAAAGCACCTTGGTTGTGATGCAGGACGACTCTTAGTTGAAATTTTTTATTGAAACTTTTTTGTTCTATTCTTTAAATTGGTACCCAAGGCATTTTCTCTTGATTGTTTCACTCCAGGGGTGTCTTCATCTCTTCGTATGTGAGTGTGCCCGAGTGTGCCCTGATTCATAAATTTTCGTATTTTCATGTAAATTTGTATCATATTACATGATGGTGATACACCAAAAATTCTTAGTACTGGGAAGATTATTGGAAAGCCGTTTGTCGTCTGCCAATAGGAAAGAATTCTGCGGCCCGGAGCGGGCAAACCTAGTCTTTGCCACGGCAGAATTTGATCTTGGGGATGGTTTTTCCAAAATAAATAGGATAATATCCAAAGTTTTTAATTTTTTTAGTTTAGTGTTTACAGATAGGAGAAGGTTGAGACTACACACATCATAAGTCTTTGATTTTATATATTTTAACCGCGGAAAATATGAATGATATCATTCAAATGTTGAGGAGGAAACACTGCAGGCGGCACTACTAACTAAGCAATGCTGTCTGAAGACAGTTTAAAAAGCTTTCGTCAGATAACCTTAACCGTAAGTGTGCCATATGAGAGAATATGTGAGAAAAGCCTAACTCTTCTCTTCCAGCACACAATGAAATGCTTAATTCTTGAAAAACTCCTATGCTTTCTGATACATTCTGCAGGACTCTTGAGGCAGGACAGACGCAGGACTGAATAGCGCCCTCTTCCCAGACTGCCACCTCATCCTGAATTGGTAGGAGGGGTTGCATTGTGAGACGCCGTGGTTCCACGGGCTGTATCGAGGCCCATTTCTCGAGACACTTTCCGCAATGCCACTCTTCACATTCTCCGTCTGGAACTCTATTTCCCTCGTCCACGAGGAAGAAAGCGGACTTTCCCTCCGACGAATGTCCTTGAAATCCATTTACTTTCTCCTTGACCTCGTCCTTTCCAATTCCCTTCCACTTCAAACCACCTCCCACTCCTCTTACCCCCCGTTCTGACCCCATCGGCCTTTCATCCGGAGATCCTCTTCGCGGGTCATGTCGGTGCTTTGTTTTCCATGAATATTGTTATCTTGTTATCTTGCCCCCACGTGGCTGTAAACAAAAGGTTCTTTTTTCCTTTTTTACCGATTCTCTTTCCTTCCATCCAGCCATCTCTCCGTGCTGAAACTTCCTCCTCTCTATTAAAGTACCCAATGATTTCTTAGGATTTTCGTTTAGGTTCTCTGAAAATACATTTACATATTACCTCTACACCGTGTCCCGAGCATTGGATAGTGACCATGCTTCTTAGAACAACTGCGTTAACTGTGCGGATACGTGAATCGAATGAGAAAACTACATAATACGTAAGAATATTTCCACGCAGTGCGCCTTATTTATTTCCGGCTTCGGTCTCCACTGTCAAACATCTATTCACTTAAATAGATCTCTAAGGAAATTTATAATTCGGTGAAAGACGTTTACTGTTTCTTTATACCCTAGAGCTCCACAAAGTAACTTCTTTTAACGTGAAGTTGGGCTCAGTTCTATTAAAATACTTGAATGCTGAGCCTTACTTTTCTATATCTCCCCAATTATGCATTGAATACGGATTTTTGAGTCCTCAGGCCCCAGGGCCATGGCCCCTTATATAAATTAGATGGTCAAAGGTTGGCTGTGAGGTATCATTACAACGGGAAATGTTTTGGAAGAAATTTGGGATCGTAATATAGGCGGTCCTTTACTTATGGTCCCATTTCTCAAAAATATCGTGATTTGATGGACTCTCCTAGAAATCCAATCACACAGAAAAACAGTAAGCATGAGCTCTGCTGATCTATTTCAATTCGAAACTTGAAAAACTCATCTTTGTGGCGAAAAGTAGATTAAAAACTCTAATGAACTGGTTAACAGGAGACGTCATGGAACTTGGAGATTAACCAGGTATCAGTAATTTGGTTGACTGTTTCATTGGTTGTTAATTTTCCTCTGCAATATATTTAAATCCGAGGATATAACTAAATTTATTCCAACTGCTGTCATAATTATTGAGCCGTCTGATACATAGTGATCATCAATGTGCAGTGACGGTTGCTTTAGCTGTGACAATATCTTGACATTTCGGTTTAATATTTCGGCGTTAATCTTGCACTGTTGTTTCAACTCCGTAAACATTCCTCAGGGCAGCAATTAGCCAAAGCGCAACACCGGGGACCGAAGTCATGAATAACATGAACAGTGAACCTCGAAATGGTTGGATTGCATTTCAGTAAATTTCTACAGTGAATCGTCGTATGGGCATTTTTGGGCATGGGGCAAGGCACATTTTGTAATCAGTGCTGCCGTTGTATTTCACTCGGCCCTGATGTACGTCTCAAATTTGTGATCCTATTTATTTTTACCCATTGATATTGATGGATGTTTGGATATTTTTGGAGGCAACTTAAATCTAAGGTCACTCGAGTAATTCTCTACAGGTGGGTGAAGAAAAATTACTCAGCGATTGACAATAGGGTGGAAGGAGCCCGGTATCGGTACAGTTTAAAGTCCTTTCCGAAGGCCAGAGTGGTTGATTTTAGTAAATTAGACATGTCCGGTTAAGTAGACCTCTCCAGTATTTAAGTAAAGCAGAAGGTTTCACCAAAAAATCTCCGCTGATTTTATATCCAAGCCCTCAGATTAGTAAGCCTTTAGCTAGATTCGTACCTTAAGCCCTTCAGTAATGAGATAATAATAATTTGTAGATAGAAAATCTATATTTATACATTTTAATGTGCAGGTGTCGTCAAATTTCAGCTATTTTTTGTAAATTAATTTATTCATTTTTATCCATATTAATATGTGCATATGAAATACATACATACATATATTTATTTAAGTTCAGGGACATTCTGTCCCTTGGAACATGTACAGAGTATATAACTAACAATAATCAACAGTCTTGTTTGTACTGATAATTTAACAGCAGAGGGTAGTAGTAAACATAAGCACCAGCTGTTAACAGTTGAATACATTTTAGCAATTACAAAGACAAAAAACAAACAAACAAAAATGAGGCCTTATGACATACAAATATTGAATACATGTAAGTGATATATATATAAACAAAATTAACTAATTCACTCATCTGCGTTAAATCAAATATGTAATACATTTTATATTTGATCGATTTGCATGATGGTTTATTACATTATATGTGTGTACAGGCGATTCTTGAACAAATTTATATTCGTTGATGCCCTTATTTCTTTCGGTAAGGCATTCCATAGCCTACAAGAGGTTATATAAAAAGATCTACCGTACACAGTAGTACAGAGAATTTAGATTAACAATATTTCTTTGTTTCTCGTCAATCTTTTCCGCGTATTAAAGTTAAAAATAATTTTATTACGCAAGTACCTGGGACACTTTGTGTTGATTAGTTTGTATGTAGATAAATTTATTTGATATTACCGTCGCTTATCTACCTTCTATCAACTTAGTCCATCATAGTATGGCGTGATGTCTTCATCAACAGGAATATTAAATATGAACTTTATTCCACAGTTTTGCAACCTTTGTGGTTTTTGATTTAGTTCCCTAGTAATATCAAAAAAAGGGGAGAATACAGTAGTCAATATGAGGTATTATGAGGGTTTTAAACCAATTTAATTCTTAGAGAAGTTGGAATTAGATCCCTGAATTGCTTTATCGAGTATAATATTTTATGTACTTCATTAGAAATGTATTTAGTGTGTTCGGGCCAGGTTACAGTGTGATTTAGACTTATACCAAGACTTGTTACTGAGTTCGTATAATCGATTTGAACACCTTTTACACATAATTTTGTTAACAGGTTATTTCCCATTGAGTTTATATATTGTGAGCTACCAATTATGATTGCTTTAGTTTTTTTAGCATTTAGTGTAAGAAAGTTTCCAGAACACCAATTGCATATTGCTTGTATATCTTTGTTAACTACTTCTATTCCAAACTGTATTTAAAAAGGATAACAACTGTAGTAAATTTGCAAATCGTCTGCATAAACGTGGTACTGGCAGTTAGAAATCACGTGAGGCAAAGATCTTTTGAAAATTGTAAATATCAAATGACTGAGAATCTATCCCTGTGGTACACCACATGCAACTGAGACGAAGGAGGATTTCTTTTGATCAGGACCTTTTACTGCTTGCTGGCGTTGGGAGAGATATGATTTAAACCATAGCAAATCAGACTGTGAGAATCTCATACTGCCTAATCGAGAGAGTAGTGTGCCGTGATTTACCGAATCAAATGCCATAGAAAAGTCAAAAAATACCATTAGAGTGACTCTTTATTTGTCAATTGATAACCTTATGTCATCAGTTATTTTAATGAGCGCCGTCTGAGTTCTATACTTATTTCTAAATCCTGATTGATATTCATCAATGAAATTTATTCGTGATAGGTGTGACACTGTTTCATTGTACACATGGCGTGTTTCATTGTACACATGGCGTTCAAGAGGTTTTCATAGGGCACAGAGCACAGAGCACAGAAATGGGTCGGAAATCAGACATATCTTTTACAACGGAGGTTTTCTTAATTGGAAGAATAAGAGCTGAATTCCAAAGATTAGGAAATGTTGAATAATATAATGAGCAATTGTAAATATTCAATAGCATTGGTAGAATAGCAGAGAGTGTAGCCTTAATAAATTTAATACTGATTTCGTCCACGCTTGTTGCATTTTTTTATATCATTCTTACATAGCGAAGAAGTAACTCAGGAGTGAAATGAGCAAAGTGTAGGTTAGTTTTACTCTTCAGAAAAGGTAGCACAGTGCAATATTCGAACAGAAGTGTGTATTTTTTTATGTAACTGCAGAAAGTAACACATTGAATGTGACTTATAAACAACTTGACACATATTATAACTAACACAAAGTAACCAGATAAATAAACGTTGCTATTAACAAAAAATTAATACATCTATTAGGAATTGTTTACATGATTTTTTAATTAAATATTTTAAGTAAACTTACACAAAATATAGTCTTTCACTGTCAAAATTCCTGCGATTGCATTGGAACAGTAGGATTTTGATCCGTGAGATAGGAATGGGAATTCAATTGTGCCTCAGGGGTATGATTGAGAGTAGGAGGTGAATTAGTAAAATATTCATCAAGATTGTCAAGAGAAAAATATATATTATCATCTGTCCGACGTGGCTTTCCGAGACCAAGACGACAAATTTTATTCCAAGTGGACTTGGGATCCCATTTATTAGAAAAAACCCTGTATACAATATTTAGATTTGTAATTTCTTAGGAGTTGATTAACTCAGTTTCTTAACTGCTTGTACTCTTCGTGGAAGTGAGTGATGTTTCTGCGTTTAGATATTCGTCGCAGCTGGTCTCTTTTAACCATTAAATCTTATTTAGAGCTTATATTTAGAGCTTATTATTTTTCTTATTGGTGCATGGATGCTAAGAAGACGAAGAAAGTGAGAGTTGAAAATTCAACGTTCCTGTCTAATGCATGTGGAGAAAAAAACTCCGACCAATCAAGAACATGAAAGTCATTTTGAAAACTCATTAGGTTGAAATGCCTATAGTCTCTGAATGACAAATCCTGAGGAGTTTCCTGAGGCAATTGAAACTGATAATTAATGGAGATCAAGTCGTGCTCCGAAAAAAAGGGGAATGGGTACTGTGAATATTCGATCGGTTTCGAAGGGTCCTCAATTATAATTACGTCCAATAATGTACTACTATTAGATAAATCGTGAATGGGTTTGAAAGGAACCAAATACAGATTGGCACTCTACACTAGATCTTGTATATATTCACTATCATGGGACTGCTTCATCATATCAGAGTTAAAATCTCCACAGATTACTACATTTTTATTGACCGGTAGGAGATCTAAGAGTGCAGGCTCGAAGGTCTGTCTCACGTA
The DNA here is from genome assembly GCA_963169105.1 of Ceriagrion tenellum. Taxonomy (NCBI): domain Eukaryota; kingdom Metazoa; phylum Arthropoda; class Insecta; order Odonata; family Coenagrionidae; genus Ceriagrion; species Ceriagrion tenellum. Next base: position 35,053,643 of record OY720636.1, on the reverse strand, counting down.
TCCAATTTTTGGAGGCCGATTTACAACTGCAAATAGTAGTTTTCCATTGATACTGAGAATTTCCACAATGATAAATTCAGGTTGAAAATTAGAGCCATCGGAAGCTTTAATAACTTTGTACTTCAGACGGTCGTCTGGAACGGTCTGGACGGTGTATGAAAATACTAACAACCCCACCTTTTCTGTCATTACGGACGAAGGAATAACCATGCAAATGCACACAGCTGGATGACATATCAGGACTTAACCCAGTTTAAGAAACACCTATTACATGAAAGTTGCATTTATTGAAATGATAGCGGAACTCATCTATGTGTGCAAATAGCGATTGTGCATTTACATGACAGATTTTGAACAATGACCTCTGTCTACAAGACATTTATATTAATAAAATTTGAATGCAATAACATAACCCTATTTAGCATAATACATTTAGCCAGTAAATTTGCAGTTCTTTTGTGTCATGCCAATACATTGCATACCAGTAGAACAGAAATTGGGAAATGAATTATGTTACTGAAGTACCGCAAACAGTAAGATGGCAGATTTCACAGAAACATGATACAAACAATTCAAATAAATGAACAAAGAATTGGGATACACAGGAACACAGAGAAGAACAGTAGAAGAATCAGTGGCAACACATATCCGATCATGCTGTTGAGCATGATCTCAAGTGAACTGGAACATAATTCCTTTGCAGTAGAAGGTAAATCATTATGACAGCGGATAGCCAATATTTCGCCTCCGTCAGTTTTGCTTTAATTATTTTACCCTCCCTAACCCATAGGTATTTGAAATTATTTTCTTTTAAAGCACGCAATTTCTGGATGTCACACGTTCATTCTCATAGATAGAGTTTTTGGAGGAGTCTGAAATTCCAAGGTCGCTTGTGCATAAGTTTCGTTTAACCCTGCATATTAATGTGAGTAATAGAAATATCTTCTTTTCTTGCCTGGCTATTTGTGGTTTGTGGTTTTTATATGTTATCTCTATCACTTAGGCTGTGATTTGTGATATTTAGTATTCTAATTGGATGACATTAGTATCATTAGTATCACAAAAAATGCACTTATTTGGCTCTCCTCGTCATAAAGGGAATGTGGTAAATATCATGGTTTCATGATTTTATCTGTTCTCTAATATTTTGACATTGTTGGAATTCCTTAGATTCACAAATAGTTACGTTTACTACTTAAAAATCTACAGTGTCACATAATTTAGGACTTAATAGTTAGATATATTAATTGATTATTAATATTTTTGCGTTTCAAATGTAGTGACTTCGGGATGTCGTAAATTAACGGTAGTTAAAAGATTGATCTGGTGCATTTCCTCGAATTTTAATTGGGACCCTCTTCAAGAAAGTCGATGCGTAATTCATACTCTCAATGATTTTTTTGTTTAATGTCATTTCTCGTATCTTATTTCCACCCACTTCAAAACTCTCAGCGCTCATCAGAACCACCAGAGTCCTCCCTGCCACGAGAAACATCCCCCTTATCCCGAAAAACTCATTTTATTCCTCATCCCCTGCCCTCATTACACTACCAGTCTCCTCGTCCGATTACTAACCTTCTCTCATAAAGACCATCTGAAATTTCTGCGCATGAGTTGCAAAATACAAAACCTTTGGAGGCACCTCAACGGCTTGTGCTAAGTGGTGATCATTCACTAAAATTTGCTCGACAGTACGTACACTGTTTTAGATGTTTACAGAAAAAAAGGAAGCTGCGATCTCATTTAAAATATTTTGCATCTTTTTATCGAGCATCTGATAATCACCTCGAGCATCTGAATATATGGCTTATATAAAACTACCTTAACAGTATTTGGAACATATTGCAGATTACAGAGCTACACAGATAGTATCTTAGTATAACACAGGCTTTTTATCTTTGGTAAGGCCAAGCTAAAATAGTTTTGCAAGTGGTAAGGCCAAACTAAAAGAGTTTTAATTGCCTAAGCAGCATTAATATTTTGTAGAAAACATGAGTGACAATGCCACCAAGGAACTTTGATAGTTTCTTTTGTTGTGAATTTTTCAAAGCATTTAGCAACTTATTATGTGATTTATAATTGTCCATGATATGCTGTATGATGCTGTATGTGTATTTATGATTTGCTGTATTAACTAGTTGCAATATTTTGATACATGTTTATCTTGTGTATTAGTAAATTGACGTGCCTTAAGTATATCTCTTATAGTTACTTCCTTTTGTAACTGATCTCTTGGAAAATAAATATTATGTTACATGGTCAGATATCTTCTTCATTTCGATAGTCAATGTCAGACCCAAACTTCAGAAGAAGTCATTATTTTCTTTGCATGCCATTTAATCATTCTGATTCATAATGGGAGTCAATTTTTTGTCTTAGTTGCAGTAATTCTAATGAATCAAGGGACTTATGCGTGACATTCTGGAATTGGTAAATTGAGGAATCAGAAAGATACTTCTTTTTGCGAACTTTTTACAAAAAAATAGTATTATGAGCTCTCATTTGGTTTCTTTTTCAATGGAATGCCATTTAAAGCATCAATGTACCTATTATCTTACGCTCCGATGAAAATATTTTTAAAGGAGAATGACCTTCAGATATTCTGTGAATTTTGGATTTCATCTTTTTCTTGGAGCCACGCAAAGAAATTATTGTCTGCCTACCTCGATGGAGAATGTTTCTTTCTTTAAGTTTTATACTTTTTTAAAAAGAGAAGAACGAAAAATTTTGGTTTCCTCTTGGTGTAACGGAGAGCTTATGTCTTCACTGTCAGTCCAGTATAACTTGTGATCATATTGTTGATACATGTGAACGTCAGCGAGGGTTATCTCATGTTTTGGAAAGTAGAGTGGAACTTTGTTTGAGCGAATGGATTTTGGTTCATGTGGAGATTACAAATTATAAGATCTCATCCGTCTGATCTATGTTTTTCAGCTCTTCCGTTTATGTCGTCCACTTCACTTCATCAAACATCTTCTCGAGTTCTGTAGTCAATTAGCCATACGAAATCATCTGGAACATTGGATAGGTTACCTTCAATAAGCGTTCTGTTCGCTCCGATTAACGTCGCAGCATCCTGTCTTCCTCGAAAACTCGAACTGGTTTCCATACAGGTATTGGTTTACCTTGCTTACCCATCGATGCTACAGTCTTTGACCTACACGCTGCGGTTAATCAATCATATGACCAAATGATTGATGATTATTTATCAATAAAACATTATTTTTTATTAGCACTCTGCTAGTTTATGTTCTAGCCTTGTATTTTTACTGGAAGTGTTTTCGTCCTCCATGCTATCAGGGTTGACTGATCGACAGAATTTGAGTTGCAAAGAATATGGCATGCCTCTTGTTGAATCACCCCGTTCCACACGCCTTGGAAGTGGTTTACATGGTATTTCGTGAATGTAGATAATACATGTGTTAAAAAATTCATGCAATGGTCTGCGTCACTTGCAACTGTGCGGCCCTCAAACCCTTCAGCGTTCCTTCTCGCCCGAATCATAATCCCACCACTTTTCGTGACGTCCCTCCACGCACGCTTCTCATACATGTCGCATCAATGTTTCACGGGAATGAACGTGTGCGAGGGACACTTGTCCCCGCCTCCTCATCCTTGCAGGCTTATCCGTCGTTGACGCGTAATCTTATCTATATGTAACACGCGCGCGTTGCGCAACCAGGGGTCCACTCATGGACCCATGCGGCTTATCCGATGCTCTCTCCAGACCACTTCACCCTGACCCTATCGGATGCGTCTCTCTCTCTCTCTCTCTCTCTCTCTCTCTCTCTCTCTCTCTCTCTCTCTCTTCTCTCTCCCTCCCTGCCTCATGTTCCCAAATTCAACCGCCAAATTCTCCCTCATCCTGTTCCATTTCCTCCGAAGGAGTGAGTCCAATCCCTGTTCACTCTTATAGCTTGGAATTGTCCTGCTAACATTCGGGTATACGGGGAGGAAACTACCTGAAAAAACAACGATATACCTAATAGATTAAAATGTATGCCTGTTTGATGTATAGTAATTTATATTCGTGATGATGAGCTCTCTGCTTGTGGTTGCCAAAATTTAGCAACTTCAACGAGAGAGTAACCAAGGATTCAATATTTGTATTCATCTCTGCTAATTTTGAAAGATGATGAGATGCAGAGATTTGTGTAGGATGAGGGCTACGTTGAAGGCGATTAGGAGAGTATCAAGAAGTAAGTGTTTGTCTCGGGAAGGGTAAATCTTAGCAAACAAATGTGTCTGAATTAAATTTTAAGGCAGCAAAATATATGTACACCAGAATACGAAAATACGTTGGCTAAGTTCTTAAGAAATGGCGCAATTGAGAATTGTTTGCGTTGAAAGTGGGAGGAATAGGGAAAGGAGTGAGTGTGTTACGAAAGAAAGTAAATCAGGCTTCACTGATAGACTCATATAAATTGAACGTACTTACTTTGTTTGTTTCCGTTGACAGTATGGATGAGAGTCATCAGATTAACAGAATGAAAATAGAGTGAAAAATGATGTGAGAGGACAGAGTACATCGAGAAAGTCACGGGTGAATATGGTGGAAGAGACTGCAGGTGAGAACTTCAAGGAGAAATATACAAGGATTATTAAGAACAGACGAGTGCGTATGAAACTGCGCATGATTGTTACGCATACGGTGAAGGTATTGAAGGGTAGGGCATGGTGGAGGTACTTTTCATAGATACCCGTTATCCTAGGCCCAACATCCAGAAATATGCTTCTTGGGCTATGCGTATCCCCAAAAGAAATATTGTAATGGGTGCCCATGAATGACTTCTACCTTACCCTATCCCCTCTCTGTAGGTACTGTGGAAAGAAATATCGTGGTAGTTCTATTTTAATCAATGCACGAAGGGCCTATTGGACTACGTTTAATGGAGTCCAGATTTGCATAAAAAGAATCTTAATACTGACAAAATATCTTTCCCTTACTATTTCGGTAGATCCATGGGGTTCTGTCCCACTGGTTTTTGTTAATATTCCCGTTATCTTATTTACTAATCCATTATGTTGTTTGCTGGTTATGAGAGGCAATCTATGGGTACAAAATTAGATGTTGATATGTGTGTGCATATGTGTACATTCTTTGTACATTTCGGGACCGATTGTCTTGAAATTCTGCATGTTTGTTTATTTTTGCACTGGGACGGACAAAGGCTATGTAAAAATTCCCTCAAGACCCCTGTTTTATACTCCCATAAGAAAATCATTGGAATCGGTGCAGATAATTTATTGTTGCTTTTTCAAATTACTTTCGCTAAGGATATAAGCTACTATTTTTCATTATCCGATGTCTACTACAATGGTAACTTTAATTCCTGTGATAGATTTTGTTCTACGCTTTCAATTGGTTTATAAATACAATTTTAGTGGGATATTGCTTAATTTTTCCGCTATTTCAACAAAAGGTTATCAATATGGCACGCTGACGAATGGCTTTGATTGGTTCATTTTACCTGGGCCCATTATAAAAATTGATTACTATAAATTAGTTTTATTGAATGTTTCACTATAGTATTTTAGCCTATTTTTCTGTGTTTTGGAATTCCTTTTCTTTTGAATTTCTGTGTTTGCTTGGTATCTGTATTTAACGTAGTGAACTATGGCGAAGTTTCGTAAGATTTCAGCTTAATCCCAACCCCACGATGTGCGTTCTACGGCTGTTACATAATCTGAATTTTGAGCATCACGTGTTTTCTATTACAGATGGCGTATCAGTATGCGTAGGTTTTTGCAATGGTAAAACTTTGCACACTACATCAGACCTTTGTGCCGCACCCTTGAAACTCTATTAAAGTGCTAACGATAAGAGAAATGGCTGGGGTTCCATTGGACTCAATGGCCCCAAATCACTGCTGTTGTTATTATTATTAACGAGTACATGAGCCCGGGAATTCTTTTGTCTAATATTAAATTTAATGGTGAATATTAGCGAACTTAGATGAGAATTTAAGCTTTACTTAAATATTTCCATATATATATTGATATGCTTTTAATAGTGTTTGCATTCAGTACGTTATATTGCTTCTAATCAATGCGTGCAACATTTTTAATGTTTTTATTCCACTCTCTCAAATTTCTTGGGCTTCCTCATATATGCCCATATTGCTATAACTTATTTCTGAAGCACGAATATGAGTAATTAAATACAGCAGTTAGTACATTTCTGCTTCACAAGTATCTATTGAGTTCACCTTAAGCATTTTCATGGAATTAAAACCAATGATAATGTTAGGTAGAAATATGAATTCAGCAATGGAAATCGAAATAAATGGGAACAAACCGTAGATCTTTAGTTGCTAGAAAAGTGTCATTTCATCTTCGCCATGCTGGCATTTGATAATACTTAAAGTTTGGAAGTTGCATTGTGATCGGTTGTTAATTTTTCATGTTTTCTCTCAACCTATGAAATTCAACGGACACCACAACTTTGCCCGTACTGGCATTTAATGGTACATTTTAAGTGTATAATCGCCTCACAATATAATTCATTAGCTATTTTCCCTGAGGCGGAATGTGTATGAAATTAATCATTGTAAAATACATTCTGGTAATTTGCTTTGAGCGAAGATACAAAACGTCAAAGACAACAAAGGAGAGAAAAATAACAGCAGAAGTATTATAGCTTTTACCATAAGTTCAAACAATAAAAAGCGTAACAGCCTGTTTCATTTATACAAGCGATTAATTATAAATTATTATGTTCATGTCGGTGACATTTAAAAGTAACATTCATAATAAGTAGGTAATGTATAAATTATAAGAAAATTCGAGATGCAATAACAAAAGTTGTAGCAATGGAAAAGTAACGAGAAAAACAAACAATACCTTTGTGCACTCGACAAATGACTCATAATGAGTCGGTAAGGAGTGAACAATACATCTTTGATTTAAAGCAACTAATGATGGAAACGCTTTTTAGCTCCTCAGTGATTGAACTCCAAAGTTTCGACCCTACTACTTGGAAGGAATTATGGAAGCAGGTGGTCCACTGAGCGGGGTAATAAATATGTATAATCTTTTTATGCCGTTTAGTCTCCCTAACTGTATTTTAGAGAGTGTTCAAAGCAGCCTTATTCTAAAAGAACGAAATCCTCATTTAAAAATGTGACGAGCAAAGCAGGGCAAACGAACTTTCCCAACCAAGGTGAAGTATCACTCGTATTAATTGGAGACCTTGGTCATAGTTAACTCCCTCAATAATTTCAGAGTTTACCTAATATGGATTAAAATTTTCGTCGCTGGTTGTAACTCTGTCCTATCCAATGTGGACAAACGAGATATTTTCCTCGAATAGCCCGAATAGCTCGAATAGCCCTTTGAGTGCGGCATGACGTGATATCACGTCATGGTTTTCTTTGGGCTGGTGCTGATGACGTTATATCACGTCAAGGGTACCGTGAGTGTTTCAGCTATTACTAAGAAACTTTCAATAGGCCCCATAATTCATATATGTATACCTCTACTTGCGACATCGCCACAGCAGGCGTTGGCCCGCATTGACACGAGGAACGTGTGATCATGCTTTTTCGCTGTGTTCTGTTAAATATACAAGTTTCCCGTAATTACTGTGCTCAATCTCCATTATACTCGACACTCCGAGAATAGTCCCTGTCTTCTAACACACGCATGATTTTGATTTTGAGATAATTTACTGAAAAAACTCCTTCCACGCCGCCGTGACTTTCTCAGCTACACCTGTCTGTCTCGCAAGTCTCTTGGCTCTTCATAGTTTTACATTAAACAAAAACGCAATATCAGTGTGCAACAGATGCCTTCTAGGCTGCAGAAGAAACTCTAATCAATACGTTTATCAGGATGGTTTGCTTCTTTAACTTAGGGATTTAGAAAGATGAATCTACATTTACATTTAACCCCGCTATCCACATCAGGGGTTTTTGGCAGGGTTGGGTAATCAGATATCAGATGAGAGGAAACCACTGCGTTACTATATTCCTCGACAGAGCAGAACTGAACCTCTACGCTTCTTTTATCAGTGCCACATTGAAACGGATAAAACATTAACTCGATTATGCAGCATATCTTGTTTCCGCGGCAAAACTTCACAAAAACGAGGTGGACTTCGAATTACTCGTAGGTACTTACCATGACCAGGGAGGGCTGCAGCGGTTCGGTGCTGCCAGGAACGATATCATTTAGTACGCCAAGGAAACGCCGAGGCCATGGCCGAAGGAATGGACGGCGTAAAACCGACATGGATGAGGTAAATCTTGCCAGATTATATGTGTAACATAGGTAACCTTCGGCATAGTAGACTGCGCCACAAAAGCTAAAGAGAAAATTACCTCGCAAAGAGCTTAAAATAAAATTGAATCATGATTCCATAAGTTTTACTTAATCCATCTAAAAATACTGGAGATAGGGTCAAAACGAAACATCAAATAAGAGTATAAAGAAACCGCTCGTTGATCTGTCCTTGACGTAGTATAAAGTAATTATGAATTCGGCCGATTCGGTTGGATGGGTGCGGTGTGACGAAATTTTGATTGATTACATTCAAGTGTTGCAGATATATCATGATCAGACTGTGACCAGTGGTCGCAAGCGTGAGTGGCAATTTTTGCATGTAGTTCTTCAAGGAAAAGTATTTTAACATGGCTCTCATTAATGACGTTAAATCCTCATTTTCTGTACAAAATTGATTTTTTAAGAACTCCGAACGTGAAAAGATAGCGTCTTTCGTTTCACATGCCATTTGTGCAAATATAACTGGACATGACCCATTCTATACTTAGGTATAAGTTATAAGATATTGCAACGCAAATCACTAAGACTTGACGTCGCAAGTTAATTGACTTTGAATGGTAGGTGGAGACGAGAGAAAATGACAGCCACCTTAGCCTGTTTGATTTATGTCAAGCAGGAACATGTATATAACAAACGATTATTGCTATTGAAAACAAGCTCGTAGGCTAAATACCGTAGACTTGGATATAGAAGACGATCAGATGTCATCACGCCAGCAGGTTCTTTCTCGTCCGCGTTCAGTTTCAAAAAAGAGGCCGAGCCGAGCGTAGAGACGACGTGGATAGCGATTGAGGGGAGTCAGAGGCAGGGGTGGGTGGAGTAGGGGAATCCTTGTCGGGTCTTTGGCGGAGGAAATGGCGCTAGCGCTGATTCGGTCAGAATAGTGCACCACTGTCACTTTCAGTATAAAAGTGAGCTGATTTTTCCGTCGTAGACAGCGAACGCGAGACAGCGAATCGAGAGGCTAAATGCGCGATGGATAGTCGCGAACAGCGTTAACAAGTATTTTTGGCGTTCACGAGTTTTTTGGCGACAAGTGATTCTTCCAGCAGAGTACTTTTTGCAAAGTGGGAGGGGAGAAGTTTTGGCATAGTATTTTATCAAGCAAAAAACTGAAAACGATCGGTTTTTTCCTTCTTTAATATATATGTTGCTCCTGGTTAATGTTATGACTAAGCAGTTGCCGAGAGAAATATATTTAACTATCAAAACTTATATTTAGAGTCTTTTTTTATTTTGTGAAAATAATTTTATTATAGATTCTTATTACCGTGGAATTCATAAATATAAATAGCATGTATCCACATTTTTTCGCTGAGCTATTTAGATACGCCTCTATGTCTCAGCGGATAACCTCGAAAGTTACGGTTACGCGATCAAGCCCAGGTAAATTAATGTGTGGATTGATACTACATCTATTTTCCTTTCTCGAAAAATTTGATGCAGAGTTTTAATCGAGAATTGTCACCGTTGTCGTTTTATAATAAAAAGTTTTCAGTCCAACTGGATCCATAAAACCAGTTTCTGGATTTGCCGTTTTTATTTAAGAGACAAACAATGGATTTTACTGTTTAGTTTCAGTAAAATAGTAATACAAGCTAAACAGTTAATTCGAAAATGGATAAATGCAGCCCAATGAATATTTTCATCGAACGAAATACTTTTTAATTTAATATCAAGGGAAAAAATATACTCTTGCCCGCGATAGATTTATGCAGGGTAGAACTTCTCCGATTATTGCAATCAAATAGTGGCCAGAAATTCAATTTTTGAAGAGCTATGTACGTAAATACGTATTTTATATCTATCTATTATGAGATTTACAAATGGAATAGGTCCTCTCCTTAGTATTTTTCTCCTGAAAGGCATTTATGGCCGATCACATTTGAAGGTCTGCGCAGCCTCCAAATGCGTTACTTAATGTAGCGTGACATCCTAAATAATATTCAGAGTTAGAATCCTCGAAACTCAAGTCTTAAAGGAATTTTAGGAGATGGATTCGTGTCTTTCGAAAAGGATTCAACAAGTGAAGCGATTTTTTCCGGATAATCCATCTCCCAAGGCATACATTTTTTTCTCCTTGACATCCTCTGAGACATCCTTGGCTTATTGATTGCGGGTTGTCTTGCTAGCGCCGGAAATTTAAGAGGAAAAAATATTAACATATATCTAACTCTGTGAAGCTGTCCTTCTGAGAATTTTACTCTCAGGGAGTTGCTGTTCAGCGTAATTAGTGAGTGCACATCTTGCAGCTCTGTAATTAGCGTCATTCCGCGGGCAATTCATTCTACGATTTTCCGTACGTGCACTTTTGTCATTCGAGCAGCCTTTGTTGATGTATTCCGGTTAAATACTCGTATGCAATACCAAATATTTATACAATTTTTCAACATCTTGTGCAAAATCTCAGATTATCTGGCACTTTAAATGGTCATTTCTATCAAATAATATGCCTCAGAGTTGAATTACGATGTATTTAGTGTCCGAAATAAAAAAGTCGTAATTCATGTATGAAAACATTTCCGGTAGATTATTCAGACCCAAGTGTCAGGACTGGATTACGAATATACTCCAACTTTTAAAAAATGAAGGGCGATCATGGTAAATATTTACTGGATTGTATTTTTTCTCACCCCTATTATTTCTCCCAGATGAAGTGAAAATATAACATCAGTCATGTTAGAATCGGAAAATTCTACGAAAAGAATAGAGAGAAGAGTTCAATTTCGAGTCAGAAGTTTGATACGTATTATTGTAGTATCCACATTTGAACGTTAAAAAAGGAAATTTGGAGATAATCTCCCTTAATACGTATATTCTAACAAAAATTAAATATAAAAGTCATGTCTTTCATTAAGTTGAGTAGCACAGTATTTAAATTTTTATTTACGCATGTTAATAATTGGTTTCAATGACTTCGGGAGCTATTGGTTCTACAGACTTGTTATCCGGTGGGAAGTTTCAAATTAGATCATAATCTTTAAATATTACAATAGATAGATTTATACCATTGATGGGTACGTTATCATGAACACTTCATGACTATATTTTTGTATCTTTACCGTCATTAGGTTTAGTATTTTATGTAAAGCCACGCTCGAATCAAGTTTAGGTCCCTCTGAGGAAACTGTCTTTGAGTCTGTATGGTGAGATATTTTGCGTCTATATACGGGTGAACCGAATGTTTAGGGTATCATTCTAACGGAAAACTATGCCATAAAATTGTTTCCAGTAGGAGATTAAGTCATGATGGAGTCGACCCATATATGCTCTTTGTTACATAGCTTTGTTATTGGCTTCATGTAGGTCCCTTTTTGAGTAGTGTATATTATGTTAATGTTAGCTCTCTTCTTTTGTACATATTTTTTATCCCGTCGTTCAAATTTTGCTTTAGGCAAGAAAAAATAGATTAATTTACATCTTCATACAAATCTGCGGGCCAGCACATGGGCACATGGCATGGGTGTTAGCACACCTGCCGTGTAATATATATCTTTCTTTGACGTGAAATGGTGAAGTGTATTATGAAAGAGTTTTATATAGAGCTCAATTTTAACTACCGTTCATTGTGCGTAGAAAGAACAAATGTTTGTACGTATCTATTTGGCAATGTATTTCTCTTGTTTTTTCGTTTCTGTCGGACCTAGATATTTAGTGGGGCATAAGAATGATATTTTATGTGTCGGTTTGAAACACACCTGTTCTAAATTTCTCAAGCAAACTAAACCTAGCGTGCAGCCTCAGTCTCAAGCGTCTCCCAGACTAATCTCTGAAAAAGCTGAGAAACACCAGTTGTTGACTTGTAGCAGTTTTAACGGAGCTTGCAGTTTTTCTTTGTATTTTATTTATTTTTTGGTTAAATATCTCTGTCTCGGGTCTCAAATGCTCGCGGAGAATTCAATGTGTGACATAATCAGAGCAAAGTAGCACCTTTCTTCAAATTTTTCATCCGAAGGCCTTCCTATTATACACTAGATAAATTCTAGCTTCTCAAATGTTGTGCCGCATATGTTTTGTATGTTTGCTCCTCACGTTTAATTGATGTTTTGCATGTAAATTCCTCTCCAAACTATTTGTGTCACGAAATAAGTTTGCAGATCCTTGGCAGGGTAACTGAATATAAAGAGTATAAGTTTTTTAGAAGTAAGGTTAAATTTAAGTCGAGCTCAAGGTGAGTTGGTGTAAATTGGAGCTATTTTGTAGCGCTAAAATATTTATTTTCATGGCGTCGTCAAAATGGATTTCTCTGCAATTAAAAGTGGGGGAAAATTCTGGTTATATTATTTAGAGGTGTTAATATTAATTTTTTTAATTGAAATCCATATCAGTTTTGAGTTGCACAATGAGGATGAAGAATTTGTACCTATTCGTATACTAGCTTCTCCTGTTTTAAATACCTACTAATGTTACTGATTTTGGTTATGTTAAAGATAAATAATTAAAACAACTAAAATTGAAGACTAGAGTTCAGAGAGGAATTATATAATAAATTGTGGCATAAGCGTCGTGGGTTGGTAATTACTTATGGTCCTAAGGTCTATCTGATACTGAAAAGTTATATTAAAATTTCATTCTCAACTCGTATGATAATACGCGTCTCTTGGGATACGGCTGTTAATTAGAAATATTTGCTATAATTACAGCTCTAATTCTAAGTGCTAAGAAACATTTCCTTGAAACATGGGGAATTTAAAAAGTCTTTTTTAACATGCATAACTCCAGCTGTTGACTTCCGAATTGATACTTCAATTAAAATTCAAAATCAAGAAGTTATTACTCATTATTAGAGTTATAAGAGGGCCAAGCACAAAAACCAACACTGATAAAAGTTGTTAAGGAGACGTAAGAAACTTTATAAAAAATAGCTTTTACAGCGGATCTCTGGCGTAATGTAACCTTGTGTTCCAAACCGTATGGAAGCACAAAGACGGGTTTTCGCCGTGCAGGAAGGCTTTCAAGGACGTCGGAGATACACATTGCTCCGAGGGATACGATATGAAGTTCTGGGGAGGCAAAAGCATGACGAATCTTGGCGAATAGTTGTTTTATTTCCAATGATTCTTCTTCAAAAGTTTCGCTCTGCTAAGAGAGTTTGAGCATATCTCAGGAAAAACATATCGCTGTGGAAATAAGCATGGAGAAAAACATATTGCTTAGCTACTTTCGTGCCTCGCAAAGTCATTCAACAAATATTCAGTTAGATTTGAGGTTTTACTTGTTGATATTAATACATTTATAAGTGAAAATTTTCCCTCGTAAATATTAAAGTAGTCTATATGTAATATTTTATTTATACTATACTTTTTTATCATAACGGAATGAAAGTGTAATGTTTTTCGTCGTATTCCGCAAGAAAGTTACTCTCACCTCAAAATATTTTGCTGCATTCGAAACAGTTAAGGGTGCGTTAGTGGTTTAAAACGTTTTAGCGTTATATTTGGCGTTTTAGCGTTGTATATATATGTTATCGCGTAAGTATTGGCATGACTGGACAATGATGTTACATATAAACACTTAACCATCAATGAGACCATATAGGTATTTAAAGAAAGACAAGAATCAAGTATTTTAGGTCAATCAATTTTCAAATTTTAATTCTGGATATTGAAGCTTGTAACTGTTTTGATGGTTTGCAGACTAAACCGTCGTAAATTATCAAAAGCATCATGTTAGAGTGTAGCATTTAGTCAGTTTATCATTTGACAGTTTCTACAACCTCCTACGTAACTTTTAAGTTTATTGGGGGTTATTTTGAGTGCATTTAAGGAACATTCGGTCTGATTCCAAAGAGTTTGTGGGCTAACTAAGGAAAATTGCACAATAATTCAGTAAATTAGTAAAATACGGTTTGTTAAAATATATTTGAGCATCAAATTACGGTACACTGAATTGTTTATTTTTTATTTTTTACCAACGCATCATATTATAAAGCTTCAGATTTTAAATTCATTTTAATTTTTATGCGATTTGTAGAATCATTGACTTTCTTCAAGAATTTAAATGAAGCTAACACATAAAAAAAAATTAATTAGCTGAGAAATTCTCAGTTACGAATGACTTCATAGATAATATGTATTCTCCTGTCGACCCAATTTCTGCGTATTCAGTTTAGTCCAGCGGCTTCCTTAAAATAATAATTCTCCTGGAATCGTGTATTAATTAACCTGGAATAGCCTTCAAAGTACATTTGGCCAGAGAGTACTACTAAGTATTTTCAAGTCACATTCTGTAATACTCGCTTTCTATGAACCAATAAGTGAAACACACTTGCGAATAGGACACTCTCACACAAAGAGCACCAGGTCTAAAATTTTATTTGGCGCCGTTACGTATAATATATTGAAATTATTGGAAAACCAATGATTAAATATGAAATCTACTTCAATTATTTATAACATTTGAAGTATGGGTGGCTTTTTGATTCTCACTCTTATATAAAAGTTCCATTTCATTACATCCTCAAGATGGGATTTTCCATTATTATTTCTCTCTCGTTAACCTTTTCTGGTGAATTGATTGATGTTGTCTCCGTATTCTTAACATTCCTCAAGAGTCCTTCTCCCTCCACTATTTCTTTCATATTACCGATGGGTGTCTTTTTCACTTCCAGATTCGCATCCCATTTATTCATTATTTGCGCTGGTCCTTCGATATTCGCTTGATGTATCCATCTGACTTTTCCCTTCTGAACAGGCACCGAATTTCCGCCTCTAATCATCCTTTTTTCCTGCCACACAGTCCTCCATAAGTCTTGAAGCCGTGAGAGAGTATCAGCACTCGAAGAGTGTGTGCCCCAAAAACGCTAATGACTCTTCGGAATCGCGAAGTAAAATGAATGGGATATCGTAGCCGCCGTATCGGAATGTTATTCAGTGACGCTTGACTGGTGCTTTTTGCAATGCCGCCATCTCTTGTGCGAATCAAGGTCAAAAGACCGGCATACATATATATAAATGATGCATTTATTTTCGTCGTGGTGTTTTTTTCCACCGTAGATGTTCATTTGTTATATATCCACGGGCCGGCGTGGTGGTTGCCGGTCCGATTCTAAAAATGCATTTGATAAATAATAAAAAAAGGAATTTTCCGGCAGTGTACAGATCTAGAGAACAGCACCTCCCGGGTGTCATTTTGGAAGGTGCCTGAGGGAATGGAACGTTTTGGGAATATACCGGCCATGAGGGGTAGTCAGAGACTTTTTACAAAGAGTGTACGTGGAATGTGGCTAAGATTGATATCCCATCCTCTCTCAATCTTTTTCTCTATCTCCCTCTCTCGGGGGCACTGAGGGCAGAATTGTCCTGAATATATCAGGAGTTTGGCGTTAGGCTTCCGGACGTACTCCACGAAAGAGTTATCCTTTTCTGGTAGTCGGTTGCTCGACTCATCTGTCCAAATCACTCCGTTTACCACGATTAACCCGGAATTCCCTCTGAAATAACGATATTTCTGGGTAATTTGTTCCGTATTTCCTCAATGAAATCCATTTCTCCCTGATAATTTTCACAGTATTAGTCAACTGTGAAGGAGTTTCATAGTCTGTTCTCAGGTCATCCTTGGGAATATCACTACAACAATAAATTCTGGTATATGAGTTAATTCGAGTGTGCACTGTGAAATTCTGTGCCGACGGAGAGATTCTGATGCATCAATCATTTTTGTAAGGGAATATGCGTTTTCTCAATCACCATTTGTCTGGCAAATTATCTTTTGCAAAATACTTAACAATACATGTAAAGAAATTTATAATATTGAACTAATGCTTTGAATGACAGTTGAAGGATCGGAAACTTTTTATGGCCTCAACAAATGAATCTCAGAATTTGTAAACCATTAAATTTTTAGCATTTCATTTTTTCCAATATTTTTATTCTTGACTGAGCTTCATATTTTTCGGGTGAAGTGGAATGGCATTTCCTTAAAAAGCTGTCAATATTTGTAGAATGTGAAAATAAAGGAAGAAATATAAAAAATAAAAGATGAAGGGCAAAATGAGAAAAATGAATTCTCATGGTTTTCGAAAAAGAAATGAAAAGTTGATTGGTTATCGATTTCCTGCATTTCATATTTATCAATTTTTAAAACTTTTCTGACAACTCTACCCACATAACTGAGCTGCGTTTGCGTAAATATTTATGGTGAAATAATCGAATATATTCATACTGGTTTTTTGGGTATTCAACCAGTTTGTTTTATTTCTTAAAATTTCTAAATAAACTGCTCCAAGGTAATTATCTTTAAGCTACTCGCCTAAACCTAATTCATTGAACTCCATCATCCTAGCATGGAGTAATTGGTTTGTGTATAGATTCTCTGCAGTAAAAATGCCTGAATTGATTGCCAAAAGTTTTTGATACGAGATAAAAGGTAATAGGTCATGCCACCGTGTGTGGGGGCTTAGCACAAATGATTATTTTTCAAAGTTTAGTTGATCTAATTGGGGTTTTTTAATAAATTTCATGTAATATTTTGCTCTTCCTGACGGTACCTTTTACGAATGTTTTTGTTTATGTTATGTATTATAGATTCGTAAGCTTTAGCATCTCATATTTCCGTACTCGTAGCTTAACATGGATAGTATGCTACTCACAGGGTGGTATGTTGATGCAGAACATCATCATCATCAAGTTATATTTATAAACACCGTAAAATAAAATATACAATATCAGATTTCAAGAAATGAAACCCTCACTTGAATAGAAATTTTAACGTTTGACGTCACTTACGTGTTTAACCGACGTCAAGCTTTAACTGGTGAACCAAGGTGTCCCCGAAGCTGATAATATTCGACGGCGATTTACCCTATATTAAACGATTATTATCCACAGCTGTAAAACTATTCTTCGCATAGTTAATTATCTATTCCCGTTAGTATTATTTGATAGTTAAAAGACTGCGATGCTGAAAAATTTTTGGCATATGTCTGGAGTGCGAAATATATGAAATGAGAAATTTGATAGCAGAAGAGGAAATTTTCTAATTTTAGGTAAGCCATCAGTTGTGATAAGGCCCATGGAAAAACTTTATATTATTCCTAATAGCAACAAAGTTTAGTAAGATAATACGTTTTTCCAACAATGATCCATAATTCTACTCCTAAACTATTTATAGTTTAGGAGTAGAATTTATTTATTTAGAATTTATTGTGTGAGGATTATGGTAAAACGTCTAAGAATTTCTAAAAACTCATTTTATCGTAGAAATTTGAGATACAGACAACTGGTTTAAATAAAGCAATATCATAAAACTCATAGAATTTCTAACCAATGATTGTGATTTTGATGACCTTCTATTATTGCAAATACTTTTCATTTTTTATACATCACAGTCACTAATTTCATATTGTACTAGCTAAACCCGGCCACGCTTTGCTGCGGCTCAGACTGATATGAAATGAATGGGAAAATAAATAGTAGTACTATCGCGAACATAGATTCACCGAGAAAACACATCATTCTATTAAATACCCTGCTTTGCGTTGCTGTGGCTATGTTCAGCTTCGAAGCGATCCAATGGCTGACATATTTTTAAGACAATCACTCGAGGTCGAACGCTAGCACAGTTAAAAATGTTACGCTGCGCTTTTAATTCATCAGCTATTCATTTAAAGGCAGCGACTGAGCAGTTTCTTTTAATTAGTTGTAACAAATTCAACAGGATCCTTCTAAATTTACTTTCGAACGATTTTGTTGTAAAATTAAAATAAAATAAAAAGAAAAGCCTACTGAATTGACATCTAAAAGGTAAATAAATGGAAACCAAACGGAAACATGATGTTATCCAAATAATTCAAGTAAAAACGGCAAATCGGTCCGATGTATTTTGTGTCACATTAAATATCTAACGGCATATTCGTAGTTTTACTCATTAATTAAATGTCTACTAACCATATCTTATTTTTAGGGTATTTGACGAAGTGGAATTTACCTGGTTAGTCACTTGATGTTAAGTTATGCATATCAAGAAGCCATTTCACTGAAATTTTTTCCCGAGCCAGTAAAATTCGGTCATTATTACGGAGAATTGAACCCAGGGCACTCTTTTGTTTTTTTTCGGGTGATTGTTCATTCCCATAATTTAGGGCTCAAATCCCTGCATAGTAGGATATTTTTATGAGGACACTCGATACCTACTTCAGTACCTTGTGGAGGGCATTACAAAATCTGTCGGATAAGTCGCTAAATTGTGGCGCCTGCCGCTAAGAGCAGGCTAATGGTGAAGCCGGGTTCCTCCCTTGCCTGTTCCCATATGGCGCAAATGACCTCAGTTGTCAGTCACCTCCGCAAACATCCAATCCAATCCCACCAATGGTATTAAAACTACTTTTCTAATGACACATCATGAGCCTTTTTCATATTATATCCATACGGGTAGATTATCGCTTAAATTCTTCAAGCCGGTTGAAATAAGTGCAGTAAATATAATGACGTCAGTTAGTTTCGGCGTAATGGTCGTGAAGGTGGTCTAACAATCGGTTATTGTTAAAATGAAATAGTAATGCGGAACGGAGTTAAGAAATCTTGGATGTTAATACCTTGACAACCATTTAAAATCCTTATTTTCGGTCGATCTATACTATCATATGATAATGATATCTTTTGTACATTTTAAAAAGTTTCAAATCCAGAATTTAGCATAGGAGGGGTCATCGCATCAACTACGCACTCTATCATGCTGGGGAGAATGATTTTTTTGGTTAGACAACCATAGCTAACGCCGGTCAATCGTGAGCGCGGGGACAAATTATAGGAGGGCGGTCTTGGGTATCTATTCCTTTATCAAATCTTCCAAGACTATGTTGGGCGCATGAGGGCAATTGTTTAATATCATTTCTTGAGACACCAACACTTTGATGTGTTCGACTGAGCGAACCCTCCCCAAAGCAACATACAAATACCCGTGGGAGAATACATCACTCCTCAGGTCCACCCCTACTTTATCCAAAGTCTGTCTCCTGTTCATTTCAATTCCCGCTTTGGACACCGGAAACTTGAAGCATATTCTTGGGATGAGGACAGTGTCGGATTGTATTGTTGCCTCAAAGAATTTTCTTGATATTTTATCTATAATTAGCGTCGTCAATCGTATAAAAATGAAAGTAGTCATTTCATTACAATGGTTTCTAAAAATATCCATTTGTCATGACGTGTAAAAAAACCTCGATTATAATTTTCGTTAAATTTTGAATTCCTTACCGTAAAACCAAGCCTTTAATTGAGACAAAATGTTAAAATACATTTCTTGAATCTAATGCACCACTGCATGTTTGATTATTATCGCATAAACGGAAGTACAGTGGCGGAAAAAATTAACGCAAAATTTTTCGCGCGCCAGAATGCGGCATTTTTGGGAACTTCTAGGAGCAGTGCACACTCCAAAGACTGGCAACACTGAGGATAATCATCGCCTACCGCAAAGTATTTGAAATCCGCAATGGAGCTCACATTTCTGTCGGAGCCTAGAACTTAGTCATCAATCGCCTTATTTTTTAGCTTTCGTCTCATATTATTCGCACATTCAGTCGCGGTGCATCGCTGTGTTTGCTTCAGCATGGTTATTACGTCGAATGATATCATTTATACAGAAAGACTGATTATAAAAAATATTCACTATCCCACCCAATTCAGTATACAATATACTAAAATCTTTATCTTCTACCACCAAGGGATATTTATTGTAGTCGACTTTCCGAGGACCTTTTTGAATGACGCGTACTGCGTCTGTTTCACCGAAATGATATAAATCGAGATTTATCCGCACCAAATGTCGATACAAAAAAGATTTAATTGAAATAAGTATAGTCTGCGTGATGTAATTTGTCACGATTTTCCATTTGTAGATTGACGAAGTTCCTTTAACGGATATTTATTAAAGAATCGTTCTTGACCCAATATAAATATCGTCTTTAGTTCGTCAGAATGGGATTAAACTATGAAAACATACGTAAAATATAATTTTACGAAATAAAAATAAATGTGCTCGCATCGATACTGAATAATCTAGGCATATTTTCTCGATATTTCTTTCATCTTATCACAGGAAGCTTGGTGACGAGCTGTCCACTGTTACGCTTTATCTAGTGAATGCAGGATATACGAATAAACATTCAGAAAAGTTTGCCTAAATTAGGTGTAGTGATGGATAACATATGTATGATTGCATAATATCTTATGTGCTTAGCTATAAATTCACCGCACATATGAAATTAACAAAAAGCCTTTTAAAAGACTTCAGTTTGGAGTAGAATATCATTAATGAAATACATTAATAGGTAACGTTAATGTTGTAGCTGTCAGATGTATTTGGCTAGCTAAAGAGTGGTCCATGTTCGATTTTTAATGAATGCAAATGAGCTTTTATATAAATTTCCTCATATTGCTAATATGAATGAATGTAATGTGTAGCAGCAATGACTGGCTGATAATATGTCATTTTTTAAATACAAAAGTGATAAAATTTGCCAAATAAAAATAATTTTAATTGATCAGAAATTGAATGAAAAACTCAAAAATGTCTCGACCAGGGGTGGGATCACGGTATTTTTCTTCTTATGGTCATAATTGTCATCCAAATGGCAAGCCGCATTGGTAGGGCAATGCACAAGGTCCTGGGAGCGCACTCCACTGCTATATAGTACCCGATCTTTCTTGATGATGATCACGTTTTCGAAATCATGAGCGTACTCGAACAATGTTATTATGAAGAACCATGATTGCGATTCAGGTTTGCAACCCAGTAACAACTACTGAGCTGTCTTATGTCAAGGCGAATTTATGATGACGTTTCGTATCCTTTCGGTGAATTTATTTTCATCCGTATGCGTTACTGTGAACTAAGTTACCTTTAAAATGATTGGTGGTATTGTCTACGAACGTTAAAAATAACTTAAGGATAGGAAAAAGCATACTACTCTCCCGGGAATACAAACAGAAAGAAGTAGTTCTCAGATTTCACCTCATCAGCCCAGACCATTCCAATCAAACTCCATTAGTTCCCATTATTCATGGGTTTGGAGGCCAGCCATCTTAGTCTGAGTTAAAGCAACGAGCAATTTTGGAGGACTCTTGAGGATCCCTAGAGGTTTCCCCGTGTCGATACAAAGCTCCACCAATACTAATCCATTCAATATCGGAATGTATGAAGGGCGCATTATATTGATTTGGAAAATAGTATGCCTTTAATGAGAGCTTACTTTCCCCTTGTATTGCGGGAAATACCTTTTCTGCCATAGATAATGTTTCGGACACCAGGCGTTTAACTCACGGGAAAGAAGTGGTATTTAACTTCTCTTACGCCATTAAAAGTATTCGACGGGGACTTCCAATTTTTTCGAAGCGCGACGAGCCTTTTCTTTCTGGTGCAGCAAGTATTTGAAACCTGTGCGTTATTCACAGCAACAAACCACCCCGACCATCACCACCCGGAACTTGCTTTACTCATGACTACTTCATTGAGACGAGCGTCGATAGACGAACAAGCAGAGTGGACAGCGCAAGCCGAGATATTTTTCAAAGTTTTAGCGGCCTCCCCCAAAATTCTTGGAGGAAAAAAAGATCTTATTAGCCTTTAAGTATGCCTCATTTTTCTCCCAGGTGGAGGAATCGTATGATAGGTTTGTAAAAGGCAAAAACATCTGTCGAAAAATTACCCGAAGGGGTGTTGCGCCGTCAACTTTCATCCACTGAACTTTTATTTGGTGTTTAAAAGTAAAAAAAACCTATTTCTTACTACTATCAAATAAAATTCGTTAAATTCATGTCCGCTATAATAAGAACTATGTTTAATCAAATGTATATCAATATTCATTTTTCGCCCGCAACTAGGAATACTTACGAGTTCACAAATGTCAAAATTCTAGGAGATGGTTCAAAACAAATCATGTAACATAGATGGAGCGGGCTGCACGGAGCGCAGCGTTCATTATGAGGACAATGCGAGAAACAAACGTTTTTCTACCCCCTCAAAGAAAAAACCCCAAATTTAGATGCAATGAGGAAAATCGTGGAGGAAGAATGGAAAATGAACCCAGTAAGATGATACCAAAATATGGACAACTCCATCTCACAGAGACATGGTTAGGAAATCGAGAATGGAGGGGGATGGATTGATTATAAGGCTAATAAGCATCCACATTCTTTATGTAAATATCAGCATATTTCTCAATGATCAATTACTGTGGTCATGTGCGCATATTACTGAAATTGAGAGAATTACACATACATTTTACCTTTTTCCACTCGTTCTAAATAAAGCATTATAGTGTCCCTTTTCAGCATCCGTTAAAATACTTTACCACTAAGAGATGAAATTATGACCCTGTAAAAAGTCTGTTAATATCTTCATGTGGGGGCTCTCACAACTTTAACTTCCATTGAAGCAATAATATTACGACACATTTGAAGAGGAATAGATTCTTTAGGAACGTAGCAATCGTTTAATCTTTGATGGTGCACATTCCTAATTTGCACTCCATTGACTATTCTGGGGATTTATGAGGAGTATACAAATGACCATCGGGAAAATATCTAATCACTGCTGATTTGCTACATGAAAAAGATGATTTTTAGTATTTTATCACTTTCATTGGGGAAGATACACGATGCATTTTTGTCGTAGTATTACTTACGCATGGGTAAAAAAAATGCTCCTCATAAAATTTAACTCCGTAATTTTAGCCAAATATTTTTCACTGCGAATATGTCAAAAGGTATTTAAGTGATTCACTAATTTACCTTATCCTTTAAGTATTATTCTCCATCTTTAAGTTGAACTGTTGAACTACACGCTTAATGTATTGCTCTTAGAAAACCTAGAAAACAATGCTGGGAAAGCTTCAAATACCGTTTTAAAGATATTTTGAAGAAAATTCCACCCTCATTTGGTCTCTCACTCAGATAAGTAATCGGTATTTACAAGTTCGGCAGATAGAACCAAACTCTAATTCCTAATAAAAATAATTGCCCTCTTTACTAAATAATTCCAAAATAATTTAAAGGTGAATGTAGCACCAGGTAAGTTCACTAAATCGAGTAACTGACACAATCAGAGATCCGGTCTATTCCCTCCTTCATGAATAGCTTTTCATTGAGTTGTGAATTGGCGAATGAGTGGATATGAGCATCATACGACAGACAGGACGTAGAAATCAAGTGGGTCCGAGTACCCGAGAATGGGAAGTAAACATCTCATTCGACGACCAAGGAGACCGCTCTGATTCTTTTACAAAGCCCGAATATGTGTAAAACTCACACACTCATGATTGAGGTCAATGTCCATTCCCTGGGCCTTCCGCGGATTCCTGCGAAGTTTTGGTTGCAATAAAGTCACATCGCGTAGATTAATCATAAAGGCACTAAAAGAGGCCACGCCAGGATTTGAACCCCAGGCATTCTTGGCCGCAGACGAACGCTCTCCCTCTAGGCTACTTCATCGATCAAGAGGAATCCGCGTCCAGTGGTTCTTGCTACAAAACGAAAAAAGGGAATTCTAATGTTTCCTTTAAAAACTGGACCAAATAAAATGTTCTGGATAGTTGAAAGTAGTTTTCATACATTGAATAATATTACCTTAGGAGGAATTTAGAAATTTAAGTGTTTGAGACGACCTGTATGCACGAGGGCGGAAACTTACCTAGGGTTTTTAAGTTATTGGGAATACTTTTAAAGAAAAATTTTCTCCACGTGGAAACCATTCTATTCAACCGGATTTCCCATTCTTTAACTTGAAATTCTCAGGATATTACGCCAAAATGTTAATTGTAATGCATCATATTTCTCGGAAGTAGTTTGAGGCCTATTAAAACGATGTTCATCCACAGCTATTCCCTGCACGCGGAAATACGTTTTATTGTAAGTGAATTTGATCTGGAGAATAAAAAATTTTTATGTTCCAACAAATAATGCTTTCATCGTATTGTTTCTTAAGTTTCAATCAAGAAAATCTTTTTAAACGGTCCAAAGCTCTAAAAAAATATGGTAATAATCTCTACATAATCAACTACGAATTTGGAACCTCGACTGAGTGCGGGTCGAAGCAAGCTCATCACGTTTATAACTCCTAGACGATCTCGCGAACGTAAACCTTATTAGTATGACTATTTACATGACACGTAAAATCGATATCTAATCATAGAGAGTTTTAATCTTCCCGGTTTCCATATCTTGTCTCATTGTTGTCAAGTTGTCGAAGGAAAAGCGATTTCAATTAGTTTCCGTGTACGCCGCATTCAGACGCCAATGAGTTTTGCGTTAATTTTTTCCGCCACTGTACACGAGTGAAGTGTGGTCCGATAATTTTTTTCGTCTTAGGTACTTGAAAAGTTATTAAAAAGTTCACTTAGCGACTCACGATATCCGCTCCTGCCAACTAAAGCGGTACTTACGCTCTTAATGGTCAGAAATCCACATCGGCAAATGACCGCTTGTGACTATTCCCCCGTCCCGATCCCATCGTTAAACCCTGCCTTTTTTTCTTCTTCATCGCCTATTCCTCGTGATGGATATTTGTGTGTGTGCGCCTGCTTGCTTTTCAAAAAGGACTCCGAAAGACGGTCGCTCTCACAAAGCCCACAACTACAACACGTACGTCTCCCTCGTTTCACTTCCACTGTAATCTCTCACACCTCCCACCGCCCCTCCCCCCCCACCCAACTGTACTCCCCGCCCGCATCTTAGAGAAGCCTTGTCGTCGTCTCTTCCCGAGCGACCCATCTTCATCCGAGGCACTTGAAACACGAGATCACCCACTCCCACACACGCTCTCCTCCCGCAGCTATCACTCCGCCGTTCCTATTTTATCTGCGAAAGGGGATCCTTCCATCAAACGACATCTCGAGACCTCTATATAAACGTTCGGAATCCCCTCTGAGCGTTCCGTTCCCATTTGCCCCGAGAGGGCTTCGTCTCCCTGTGACTTGTCCTCTTTCGTCCTCCCCACCGTGCAGTACTCGAGAGGGAGAAGAGCTTAGCCGAGCTCCGAAAATGGGCATGTTTAGTGGGTGATACACGTCTCCCTCTCTGGTCTCTGTCGTCTCTTCCGACCCTCTTCTTCTTGTGCTCTTGAGCGAGTTCAGCCATTACACTGACACCCGTTCTCTGCGGCGTAAGTCTCAGTGTGACTTATCATCAGACGACGGTTTCTGCTTATTAATGTATCGTGTGACGTACGATAATAATAGCAGGAATGTCTGCGAGTTCGGTTTCAAGGCACTTTTAAATGTTTTCCTACTTCAGTGCTCACATTGAACCGATGCATTAAGCCTCAATGATGATTGAGTCTGAAAATGTATGTTTAAAATCGCACTGTGTGAAGGTTTACGATGAAAGAATCGCACCTGATCATCTTCACCGAACATATGTATCAGCACGACACTTATTTTAAATCCAGTTCTAGAACCCAATGTCCAGTCAGAAGCAATCAGGTGGGTTGAGTGTTTTGCGAGAATATCGAGGAAGGAGTTAGAATCTACGGAAACCATGTTAATAACAATTGTGAGACCTGAGCTCGATAAAATGTGCTCTTGAGACTTGTGAAGGTGGTTTTTCGTTGCTCTATCAAAATATGTTCTGAACAACTTAACACAGGCTCCAAAAGTGTACGCCGCAATTAATGCATCTGAAATGGTTCAACAAATTCCCGGAGAGCACCACTGCGTACTGAGGTTAACAATCGGCAAACAAGGTCTGTTGTGTCGGATTTTATTGGTGTTCCAAACTAGGTCCAAAGTTTACTTTGCTAATTTCAGTACTGAATTCAGTGTCACAGAAATGTCTTCAGCACCAGCTCAATTTCGATATTAGGTTTTTACTCCCCCTTGTAATCAATCAAGGATTTTGGGCTTTTGTGGTTGGCTTGGATTGATAGGAACTTGCTTGGTGGAGGGTATTTACATCTTGTAAATAATGCGTACTCAGTATCGGAACCAGTGAATAATTATCAAATGAAGTAAGTATTGAATTGGGTAAATTTATTTCAGAGTTATTCAAATGCTTTTGATGAATAAAGTAGGTCTCTCATTAGAAAAAGCTACTGGCAGTTGAGGTTGCTCGTGCTATGCGATTCTGGGAGGTTTATTTGTTAAGAAAGGAATATTTTTGGGATGAACGAAGAGAGAAAAGATTTCGGAAGTTGGCTTTCGTTTACTTCTAATGTCATCTAGGAGACTAGGACTTTAACGATGGAGGTATTGCAGTACTTGAGGTCCCATCAGCAGAATACCCACCCAGACATCGGTACTCTGCTGTAAAATATTATCCACTCTCCAGTTTTTGATCCAAGCCCTTGGTAAGAAATGTCAGATCTCTAGCTACCATTCCTACTCGATCCCTATCAGAAATAAGGAGAGAACGCACAACCTAAATTTTAATTTAACAAGTGACTCTAAATATGTATGTAGATATTAGTATTTCAATGATGATTGACTCATTACCCAAAAATTCCTATTTAACCTCGTTTTTGTACTGAATTTTAAGTACTTTCCCAGGTATTTCTCTAGAATTTTCTGAATAGTTAGTTAATTCTGGAAGTTTTGATTTAATTTTTTACAGCCACGAGTTTCTTGCGATGTTCCTCTTAACTTGGGAACGCATCAATATTTTTCACCTTAACCGGGGCTCAAATCCGGATCAGCTGATATCCCACAGAGTGTTTTATCCAGTTAAGCCACGGAGGCGGCCCTCATGTCTGTGAAGTTTGAGGGCTTCAAGGGAACTAATTGTTCATGACTTACAGGCATAACTTCGAAAATCTTTTTCCTGTAAAGCCCACAAGAATTCACTGGGACGCAGGATGTCTCGACAGCTTAACTAGATAAAGTACTCGGCACCGAGAAATTTGGGTTTGAGTCATAGTCAAGGCCGAAGATTTTTCTCCGAAAATTTTTCATTTATACACTCACTAGTGGGTTACTTCGTAATAGATAATGCAGAGGCTAATAACCATGTCATCAAAATTTGTAATTGTATAGAAATTCGGAGCTAAGCTATGAGGCTTTGCATTCTCTCAAGCGTATTGCTACCGCATGGGCATGGTATCTATCAGCACTTTGTTGGGTCCATGAAGTACATACTTTGGCCTTGCATCCATTTTATCCCATGATTGTATTCAATAATTTATTGTTCCAGGTCTTTCGCAAACCTTCGACCTCATCTTTCACACTCCTCTCGCCCTAAGAAATTTTCCTTGGCAACGTTCCTGGGCTACGAGAATCAATCATCTCTCTTGCAATTTTTTCTCAGTTCTTACTTTCTTTACTTTTTATGGATTACAATTCACTTACTTGATTTCTCTGATTTTTCAGCTTATCACTAATGATGAATGGAGCTACAACGTCGTTTCTGTTTGTTGTTATCTGAGGCAGGTTCATGTAAAAAGACTGGATATCTGAGAAGTTAGACAGTAGCAATATTTTAAAATAATGAGATGATTGTGAAGTGAACCAAAATAAATAGAGGTGTTATGTTGACAGGAATGTCAGGGAATGATGCCACGTAAATTTTTAGGCAGTGACTTTGCCAATATGAGGTCGCAGATAAAAGTTAAAGCTAAACTCGTGCAAAACAAAATATCTTGTTATTACATGGAGAGATAGCTGTAGGATAATGATGAAACTAGATTATTAAACACGTAAAATGAAGTACCTTACAAATTTTTTTTTAAATTAGGCTTTGACCATGCCTTAAAGCCTCAAATCTCCTTGGTGCCTCAACTCCTTTCTGGTAGATTCATATTTTTACTCGAGATGCTCTCGAGTAAAGATTTCAATAATTTAAATAAAATTGGATTTAAAAAGGTGCAATTCTATCTTCAAAGAAAGCTCGATGGTGTTTTTCATATCTAAATCGCACTGAAGTATGTAACATATGTTACAAGCTGGTAGTTATGTGTCTCCAGGCAACGACCGGTTTAACTAAATTGGGTGTGTTATGTTAATATTAGCATAAAATTATGGCTTAGATAAAATACATGCAGCGGAATAAATTAATCGACTTTCCGCTCAATTGATAGAATATTTTTGTATTTTATGAAAATAAAGACAACGTAGTTTCTGGCCTTCAAGTCTTAATATTTGTGTTCTGATAATGGATAAAATTGCATGTGCTGCTTTTGTTGCCAAATTAAATTGAAATCATATTGGTTTAATACGAGAGAACGGTTTTTTTATTATTTTGAGCGATGTGAAGACCAGCTGTGAAAAGAAGTTTTCACATGTTTTCTCATTTCTCTTCAAGAATGATAAAACGTGATATATACATTGTGTTTTAATGGAAGTTATTTCAATGTTATTATTGCTCTTCTATTTTTTAAAGGAAAATAACACATTTTAATAATTTTAAACTGTCTTTCAATTTATTCTAAAGGTTAACTTGTAAACAGCGATTCTAAAATCATCCGTATTTTGTATGTGTATATTTTTCAGCATTCTAAGCGTCCATTCCAATGACAATTGTAAACAACCGATTGTTTTGTATATGTTGTTGGCAAATTTACGGTTACCATATTTTAATTTTTAGATATATGAGGTTCATGGTAAATTCCTGTTCCAAAAATTCCGACAAATGGCTAAAATATAAGAAACGAGCTCCACCTAAATATTACGTTCTGAGCTGATTACTCATTGTGTAAAAATTATACTTTTCCTCCAACAAGTGTTCCTCAGAGTTATGTCTCTCAATGTGTAAAAATTATGTTATTCATTCAGCTTATATTTCTTAAAGTTATTCAAAATCGCATCGCAAATGAAAGGGTAGAGCAGCATTCGGAGATTTCCCGTATCGCATGTCAAAAACCTGCTATAAAAATTCCCAGATATTTCAGTGAGGTATACTTTTTCATGATGACGAATTATTTTTAACCCGTACGGGCTTTTGCACTCGTTGACTCAGCCTTAGAGTTCTGTATTCTTGAACTTGACGACCCTTGAAACTATTCACCTAGCATTTGTTGTGGGGAGTCGTTTCAGTAAGTTATGTGTTATTTTATAGCCCATATTTCCCTCCTTTACTCTTGATTGATGAATAATTCATTGAGGCATTATACAAGATAAATACTCTGCGATATTTAATATTGGTAGATAGAGCCCTGCTTGTGTTAAAATTAAAATGATTTTTGCTGACTTCCTTAACGTTTTGATTAACATAATGATAATGATGGTACGATAATTACATCATATTCTTAGCTTTTCCCAATGAAAAATATTATGAAGCACACATATTGCTATTCCAAGCGTTTGCAACTCACTAAAATGGATCTATTTTTTCTAACTTTGCCTGAATATGAAATATGTTCCTTCGATTCTGCACGCCAATACAAGTTGCACATACACGTATGCTTCACCAATGTCTCTCTCGAAGGCATGCGTTCTCAAATGATTTACACAATTTATGTAGTTGGTGGGACTTTTTATTATAATCTGTGATTCGAGTTTTTATCTTACGACAATAATTCATAAAATTAAAGATTTTGTTTCAATTTTGGTGAAGGAAGTCATTTCATTCTCTAGCTTTCTTTGGAGCTACACTTCGATGTATATAATCTTCCCTCACCACAAAGCTATGATGAATTTCGCTCCTCAATGGCAATGATGAATGTTTTTTAATAATTCATTTAAAATAAGGTGTCTATATAAGGTAGTCAAATAGGAAGCATTTATGTTAAATTGGATCTCTAACAGTATTGTCAAGTACCATGGAGGTGCTCAGTTTACTGTCAAATGCATCACGGTTTTAATCTATTTCTTGCATTATATGTATAGTCGCGGAGGGAATAGGTACAAGAACGCAAAAAATCCATCCATATGATGAAGATTACTTCGAACAATACTTCAGCTTTTGATTAAAATCTATAGATTATATCTGGGAGACTATCAGAGTTTTGATACTGGCATTTGAATAATTGAAAAAAAGACTGAAAATTATGTTTCTGTTTCCTTCGATGTTTCTTAGGGATATTAGAAAATTTGAATAGCCTTTCCAGCAGAAAAATTACAAATATCTTTGGGGTAAATTTTGAGAATAAAAAAATGTTTCTCTCCGTTTCGTCACATGAAAGTTTTCTTTTTTTCTTTTATTTCGGTATATCTGCATTTTTTCGCCATCGTCGCTAAGACTAGAATTACATGTTGTGCGTCTTCATCATCAATTTAATGGCATAACACGTCGTTAAGGGGAATCTTTCTCCGCTATAATCTTCCCTCGTCCACAAAAGTGGACGGGCCACCCGAGCCATCTCCTCCCGAACCCCCCTTGAGGGAAATGCATTCGTGATTGCGAAGGTGAGAGATATTATGTGGTGAGGAAATACATTTAAAAATCTTAAGGGCAGCGAAGGAGTGGAAGAGTTTTGTGCAACCGTCACTGAGATGGGAGGGGAACAAATAAGAATGGAATTTTGCTGGTATTCGCGGGTTTGTGGTGAATTAACCCTTCCTTCTCGTCCCTCGGGGTACGGAGTGGTGAGGGAAAGTGGTATGGAGAAAGTGGTTGCCGAGATACTGGGGGAAGGTTGCGTTGCTCGAGGCCAAGGACTCGGAAGGGAGTTGAGTTCTGGACGAAGAAAGCTTCTGTTCTCTGGACCCGTTGAGTGAGGGACGAAGGGTGTCAGCGTAAAGACGGGGTCTTGCATGGAGGTAATGAGCGGGGGTGAGGGAAAGCGTAAAGCATGAGAGGTGAGAAAAAACACTCACGCTTTTAAGGAGGAAAAAGGTTGTATCCAAATGCTTTGGAATTCATTTCGCACGCGGTATAAAAAGCAACCGCGTTCAGCAATGTATGGGACACAGCCTATACCCTTTAAAACGCTAAAGACTACACTCTATACTTGAGGGTAACGTACTACATTTTTTGTTTGAAGACTTTTACCTAAAGTAATTAAGTA
Organism: Ceriagrion tenellum; assembly: GCA_963169105.1. Taxonomy (NCBI): domain Eukaryota; kingdom Metazoa; phylum Arthropoda; class Insecta; order Odonata; family Coenagrionidae; genus Ceriagrion; species Ceriagrion tenellum. The sequence continues at coordinate 35,022,488 of OY720636.1, read as the reverse complement.
GGTAAATAAGTAATTTGATATAAGTAATAATAATAATTAGAAGAAATAAAGGGAAATAAATTTTGGACGACTTCCAGCTAGGGTTATCTTCATAGTTTACCTAATACTTTTATGTGTAATTGTGAGTTGTGTGAGTTTTATTTGTTTGATAAACATAAAGAAACACAATATGTTGATTTTTATTTTTTCTACTAACTAACGATTTTGACTAGTTGTATGGTGGGTCGTATTTAGGTCTTTTATTTGACGATTGATTCTGAATTGATAAGTATCAGATCACACTTTTGTAATTCTCGCCTAAAATATTATGTTGATTGTGTAAATTTGTTCCTTCTTCACGTTCATATTCGCAAATATTTTTATTGTTTTCAATGTCATTCAATCTTTGTAGAGTTTATGCACAAGTTATAACGCTGCATGTCATTCTTTTATTGCTTTTTATAATCCCTATTTTAAAATTTCATCAAATTTATCGAGCGCCATTTCGATGCACGTAGCAATTTCATCACAAAAATGTTTTCATTCGTCATTTAACTATCAATTTGCAACTTTTAAATCGGAGGATGAGTGTTTAATTACATGCTTCTTCTATCTTATCCTTTTTTGTGTTGATTTGGACTTCCATAATTATTTTAGCTTTATTGTCCCTCTCAGTTGGAAACTGATTTCTGTTATAAATTTCCTTCATTATGCTCAAATTATATTGTTAATTGTCAAAATATTAGTGCGTCAACATTGTAAGGTTGCATTTGATTTGGCCATAAAATTTAATTGGACCCCGGAGTAATAAACCTCACTTTCCTGTCATAAGTACTGATTTAGGATAGTCGTAATTATGTTACCTCAGAGGAAAAGGAATGAGGAAAAGTTACTCTTGCGGCCATGAGGGTAAAATACAATGAAGCAGACCCTTTTTTGGATGCCCATCAATGGAGAATGTAGTCCCCTTACGCAGCTCACTTGAATAAATCATTGGACCCGAAATCCTGCGAAGTTCAACAATGGGTATGTCCTCCTTTCCGGGAACAAACTAGGTTACGAGTGATGCTATTTAAAAATTCATCTCTGCTGGGACCTCGTTCTCTGCTTGGTCGTGGCAAGACGAGGATACAAGCAACTTTGCGCTTAAATACGCGGTAAAGTGTAGAAAAATGAGATGCGTAATTGTGTTCCATATCTCGCCCGAATCAGAGGAAATACTCCTTCACAATATTGCGAGGATAATGTCTCTTTGACTGTGTATATTTTAGAATATTTACTTATTTCAATTTTAATCAATTTCTTCAAGTACATATTTTTTACCGTTAAGAAAGTAAGATGCATCGGATTATCTGGCATGGTAGGCATATGAAATTTTTTCCGACACCAAAGTAGACTCTCCTTTGCATAAACTCGTCTCCTTGCTACATTAATAAGCCCAACGTCGTGCAACGGAGTACTTTTGTGATTCATTCAATAATTTCCTCTTAAAATCATTGTATATCTTGACTTAATATATTTTATCAGACCAAGTTCTTGGCTATTTTAGCTAACGTTACATCGTCTGTCATCACATATAGTTCATGTTCTTTTACCTAAATTATTTGTTTTTATCTAAAGTATTTGTGTATGCCATTTTGTGACTTCTTGAGTTCCAAAAATTCACCTTAAAGTCCCACCTGACCTCGGGTTTCCGAAACATTTGCCTCATCTAACATTTTTCGCAGATACAATAACCTACTTTTTGCTGTCTCTCTTAGTTTCTTCTCATCTTGGTCATTTATTGTAGATACTTTTAAGTAGAATTATAACTCTTCGAAAGAAAATTTGATTTAAAATTATGTTAGGTCTTGCTCAACTTATGGATCGGTAAGACATCTATTACAATTAAAATTTACTGTTAAAATGGAGATCATGTTGTCGGCGTTCCTTTAAATATTACAACTAACGAAATATTTATGACTTAGATATAGACCTACATCGAATTGTGTCTTTTGGTCATGTAATGTAATGACTTCTGGTTTAATTCTCTCAGTTAAATAACGATTTTCTTCTCCACTCACCGTGAAACTAAAAGAGCATGAATAAGCTCTGACCTGGAGCTAAGTATCAGATGGTGGATATTTTGGTTGTTCCATATCATTTGGTTCCATTCACTTACTACTATCATAGAAAAATGAGGCGCAATGAAAGTGATCAATTGTTAAACATGTCTTCTCAATGGATGGATAATGATTACAGATGGAATTTTTTATTTCTCTTACCATAACTTACATAAAAAAGTGGGTCAAAACAATAAGTCATTAATGTTGTAAATTATATGGAAAATGATTTTTCGTATAGATGTTCCAAGCTGTTAAGCGCGGTCATAATGGGTTTTCCAGGTGTCTGCTACCAAACCCCTATGATTAAGAAAGTGATTTTTCCTGATTTCACGAAATATATAGAATCCAAAAATACAAGAATAATCAAAGTGCGCGAGGAAAGGTGGATTCTTGAAAAGTGACAAGGATGGAAATATGAAGTGGAGGATGACTGAAGAGAGTGAAAAACGTCGAGTGTCAGAAAAGTTGTGAGAGGTGAATACGAAAATAGATACATTAGAAATATGTTTTCTGGAAAGGTTGGCATGTGATGGGTGGTTATCAAATAATGTAGAGTCAGAAACTTAAGAAATTCGTCTCGATATGAATGCAAGAAATACATAGGACGGATCGATATTTCGATGTTAACATTTGAGTGGGCAGAGGGATAAAACTAAGAATTTTTTATTGAAAACCACTAGCGTTCAAGTTACTTGTCATTTTCTTAAGTATGAAATTTGCACCAGTTCTGCATACCTTACTTCGTAATTAAAATTTTAATTATAATGTGAAAAGTCATATCACAATCATGAATTCCAACTAAGCCAGTCGATGAAGAGTCGATAGAAATTTACACCAAAATAAATGTTCCACAGGCAGTACTTACAAATTAAGTTAAAGAAAGGCTTTATGTGGCAATTGTACATCAGTATGTCATAACATTCTTTCAGGTAAATCTATAAATCGTAAGCTCAGCAGGGGGTCTTTAGGTGTGATCAATTTCAGAGGATTCGTCTCACCATCGTAATTTAGAAACGAATGCTTAAATTTCCTACCGTTTCTTAAATAAAAACTTCGCGCAGGCAAAGAAATTAGCTGGCTTTAATTTTCCTTTGATTACTATTTTACTAATGTTTGCTGAAATCTTCACCTTCTTAACTTCAAGCTTCTTAACACATTAAGTCAGCATTCAAAGAGAGAGGAAAAAAATATAACAGGTGAGGCTCCTAAAGATGGGCTAGAATTTGAAAGCACAGATAACATAAGTAGCTACGCCGAAATATAAAACTGCTCTCCCAAATCCATGTGGGATATTACAATAAATTAAACTAACACCAAAATGAAACCTCAAAGGCATAAATTGATATTTACTATACAATTTCTTTCTGTCATTATAGAACTAATTGATACTCTTCAGCAATGCTCAGAGAGAGCTGCCATGAATTTTAATTAAAAAATTTGGTAAATCCTGATAAAAACATTTTAACAATTAAGCAGGACAGAAGTTAAAGAAGTATCATTTACCAGTTTCCAAAAGTCTATTTGTCCGCACGGACTGGCTGTGAGTGAACATACATCGTTGAAATCTCTCTCTCATCAGCTCTCTTGCGAGCACTCTTAAGGGCGTGGAAAGCATTTCGCCTAACGACAGCCTGAGTGTCCTGAAGGCCATGGACATTTTTATTGTTGGTGACCGGACGACCGTAAAATATTATTCATGCAGTTGGTGGGAATTAATTGTAACCATCGGGTTCACCAGTTTTGCTGAAGCAGGTTTACAACCGTGCGTAACATTTCTACGTCCTTTAACTCTTATTTCTTTATGTTCCAACGTGTTCCGACGTCCTGATTTCTTCATTCTTGTAACCTCTCGTCTTTTTCCAGACCCTTTTTCCTTTTTTTCGGGAACAATGTTTTCCACAAACTCAGTTTCTGTATTTTTTCCACTCTGCTTCGAATCAAACTTTATTCCCTCTTATTTTTCCCTAGAAGGCACAATAGTGGTGATTTTCTTCCTTCCTCTTTGCTCTAAGTATACTAAGACTATGTTCTACCTCCTTCTCCAAACAACTTAGCTATATTCATGCTGGCCCATTCTGTTTTCGAGAAGAGTAATAAAGAAAATAGAATAACTCGGCAGAGCACTTCATTTATAACCCTCCGATTACCGATATTCTTTTGCCTTTAGTGTCAGTTACTTTTGGTCTCGAATCACGTTTTAATTAGTTTTCTCTTTATATCGCCCATTGAGATCAATAAGCAACAAATTAATTTGATGAGGCTAAGAAATCCTGGAGGTTTCACCAATATTTAAGCATTTTTACCATTTGATAGCAAAAGGTCGTGGATAAATTCTTATTTATGTATCACAAAATTAATAGGAGTATCATTGGTACAGTTGGAAAACAGTCCTCGCGAGAATCTAATTTCATGTGTTGACATAATTAGGATTAAGATTACTACGATTTCTAAAAAGGATTACAAATTTACTTCAAATCTTTGATCCGAGTTATATATTCTCAAGACCAAAAAAACGTAGTTAGTTACCCTTTTGGTTTCAGAGGGTGAATGGTACAACAGCAGCCTGTTTCGAAAGCAGCACTAGGGGTTTGATGAGGGGAAAACAAAAGAGGGACCAAGACAATGCGACAGGGATAAAGGGTCATTAATGATTGGAGAAGGATAAGCGTGGATAGAAGGTTTCCCGGGGAAACTTGAGGCTTGAGCAAAGATGAAAGGGGGCGAGAGGTACTCCGAAGGTTGATAAGAGGAATAAAGAAATGAATGAAAGACCTTTTCTTGCGTAGGTGAGAAGGACCAGCACCCCGGGCAGGATTAGGGACTGGAGGCAAAGGGGCGGGGCTAGGTGTTGAGTAGAGAGGGAATGGGTTCCGGCTTTGAGAAAAGATGATATTCCCAGGGCCTCAGTCCTTGGAGAAAGAGCTAGCCGGGGGTTTTGCAGGAAATGCCTAGTGAGAAAAAGGAAAGGATTCTCAGTGAAGGCGATGGGCTTGAGGGAGGCAAGGCGGTGACGAGGACGAGAATTGAAGAGATAGATAAGGGTATATAGGTGCCGAAGACTGAATTACGTCTTAATCTGTAGATGGCTGCGGCAGGTAGCATATTATAAGTCGACGCTGAGTTCGCACTTTCTTGAATGAACTCAATGCTCTTGGGAAGCACTTAAGGGTTAAGCTGCTCAGGACTTGTCAAATGAATTTTTTCTCTCCCAAAGACTTTCATCGACCACCATCTGTTGCTACGTCGTACAAATATTAGGAGTCAAATATTACATTTTACTGTTTATTGTTGTCCCTTGTAGCTGAGATAAAAAAATTCGGTTCTTAAAGTTCAAAAATATTTATTGAGATCTCAGTCTCTCTGAACAAATTTAAAGCAAAATTGACTACTTCTTCCCAAAAATAAAATACTTCTCGATTAAAGTAATGCGGAATTTTACTGTATATATGGTCCTAAATGATATTAGCCATAATAGAATGAAATGATGCCAGAAAACAGAATATTGTATTCCTTATTTTTTAACTAAAGGCGTTGGATACTGCCTTAGTGGTGTCCGTTTCAGTGTTGCATAATAATAACTATATACTCATTTGCAATTCCCTTTGCCTCGAGCATTTGGCGAGTGAGACATTTAGGATTAAAATAATGAGTTTTTTGACATAAATGAAAATCAATTGCTCATCACTATCCATATTCCCGCAGTATTTCCATGAGATAATTCATATTTTTTTAAGTAAAATAGGAGTCATCTACCGAACAGAATAAGATTAAATTATAATAATAAGCCAAATAAATGAAGAAATATTCACTATCGTTTATAGTTGCTTTAATCAACAGTGAATATTTTAATGTATACGATGAGTAAAAATGTAAGTGGTAAAGGTTGAGAGAGGTAAATTAGAACAATCAAGGTCAAAGGAAACAGACAAGTTACTAGGAAAACCATTGACAAATTTAAAATTCAAGACAAAATTGCCATTGATTCTATCACTAGAGGTTTCAAATACCAGTGCTAGAAAAATGCTTTTACTTTTGAAACTCTAAGATTTTAGGAATGCATTCTACTAATTTTATCGGGTACAGTACTTTTGGTTAGTGATATTATCATGCATATGCCTAGGTTAACTCTTAAAAAAAGATTCACGCTAGATAGCCGGAACAGCAAATCTCTCTTAAAATTTGTTTTTACTTGACCAGAAGCCAGCTTATTTGAAAAGAAATTATTAATTGACTAAATTAATTAGTTTTTGATATCTCTTTAAAAGTAAAGGACGAATTTTCGAGGTTTGTAGAAGACAAAGCGTTGCACTTAAAAGATAATGGAGTGGATGACATTGGAAACCAAATAATTTCTGTGCGCGCTGTTTATTTAGATTTTTTTGGGCGTTGGCTCAATAAGGTGTTGCGCTACATAAGATGTATTTTTGGAATGAGCAAAGTTATTGAAAAAAGGTAAAATTGAAGGACAGTATAGGATTGAAAAACTACCACTTTTCACGTCACATAATCCGAAAATCATGATTAAAGGAAAATTTTTCATAACAAGAGGAACATGAAGGGCCATTGTAAGTATTCTTACTAATTCCTTCCTAATACATTTGAAAAGATAAGTTATTATTAACATTCGACAACAACGCTATGGGATTTCCGATCACAAGTTTAATTTCTTTGGCACTGTTTTTCAGTTTGAAAAATATATAATATTCAAATTATAGATACGATTCCCCGAAGATGTACCGCTAATGCAGGCATACCCCTTTCAAGGATTTTCAGAAGACCTATGAAACAGATATTTGGGCGGTATAGGGCCATGGTATGAAACCGAATTGAATAACATTGTGAACATCCGAAACAATTTTAAGGGGTTGCGTTTACTCGAACTTTTCAGCTTTTAAATACCATAAAAAATTATTTTTCTGTTGTCGAGGTTTCTTATTTCGCTAGTTTAGATTACTTGCATTCATGATATAGCCTTGTAATTTGCTTTGTAGGATAACCAAAATTAATCAAAAATGGTAAAATTTAAAGCTAAAAAATCCAAAAGCAATTTATAGGAATTGTTTTAACACCTAATCTGCCTTATTTTAGCCCTCTAAGATAGGAATTGAACTCTGCATATACGGTTTTGTTTCTAGATCTTTAAATTATTCTCACTTAAGATGCGATTTTGAAACTTTCACAGTTGAATGACTTAATTAATGCAGCTTTTAATTCTTGCTTTCGATTTTCCTATACACTACATGGCTCCAAAATATTCTTTTTCCGTTTTTATAAACTTCACAATCGCTGCTGAAATAATTACCTTTGGCTAATTTTTTGGGGGATCCAATTTCCTCTTTACACCCAGAAATGTATTCTATTTTCGTAAAAGCGAAAGAATTACGTGTACGTTTTGAAGAACTATTTCTCACGCCATGCCGCTACTAAGACATCTTGGCGCGTTATTCGAGGGAGATAAGTTGTAGAATTCATGTACCATTCATAGTGCATGAATGCAGCTAGAAATTCATCTCCTTGAAATATCCGATCCTTTAATCCACTTGCAATGGCTGAAACTCCTACTCAGCGTCGAATGGACTTGCTGTATGTTTTGAATATCACTCCCTTTAACATAAACGGAGTCGTAAGTTTGGTCGAGATGAAGGGGAACCGGACACGTCGTTCCGCAGGGAGGGAGATGGAGAGGAAAATTACCCTCTTCCCCATACGCGGTCGCTTCTTATCCCTAGCGTCGTGTGGGAGGAAAATGCAGGGGGCGGGACTGTGTGTGAACCCATGCACCTCTTCCCCCACCCACCCTTTGCTACTCTAAATAAAATTCCACGTAACTTCATTTGAAGTGACTTTTTAGCCTTTTATTTTTTTAATTATCCTCTTCTAGCAATCCACCGACATTTTCTTCTACGAGCTTCCTAGTTTTCATTCTCTCCTCTTGTATTTTCGTTCATTTTCGCAAACGACTCTTTCTCTCCTCTTTCCTCTGTCCAACCTTAACCTGTTCCTATTCCTCGCTGCTGACCCCTTTTGTTACCTTTGTTTCCACTCTTCCTGCCTATCTTCCTTCGTTGATGCCTCAACACACATTTCCTTCCGCGGTCATTCTTTCCCCTTTCTCACCCCGTTATATATTTTATAGGGTCGCTTCTACTTTTGATAGTGTATATTTTTTAACTACACCGCTTCATGCAAACACGGTTAAAATTAAAGTACAACACTCTTGAAGCAACTTAGAGAGGACGCCGGTGTCGAGGGGCCGTTTTTTTGTTCATTTTTGTTTCTCATCTTGTCAGCCTTGCTGGAACGCCGTTTTGTGGATTACATGTGTTATAATATTTCATGCAATTTGATTTATAAAGGTCGACTTATTGAGCAAATTATTCCACGTAAGCATCAATTAAAATCAATTTGACTCGCGAATATTGTAAAATATTTAACCTACTGAGAGATTTAAAATTCAAAATATCATATGTATAAAAGAGATTTAAGTCTTTCTGCAACCATAGCTCTTAAACCTCCTAAACCCCTAACCTTTTAGTAATCTTAATGGCCTCTTAACTGGTTTTATGAGTAAATTATCTCGCTTGTCATTTAAGAAGTTCTCTCAGAGTTCTAATTTAAATATTCTTGCACCTTTACATATAACATACGTTTTGACTAAAAACGATATGGTTCCGTATGGAATCTTTCAGTAATTATTTTCCTTAAATAATTATGTCAGCAATAACTCATAATGTTTCCCCATGTACTCCATATCCTCAAGGAAAACGGTTTCTCTAGTGTTCAACCTCAGTCCACTTAAATATGGTACCTTCGGGTACCGCGATCAAAAATAAATTCGCAAATAGGAGAATTTTTTTAAAATACCCTTAATATTCCTAAAGCTAGATTCTACTCCTGTAATTGCTTTATCATTTATGTTGCCAAGCATAATTTATTTCTATCTCAACTGCCCTCTCCTTTTCATATATTTGGCCCAATATTTTCCCATTTTACAATAAAATTCAAGCAGAAATCCACAAAAAAGACAGTCTCTTAATTCAACACAGCGTTGGATCAGGCATAACATTTATTTTGTCCTGAATATCTTTTATTCTTGTTTCTGTCGTGCACAACTTTTCGTGTTATCTACCTATCTTTAAAAACCTTTCAATGTTAATTTTATGGGATTCCAACAAAATTTAATTATTTCATTTTCATCTGGCGGGCTTCCAGTCTACTCGAAACAAACTCGACGTGAGACCTGTCCTTTCTTCTTTCTCTCCTTAATCTTTTCACAGGACTCGCCCTTTTGAAAATGATGTTTTGCTGCGAAATTAAATATCCCTCTCCTCCCGCTATTTCCTCAGGCTTCGGAAAGAATTTAATCAAGAAATGTGCCTAAAATTTCCTCGACTATTTTCTTAAGGGACACTTGTTCCGGAGTAATAAATTTCTTCCATTCTCAATCTATTCTCCTCCGATCCCCGCCCTAACATCGTCCCTCTCTTGTCCAACCCTTTCTTTACCCCCTTTTGGTTCCTTTTCGTCTCAAACCTCCGCCTATTCCTTTCGCTCATCCTTTTCCCTTCCCCCCGTTCGCGTGGACTTTCTCGTTTTCCCTCGTTCCATTCCACCCAAAAACGCGACGCTCAACCCCCCACTCCCCGGCCCTCCTTCTCGCCTTCCTTTCACGGCGGCTATGTATGGCTGGGATGAGGCAGGATGATGATGCCGGATCTCTTAATTAAAAGCTCCTTTCCATAGGAGACACGGGAGAGAGGGAGAGAGTAAAGAGACGCAGGCATGGCTGCGAGAGGGCGTTCGTTGTATGTGCAAAGGCCTTAGCCTCCTCCTCCTTCCACCCCCCCCCCCACACCTCCTCGAGTCATCATCCCCCTTCTTCCCCTCACCCCACCGTTTTGTGCCTCCGTTCTCACCCTCTACCACCCACCATTTTCCTCTGGCGGCGTTTTGCGAAGTCAATCGAGGTGGAATAGATGTGTCGTGGTTGAATTCATTCTTGCACGTGCCCACCGTATTTTAGTAACGTCACATTTCGCTGTTTGATTGTTTCTTTTTTGCTATATCTTAATTGCAAGGTACACTAAAGCAAATTGGTTCTGAAGCAGTGGATGGATATTTAGTGTTGTGCATGTTAATGAACTACTCACAAGTATGTGCTTTTTGTGCCAAGCATGCTGGTTATCTCCTGACAAGTATTTGCAGGTTTTTGTGAATTTAACAATCGTCGCAGTTTCGATAATTTTATTAGGGTGCATTATAGAGCGCGTTAGTGATAACTCCCCCAACGACCACACACACTTGAGGTTTCCTGCAGGGAATTATTTAGATGAAGATAGCTCTCTAGGAGCGTACGTAAGGCTTAGAATCTAACATGGCATCAACAGCAATGGACACATTTGTACCTCTCATTAATCGATCATTGGAGACGGATTCATTTTCCGATTCAATTGCTTAGGCTACTACTAAGTTGAATGCCTTTCTGTTATAATTTTTATGCAACGGGGCCATGTAAAGGAAAATTTTGTTGTCATTTCGTTTTAAGGTAGTGGACTCAGTGATACTGCTAATTTACGATTCAATCGTGCAATACATTTGGTGATACTGCAAATTTACGGTTCAATCGTAACAAAATTGAATGTAAGAAATAACCATAAAACATTGACCTAAAAAAAACACGAGACAAGATGGAGAGATATTTATCTCAATGTTTACGTACGTTTTATTTAACAGGTGTTTTGACGAATTTGGTAAGGTTTTTAGGAGCCGTTGCTAATGTTATCATAATACTTGATTCGGTGAAATGATACCAATTGTTGGATCAAGTAATATCGCCCTTCTGTCCCATAAATAGAGGAATCATCAGGTAGATGAATATTAAAGCTCTATAAAAGGATGAGAAGATAACGACGCCCATTTGGTGTCAGAGAGACTTCTTCACCTGGCCGGTACACTCATCACAATGCGTCATTTGTTTAAGGGGCAGCGTAAACCATTGATTGGAACTAGATTATGGTATCTCTTCCACTTCGTCAAATAGTTTTGTATAGCTTAAGAATTACAAGATTTATTATTCTGTTGGTATACCATTTAGCGCTAAAATCAGTACTCCTTCAGACAGTACCATCAAAACACAGATTGAAGATGGATTGATGCTTGTTTATATCAAGTTCTTTGAATTCTGCCTCTTTAAATCAAGTGTTGGAGATTAAATATGTGCCTATTGAGGTGTTTGTTTTTCAGAAGGATTTTTGTCCCTGTTTTGGGACAGAGTTGAAGAGCAAGAGCCTTGTACTCCGTCGATTGAAAGGGGCGTTGAACTTTGGCTCTCCTGGCATCTCTCGAAGAGTAGGCTAACAAAAACGACTTGATACTCGAAATCCTCTCTTATTTTCCGAAATATTCCCTCCATTACCAACCCAGCGATTCGTAATATTGTAAATCACCTTGTTTTAGGTCACTTTCCCAATTATCTGACAAAGAAGTAAAAACAACCGTATGAACGAAATTATTTAGTCCTCTGCAATGGATGCATTTAATCCTCCTTAATTGTGTGTAGTGTCAACTGTGAGTGTGAAATCATAAAATGCCCTATTCTTATGACTTATCATTCAGTGCTAAGATTGGTTTACTAACATTCCATTTTACACTGTCTCCTGCTAACTTCTACACGTCATTATAGCTATTCTCTTTCACGTCCTGATTTAGTTAGCTTACCTATGTATTTGTCCCTCGGTCTCTATTGTGAGGTTTTCCCTTCCATTCTTTGTTTCTTACGAATTTGTGGCGACACAACATGTTGCTTATCCATTATTTTCTTGTCATTCTTATAGTTCTAACCTGTCTTATTCTTCTGTATACGTCCTGTATAATATCCTATAATCTCTTTCATTTTCTGCATCCGTCTTTGGCACCAAATTTCGATGTCTTCTATTCCCATTTTGTTTACCCTTCAAATGACTTTTATCTCAGGGTCATAGAGCACTATACTGTACTACTTTTTTATCTACTTCTTTCTCATCGGAAATCCTATAATCATTGAAAAAATAGCTATATTTATCACTAAGTCTTTCTAAGAGTGACCGACCCAATTTTTACTTTATACCTGTTGAACTTATTCTATCCTTGTGAGTAAGGTGTTGGGATACACCAGTTTAAGTTCCACTCGTACATGTACTAGGATTTTCATTCAGGTGAAAGAGGGAAATTCTGGATAATGTCTGTTGACGGGTTCATCGTCCGGTTTCTCCAAACTGTGTGCTTTCTCGCGATTTTTTACATCCCCACTCTTTTCCTGTGGTATCACCTTTTAGGCGTGAAGTTGAGGAAAATATCAATGAAACGGAATTAGTGGACCTCCGGACGTGTGAGGTCATTTTCTCAGGTGGTCACCTCACACGGTCATTTTCTCTGGCGACCGGTGGCGCGGATAATAATGTCCCTTTGTGCCATGTGAGATTGTTTGGAACATTTTGGGCTCAGCGGAATATCAATTTCAAAGAGTTCCGTTAGTTTACCCCATCCTGGTTTTATTCCTGGATATAATCGAGCAAAATTGCGTAAGTTCAGGCAGTTGCTTGCCAAGTCTCCTGCGTTGGATGGTAAATAAATGCTTTGGACACGATTCGGACACGGTGATGAGGTGGCGGAGAACAAAGCATGTGTATCGCTCATAAATTTAAACTCGGCTAAAAATCATTCACAAGGATTTTTTTCTTTTTCAGAACAATTAACATAATTGCGAAGGCAGTATTAACGTTTTAATTAAGGGCAGCATTAACGTTTATTTAAATAAATATCATTACTGATTCACCGTGTTTTAAATTAAAAAATTTACATCGACTTAAATCAATGAACTTATGATCAAACTTGCAATACGTATAAATACATCCTTTCTGCTAATAAGTATGATAACCTTGCTTGTACTTGCCTTTAACCCTCGCCTTTCTTTATTTTTTTCTGACCTAAATGTACTCAGTTGTAATCGAGACCAAGTTTTCTTTTATCACATCTACTTAATTTTGGTGTCCTAGTTCTTAGTGTGGACTTCATTTTAAACTGTTGAATGCGAATTCTTGTAGTTTTTTGGGAAATAATTTTGCTAAGATCATTATTTAGTATCGAAAATAATACTTTTCGATTGCTCCTCTCTTTGTGGAACTTTTACATGGCTAGTTAGGAAATAAAGTGATCTACATAAAGCGTTTGAGAATTTTGCCAGAATTTACCACGCAATGCAATTACCGTGTTGCGAGAACGCATAAAATTATAAATATAATTACCCCTCCAATTCAAGGAGAATATAATGCAATGTTAAAGATTAAATTTCGGAAAAATAAAGTTTGCTATCCCACAGATGAAGGGAAAGGAAATCTTATCATTTTAAGTTAATCCCATCTGTGTTTAGGAGGTTAAAGGCGCATTAATTATAAACTCGCATATATTTTAATACGTTTTTCCCTCATAACCGAACCTAATTACTCTCCCATCCTAAAGTTGAAGCAGATGCCTCACTCACAAGCTACATGCAGAAGCACGGATCACAAGACTTTTCCGGGAATTAAAATTACTGGCTTATTTGTCTTGTGTGTAGTGGTTTGGATGAGTTTGGGTAGGAGAAAACTCGCGTCCTTCCAATTCTCCCATCCCGTATAACTGAGGTTTCCAAGTAAAGGGAAAATTACCTCTGATACATAGGTTCTGAGGTCTGGCAAAGCGTTCCCTCCACAGATAACTTAATGTAGTGGAATATATTGTACGGTGGAAAACCGTTGAGTCATTATGTTGTTTTATCTTCAACCTTGTGTCTACTTAACTTCCTAGAGTACGAGGTAAGGTGCCTCAACTGCACACCTCAATGAAATAATTAGCCTTCAAGTCCCCAAAGGAGATACATTCATTTTTATCAGAATTACCCTTATGTTCCCGGAATGGCTATCGTAACTAGAGTAATACCGCAATGTCAGTTTACGCAGGATTTAGTAAAATTTAGTCCTGTACCTACTTTATCATAGTATTTCCCGTGGATATTTAAATTAATTTTAGTTGAAAAACTTGCTGAAATGTTTGTATCATTATGACTTTGAATTACTAAATTCTACCGCAAGAATCATATCTTTAAATGTTACTTTAATGCGGAATTAAAGCTACGTGATAAGTATTTTCAGATATTCTGTATTAATATTTACGCCATAGAATCCTACTAGAATTACATACACAGGTTAATGAATCCTCATTCTTGGATGTGATCGACTACATATCCCTTGTTTTTCGGTATTTATAGTGTACGAAAGCTTCCCTGACATAAATAGCTAAACCTCTGAGAATAAAATGGTTTAGCCGAAGTTCCGAGACCAGTTGATGCAATCAAAGCCATATAAATATGTCGAACTATAGTAATTCAGTTGCAAGAACATTTTAGGTCACTACTTCATATGACAACGGCTCTTAGAAAAAATTCTTATTATTTCAATGTAATTTTATTTCGTAATAGTATATTATTATAACATATTATAGACTTATTTATAACCAATATTTTTAGTTCCTTTCCAATGTTGGTTTCAGTGCAAATGGCCGAAGTTAAAGACGGATATAAAACTTTAAAGCTCCTTTTTGGGCGGGCGAATAAGTTACTATCCTGTGGGTGATAGAGGCAAATTACTCTGCATAATAAAATATAAGGAATTAGAAAATATATCTAGTACTAAAGGGGTTAATAAGGAGGACAAAGAGAGAAAAGTTGTATAGACTGGAAGAGAAGAGAAGATAGTGCAATATGTCGTCTTATATTTTGTCGTGCAATATGAGAGGTAAGGTTTGCTATCAGCTTTAGCCATGTTAAGTATTGGAAAATACGTAGTTTTGTTTAAGGAATCTTAGAGAAAACTCCGCAAGGCCGTCGAAACTTTTGGATGGTCTTCCCCTGGACTGTCTGCATATATGCAAGGGTACCTTTAGATGATTGTAGAGGTAGTGTACTCGTCATGCATATTACTACACATTTTTTTACCAAAATCGTACTGAACTTCTTGACCTAGCTTTTTTTGTTAGTGTTATTTCAGGTGGATAGAAATCTTTAAATATTGCTGAAGCGGAAGGGAAAATAGAAATAAATAGAGGCAGTAGTCGCGTCGCCCGTTTTACACTGCTCCCCTCGTAAAAATTCAGTCCCTTTTTTCCTAGGTCGTTCTGTTCCTCGGGAGCACAGCCTCTCCTTACCTCACATCACGCTAACCCCATCCATCTTGCGAAGGAGACGTACTTGCAAGTTGTACGTTTCCACCGGCTCAACGTTCTGGACAGAACTGGAGGACCGTAAAAAGCGGCCCGTGTCTCGAGAGGATCCAGCATTTCCTTATGCACGCACAATTAACTAACCGCTGAAGCCATTGCCGCGAGATTTTGAGCTAAAGAAATACTTACTGCCTGAATATATCTCGACTTAATTTATCGTAAATAGGGTGACATTTTTACAGCCACTTTAAAAATGTCCACTTTTTCTCCGCGTTTATAACGCGTGCATAAAGGCTGGGGGCACACCTGTTTTCGTGAGAAAATGTGCCATGTCTGAAGAAGTATGATATCATACGAGCTCGGTTTTATTTTCTCCATGCACAGCCAACTGTTCAAAATTTTCACATATTTGAGCCATATATGTCTGGTCTCCTATCTGGGGATTAAAATATATCAATTCAGCTTGTAAATCTTGGATATGAATGTGAATTCCCTTAATTATAAAGGGAAACCGTTGGCCTGAATTCTATGACCTCACTCATTAAGTACTTCAGAGAAATACTACTGGTTTTTTCACGGAAAGGTACAAAATTAAATACCTTCCACGGATTGCTATGCAGCTTTGCGGAGATTTGCTGGTGCGTAATTTAAAATGAAAATGCATTAGGGAATTATTTTTCCTTTTCAACGCTCCAAGAATATTTTTCTTGAGATAATTCCGTAAGCTGTAAAATGAGGTGAAATACTATCATCCGTTATTTAAACACTGTAGATATGACTAAATCTAAAATAACACATCTGTTCCAACATAGCGAATTTTCGATGAGATTAGTTAAAAAATAAGGAGAGTCCTTTCTATGCTAACACCTCATCCTAAATTAATATAATTGAACATTTTAAATTTTATGCTTAACGTTAAAGATAAATGAATGTTCTTGGGGAACTTAGTATCATATAATTCAATGCAATTTAAGGTGAGTTTTGTACTATATACAGTTTTTCTTAGTTTGATTTTGTATTACCTAGTGGCAAATCCAACTTTTCGACATCTCTGCTGTGGAGAAACTTCTTAAAATACGCTTATAACTAGATGTATAAGTTCAAAACTATATTAAATAGGACTTTTTATTCCTGGTTTCAGTTATAAGCCTATCTATTGTAATTCAGGCAAATGATTAAAGCTGAATTTCTCCCAATACACTCATTTGCACTCTTGGCAGTATAACATAGCTATACAAATCCATAATCCCAATGGTTATCAATTTTGAGCTACTCAGGAGAGCTTCTATAATTATATTTCTATATTACTTACTGTAATAATATCCCTTGTTAATGACTGGTTAGTCGTAAACAACATATTTGCGGCCTTTAACATTAAGAGTATTATTTTAATTCGCGCTTCGCTTTTCTTTCCCTACACTCTTCCATCATATTCCTTCTATACCGTACTTCAGTGTTCCTCCTCAGAGCTGTCAAATACGGTCAAATGTTGACTCGCTTCAAAGGGCTCTATATGTTTGCTTTCTTGCCATTAGCTGTCATCGTTCCTGTGAGCTTAAACGGTGGAAACCTGGAGTGGAAAATAAAACAATTGGGGAAGAAGAAGCCATCATAATTCGTTGCGACACCGCTAACGTCATCTAGTATCTCCCACGCTTCAATTTTCAAGGGGATGACATGGTATCATTCTGAGTCAAACCTAAGGCAGAAATGAAACTGACGGTCAATTCAACGACCTATATTTTGGGATAAACATTTCCGTATTCACATTTAGTACGGCTTGTGTTCTGGAATTTCTTGCGAAAATAAAGTTGTTCTTCAGTGCGTTGAATGACAAACTCATGAATTGAAAAGAAACCCGGGCTATGTATGTCTCAAATATTTTAGTGATGTAAATTGTCACTTAAGTATGTGCGCAGAATTATTTGAGATGAAATTCAAAACTGTCGAGCAGCCTCGTAGCGGTATATTGTTGTATGCTTCTGCTTTGTTTCATGTAATATTTCAAAAATTTAATGCTTTTTCTATAGCTATAAATAAATTATAAACTTCTCACGCATTTTGATTCATTGAAATATTTTTCAATCCTAAAACTTTAAATGCCTCTAAAATTAAAATAAAATTAAAATGCCTTTATAAGTCAGGAGTACATTCCGATTGCTGACAATGATGCGACTGGGTAAGATTCAGCGTTTATAAACTCAAGAATTATGTCAGCAATACCTGGAACCCCGAAAGCAATACATCATAAGATATATTTTCCCAGAATCGGTTTAAGTACAGTTTTAAAAAGTTAAGGAAATGTCACGTATTATTTTTTAACATTTTTTGATGTTAAAAGAACTGTGCTTTTGTTCTTCAGCAATGCTAATTACATTAGGGTCTGATGTAAAATGATGTAGATTTTATCATGCACCCAAATTTTCACATTTCTTGAATATTTTACTTACTAAATATGCTATAATTTTTACTCCTGATCTTCCAAGCTTGCCATTTGTAAAGTGGGTTAAGTGTTTTTCTAGGATGCTGTTTCACTTTTGGAATATTTACTGACAAAATTATACGCAAACCGACTTGAAGATCCATAACCTTTAGCTGGGAAAGTTGAAACTTGCCCGGGTACTGCATTGATAAGTTGCACAGCATACACAAATTTCCAGAAATGCCAAATGCTAACGAGGTGGTAACTCCTATCTAAAAATATTGTTTTTGGATGACCACTTTTATGTTTAGATATGACCATCACATTCGCGAGATAGCTTTTTTCCTCTTCCAATAAAAAATGGGGGCTTATTTTCAGTTCAATTGCATTTTTTAGCTCATGCCGTGTTGCTGGTGATTTTTGGGTGTCACTTATTTGGATTTAAAATTCACTATTTAAAAAGATGTCACCGTATTCATAAGAGAACCGTTTTCATTGTGACTGGATGTACCGCCATTACTCATGTTCTTCCCCTTTAATGTGCCACAATTTGCTTCCTACATGCACTATTGGTATTAGTTTGGCATTTCAGCTGTAATACACCCCAAATAATTACGCATTTGCTTCGAAATAAGAATAATCCGAAGTTTTCGTGAGAAGGTCTGCTACTGCTACAAATTGCTTAATATATTTCGGAAATATAATGGGTTCTAAGTAGTTTTATGTATTTTATTAACATTTTGAGATGTGGAAAGAAATGGCGATTTCGTTTATGAGGAATGCTAATTATATCTGGATGACAATTTTTATATCATATGTAAATGGAGTAAAATAATCATGGCGAGAATTACTGCTAATTTGAACTTATAATAACCCATAAATCCTCATGACCCTCGCCTCTAAATGTAATTTTCATTTTCAACCTTTGTTTAATTTACACATTGTTTTATTTTTTCTTTAAAAGCATTGTATTGATTATTTAAGGTATGATTTTTCAGTCATGAGTCATAGATTATAAGATATAAATATGATTATGAGAACCTAACAACTATTTTTTTGTCTGGGAATATATCCATTATCCCAAAATTTTTCACCCAGAGCCTAACCACACTAAGCAATTATGGTGATATTTTCTGTTAAAAAATTCTCAGAAGCTTTAAAGGAATGTGATGTTTTATACCGTGCCGTATACAGAATTTAGCATTATGTGATCTAGAATTCTGTGTCAAAGGTCTTGAAGCATGAATTCAACACACCCAATCCTCTATGAATAACACCATACTTCCTCTCATCTAATGTGCGAGGTATCTTCATTTTGAACTTTAATTCGTTGATCGCCTTCCAAAATTCTGAAATTCCCTTCTTTTACATTGTACCGTCCAATATTCAATTCGTGGTGGGGACAGGATGTTTCTGATTGTTTGACTACCTTTTTCTTCCATGAAATCTCGTTTCCAATTCTTGGATCAGTATTGCTTCCTCCAAAGCTACGAAGCTAACATCCCTCAGATCGGCACTAAAGTTTTTCTCCTTCTAGAGCGTGGTTCTCGTTGAAGCTGTACTTGTCTACTGCTGACTAGTCAATTTGACCCAGTCGGTGTCTTCTGTGTTATTGATTCTTCATTCATCAATGCTTACTGGTTTTCCAGTGACTTCCAGCTATTTTGAGTCTTTAGGTTCTATTCCTATCAGATGGCGATTGACAAATGGTTTAGTATCTAGTCTTCTGAGAATGCCGAAGGTTTTAAGAAACAGAAACGTTTTAAAAAAATTCGAATGAAGTTGAGTACTCGACCCAGTGGAAAGTCCAAGAGATCAATAATAAATTACTCTGAAAAATAAATATTTTATTTTTTCCTTTGATCAAGTGAATGATTTTTGATTACTTGCAAATTTTGTTTATTTTTACCACAGCTGGTTATTACTTTTAGGATTACTATCGCCGACTGTTTCTCGGAACTGATTTATCGCCGATTCGTTTTTTTTATAATTCCGGTGAAATTCAATGGTTTTTCTATAATTTGGCCAACGTAACAACATGAACTCAAATTAATTCACTAAATATCTCTAATATTGTTTTCTTGAGAAGGCTTCGGCCTCAGCACCTCTTTTTCCATATTTTCTGAAAACCTAAGCGTAGCATTTTTGGAGTACTTTTTTAAACTGAAATAAAATAAAATGGGGATTTCTCGCTAGTTTCTCTGTAACTCATAATTGAAAGTGAAGATTTTACCATGGGTTCTTATGAAAATTGCTTAGATAAACGCAAAAATAGTTAATTTAAATGAAAAAGGATATTCAAATTTTTTAAGTAAAACTGCTTAAAAGGTAGGAAAAATCCAGGAAAATTGGCTAAAAATAAGACAAATTACAACCTTTTGAAAATTTATTTGATAATATCTGCCGAATTGAAGTGAAAATTCAGGTAGTTCTATGCAAATGTAGATGCACTCAGTCCCAATTCTGGACATATGTAGTCACTAAAAATATATTCGTATAACCTTTGTATTTAGTACCTTAATTTTGGTTTTCAATAGGTATCCTATATCATCATCGATTGTAGGTTACTTTAAATGTAAATAAAAGTGTACAATTAAGTATTTCCTTGAGTCACATAGTCACAAATACACTACCTCAAGATCACAACCATTAGTCAATATTCTTTCGTTTTCAACACCCCATCCCTATTCTGCGGTTCACCGTCGTCGCCAATAGTTCTTCGTCTTTCTACAACTTCCTGACCGACATCATTTGCTCCATCTCTGCATTCTTTTACCCTACCAGTGACTCTCCATTCCCCGTTCCTCGCCGTGACACCGCCTCCCTCCCCGTTGGGAACGCACAAATCCCTCGCCGTCCCCGCAGCCAGCAAATGGAGATGGATTGTTGCGACACATATGGATCCTGCCAACCTTCCTTACCCTCTCCGCGGAATTGTCGCTCTGGGGTATTTTTCACGCAAAAAAAACTGGAGAAGGGCTGTTGAGAGAGAAGGCTGGAGGGGGAGAAGTTTGGTCGGAAAGAGTTGAAGAGAGGAAGTGTTCGAGAGACCGAGGGGAAGACTACAAGAAAGGGGGAAAGGAAAAAATGAGATAGGAGGACCCTTTGGAAAGAATTAGGCAGACATTCTAGGGAAGTGAAGAGGAGCAGAAGCTGGGGAGGGAAAAATGAAAAAAACTTATTTATAAAAGAACTGTAGACCCAAAATCGGTAGAATAAATCTTTAAAATGTACATAAATATTATTGTTGGTGAAAAACGAATATTGCGAATACGTAGGTAATTATGTTGCGTATACATTACAGTACAAAAATTGAAGGCACAATGTAGTACAGTGAATGAAGGTTAGAAATAAACGAAAGTATTGCTTGCGACGAACATGGACGACATTGAATCAACATTTTCTATTGAAACTCATAATGCAAGCTATGCAACCTGTTTAATTCCATTGGAGGCTAGTCAAACTATAAAATTACAGCTACCGTCACATATTTTTCCTCAATATTTATTTCACTGGGCATTTAAAAGATTTGACACTTTTCGTCTGATGGCCGTCATATTCCACCTAATTTCTCTTCCTCTAGTGTCTGCTCTCCACTTTTTAATGCTAAAATGAGAAATAAATCCTTTCCAAATAACTAATATTTTGGTTTGTAAAGGGTTCAAAAGGATTTGGCAAACATACTTGGAGATTGAGTTGGGTAGGAGAGAAAAAACGCTGGAAAAAGGAATAGGTCAGGGAATGATGGCGGTGGGATGGGCAGGGGTGATGTATAGATCCACGTAGGAGCGGACGGGATGGCACAGGAAAGGGAGGGCACCCACGGACTGGCTGAAAAATTAGAAACGCCGGGTACATTAACGATATGCCGAGTGCTTGCAACGCCGCCGCATGCAGATGCTGCGCTTTTGGTCTTTTTCGGTGATTACCCACCTTTGATCCGGAACATGGACGGTCTACCCTTGTCTGGTGGAGTAAAAATTGAGAAAGATTCTTCACCGGGGAGAGTAAAATAAGAAAAAAATGAGGAACGTAGTTTACCGCGATGGCTTTGGAATTTTTCACACATCCATTCCCTTGCTTCCTGCAAGAATTTTTTTCCGATTCTCCGCTCTTGGAAATTTTTAGAAATTTTGTTTTAATATAAGCCTTGAGATGAGGGTGGAGCCCAGTTGTAATTTAATTAAGCCATTAGAAGATGCTGAAACATCTTTATGCCTGTGTTTTATGTGTTTCAGACCATAGTATCAACCCTTTTTTTGAAGAAATAGCGGTTTTAATAAGTGTGACATCATTCCAGTTTAGCACTACAGACCATCTCATGTCTTTTATTGAGTATAAATAAAACCTAATTACTGATAAATGTCAAACTATTTTATACATACGCAATTATCAAAGGAAAAACATGGAGTTCGGAGCACCGTTAAGAAATTTATTTCTTACATAATATACGGGAGGCACTGAATATTCTTAATAACCATGGGTAAAGGCTTCATTTTTAAAAGGGTGAGATATTTTATCGGTGAACTTTGTAATAAATACTATCCAGTATTGACAGTTTTAGGCCTATTTGTCTAATTTATTTTTAGCTAATTTTTTGATAAATTTTACTTGTGTATAAAAAACTTCTATCTGCATAGGTTTCTTGAGACACAATAATTTAAAGAATTTAATGAAGGAAAAATCTTCGTTGACAAAGGAGTCAAACTCTACCGAAAGAAATTTATCTTTTTGTCGCGCAAGAGTTGATTTATTGATGATATATTGATTAATAGATGGAATTAATGAGATTGATGATTCTAATTTTACCTTTATATCGTTGTTAAGTCAAATGCTGCTCTCAGGTTGCTTCTGAAATTTGTATTAAGTCAATTATAATTTAAATTGTGCAATTCGACTATCTAAATCTGTCTGGAGACCGCGCATATAGATCAATGTCAACAGAGGCATAATTTATGAGAAAAGAGAAATAAAGATTTGTCATTTCCTGCGGTATTTTTGTCAGGAATAATTTTTAAAATGCTAAAAGTTCAATATACTCCCAATATAGCGTCATGTGAGGATATCTATGGCTTTGAAGACACAACTCCTTTCCGCCTCTGTTGGCCAAACTTTAAAATTATATACCATATTTACATGTTTATGAGTAAATAATATCTATTAGATATATAATGAAGTGCCATTCTTGCGTTCAAGGTGATTCATTTATTCATGTGTTTACATTTTCATTTACGAAAAAAACGTGGAATCAAACATGAGAGAATTCGTTGTACAATAATTGACAAATATTATACCAAGCCTTCTGAATACGTTTCACTGTTTAAAGAAGAACTTTTTATTTTTTATGGACTCGTGGGATTAAATAATGGTCAAATGTATCAATTTTTTTACTTGTGAATTATGCATGTGAAAGCAATATGAGGGTAAATTTGGGTTTTCCCGGATGATGGCGCCCATTCCTTAGCCTCCATTCGTAGCACAGCAACCTCCACTCTCTTTAAAAGGCCTATATATACTGATGAAATTCAAGACAATTCCACCAAAATTGTCGTTCCTGACACCATTAGCCTGGAATACAGTTGTGTAAAAAGGAGAGGAAAGTATGATGCCGTTGCTTTGATTTATTTTAATTCTGATGTACGTCATCCCTCTGCGTAGTTTAAAGATTTAGTGAGTACTAAAATTTCACATACACATGATGGACGAAATTTCCACAATGAGAGAGAGTAAAACCCCTGTCTCAAACCCCTACTCTCTGAGTAAAACCGTTGACATGAAATTAGCTTTTAAGGTTAGCTAGCTACTAAATCTTTATTAGAAAGCCTTGTATACCAGGATTTCCCAGCAACACTGTCGGTAGTAGTATAATATTTGAAATTTTTATCTTTTTTGACACTAAGGAGTTAATGCGGGGACGTAGGGAGCTGCTCAGAATTTCTAGTCACGCGGTCAAACCATGGCTTTATAGCGCTTTTAAAGGAATTTTTCCTGAGGATGGGGAACGGAAAGGGAATGGAAGGCTCTCATCGCTGGGATAACTGCTAGAAAGTCAGGTCCTTCTTAAAACGAACCCCAATTAAGCGTTTACATATTTGCATCGTTTTTCCTATCCATTAAAAATAATTTTATACCATGAGTCCTAAAGTTTATTGTGTGAATTTTCCTCAGCATACTTTTTAACTGATGATATTTTTTTAATGTTGTCATCATTTACACAGAAAACCCATTTCCTTTAGCATTTAAGAATCAGTTCTATTTACAATTACGTAGTGAAAATGAGTGAAAAAAGTATTTTTAGTCGGTAGAGGTCTTGAGCATGCAGCTATCGCTACATTTTTAGCTTTTGATATTATTTGTAACTATGCATTATCATCTTCAAAATCCTGCAGTACTAGGCTAATTATCAAGTAATGAGCAAATTTTATTGAAAGCAAAATGAAAATGGCAGGGGATTATTAAAAAAACATACCCTTAGTGTTACCTTTAATAAAAATACACTTTATATAGCATTGAAATATTTTAACACATAGAAATAGTAGTAGTAAATAAGATTGAAAAAGGATATCTAGTAATAGCGTTGGTGAGAAATATACGTCAAAAGCAAGATTGGTAGGCAAAAATTAAAGTTAAAAAAGTAATTTAGTAAAATAGTGCCATCAGCCTGAGATATCATAGAGGAATGGATTCTACATCTACATACTACTCCGCGAACCGCCACTTGGGCGTGTGGCAGGGAGTGGTAGGTCACCAGCCGTGTAAAGATGTAAAAGTTTTGGGGGTAAAATGATATGTCCTATGATAGTGTATTTTCTATTGTGGTCGCTTATTGTGTGCGCAAAGGACGAGTTTTTGAACCTATCTGTTCGGCAGAGTATCTCTCTTATTTTATTGCATCTGTCAGACCTAGAAATGTAGTGATGCGTCATGATCATATTCTCTGTGTCGCTCTGAAAAATATCAGTTCTGAATTTATCAAGTAGCCGAAACCTAGCTTGCAGCCTCCGAGTCTCAAGGGGCTCCCACCTTAATCCCTCTAACAGTTGTGTAACACTATATGTTCGTTCGTAGCAGTTTTTTACGAAGCGAGCTGCTTTTCGCTGTATTTTGTTAATATTTTTGGTTAAATCTTTATGACTAGGGTCCGAAATAGTCACGATGTATTCGAGGTGTGGCCTAACCAGAGCGCAGTAGCATCCCTCTTTTACTTTTTCATCCGAGGACCTTCCTATTATACGCTTAACAAAACCTAGTTTCTTTAATGCTGTGCCGCATATATTTTGTATATGTGTTCCCCACGATATATCTGAAGTTAAGGTAATTCCAAGATATTTTACTGAATTTAAAGATTTTATGTTTGTTTCACCTGCAGTGTAGGTGACTTTCTCAGGAAGTGAACTGTGGTACATTTACTAATATTTTGTTCTAAACCCCACTCCTGGCACCAGGAATGAACGTTGTTAACGTCAGATGACAGAACTTTAAAGTCTGCATCTCCGCTTATTTCACGGTAGATTACTGTATCGTCTGCAAATAATCTTAATTCAATGCTAATTCAAGAATTTAGGT
This sequence comes from Ceriagrion tenellum, assembly GCA_963169105.1. Lineage (NCBI taxonomy): Eukaryota > Metazoa > Arthropoda > Insecta > Odonata > Coenagrionidae > Ceriagrion > Ceriagrion tenellum. The sequence continues at coordinate 34,997,183 of OY720636.1, read as the reverse complement.
CATGAATAGAAATTATGGATAAAAGAGGGCAAATTACGCTTCCTTGAGGAACTCCGGATGTGACTTCGACCATATCAGAGCTAAAACCATCAATAACTACTTTTTGTTTTCGATCACTGAGAAAGTCCCTTGTATAGTTCACTATTTTTTCTATTAACTCTGCATGCATTCAATTTTTAAATGAGTTTTTTGTTAGGAGCTTAATGTAACTTACGTGATGTGTTCTCTAGAATCTACCTATTAATCGAAAAAATTTTTCGTTTTTGTATTTATTGTATTTATGGGCTGGTTTAAAATGAGTAGACTACCACCAAACTGATTCTTTGATATATGTTTCTCATTTGTTTTATTTTACCACCAGGAGATAACTTCAGCGGGATCAAGTTTAGAGTGGAAGACAGGTCTCATGCTACAGATGGAATTTCGATGAGTGCAGAGGATCAAAAAAAGGTGAGAGGCATTTTTTTCTATGAATGAGACTTTACAGGTCCACTCATATTAATGTTTGTGTCACCTTATGTCGATTTCCCTGCCGTAGTTTTGATAAAAAAATTATAAACCGTATGAGTTTACATTTGATAATTAGGGATCAGAATTTGTACATTCATTGTATTGCTTCGTATTTGGTCTTCTAAGTAAATTGTTTAATTTGTTTTCTGATCTAAATATATGCAAAAAGGGATATATGAAATTTCATCTACATGAAGTATTTTTGTCTCCTCTAAGGCATTATCATTTCTAATTGAACATCGTGTTGTATATAACACCTCCATTACTACTCCTTGAGAAACCTCGGCCGCCTACAGGTGATGCGGGGTAAATCAGTTTCGATAGCCTTGACATAAATATTGTTTGTGAGTTTTAAGCTTTAGCAGTTGATGGTAGTACGCTTCCTTGAGCTTGATTATGGAATTTTCTCTGAAATAATGTATACTATTTTACAACACTAAATTTTATTATATGTACTATAAATATCACTCATAACTTGTGCGGTTCTAGTAGTGAATTTATCTTTAGTTTCTTACAAATATATCCATCTAATATCACACATATACCTACTCTTAAGTTTTGAGTTTCTTATATCTTTTATCTCCTCATTCTTTCTTAGTACATCTCATTTTCTTCAGTAATATTATTTAATAAACTAATATGCGTTTACCATTAGTAAAGTACCATTTTAGCTCTGAATCAGGTTAGCTTATGTCGCCTAATTTTCATCAATTTAAGAGTACTTCATTGCTACTTTATTTACCCTTTTCCGTTTTTACGGCGCTTTAATTTTTCTCGAGGCACGTTTAAATATGGAATTTTATATACAACCTGTGAATTTTGAGGTGAGCCCAAAATTTGGCTAGATCGTAGACTTGCCGTCTAATTTTCATCAGAGTTGCCCACGGTTTAATTTTTTTCTTTTTATATGTGTAGTGCACTTTAATTTTACTGGGAGTACATTGAAGTATGAAGTAGCATACACAACCTGTGGTTTCCGAAGAGAATAGTCCTCACCAAGAAAACAAACTTCAAGTAGAAAAGGCCTCGGGCCGATCAATTCAACTCACGGTGTATTTTTACCTCACTGAGTTGTCGAGTTGGAATTTGACTGCCATTTAGTGGCTGCGCTTGAGCTGAAAACTCTGTGACACGTGTAGGAGAATCTTTAGACGACAGAGCTTGCGATAAAGTTCTCAAAATGGGTACCGGAGCATTCCTGGATTATGGTTCGCGAACGCAGACGAGGAAGGATATAATTACAGCCAAGGTCAAGGACTAGTGGGGGTGTAGCCTTAGCCACATATACGCGATGGGCAGGGATTATGATTGCATTCCCGATGAAGCTGCGGTAAAGGTGGTGGAAGATAATGCATCGAAAAGCAATAGCTCCTCGAAGTCACAAGTTGTTGCTTGAAAAGGGCTATAATGTGCATTTTTCTCCAGGGATGATTTAAAGTCCGCTTTCCGTTGTAATAAATATTTCTCCAAAACAGGTTCATGCTCCAATCTACGGTTTTTGTTAGGCTGCCCCCTCAATCACCTTACGCTCCCTGATGTTAACCTTATACTTGAATTCTTCCTTATAAGCTATGTATGTTGGTTTCAAGTTACTGAATCCCCTAATTTTCCATTTTCATAGGAATGACATTGCATGACATGTGATTTGGTCCAGCTTTCTCGCGAGAAAGTATCATCTCCTACCCACAAAATAATGTGTAGTCTTATCTGTCTAGTTCGTAATGTTTTTGGCGGTCGTAGCAGAAATCCAATCTGCTGCTTTTGTTGACTGAAGGCTAGTAAACCGCTTATATAACTTTTTTCTTTGCCTGAGTGTACATAAGTACGTGAAAGTTTAGGAGACAACACACAATAGACATCAGCTCCAGAAACTGGCTTATACAGTCTTACCAAACGGTTGAGTTCGCATTTCTTTAAATTTTTTCATTAATAAAATTTTTTCCCGTAGATATTCAAGATCTGGTTGGTCACTGACCATAAATGCTGCTTTAGTAAAAGAATTTATATAGTGACCGACGGTTTTCGTGAGTTTATGTCCGTTTTTTTCGGTCCTGGTCGAGTGAAACGAGATCTAATGTATTGGCTTGCTTTCTTCGACGTATGTTAGCCTCAGTCTCCCCCAATTTACATTTCATCAAATCACACCATTCATTTCATAATTTTAGACTAAGTAACTCGCTAAAAATTTCAAATTTATTACATTTTCTCTTATTTTTAGCTGCACTTTATGTCCAATGTCAACATTATCACCTTTCATTGTGTATGAAAACGGACATAATTCCTTTGAGTAACAATTCTTTGCCATTACAATACGATTCTAAGGTAATTAACAAGCTTGCGCATCAGCATCCATAGATTCTTTTTCCATGTATAAACTCGGTATCTTGAGCGATCGGGTAGAAATGTTCTTTTTATTCTCGTAAACAATTCTTCGGAATCCTTAGTGAGTCCTTTATCCAAGCCGAGAAAAATATTTCTTATGGTTTTTATAGCACTTTTTCGACAGTATATTTTTTTTAGTAGAATATAAAATGAGTTTACATATTTTATTTGATCAATTTAACCTAAAATACTCTAACAACCTCTTTTCTCCGTCTAGCCCTTATCTCTATTTAAAATTTTGAAATATGGGACGAAATGTATATTAAAAGGCAAAATAGAATGCATTTTTTAAATGGAACTTTCGGTACCTTAATAGAAAAACTTCAGACACTCGCTTACTGATCCATTGGAAGATTCGCCATGAGTGATTTCTACGAACGGATGCAAGATTGAAAGACCCTTCAAGGAAGTAGTTCCCAATATTGTGGTTTATCAAGCTTGATGGTCTCACACTTCAATGGACATCGGAAGCTCTTTTGAGAATCTGGTGTAATGCTTTCCATGTTTAGGAAAAATAGAAAATTTTTCCTCGACCGTTCGACCTCTCACATCATGGTCCAAGGAGAAGGACTGGAAAGAGCTCTTTGAAGATTTCTAGGCAATGCGAAATAACAAGAGGTATTGTTCCTAGTGCAACGGAATACAAAAAACCATAGTCGCTTCCGCTCTTTTACCGGAAAAGGATAATCGGCTTACTTCATAGTCCTCATTCCATCCCTTTTGTGGTCATGAATTTTCCAGATTGCTTGGCATCTTTTACCCTAGTTTTGTCAGCATACTGAGTATCTTGAAAATATGGCCCATATTTTTCTTATGGAATGCTCAATCACTAAATAATTGAATGGTCTTACGCTTTTTGTCCTCTTAAAGCTATTTTACTTGGTATTCCTGATTTATTTTGAAGTAATTTCCTTTCGATAGTCGTAGTGGGAAAATCTTTTTCTATACGGAAAAAAAGAGAAAAAGATATAACTGAAGCTTTTTAGTGAAGCAAAAAATTCAATCTGTCATCGTTATATCGTAAGAGCAAGATATCCCACGTAGTTTTTAAGTATAAAAACGCTAGTATTCCCTAAGGAAAATGCGTTTTCAACATATCCAGGTCTTTCTAGACAGTTAAAAATACACTCGTTATTCACGGTGTTTCCGAGATAATTTCCGCATTTGATAGCATCCTGCAATGCATCTTCAATTACGAGTCTAGTATTCTTCTAGCGACTTCTTCAATTATTTCCATCAACCTGTCGAACTTTACGGCCAAAACTTCTCCGGCGTATTACATGGATGTCTTTGTCTTGAAGAAATTGATGATCCCCAATTAAGTGATTTCCAACATTCCCTTATGAGAGAGGTCAACTATTCATCACAGAATTGATGTATATATTCTTTGTGCTTTTTCAGGAACTAATAAGCAAGTAAAACTTCTGGTCTTTCTTTACCGTCTTTATAATTTATCAGACGGTATTAATTTTTACGCGGTAATTTATCAGAGTTGTATCTTATTTTAGCGATTATTTGTAAGAATAACTAAAATAAAAAATATTTATCACAGATATAAATTTTAACTTTTGACTCTCTTATAAAGCTAAAAAAAACAGTGGCCACAAACTTCCAAAGTTGCACTTGCACTACCGTATTTAAAATAGCAGTTACCATAAAGTTTTGGATTGTTCCAAAGAAAGAATTTTTCATCTATTTTTACCGTCCATATCTATGGCAAGGCATGTACTATTCTGTAAACTCCAATGGAATACACTAAAGTGACTTCCAGAAAGGTTATTTGGATTTCTGCTTTGATTGGGAGAATGTCTACATCTTGTAGTTTCCCCTCTGAATGGTAGGGTAAACAGACCCACACAGAATACTTGAGTGATTTGAGGAACTGGCCATTCATATTTCTTTAATCGGTAGTGTTGAATTGATGTAGTGAAGCTGTTTTGAAAAAGTATAAGTTATTTAGAACGAAACAAATGGAAGCTAGACAGTATTAAAAGTTGTTTCCGACGAGGCATTTACATAAAAAAGGAGGAGAGGCAGAACAAAAAAAAACCGATTACCGCTGAAAAGTCTTTTGGTGCATTGAATATAATAAACTAGTACCCGATTTTTTCAAGCTGTTGAGGTAGGAGTGTAGGATGTAAAAATAATAACAATCTATGGAACGGAGATAGGATGGAGCAAAGTCTGCAGTCAACATAAGCCTGCTCAAAACAATTGGCATTTAAAGGATCACAGACTTATTTTCCTTCCTACGGACGGAGGTTTGTACTTAAAGCCAATAGGGTTTGGTATATCACTGAGAACTCGTAACAATTTCGGGTAATCGAAACTGGATATCCTGAGTAACCACGATCTCCAGAAAAAAATGAAAAATCGTCAAAAGCAACTATGGATAAAATATTTTGTAAATAAGAATGAGGGAATTAATTTAATGAGGAAATTTAAAGGATTTGGAAGGATTTTAAGCCACCCAATTAAAATGTGGGTATTCGCGCCAAATACCACTAAAAACGTTAAATGAATATTTTCTCTCTGGAAACGGTTCATTCTTTAGTTGCCTCTTTCGCTTCATTTCCATATTATTCTGTTAATGGAGTCATCCAAATTACTTATTTCTCAAGGTAGAGGAAAGTATTTTATTATTGACAGCAAAAAATTCAACATTTTGCCATTTAAGTAATCAATACGTAGTATGAGAGAATTTAATTTTAAAGATCCAGTTCAGCATAATCATTTTACAGACTTAGGCGTATTGGTAATTCGAACAAAAAATTTGATTTTCCAGCATCCTATGATAATTAAAAATAGTTAATCAAGTTAAATTTTTCCAGATAAACGTTCAGAAAAAGAGCATTTGCTCAAATATTTTGTCATTAGGTAAATGAAAATATATAGATAACGCTTTCGTGATAAGTATATTTCTGATAATTAAGTTGAAATATCTATATTTCGATCATATTTTGTGAATGCAGCTAAAATATTAACGGCTGCGCCCATTATTTCACCAAATAAATCAACGGAAGCGTCCTTTTCTTTATCGTGAGTATATGAATGCATTGTCAGATTGCAACCGTTCCCGAAAAATTGTCATTTACTAAGAATGTAATATGGGGATTTTTGCAGTTGACTTAAGAGGAACCAACGACGTACGAAAATATTAATTTGTGGAACATGTAAACCACATCCCACTAAACCTAAATGAAAAATATTATCACTGCCAAAAAAATAGGATCCATCTCTTTTCAAATATATCTTTAGAAATTGAAGTATTGCGTGAGCTCTTTTCGCGCGGTCGTACTAGACCGGCAAACTAATCATGCATATCATTCAGCACTATCATTAACCTCCAAAAGTAGGATAAATAGTCTCGGTTTAAAGCAAAAGTGAGCTCGTATACTCCTCTAGAAGATTAAAACGGACACAAAATCTACAAAGACCCTCCACCAAGGTTGCTCAGTGCACGTATCCATTCCCCGATGTGTATTTCCAATAGAGAGAAAACACGGAAGAATGCAAAAGAATAAAAACCGGTAAACAGAATAGAGTTGAATGCCCTCTAAGATGGCAAACTGATAGAGGACCATGATAGATGCTCTAGATAAAGAAGGAAATAGACACCCCCCACCATTTTCACGCAATTTGAATTCCTCCATTCCATAGATTGCTCTGACCAATCAATTTATTGCCCCGGAGAAGTCGACATCAATGGGGTGTCTCCTTCCTTCTCTCTTCTCTCTATTTTCATTCCATTTCCTGACCATTGCGCCCATTCTTCAAGTGCTTCCACGAGATAACGACCGAACGAAATAAATGATGAATGACTTTCCTGGGATTGTATTGGAAGAGGAAAGAGATAAAAGAGAATATGTCGGAGGGAAACTATGAGATCTTCGCCCCGAGACGTGGAGATGAAAGAGTGAGTGTCAGGAAAAACGCAAGGAATTTCGAGGGCCGAGCAAATAAATAAAGGGGGTGTAAGGTTACAATAGGTCAACGTTGGAAGAGACAGTGGAGAGAGAAATATGAGACAGAAACGATAAAAATGAGGAATCTGAGGGAAGAAAGAAAAGAAAACGGAAGCCGAATTCCACGGTGGAGACACCCAAAAATTCGCGGAGGAATGTGGCCAGAATTAAATAGGTAATAAATCGTCAATTATTCAGATATTAATATTTTCGTACGTCGTTGGTTCCTCTTAAGTCAACTTCAAAAATCCCCATATTACATTCTTAGTAAATGACCATTTTTCGGGAACGGTTGCAATCTGACAATGCATTCATATACTCACGAACTAATTAATGGAAATTGTGTTTTGTAAAGAAAAGGCTCCGAGTGAGCCCGTTGACTCTTGTTCCCGCCGGGAATCCGAAAATTGGGTATTAATTACGCATCCTTTAGCACTTAATATTGTGAGTGGTAAATAAATATGTATCAGTTCGATATATGACCGAGACCTAGCAAACATGCTCGGTGATGTCTCCGGAATTATTACTCCTGATTTTGGGCTGGAAATAGACTTACATATTCACTTGTATCTAATTATTCCCAACAACACGAAGTTGCCTACCATAGTCAATCAGTTAAATCACATGCATAATGCATAGTTGTCTTATCTAAGTATATTATAGAGCTAGGTGTTTACGGTCTTCGATCGATCGATGAAAAACTGCTCGTTTTCAGCATAGCCTTCAAGCTAATTCAAAACTTTCGGCACCAAATACCGTTATGATGACTTTTTTGTATGTATATATGTAGACTGTAAGGATTTCAAGGACAGAATTGCGGGAAATTTCCCACACTTTACTCCTTCAAGTGTGAGAGTGCATCTGTTTTGGAAAGGTACATTGTTGATATTTGAAAAATCTTTCGAGCTTTAAGGACCTGTGTCAGTACCTGTCAACTTCTAAGAATGTATCCTGTAGTTTTAAAATACCATTTTGTTGCAGAAAGAACTATTGCCACCATTTTGTAAGCGTATTTTATCATATTTGTATTGCATGATTTTCGGTTACATCATAGTTTAAGGATAAAGTAGTGGTTAATTATGACTTGTGTTGTACAAAATAATTAGTAGATTTATCTTTGATCCATCTATAATACCTATTAATTACATATCCGAAACTACATTAATTTTAATTAAAGTTGAAAAATAATTTTGCTTAAAATATTATTAATCTAAATTCACTATTTTGAGATAATTATCAGTTTTACTGTTCTTCGTCTTGTTATAATGTCAATGGGGTCCAGTTGAATAGTAAATTCTTGAATTTAAAGTATCCAAAAATTAAATTCATGATATATACCGGCTGAATTTTCAGTGCGTGGAAATACCTACGTCATTACCTAAAAATATTTTTTCGTTTATATCACAATTTTATATTGCTTTTCCCTCCCTCTATTTAAGTAATCTAAAATACAGAGTAAATAGGAAAAGCGATTTCCATAGCTCAGTATTTCCCTTTTTATGGATTTTTTAATAAATGTATTTCAATGTTTTACTCAATCTGTGTTCGGATAAAAACGACGCAAACTTTAAGATAAAGAATGAAGCTCCTTCTGGTAATCATCTGGTGAATAATAATAATAATAATAATTTGTCTTTTACTTCGAGCGAATTTTAGGCCAGTACAGTCCTCTCTTACAATTAACTCAATTATGACGAACACTCACAACCATGCCCAGGGAGGTGTAAATATCCTACCCCGGCGGCACTTGAACCCGCGACCTTCGGTTTGGCAGGCGAGGATTTTTATCCGAGGACTTTACCCCGCCGCCACCGAGGCCGGTGAAAGGTTAAAAGAACCAGTTTTGATTATAATTTGGAAAAAATCTGAACCTATGTCACGCTTTCTTTCTCGCACATTGCTTGGTGGAATCCCTTGAGAGTTACTGCAGATGCATGTTTAATCCTGGAGACCAAATGCTGATTACCATTCTGTGAATTTTTAGGGCACTCGCGGCCGAAATGGACACCATATATTTTCCGTTCTGCGTCACTCTTTCCACCAATGCTCTCCAAGTACAACGTTTGCAACAGCAGGCAATAGAGCGGAAGGTCGGAACGGGAATCGTTTCGTCGAATAACACGATATTGGTCGTCTCATCCGGCGTTATTTGCCCAATCTTGTGTCACATCGAAACGCTCGTGCAAATTCCATGTGGAGAATATTTAGTCGGAAATCTTTAAGCTGCAAACGCACCAGCCGGTAGGTTATGGAATGATATCTTCCTCGTTGTACATTCGTGTGCGAAACGGGGCCCAAATAAAGAGGATTACGGGCACAGCAGCTGTGGAAATGGATTCCAATTGGGGAGGATGGAAATCGATGGATAATAGGAGGTAAACCTTTTTTCTAGCGTGAAGATAATGTGAGCAGTAGAAAAGTTTTCTCTGCGATCGTGTTAAAATGTGGACTATAGAATAATGGGGGGCAAAGTGAAAGTCTATAATCGGAAATCGCTTCAGTTAAGTCTTCTTTTACGAAAATATGACGCCTCACAACAGGAGTCGACATCGTTTTAATGCCAGATTATACTCATAATCGGGTTTCTTTTCAGTTCTTTCTCACTATCAACTCTAGCGCCAGAGTTATTCGTTTCAATTTTCCTGACACCGCAACAAGAAGTACTTTAATAACTGCATACCATAACTTTCAACTCTTAGCGCCCCCAAAGATCTCCTTTTAACTTTGTAAAGTATAGAGCATTATAACTGCCCCCAAAAATAACTGTGGTAAATGATGTTACGGTCGTTATTGTTTTAAAATGTGAACTAATAGTTACTGTGATGATTATGTCTCTCAATTATGCATATTGGCTTAATTTTAAATGAAGATCTTATTTCATACTTGCGTAAAATACTATGTAATGTTTATAGCTGGAGAATGGATTCTGCCATTAATTGTACTTCACGCTTTTTATCAATATTTTTCTCGACTCACTTAGATATTAGAGTGGTCATCTACGTGGTCAGTTATTTAGATAATTACCTACTAGACTCGATTAAATTTCTAAATATGTGTATGAATATGATTGAGTAATCAATGGCTTACTCTATTCACACGTATGTGCCGAACTGATAACCTTGTGTATGCTATTTTAAAATTCTTTCAAGCATTCAACTGTTTGGTAATATTTCTAGCGGTTTCTTATCTGAGTGTGCTGTAAAAATGATCTAAGGCTGTTACTCAGAGCTCATTACTCTACTTGTTTTTGGTGCTGTGTAGTGTTCCTAACGGCTTCCAGTGCATTGAACTGCGAAAATATTTTATGACTTTGATCTGACGAGTACCCAATTGACCATAATTGGTTCTCTGGGGCAACCTAATTTACAGGGAACTAATTAAACATGTCCCTAGGGAAACTGGGTCAGATTGATTTCGATTGAGAATTGGTTCCGATTATAAGCGGAAACATTTAAATAGAATATATATGGTTGCTAAGAGGTTGGATGGTATGTAATTTAAACTTTGCTTTAAGTCAGTAATTTTCATGTAGATATAAATCAAAACGGCGCGTTACATATCTGTTAAAAATATTCAATCACTAAGTGTTTAGATTTGCTTGGGAATTTAGGCTATACTCCATTAATTCTCTGTCGGAAAATACTGCGTGTTAAAGTACCTCCTGATACCCTTCATTGTAAATGCAAACATGAAAGTCATGAGGTGAAAACCGTAAAATTCCTAATATGGTCCATTTACTTTACATCAATACTTACATCATTTTCTAAACAAATAAGGAGTACTTAAAGTTACTAAGGGCAAATTAACGTTTTAAATTGTTACATTTTTAATTTTAGGGCTGCATCGCAATCTGTATCTCTCGAAGCATGAATACTCTTCGCGGTATTCCTTCCCCATATATCGTTCAAAGTTATCGCTTAGAAGTTTGACGAATGAAGAAATGACTCAAGAGTAGCTTTGTTTTGTGTGATTCCATTATTTCGTATGTAATATCAGTGGAAGAATATGCACATTCTTTACGCCAGGACTCGAAAGAGCTCTTGCTATAAGTCTTTAAGAGCATGAATGTTCCAATTAATGCTTAATATTTTGTTCTATGCCTCTCACCCCCTCTTTTGCTTTGCTTATTATTCACTGGAACCCTAATTTATAGGAAACTTTTGTTTCCAAATCTTTGTTAAGTGGAGTTCAATTATTGGTGATGAAATGAATGACTGTGGAGTGGTATATTTTTACCGAGATTCCATTGATTTCATTCGCTCAAAATACTTATGTAAGATAAAAGGTGTTTTCTCAGGCCAGGATGCAAAATAATATAAACCTCTCTAAATATTAGGCATTGAGGCGTGGGTGGATAACTGAACGTATCTCAAGGGACAGGAATTCCCCCAAAGAGCCGCAAGTTATTTCATGAATCGACAATGAGTCATGGGACCAAATCTTTAGCGGATCGCGGCACCAAGCGACCTCCTCATTTATAGCTCTCACTCATGCTTTAAAATAATTGCGCCCCGCTATCTCGAGGGGACTCAAGTCCTCCTTCGCAGCAGACAAGCGTCGTTTTCACAGCTTCTCCATTTTTTACGATTTCGCTCGTCAGAGCAGAAACGACTTCAAGCAAGGCATCATTAAAATACATATTCTTCATCCCCCCTGTCCGTCTTCCAGCCTGCACAAAATCCCTCTCCTCTTTTATTTAAATTCTATTTTACGTTTATAAATTCTCGTTATTTTTATTTCGTAAACACCACATTAATTAAAGAGAGTATGCCGGGGACATTGGGGAAGGAGGGAGCTACAAGGAGGGAGAGATGTAGTGGCCCTACCCGGGGTAATTTAGTGAAAGTGTTCGGGAAGGAGTCTGTGAGGGAAGAGAGAATTGTGGGGAACCAGAAAAGTGGAGCGTGAGGAGGGAATGGTGGAAGAAATAAGGAGGGTTGTTGGCTGATAAGAGAATTATGACGGGGGAGAGGGGAAGAAATGGAAAATAATAATGTCCTCTTTATTTCTGAGCAATATTAGGGCTATGAAGCCTTCTCTTACATATAACTTATTACACAAATACCCATGTCCTCGGCAGATAATTTTCTACCCAGGCGGGTCTCGGACCCGCGACTCTCGGGTTAGCAGGCGGGGACTTTACCCCGCCGCCACCGGGGCCGAAGTAGAAGATGAATTAGCGAGCAGAAAAAAAAATAATAAATAAAAATTTATTTATTTATTTATATTTATATATGTGTACACACATTTATATAGCTGGTACAATGAGAGAAAAATGTGGAAAGGAAGAGAGAGAGGGCAAGAGAAAAATGGTGGGTGGGTAGGACGAGGCAGAATGAGAGAAAAATGTGGAAAGGAAGAGAGAGAGAGGGCAAGAGAAAAATGGTGGGTGGGTAGGACGAGGCAGGAAGGAAAGGGAAAGTGACGTAGGTAAGGGTCTAAGGAAGCGGGAGGACAGTTATCAAGGTGGGCTTGAGATGAAACGATGCGTAGGCTGGCTGGAAGTAATTAAATTAGATGGACGAGTTATCCTAGGAGCGAAAGGGAAGTGTGCAGCTGTGGAGAACAGTTGTTCCCAGATTTCGTTGCGGGTGAAAGAAAGAGAGTAGTGAGGAGGATTCCCTTCCAAATATTTAAAAAAAGCGCTTCTCAGAATCTTTTTACTCTCGCTTGAGGGTCCATGGATGCCTTTATGGTAAGCTCAAGGTATCTATTCCCAATTTAAAACAATTAGACTCTGTTTGATGTTTGTTAATCTACTCAGGGTAATTAGGAAAATACCTATACTAGACATTTGATAGTTATTTAATGACTGCGATGGTTTCAGCCTCCATATCTTTTTCGTATTTGTGTGTGTGCTGTGCATAATTACAAATCCTAGACAGATTTTTTCTTGCCCAACCTTATCATTTTTGCAAACCATAGTATAAAGCTGGCGATTCTGACTTGGGAAATTCCGCTCTTACACTTACATGCGTTAATTTTATATCCAATCAATTATTTCAAAAATACGTTATTGTTTTAAATTATTTTTATTCCCCCCAAAAATGGGAGAATAGCCATTTTATGATATTAGCCCTGTTCTTTTACCCTAGTCTTAGTCATTCTGAGAGCAATGGTAGAATGAGAGAAAAATGTGGAAAGGAAGAGAGAGAAAGAGCAACAGAAAGATGGTGGGTGGGTAGGACGAGGCAGAATGAGAGAAAAATGTAAGTAGCTGCAAATACTTGTGAGAGGATCTAGAGAATTGCTCCACTAGTACCTGCATTCGCTGACACGAGTCAACTCATATGGTTCCAATTCTGCAATATGTACTACAGAGGATAATACCCCACGATAACCAGTGCTGAACGTTGAGTCTCTAAGTTGAGTTGACTCTAACGTTGAGTCATCGTAACTTATGTAGCAGAAATCGATCGAATTAACTTCAGTTTCGTAAAATATATTGTCAATAAGGCTATTATATTGGAAAACCATGTATTCGCCCCGCTGTTGATAGTCAATGATAATTTTGACTGTTGCTATTGTAGATTTCGGTGGTAAAATTGGGTATTATTTTATCTCCATTCATCTGTTTTTACGTGCTTTTATCAATTTGTGCGAATTATAGCTTGAAAGTTTATTCAATAGTACATTGTAGTGCCTTAGAAGCTTAATGGTGTGTAATTCTTTTAGCCAGTCAGCATCTTCCAAATTTTTTGTTTTGTCAAGTTGGACAAGTTTGCTTAAGTGGAAGAAAAGTGTTTATTTGGTCTCAATGGCAGGTGGAAATTCAAAATCATTTCATGCACTATTTATTTATTTTGGAAATTTTGGGCAATTCCTGTACCTACCGTTTGGAATTGAAGGCAGGATAGGTGATACAGAATATTGGACGAATGTTAACAATGCAACATTCAAATTTTTTCTTTTAAAAGTAATCCACTATTTGCAATATAGTTTGATGCTAAGATTAATGCAAATTTTCAATAAAAGTAAAAACACCTCCAACAGCACACGCGTAAATCCTTATTGAGTTACCCATCTGGATGATGATGGCTCATATTGTTGCCTAAACATAGGCAAACATGGGTACTCGGTGTGAAATCAGAGAAGAAATTACTTTTATCGTTCGCAGAGAAAGAATTGGTTCTTATTTAATACTCATGTGTTTACGAGAATTTATATCCCCCTGTCAATAGTTGCCTGGATGACCGAAATACATGCATAAGAGTCAAAATTTCTTTTTTATTATTGACAGTATGGGTTAATCTATATTTCAATCTATAATTATGTGAAACAGAATGTGAAAACATTCGTGTGGAGCGTAGCACTCTACGGATCGGAATCATGGACTATCCTTGGACTTAGGAAAAATGAGCAGAAAAGAATAGAAGATGTGTTAGATTAAATGGACGGACAGAATAAAAAATGATGAGGTGCATAGAAGAGTAGAAGAGGAAAGGAACATATGGAACACCATAGAGAAAAAAAGAACAATACCCTGAGACACAATGGATGTGTGAAGAACATGATTGAAGGCAAAATAGAGGGAAAAGCCACCAGAAAAAGACCAGGGAATAAGTTCATGGATCAAATTAAGAGTAAAGTGCATAGTAAGAGATACCAGGTAAAGGAACTAGCATTATATAAGGAAGGGTGGAGGGGTGCAATCAACCAATCCTAGGATTGAACGACCAATTATGATAATTTAAATTTTCTTGTCTAAATTTCTCTCCTAGAACCAAAATAAGGTGATTTGCGCAAAAAATACATACATCTAACCAGTAGTGTCAAGAAAATATCTGTTATTTCCTTTTTGATCTTAGAACCGTATTTTTTTTCACTTGCACAAACAATAGCGATCTAACGAAAACAATTTTTTTACAATCCTGATCGTAGCTCTCGGAGCTTCTATACCTTATCAAGGCAAGGGGATTCATCTTCCTCTTCTAACTCCATCCCATCCTCACCTGCGCACAAAACAGCTCCAGTTCCGCGGTGGAGGCCGCCTCACTTCCCGATCCCCTATCTCGCGGAAGCATCTTCTCTTTCCATTACTCCCGGCAAACAGCAAGTGATGGATTGCCTCGTGGGTTGCTGAGCCGAGGGCACGAAGATACCCCAGGACTTATAAATACGAATGCATGCATTCTATATCAGCCCCCACGGTCATTCTCGTTCCTTGCATTTCTTTCGGTCTGAAGCGGTCCGTGAGGAGCCGATGTTAATCACCTCTTCCTTCCAAACCGGTGAACGCAAGAACTGACGACCAATACCAATAATAATTTTTCATCATCAGCCTTCATTCCGAGGATTGGTTTAATTTCGAGGATTTCCTGTCAGTGAAGTCTGCAAAGAAGACGGATGAATGCAATTTTTTGCGCAAGCTTTATATACATATGTCCACATCGTGTTTTCATTGTATATTTTGAACTACCTGGAAGAAAAGAAGCATAATTTGAACTAATTACCAAGGAATCATAATTTTATTTTTCCATCTCCCTTACTTATGCGGCACATACCAGTTTGGTGAATACCGATTATAGCTTATCCTCTATACGAATTATCTGTTATGCACTGCAGCGCCTTCTATCTACATGTAAGTCTCCCATCTAATCTCTCAAGCCTACCGTTTTAATCCAACCTTACTAATCGGTTTGACATCTTTCATAGATTGCCCGATTAATTGCACACCGGTTATTCCTTCAGTTCATTTTTCCTTCCAGTGTTTTTATGAAGCTGATATGGGTAATGTGTTGAGTATGTATTTTCGTCTTATTAACGTTTCTGTCACGTCTTTTCTCTCCAAATCAGTTTATAAAGTTTACATTGGCTATTCTCTCTGTGATTTTTATCTTAACCATTCATCTATCATACCACCTCCTCTTGTTTTCAATCTCCTTTGCCATTCAGGCGCTATGATACAGATACCATTGCCACATGAAGGAGTTATAAAATTGTTTGCAGTAAAACAATGACTATTTTTCTTTAATACAATTATCAAAGGCTCCGATATTTTATATCTAAGGCTCCTCATCATCTCAGTCGTAAATTTACTAAGGAATAATCATAAATGTGGTCGTCATTTGTCATTCAATCCCGAATTTGATCAACTGACTATGTTGAATTTAAATATATTTATTTTTGTACAGAGACTACCAAATACGGAGGTTATTTACTCCCCTAGCGCTAAAAGGTCCACAGTCAAGCGTCCCATTTGATGGATAGAGCTCTAAGTATACCGTAAGTATCGTCTATATAGCACCAATTGAGGGACCAAGTTCCTCTGAAAATATCTGACTTTGGTGATTCAAACCAGGCCCCCTGATTGTACATGGTTGCGCTAGCATCAGTTGAACCATTGCTTTACAATCAATGCTGCGCGTAGATGTCTATATGGTTACAAAATCAATGCACAGGTTTTGATTGAAATAATACCCTTACTTTTAGTAAACAAAGTTTTTAAAGTGCACAAGAAAAATTGGAATTTTAAAGTTCTTCTCTGCAAAAATATATGACGGAAAAACCAAATCTTACTGTTTCCTTGAATGCCCAAAAACCTAGTGTCCAAAATGTGAGTCCTCCACCTTCAAAAAAGGTGTGAATAAAATAAAATTTGTTTACGGTAGAAAAAGAGGAAAATGTAAGCAAAGGGGCGTAATTAACTAGTCAATAACACTGCCTCATGGTGCAATAATACTTTGACATAAAGTCCTGCGTGATAAATTGCATTAAAGAAGTAAAGGACCAAAATTATACGTTGCTGATCGCGACCTCCCTGTTTTGGTGGTAATTTCTTGAAAATTCAGCGTTGACTCAGTAGGTGCAGCTTGGTCATCATTTCACTTCTTCACTTCTGGGCCCATAGCCAAGAGAGTCTCGGCATTCCCAATGCTGATATCTCTTTCAATTCGGCACTTTTCTGGTCTCTTGTCAATGAAGTCTGCAAAGAAGACGGATGACTGCAATTTTTTACTTCTTTTTGAGTTCTTTATAAATATACACTTATTTTTGCTTATTTTTTACTACCTGGAGGAATAGTAGCAGAATTTGGACTTAACTATTTTAATTTTATTTATCCATTTCCGTCATTTATGTTGTAAACGCCAGTTTAGTGAATGCCGATTTTGGCTCATGCTCTACACAAATCATATTTTATGCACTTTTTCGTCTTTTAACTACAGGTAAGTTACACTTTTTCCTTCATATGCTCCACTTTTATTTATCTCTTTTTCCGTAGCCATTCATCTTTCTTAATTAGACTCTAAATATTGAAAATTTTTCGCACTTACATATTGATTGGAATGCTTATAAGGCTTAATGTGTAATACCTTTCACCAAGGTAACGTTTGAGAAACAAATTGACGCACATTTCTTGTGTCGTATAACTAACGAAAATGGCTATCAATGATATATGAGATTATGCAATATGGAAATTATCTTATTCCACCATTACTATAATATGCTTCTCTCAGAGAAACTTTGTTTTTGAAAGTCATCTTGAGCTGATAATAGTGTTTTTAGGCCAATTATAATTGTCACCAGTATAATTGCATAATTAATTGAATTTACTGTAAATTTCAATCAATTAATTTAGGCGCAAATTATACTCTCTACCTCAAATAAATTCCGAGTGTATTATTTTATGCTCCCGGATGTCACCCATCGGTGTTCAACGGGGAAATTTTGTTGCTTATTATGTTTGGGACATATCAACAGTCCTTGCGACCTGCTGATCAAAGCGTGTAAGCAGATTATGAGTAGCTCAGACTCAGGAAAACTATGATACCAGCATTTGAGAAGGTGAAAAAAATATTTAATAGTATATCACAAGAAACTATAGTATAATAGGCATATTGTGCAAAACTTTGAACCCTTTTTAAGCTCATAGGTATAAAATTTTATATTCTTAAAAAATAAAATGTATTTTAGGAGTTCTTACTGTCTCATTAGTCGGTAAAAAGTCTTGAACTACATTTCCGTGTGTAAAATGTTAAGAGTGTAAAAATTTGAAGTTAATATAAATTATTTCCTTTATAAAAATGTCAGTCAACAACTAATCTCCGTTCATTAATAAATTATAGTTACTCTTAAACTTTTTAATGATTGTTTTGATGTCTTTTCGTAATTTTCTCTGTTCAGCAGTTAAATAAGTTGAGCCACATCTTATTTCATTTATCTAGGTTGTTTGTTAAGCTAAACTCAGTATAGATTATCAAAATTTAGTTCTCTGCCAATATTTCTTCATGTCAATACGAGTTCTTGAAGTGCATTTCTAAATCGCTGCGCATTTTTTTACACTTGTGAGTGATGGATTGTTCATTGGTGGAAACGAATTCAGCGGCAATTACCAATGTTTCACCTTCCACGTATGTTTTATTCATTTTTCATCTAATGTAGCCTGTGTGAATTAAAATAATAGTCTTTTTCAAAGTTTCCTTGAACTTTCAAAGGGTTTTTCCCCTTAAAGTCAACGTGTTGTCAAAAGTAACCCGTATACTCACGGGAGATCCAATGAATGGGAGTAGTTCAAAGTAAGCTCGAGACAAAAGTCGGCCATTCTGCCTTTATTCGTCTGCTACTTTGACGTGCAGTAGAAGGGAAAGATCTAAAAGGGTCTGGAAGCACTTCAAGAGAGACCGTTCTCCCTTAAGGGAAAATCCTTTTGGTTTATTTTTTTTTACTTGAGTATTTTTTATTTCTGTTGGCCTATAGTTGTGCAAGCGTCTTAAAAATGACAGCTTTTCATTTAAGCTGGGTTTTTATCTGAATTGGGTAATGAAAGTTGACGATAAATATTACAATGATCGTTCAAATTTTTATTCCTATACACATCGGGAAGAATAGTTGTATTGTTACTAGCTAAAAGTAAGGAATACTCCTTTTTTGATCGTTGTTTCATTCTGAATCAGGCATAAGTTTTCACTCAAGAGGCGTTTGTTCATTTACGTATTCATTTACTAATAATGTTTCGAATATTTTTCAAAATCCTCAACAAAAATACATTTACAATTGTAAATACCACTTTTACGGGCATTTCATTTTCTCAAGCCCTAATATCGTATATTTAAATACTTACCTTATCTTTAAACGATGAGATAAATAACCCTTCCTCTTTCTCGCTCTGCTGTTTTTTTGTGGTAATGTGTTCCGATGGGGAAAATATTTCAAGCCGGCGATAAATGTCTACCGAGTGGAGTATTTCTCGTTCCGTTGGGTCAGCACAAGTATCTTACCGAAATTTTCCAATCCCCATTTCCCACCCGTTAGAGTTAAGGAAAGCAATTCCTGGTCACGGGAAAGTAGAAATATCCTCTTGCGTGACCTCCACCAACATCTTTTGTTTCCATCCCCGTTCTCTGGGCGAGGCTCACGCGATTCCGCCGACCGGGATCACATAAGTCGGAGGAAGACCGTTACGAGAAATCTCCGGGAATGCGGCTCGCAAGCCGCCTAGTGCATTTCAGGATCGGTGTTATCGGCTGATACCGGCGGCGTGCGAAGGTAGGGAGAAAATCTCAGGAAATAGTGAACGGCCGACGGTGGGTATATCTGTGGTCCCACAAGATCCTCTTTTATCCCCTCGGCAATTATTGCGTTAACTCTCTCAGTTACCGTTCTTCGAAATCCTCCTTTACTAACTAATAACCACCCAGCAAGGCTGCACTTTGGAAATTCCCAATGTTTATCGCATGCGATTCTTCTCGACCCTCTCCTTGTTTATGAGTTAACCTTGTCCTTTTTGCTCTTTCATGCAAAGTTGAAACCTTTGATAAATTACGCTCTGATATATTTCTGAGATTCTCTGTCCATCAATATTGGCAATTCCAATGACATTTCACCTCGACGATAAGAACCATTTCAACTTACCACAAATCACTCCCATCCTATAGACCTCCCTGGGGATCCAAAATACCGCATATTCCCTCTTTTTTGACATATCACCATTGATACTCATTGTAAATTGCCGTATATCACAGAATTCAAATATTTTATATTCATTTGTGGACACTCTTTCGATAACCAAGCTTCCCTCTCTACTTCATGGCCTAGGTTGAACTCTCCAGTCCTCAACTTGTAACGATTTAACTATTATTGGAAAAAATTCGAGTGGGTTTCAGTATAAAGTATCTGTCAATGTGGAATTAATTTTTCCGTTATTATTACAGCGAAATATTGTATTACCCCGATTGTTTGGCGTCATAATGGGGATGATTTATTTTGCGATGGCTATTTCTGGGTATTATGACTAACCAAATGTATTCCTTGGCTATTAGGTGTTAATTCTGTCATTTATATCTGTTGAATACAAATATTTGTCACTTTGACTTTCTCCTAATGCCATCCATTCTAGTTATCCTGCTTTAACGTTCCAAGCCATTAAATCATTTTGTAGGCCAATCGATATTAAAAGTTGGTCATGATCATTAAAGCAGTTTTGAATTCTTGAAAAAATTGATCCAATTTTGTCTAATTGAAAAAATTCAAGTCTTTTATTTGCTGTAAAAAATATTTGAAAGTGCAAAAATATTAAATGTCAATTTGATGAGAAACTATTTACTCATTCTGTCCAAATAAGAGACAGTTACAATGTTAATATTCGAGCATCTTAAAGGGTTAAAGCTAAATTTTCTTTACCGAACCCAAAACATATGAAATATTCAGCAATGCATTTGGACAATGTTGCCACGAATGACTAATATTGCTCATTGCTGATGGGTAAACCGTGATGAAAGAAATAAAATCTTTTATTTTGTAAGTGGTTTGGTTTGAATGGCTGAACTATAATAGTCTCGATTGCTTTCACATGATGTCCGTGGTAATGAGATAATTGGAGGTTATTCTTCTTATAATGCAAAGTAATCACGATACGATTTCGTTTCCACTTCTAATGAGTCTACTGCCGGAAGTTTTTGCATGGTTTCATTTTTTGTGCGCGTAATCCTGACCAGTTTCTCCCTAAAAATGAATATTTTCTTCGGGAATATTTATGGCAAAATCGGCTTGGCATGACAATGGAAAAGGTTATTTTGTCTCAAAGAATCTCTTCAAAATTTTATTTATGAATTTTTGCGCACGCATAAAAAACCATTTTTCTTATCAAGAACGAAATAGGATTAGCTAACAAAACGTTCGAATTGACGAAGGTCCTCTTGCCTTCCATGAAATAAGCTCAAATCCGCGGGGCATCGCGTTTTACGTGTTGATGGCTTTGATTCGACCAAATCCGTAGCATCAGTCGGATTTGCCTCCCCGAAAAATATCCACCTCTAACAGGATTATCGTGCATGATTGGAAGTTTCTTTTGCCTTTTTCTCAATGTATAACTCTCTAGTGTGACCCCTCGAATTTTATTTCCTGCTACTTCACAAATTCCTATTAGTGATCTGAAAAAAAATTCACTCGCAGAATTTCTAGTAATTAATATGTTTGATATCCGGAGAACTGTTTGTTGTAATCTTTAATTAATATTGAAAGGAAAATGTACATAGTTATAAAGACATTTCTTGACTTTAGCCTTATAGGATTTGTGAGCAATTAATTAAGAAAATGTGCTAAATAATAACTGTCCAAAGACAATTGCAATTTCATGTTATAATTTCTTCTTATAGGGTTACATAGATCTAAATTAAAAAGATCAATGTATGTTCTCTCTATCCAGTTTCAAAAGCAGCGCTCGTATAACGCATGGTACATCTAGCACCAAGTAAACGACCAAAGGATAGGTCATACAACTAAAGAATTATACTCACTTCTCTCATTTGTTTTATAATGAATTAAGCATAACAGATTTGGCCATGGAAAGAGTATACAGAGAAGTCAAGATCTATAATATGAGTTTTCAAATGCAATTTATATTCAATGTTTTCCAAAGAAAATACCTTGGCATCACAAAAATCAATAAAATAAACCTTATTTCATTTTAAGTTTATCATTAAATCTATATTCAAGTTACATTTTGTGGCTAGTACATGATTGAAATCACCAGAATATCTTTTAATTTAAGCGGCAACGTGTCATAAATTCACGCTCCAAGTATGGTTGGGAAAATTTAGAATTTAGAAAATGAGTTCTTCGTAGACTGAATCTTCTCCTTACGTTAGTTCTCCCCCAACCTGATGTAATCTCGCGCGGGATCCTCCACTTATCGAGATTATCGGAAAATATCCTTTCCGCTAATGTGTTCATCCGGAGCGAAGGAATGCCCATTAATGTTCAGGAAGAAATTTGGAAGAAGATATCCTATGTGTGCATCGGGTATGCCGGCAACGGTGGAATCTGAGGTGGAGGAGAGAATGTTCGGTCGGGTCCCGGAAGGGATGAAGGGAAGAAGAGTTGGTGCGGAGACATGCCATGGTTCGGAAAATGTCGCTGCATGCCATTGTCTGGGACACCACCAGGATTAAGTAAAATTTACCTATTCATATCCACGAAAAAGTCATTGGAAAAAATTATTTTAATGCCTGAAATTAAATTCATTTCTTTTAATAACGCTCATACTTCGACATTCGATTGAAATTACATCTTAGCAACATGCCTCCAAATCGATTACACTTATGCCCAGATGACAATGAATGCAACATTTTTACAGGTTAATCTCAGGTAATTTATCGGTGATTTAATAATGCCTGCTTCTAATCTATGCTCAGTTTATCCATCTGAAGATTGAGAAATTAACCCATATGCTGTTAAATGTGTTTAAGTGCATTCCAAAGGTATTTTCACTTAAAGACCAATAAATACAATGCTTTTTGTTCTACTGATGTTAGATGCGGTCATTTATTTACACGAAAGTTATAACTCATAACTGCTGTTTATAACTTATGAATCATATCAAGAAAGAAAAAAATTTGATTTTTGCGAGCGATTAACATATCGGAGGCTATCGTAGTGCCGTTTGCATTAGCTTCCCCAAGCTTGTGATATTTTAAAGATTTGAGCCCATTACGTCGTAAACACTAAAGCGTACTATAGTTTTGTTTTAGTCATTCAAGCGTCATATAGTCTTCTGCATTTTTAATTGGAGACTATTAATTTAAAAAATTAATGTACATAGTAATTGGTGGTCTACCTTTAAAGAAAGCCCTGCCATCCAAAATTCCATATACATGTGTATCATTGTCTTATATAATCGCTTGCAATGAGCGTCAGACATTAATATGAGACCATCAGCCGACCAGTGGCAATTCTTAGTTTATATCAGGAAAACCTATTATACGAGTTGCTGTGCGTGCATTTGACATCTCATAGCACCGTGAACGCTGGGCCCCCAGCAGGGTCTTATTTCTGCGTTGATTTGACATCATCCGGAAAGAAAGCGTGAATGTGGCATAAAAGGTTACTCCCTATGGTCGTGACATTTTCAAGAATGAGCTATCAGAGATATTACTGTTTCTGCTGAATTTACTAGCGTGAGGCAATTTCTTTGTCGTTTCCTTGAGGCGCCATACGAACGAAAGGAGTACGATAATATGTGAGCAGAATTCATTTATTTATTTTATTTGAGCAAATAGAAGTAGCACTTGGATAAATTAAAATAAAAAATTGAAACTGTAGACTAATAAGTCATGGTGAAAAAAGGTTGAGTTATCGATAAATAGAGACTAAGTAAGAGTAATTTGTTAAGAGTCAGTTGGGCAAAGGTACAGAATAAATAGAGGAATGAAAGAATTGGGTGGACGATTTAAGTGCACGTAGGAAACCACTGTGCATAATAAAAATAATCTGGCTACGGAGAATAATGAAAAGAGGATATAAGGGAAAAAATAAGCCGTTTGTGCGATTTATTTGAGAGTGCGTAAATAGCAATCCACAATACGTAATACAAATTAATTCAGGGCTATGGAAAAATGGCGGAAGGAATATATAAGAAAAAGAAAATAAGTCGTTATTCTGATTTATTTATGGATATCAAAAACGGCTGTCGTGGAATATTTCTGAGGCATGGTGAGAATCATAATTAAACAACTATGCATCCCGTTACGCTCATGACGTCGATGGAGAAGTCATTAGTAAGAAACTCACTGTAGATATTAGCCTCCCTCTCAGGAAAACCTCGGCCTTGGAAAATAGCGGCTAGTTAGAGATAAGGAGGAAAAATTATGAGTTGCTAGTTCATGAAAGGGAAACTAAGAAAGCTGTTTGACAATATAATTACAAAATGTCTTTTAAGGAAAAATAAATTATCTTTTAACAAAATGGTATATAAAGTCTAAACTATTTTTTCAGGAATCGCCCGGTTCTACGAGCAACTAAAAATAAAACTATTGGGCTTCATTTAAGATATGAATGCATTGTAATTTGATAAAGCATTTAGATTGAGGACAAGGTCCAATAAATTCTTCAGAATTGGATCGTGAGAGCTGTATCATTATGTTTTGACTGAAAAGTGTTTTCATGAATTGAGGCGTTGCACAGTGGGCTAAAATCGCAGGAGCCCCGCGAATAGGGTTATTTCATGACCCTTTGGGACCTCATGTGCGATATATGAGGGTTATTTTAAAATAAAATATTATTTCTGTTTCGCAGGGTCCATAGGAATTTGGTTTTGGTGTGTTCATAGAGAAGAGGGTATGTGTCCTTACTGTCGTGACTATGTGACTCAAAGAAAGTTTAGCTCCTCCAGGATATTTGGCTTCAGGATTGGGCAAAGCGTAGGGCATTCATTTCTTTTTGAGGAGAGGGTAATATTTTTTACCAATACCTGCTATAAAATAGGTAGGTCTTATAAAATACAAGTTGTGTCATTATTTTTGCCTTCACCATTTTTAATCAGATGATAATCAATGTTGATCCAATTCTTTATTTCCTCACGTGATTGACGTGAATGTGTAATTCTGACAAATCATCTTTGATATCTCCCGTCCATATATCAGTGTAATATCAATCTTATTGTTGTTCTTCTATAAATTTATGGCTTGCACCAAAATTTGACGTATTTTTCTGCTTTTAATAATGATCGAGGTTTGGCACAAATGTTTCACTGATAAGAAAAAAATATTTGATAAAATTTTTAATTAGAAAATAATGTTTGGAAGGATGTAAAGATGCAGTAGAGGTCCTTCCTGTTTACCTAGACCACAGCTTTTTAGGCTTAACCTGTAGTGGTGGGAAGCAAATAGTAGGAACAATGGACATCTGTTAAAACATTGGAAATTCCCGGATATTGTGCTTCAATATTTACCGGGTGCTTGAACGCCTTCCTGTTAGCACTTTTGAGGAACTTTCAATTCTTATTTGGCCTAATAATTCGCCTGCAATTTACCAAGAAGTCCAGGGAAATTTCCTTGGTGGGGGAACTTGTGTTAAAAATCAGTTAGAATAACTAAGGTCAGTCAAAATGGGAAATCATGTTGCTAAGCTTTGCTTGCTGCTCGCAATGACCAATGGAAGGTTCAGCGATCACTATTTTCCAGAGAAAGTGTGATAATACTCCTGCGTGCACATTGATATCTTTTTATTCAAGGCATGCAACGTATTGAATAAGATCGGGAGTATGAGATACTACATTGGTGGATCACAAATATCTACCATGAGCAAGCTGAAGGAAATAAAGGGACCTTCCCATTGACTGGGATTAATTTACATTTGAAATAGTTCTTCTTCATTGTTTTTTTAATGCTTTTGAGAGTCTCTTGCATGTTTCCTATCCCCTAGATTTTAAGTAGTGGCAGCTGAGCAAAGATTAGCAAGACCTGAGATATAAATTATTTTTAAAATGTGTTTCAACTCAATCATAAAAATTTCGAATAGGCACCGAAGAAAGAAATAAAATATCTAAAAGCCAGAAAAATAAAGCTGCAATATAAGTTCAGAAAATAGATTAGATTGATGGTAGATTCACCAAAGGCGCTTCTTGAAACGACTAACGAAGGCACTTCTTTGATGCTTGTCTAATAGTAGCGGAAATATCTGGTAGATTAAACAGCATTCATATGAAGACAGGAAATTTTCATGCCCGAGTTAAACTAAAAAACATTCTATTATGTAAATCTTCAATTTTAGTCATTATTAATCATTAATGAATCAACAAAGGCCTTATCAAAAGATACTCGACCATGTAAAGTCAATTGCCCAGTAGCTTGCTATTGAATAAAATGGTCTTTAATATAAATTACAAGGAAACAACCATAAAGTTTGTAGAAAGGTATCTATGGCATTACTACTGGCTCCCTCAGTTCATAATGCGCCAATTCATGAGCCTATGTAGGTAAAGAGGAAAAAATTTTGTTAGGACAATCATCAGAAGAGACATTAGAGCCAAACAACGGGACTAGAGGAGGTTTCCTGAACATTTTACAAGGTAAACCTCCGAAGTGGCCACTAACCTGGATCTTTTGCGGAGACTCCTCCTTGCTTCAGATCCCTTTTATTCCAAGTTTGAAAGTAAGGTCACGGAACAAATAAAGATGCCTATAGAAGTGAGTGGCATTCTTGTTGTAGATGGCAAGGAGCATATTCCTTCACTGTTGAGGAGATTTTTAGAGACTACTCAAAGCAAATACAGAAATTATAAAGGAAATATATTAGACACCAGGGTTGAAATTCGCTATGAAAAAATCGCAAAAAAGGCGAATTTCGAGGGGGGTTTCTGCGAACTAGATGTTCAGGCCTCAAGTCTACATTGTAACACATGAGACGAAGTCGTGCTTACAAAGCCACTGTTGCGGTGGATAAACCCAATATTGTCGTTATTAAAACGTCGAAATTGACAAATTTCCAAACATTGCATTTAACAAATGATGTACCCGTGCACCCGTGCGAGTGACTTCGTGCCACATCATTTGTTAAATGCAATGTTTGGAAATTTGAAATATATTAGGTTACGATAATGCACCCATGCGAGTGACTTCGTATCACATCATTTGTTAAATGCAATGTTTGGAAACTTGAAATATATTAGGTTACGATAATGTTTAAGAGAAAATGTTTATATGATCCTCGAATGTCAATAAATTGAAAATAGATCATCAGGTTTGAATAGAACAGTTTTAAGCTTTACAAATTATGACCAACACCCAGTTATGATCTAAATCAATGCGCTGATGATATTTGTTTAAATAGGGAACAAAACGAATAGAATTTTATTTCTATTTTGATTTTTTCTTACATTTGTATTCTGACAGAGGTTCTGTTCTTTCTATGAAACATATGTCCTTTCATTGGTCTACAGTTCTGTATTTACATTTTGCACAAGATATGATCCCTCATGCAAGTAAAATTTTGGTCCTGATTAGTGTATTACCCCAAATGGCTAGGTATCCATGTACGTGGATATCAAACTTTTCTTCTACGGGATGTAGACGGTGAAAAATATTCTCTAAGGTCACCTTCCTCGTCCATAGATTGAACTCAAATCTCCGTTCATATATTTTTTCCTTTTTTTGTGCCTATTTATTCATCAGCAATGTCATCTTTCAAAACATTCGCATGGACTCATTATTTTTCCTGCTGGAAAATGTGCTCCATCCGAAAGCCTTCTCGCTATATTTGATTCAGAATATCCGTGTGGCTGTTTTGTTTTTGGGAAATTATTCTAGGATTGATTTAAACCTCATTTATATTGTCTTTCGCTTAGGTATGCTCCTGCTTACGTATTGTTCTACCAGTCATTTTTTTAGGTCGTAGATGACTGAGTTTATTCAACGAATTTTAAGGGAGAACTTGTCTAATGTTAGAAATATTTCCAAATCAAAAGTCAACGCTGCTAATCGCTCGACTCGCGAAATAATTTTTCAGGGATTTATTCTCTCGAATTAACATCACTGTTTTAATGTAGTAATGGTACATGACTCGATCTCAAATTTGTTCTGTTTTCAGAGAAATCCAAATAGCTGCTTGCATTAAAAACGTCCTTCCTCCGTCGATTGGACACTGGTTTTATCTTTGCCCTGGAAAGAGGTCGTATCCCTTCTAAGTGAAAAGAACTTCAACTGCTGTTGGTAGTTGCTGCGTTCTTTCAATTGGGCGCATGACTGTGAAATATGGACACCTTTTTTAAAATTCTCCTTCCTTTAAATCAGACCTTAAACCATCAACCTATTTGTTAAGGGCGGGGTACTACCACCACCTGTTTTCCCTCCACCCTTTCTCTGCTCCTCATGCCCTGCTTCATTTGCAGACCCACTCACATAGTCTTCATTTCGCTGTTCATCATTTTTTATTACTCTCCAATCGATAAATAAATGTGAAATCCCAATCCATTGACTGAAATCTTGATACTTATTCGAGAGATTTGGTAAGATTCTGAGACTGAGTGAACGGCTTCTTCCTTTGAATTATGCACGTAGACCACTGGACTTAACAAATGCCAGCAAAAAACATCCATTCCCTGAATATCGTGGATTTCGGCTCTCCTTACCACGTGTGACACAGAGGTCTATCCATTCCAAGGCTTGAACGAATGTATTCCAACTACCATTGTCTCCATCTTCAGTGACGTAAAAAGGGTCGAAATTGGGTCCTTAAGGCCTTCTCTCGTGTCTGAATCTGGCTAAAAATTTTCAGATTTTTAGCATATTCGAAGATCAGGGAATATGCCTAATATACTCTATAAAACATTGGATGTCTGACTACAATGATAATAATAAATAAGAAAGGTCAGATGTATTACGGCAATGATATATTGGCTACAAAAGTAAAAAAAAATTGTAGAACTGATTTTTACAGCTTCTGTGACCTCTCACGACTTCCGTGCAGTAGCATAAGAATTACCCCAACCGATTTGAACAATATTTCTAAAAATATGCCCCTATGATATTACTCTAACATATTCCCATTTGTAGTTTACAGCAATATCATCCGAATGACTTGCTAATGTTACTTTACATGCTATGACGAAAATTTCTGCAAATCGAAAGAAATATTTTTGGTAGAAATCTTACGACTTCCACAAATATAATTTCAAACCACGCCTAATATGATATAGACTATAATGAGTAATTTTTGGCTGGAAATTTTATAGGAGATAAGAGGGAACCTTATGACACCCTATATTTCTGTGGAATATTGAAGTCATTAAAGAGCGCAGTTGGCCATGTTGTACGGACCGTTTGTGCAGGTATTACATTGAATGGGTAGAAGTACAAAGGCACTAATATCGGAGAAATCATGTTACCACCGTGGTTTAATTCAAAAATACAAATTTATTGTCATTTACGAAAAAATTGAATTATTAATAAAATTAATGGACAATCTGCCTGCGATAACGATGTTAGGTGGATTAATTCTCGCAATTAACCATGCTTCACTATTGTGTGAACAGACACTATATTAGGGTGGGCCGAAAAAAGGTTTTTTTTCCGGATCAAATTTCCTCTATGCGAGAAAGTTGTGTACTGATATCAGGATCTCGCATGCAAAATTTTTTCAAAATCGGATAATATTAACCACGGCCGCCCGAGCTCTAAAGTTTAAAATTTTGCGAAAATTCAGGCGGAAATGGGAAACAAACGGTTATGGAGAATAATCTGTTGATATACTGGACTATTGTTAAAAATTAACGATAGATACACGATTCCAAATTACAGCACTGAAATTTGAAGTTTATTTGACGGAATCTATGGCGTATACGATGCCTAAGAATAAGCATAAAATTTAGAGTATAGGCAATACGCACAACACAAAACATTTCACCGACTCCGAGCATCACTTCAAATAGATCACTTTTGGGAGCCGTATTTGGGATAAATTAATAATTTTTTCGAATGTAGTTCCTTTATTAATGTCTTATCCGTTATTTGGCTATAAATAATACTTTAAAACAGACGGAAATGTTCAAATTTTAAAAACTAACCTCAATTATGATGAATAATTTTATACATGTTGAGCTATTACCACAAAAAAACAGTTAATCAAGGTAGGATAAAGACTTAGTCTGATCACCAAGTATTTATTTAAGTAACTCTGATAGTTTCGTGGAGAAACTACTCAGAACTCACCACGAGGAGGTGGCTACTATCGAGTTCCATCCGTGCCCCCCCAACCACCCTTCCATGGGACACGTTTGTAGGTATCACTCGTTATTATTATACCTATTACTGTGCTTTATTTTCAAATTAAGGTTGAAGTTTTTGGTCTTTGTGGCATGATAATGCCCATCAATGCCTGTTTTCTGGACTGCACACGGATTTTGACGCCACCGTAATCATTTGTACCATCCTTTTAACTGCTTGTGTGTGACATGGAAATGGGGGTACTTTAAACAAAGCCCCTTCCTTCAGATTGTCTCCCAAATCTTTGCTTGTGATATCAGCTATTAAAGGTGGTTGTGTTACCTCAATATTTTCCCAGTAAACTAAGTCGACGTAATCTTGTGCATCAAAATTCAAAGTTGGAAGTTCGAATTTCCTCAATTCCTTATTCTGATTTTCTCTTGATTTAAATATTATTTAGACGGCCATTGCGCGGATCGGTCTTCGTTCATCGGCTTGCATTGCAAGCAGAATATTCTTTGGGTGAGCAAAAAAAGCGTTTCCCTGAACGATTGAGTAAGGGTGTAATTTGATGTCTCGATCTATATATTTCATGAAATGTATCATGTTCGTGGTATGCTTCGGACCTTCCGTGCATTGTGGTCTCAATTTTATCCCGAACCACATAGGAGCGAATACTTTCATCACAAAAGTTGCCAATGTCATCAGTTATTTTGGAGGAGTTTCGGTTGAAACATACAATCGAAGAATGCGATTTGCTGTTGTGGTCCACCTGGAATGAACCATTTTCCCCGGACTTCTCGCTGATAGATTCTCCAGGCATTCTCCACTTGAAACAGCACGCTCCATATCATACAGGTATTTTTGGTCGCTACTTAAGTCTTCTGTATTGATGGTAGGAACCAGGGAACTAATTGTTGTGAATTTCACAACTGGCTTTCAATCGCATACACTAAAAAATTGGCCAATTGGGCCAGAGTAAGCTTTAGGGCAAATAGTTGGGCCGTCAAGCATTTTAAGCAAGTGCCTTAATGGAAGTTCATTGCAACGTAGTAGGCAAACAAACCAATGCAAAGGCCTTCCTAGTGCCATTTATATTCTCCTGATTTCTCCAGCATGCCTGCCGGTGTTTACCGCGGTCCTTTCACATCCCATTCCTCGCAGTCCATTGAGATAGATCCTTTTTTCTGTGAGAAAATTCATGATCTCATCCTTCAGCCCAACAGTTTTGCTTATGCTTGGAGTGACATGCCCTAAGTAATGTGAACCAGGCTCTTCAACGAGAGTTACATGCTCCTCTACAACAGTTGTTCTCTTTGATTGATTGTGTACGAATGTAGTCTTTTCTCCCGTCGAAGTAAAGCGCTTGGAGCGTAACATCTCTCACATTTCTCCGAAGAGAGGAACGCAATTTTTCTCGTTCCCTCCTAACCTTGTTCTTGTCTACAACCAGGACATGGTCTCCATGGGAAACCATCGCGATATTAACTAGAAGCGCGGATAAGAGTGCTGCAGCAGCTCGGTTCAATATACAGAATCTTTCACAGGCAGACGCAAATCTAGACAAATTTTAATTATTAACACCCACCTTTTTTCCAAAAAATCATCAGCATTACTTTTGTTGCGTCATTCTTCATCTGTAGACGTTTCTTCACTTGAGTCTTCCCAAATCTCACAAACTTCTTGCTCAGGTAGCGTGGAACATTCTGATGATCTTTTTCTTTCTAACCTATTCCACTTCCTCTGCCTCTTGTTAGTTTCGTGGACATCAATGGCACCGATAATCATTTTTCTGTTACTTCTCTGGTCCTGAAGGAATTCACGTTCTAAACATGGCACTTTGGTGGTATTATCACAAACACAATCAGTTCCACTAGAGCATTAACATACCACAACAATAAAAAGCGGACACGTGTGACGAAGAAAGTCTTGCTTCAGATCAACGAAAGTCTTCTTTTTGACAGATCGAAGAATATTGCTATATTTTCCATGTTATTGAATAATTCGTCTCACAATTTCCCTATGTCCGACAACTGGTATAGAGGATCTATTTCAGATGTCTTCAATGGGGTAAGCCACCATCTCCGCGATTCCCGGCACAGATGTATCGATATTTCCACTTTATTCTTAAATGTACCGGGAGTATAAAAACATTTTCATCATCTCCTCAAAAGTAGGCAAAACATTACCCGCGAACCTTTCTGGTGAACCTAATATCAGGCACTCCACTCCTTGTAAGCTTTTTCTGTATTATTGCCATTGCGTCAATCTTCTTGCAACTGAAACCACAGTACGCTGCTCAATATAGTTATTCACTCACAGCAATAAATACCAACTGGCTGACTACCTCAATCTTATGAAGTGAAATATGCTTCTTGTCCGACAATGGATGGAAATCCCCACGAAAATAAAACATTGTAGTGAACATGGTGAGTTAATGAGTAACAATAGTAACAGCATGAGGCGAGGGAGTTTAAACATCAGTTACGAGGGTTTACAATGGGATATGACCTGTCTGAGAATGTTATGCCATTTTATCACCTAAGTATTCACGATCAACTCATCGCTGGGGCCAGATATGGATAACCACCGTCCCTCGTCTCATTCATACTTTCCTTAGCTCTACCACTGGCCATATTTATCATACCTGACTCACGTCGAACAAGCTGTACCTACTATCACTTAGGGAATAGTTAACCCCCAGTTTTCCAAGAAAGTACCGGTTGGAGGAGCAGTGAACCACTACATTTATCAAAGTTCTTAGAAAATGCTAGTATCTTCTGATGAGTAGATCGTAGCTATATCAACCTTTTGTAACAAAAGAATTCGATTGGACTCCACTAATGCGTTAAAATGTCTGATACGTCATATCTTTCCCAGCGCGCAGCCCGCTTTGTCTCCGAGTGAACACCCACTCCTTTTGCAATCTAAATCAAGACCATTTACGACACACAAATTCGTTGAATTTGCGAATAAAATCCGCAGCTCAGGTGGGGCAAAAACCACTAATTGGATATTGCAGCATATTTTCAGGAGAATAAACATTTGAATCATCTTTATGATGAATATCAGGGCCGTGATTCTTCGCCATAATTTAAGTTAGTTTCAAAACGTACCGCTTTTTGATTTTTAACAATAGTCCAGTATATGCAACAGATTATTCTCCATAACCGTTTGTTTCCCATTTCCGCCTGAATTTTTGCAAAATTTTAAACTTTAGAGCTCGGGCGGCCGTGGTTAATATTATCCAATTTCGAAAAACTTTTGCATGCGAGATCCTGATATCAGTACACAACTTTCCCGCATAGGGCAAATTTGATCCGGAAAAAAACCTTTTTTCGGCCCACCCTACTGTATATTCTTATAAGTTATATTTTGACGTCGCCATAATCATGTTTGTTCTGGTTTTTGTGGCTCGGCCTCCTACTTATCACCGAAATAGTTAACCATCTGTATCTCCCATTCTCCGTGATCGTAGTAAGTGAATTGGTTGGGCTTGAAACAATAATTTAAAATTGAATCAGTATTTCTCCGGAGTGGTTCATTATACTTCGTGCCCTGGAAAGCACTTGATGGAGGACTACTGGTTCATTGTTTCCATGGAGTCAAATTTGAGTCCCTCACTGCGGGTTGATTGATCGCCGTGACTGTCTATGCATTGGAATCATCTGGCAGCTCATCAATGGGGATCTCTGGTGCCAATTATACGCTTCTGTTCAATGATAAAAACACCTACTCTCGGTCGGACACTGGCAATACGTAGGCAGGGATCGCCATGAGAATTGCATTGTAATCTCGAATAATTTTCTTTTGTTCCTCTTCAAGGATAATACAGATCGAGTTTGGATGACGAGCGATAGCTTCCTTGACTGACAATTCGGGGAATGTGGGCTTTGACATAATGCAGATACGGGTATAAACTTTCATGCAGTGATCCGCGCGCCCTTACTGAAGGGATCGAGCCTTAGGCTGCAAAGATACGGGCAAGGGAGGAATAGCTCAATATAGATGCGAAAGCATTTCTAGCATTAGCACAGGAACGTATGAATTTCCCTGTATTCAAGCACAAGGAAAATTAATGTTTCAGGAAATTGGTAACTTCTTATTTGTTCCCCAGGGTTATCTTTCATTTATTCTTTCATATTTTAATAATGCTGATTTAGCTGAAATGTAAAATATACGGTGACATCATATTGACACTAAAAGTGGTTTTAGAAAAAGAATGATTTTTGTAGAAAAATGCAAACTTTTGCATTCGTCACTTGGCCGACCTTTTCTTTATTCATTCAAAAATAAGATTTCCATGCAATATAATTAGTATGCCCTTGAGTAAAAAAATCATACATTTTAAGGGACAAGTTTATGAGATTTTCTAACATAGATGAGAACTAAAAGGATAAAAATTGTAAACTAATGAAACTATTGT
Source organism: Ceriagrion tenellum (assembly GCA_963169105.1). Classification (NCBI taxonomy): domain Eukaryota; kingdom Metazoa; phylum Arthropoda; class Insecta; order Odonata; family Coenagrionidae; genus Ceriagrion; species Ceriagrion tenellum. The sequence continues at coordinate 34,962,984 of OY720636.1, read as the reverse complement.
AATTTTTATTTTAAAATATCTTATCCCATTCAATTAACTGCATATTCTCCGGATTGGATTCCAGTAATTTTCATGCAATATCGAGGGATCATTTTGTGCCCTGGCCCTAAAGAAAACTCCCAGGGAGTCCATGAAGGCTTAGTTCAGCGTTGTGCTCACCCAATCGTAGTTAATGCTCTGCGCAAAATTCCACGCATAAGGGTCATTAATATTCCTGGCTGTTGACTCTACATTTTTTCTCCATCGAGTTTGGCGCTGAGTTACGATTCAACAGCCATAAAACCGTAGCCTTCACCCAGTGGCCTCTAGCAAGCGTAAACTATAAGCTGATTTTCGATGGTCGTCCGGAACGCTTCCTCAAAACCCATGGGAAATTTTTTTTTTGATCGGCTCATAGAATCACTCTTACGGCGATTCACCTAACGCTTGCTTGCTCTAGGATGGCCCATCCTCCTTGGGATATGTTCTATTCTAGAGTAGTCAAGGGTAACCGCAGCGCTAGAATTTGCAATATCAATTTTGTTCTCAACTCCGCGTGTCTCAAGCGATTCAATTACCTCACGGTTTTTCATTGCGTCCTACGGAATTCCTTAAATTACACGAGAGAGCTTTCAAAATTATTTTCTTCAAGATAAAATAGATACTTGTATACCCATCACTCTGTTACCTCTCGTGATGGGCACAATTAAAAGGTTTTATTCTTTTTGATAGTTCGGTAAAGATATGTTAAATGATTACTTCCAAAATGCTCCATTCTGTGCATACCTTTTTGATCTAAACGCGTACGTGCTTCTTACTTGTCAAGCATGCCCATTAAAAGAAGATATATTTAACGCATATGAGAGGAGTGTTGTTTTCTTATACATACCTATGATATTTTCTTGCTTTCTCCGTACTGTAGGGAGAAAGCACTGTTTCTTGATTTAAGTTTCAAAGCTTTAAAAAATTTATGCTTTTGATATAACCTATTTTTGAGATTATGATAAAAAATTGTTGAATTATGATATTTGATTGAATACCTTTTATATAAATAGTAGCATAGTAAAAGTAAACAAAGTCGAAATTTTTTTGTGGTTATAAGGAATTTACCTCCTCATACCGCAGGGCCACGCTTAAACTACAAAATTATGTATTAACGTCTTTAGCTTTCATAGTTTTATTAGAATTTAATAAATTGCCTGAAATTTCCTGAAAAAAATTAAAAGTTTTTATTTTGCGGAATCAAAAAGTAGTTTCTTTTAATTTTAAACTTTAACCACTCAATTGTAAACGATTTTTTTTCAAGAACATTTTTAACGAATTGTATTTTACCAAGTGACTTTTGCTGCATTATTATTAATTGCATTTGTACTGAGGTTAAATTTAAGGACTTACAAAATATGATTGCATATCTTTGTCTAATTTTCTTTCCATTAGCAACTTATTGGTTCTACTTTCATAAAGATTGTTTTGAGATAAACATGACGGATAGGAAAAAGATAATGGTACAATTATTTACATCGTTTTAATAGCTACAACAAAAAAATCAAATGTCGGTTAAATGTTCAATCGTTCAGAAGCAACACAATAAAAACCAGATGCTTACGCGTCAACCGAGAAACAGTTCCGCTATTTTTAATTTTTTTGGCAGTATGTAGTTTAAAAGTCGGTGTTTTCCCTATAAGTCCATTACGGACATGTCAAGTAGCACATGCATACCAAATTCCAAGGTCAAATATGCACTAATAGCGACAAAACGGGCATTTCATAGGGATGATAAGGGTATTTGTTTTCATAAAGTCAGACTTTGGGGGATTGTTGTGAGATAATCATAGACAATAAGGAAAATAAATGGTATTGAAATTAACACCGTTTTATTGTCTTTATTGTAACACCGTTGTAAAATAAAAATGTATAACATTGGTAAAATGCTTAATTTTTCAGAAGCTACACACCGTAATCCAGAAGCCGGCGTTACAACTGAGAGAGAAATCCACCATTTTTATTTTTTTTCGGCCATTTGTAGACATAAAGTCGATTATTTCACTAAATATCCTTCACAATCATGTAATGTAGCTTATGCATGCCAACTTTCAAGGCCATATGTGCAATAGTAGAGATGTGACGGGCATATTACCGTGATTAAATGGGGTATCATTTTCATATAGTCAGATTTTGGGGGATTGTTGTGAGATATCCATGATAGATAGGAAAAAATAATGGTATTCACACATACCATTGTAATAGCTACAACAATAATTCATAACATTGGTAAAATCTCTTAGCGTTCAGAGGCAACACACTGAATACCTGAGACCTACGCCGCCACTGAGCGAAAAATCCGCCATTTTTTATTTTTTTGGTCATTTTGTTAATAAAAAGTAAGTGTTTTCACTAAATCTTCTAAATATAATGTTCAGAATTCAGAAAATAAAAGAAAAAATTTTAAAAAATAATAAAAAAATTAATATTAAAAAAATTAAAAAATCTAAAAATAAACACTAATTGAAAAAAATAAATTATAAAACAATAAAATAAGGATCATGTAATATACCATACGCCTGTCAAGTTTCAAGGTCATATCTCCACTATTGGAGACGTGACGGCACGAAACATTTTTGAAATTTACAAAATTCCGACAAATTCCAACTTTGGCGCCATCTAACTCTGAAACTAATAAACGTAGAAACACAATATTGGCATAATTGTTTATAACGTTTAGTTGCCTACAAAATACAATCCTCCAAATTTAAATTTAATCAACCGTTTAGACGCTAGAGCGCAAAAACCACGAAAACCAGGAAATATTCTACTAAATTTCGTGTTTAGAGGCCTCTGGTGAGAAAACTACGAGGCGTAGAAAGATGTGGTATATTTGATTTAAGAGATTTAAGAAATTTATAAGATTTCATTGAATGTAATTTGTCAGATTCGAGATCCGAACGATAGTTCAAAAGATATGAAGCGAGAACCGAAAGTCTAATTTTCGAAAACGTCGAAAAACCGACATTTTGATTTTTTTTGGTGGGTTCCGGTTTGAAATTCCCGGTTTTAGGAATTTTTCCTCCGTTAAACTCTTCCATAGAATGTCCGTCCAAATTTCGAGTTTCCAGCTCGTCTAAAAGTGGTCGGGAATTCGTATACATGAGTCAGTGAGTCAGTCAATTACCTTCTATGGCCTTTTTAAGGTAATCCAGTCACAATGATGACAGTGAAAACGTATCATTTTGCGTAGAACTTTGTTCGAAGCTATTAGAATTGATTTTGTTTGAGCTAAAAGAGAATATGAATAATTATTTTAAGAGCATAGAAGTGTCGGAAACAATATTAATTCATCAACATTGATATTGTTTCCGATATCCCAATTTCAACTGGTGAGAAAATATCAGATTTGAGGGAATAGTACGGCTGGTAGATCGTTCACATTAGGGTTGATAGTAAACGTTCTGCCTTAGGAACTGCATAAAAAGTAACGATAGTAATAGCTTATCTTTCTACTTTATCATGTGTGCTTACTTCAAGGCATGCCAATTATTATTTTACTAAAAGTGTCGCTGGAGTCCACAAAATCTTTTTGCAGATATGAGCCGAGATATAGAAGCCCATGGGAAGGACTTTTCACAGTGGAAAGGCGCATAAAGACCGAGACGTGACGCTTTGTCACCATGGGGTACAACATTGTGCGACCAATCGAGTCGTGAAGCGCCTCCAATTTTTGAGGTGAAAACTGTGAAGCGGCCCTCGGATGCTCCATTCTGGTCATCTCCTTCAATCATGTACACTCGGCGACCGCGCGGGCCCGTGGCCAAAGGGATGCTGTCATTGGGCCAATCACCCGGCCCCACCGGAATCCACCGCCTCTGCGGTTTTCGGGCGCCGGGCCGCGCCAGTGTCGCTTAATATTTCATGGTCGTAATCTGTCATTCCGTTTGCATCAATGACTTTCACTTAACCCTTTCCCGTACCCACCACTCTAATCATCGACCTTCGTCGTCAATAATCTGATCATTGCGTGAATCCTGGTCTGTCATTCCCTATTTGTTGATCTCTTAAATGTATGCAAATAAAACATGTTTTTATATAATGGTACTAAAGGCAGAAAAATAATACCAAGCTCAAAAGACAGCGTAGGAAGTGATTTTAAAATGTGAAATACTGAAAATAGACATAATGAAATGAATCTTTAAAGATTTGTTCAAGATATGCATTCGCCGAGAAATTAAACTCCTTGCTGCTTTCGTTGTAATCTAATTTTTCCTCATTTCAATTATAAATGTGTTTTAGCTAACATAATGATATTTAGAATATGCCAGCCGAAAGCTTTACAAATCACGGAGTAGGATCTTCATGAATCACGTCACCATGTTATTCCCGGTGATGTTCGATGAAAGTATCGTTAGAAGTAGAAGAGCCGTAACAATATAACTGATGAATTTACCTTAGGAAACAAATAATGGCCTTTTCCACACTTCTACATCAGTTCTGAAGAAGCTTTTGTTTAAAAGTGAAGCATCGATCAGAAAATATATTTGGTACGCTAAAATACACCAAAATTCCGTTACAATATGGAAGTTGTTAGGAAAAAGTGGATGTCGTAAATAAAGTCCAATTCGAACTGTTCGGACGATACTGTGTTCACTTCCTTATGAGGTCAGAGTATCGGTTCCGAAATGATTTGCCGTTTTGGAATTACAAATTAATTTATTTACTCTTTGATGAGAACAATTCTGAGTGACTGAGTGACCAACTGACTGAGCTCAAGCGACTACCAGGTAGGTATGTCTGGGTTGACTGCTCCTGAGTGAAAGCTAGGAAGCTGGTAGTCTTTTCCAATGCCACAGCGGCACCTCTCATGACTACTTCCAAAAAAAATTGAATCATCTTATCTACAACACCGTCATAGACTAACAGAAAATTGGGTAAAAATTACGTGGTTTTGAAGAGAAGAAATCGATTCCTCATGATGCACATTAGTTAGCTGTAATACTACTGCACTGGTAAATCCTTTAGAAACTGATCTCAAGAGTAACTCTTACTGTTGGATTCGTATATTAGCAATGTTCGATTTAGTCCCACACTTCTTCCGTTCTGCAGAATAAGCTTTACTCACCTTCATACCCACTTTAAATGGCTGAAATGGCAAAAATACAACGGTTTCTACCTATCCAAATGGCCTACTATGGGTTACTAGGTCAATTTTTGTGATTTTTGAGAAAGATGGCTAGTAAAACAAATATGTACCAAACTCAATTATGTAAGCCTTCATATATTATCCATAACCTAACCAGCAAATTTGGTGTGATATAGCATCGCCCCATGCCCTACTAGTTTATGGGGATCGCGGCGAGACAAGTGGTGAATAAAATATACTAGTAGTTAGCCGCGAAAAATTTTTGACTCTTGATGCTGGGTTGCTCGACAACATACCTGTAGTTTTGGAGTCGCTGGCCTAAGGTGTTTGCTGTCTCCCTACCTAGAATACCCGTGGGCTGGCACCTGACGCGCTGTTAGTCCAATGTGATGGGAAGTGTGTAATTGCAGTTGGTATCGGTTTTAGCTCACTACCAAACGTGCTCCCTCCTCATCGTCATCGTCATGGTGTGCGCATGCGAGTTAGTTGTACACTAAGTGAATGCTGGGGTACAAATTGCTACGCCTCGAAACGATATGTCATCGAGTGGGACGCGATGTTGAGTGATATCTTTATTTCTTAATGTCTGTTATCAATTCGAAGTCACTTGAAGCAAAATCTAAGCTAAGAGCGCTAACAAGGAACGTCAAATCGTTAGCGTTCGGCGTTGATCAACAACCGCCGCGGCGGTGCCCACCTCTATCTAAGGCTTCATATTCTCCTCATAATAAGAATTCTATCCGTCAAATTTCACGTATAACCTTCTCGGTTTACCTCTTACTTCAGCCATTATATAGTCTTATATAATACTTTTTTGTTAATACCTACTTTTTGTCTTTAGGAGACAGGAAATCTTCTATTGTTCTCGTGAGTAATGGAAAGTGGTCGTTCCTCTGTCAGCAATGGTCTTCCGATTCCTCGTGCAACTGTTTCCATCCGTAGCGAAGGCATGAATAGTGTAATTTCTACCAGAAGTAGGGAAATGGGGTACTGACCACGTGGGGAAAAAAACACTTCAAATTTTCTAGCTCATTCAACGGATCGGGCGGTAATCTCCAAACTTTACTGAACAATTCTCTCCGGAGGGCATTGCACCGAATTTGGGTTCTCTCAAACATTTTTCCATTCCATAATTGTGTCCCTCCCATTTCATCCAATTTTAATTTTAGCTAGGACAGATATCATGCCCTCCCCGCGGAGTATAATGATTAATTCTTCTCAGAATCGTACTGATTTATTGTCTGCTCAATGTTCGCAATTTCGTTGGGATAATTTTTTATCATCATTAGGGATTCTACAGTTCTGACAAATATGATAATGTCACCCATCGAAACTTCGGCCATCGTGCACACTTTACACCTGTTGAAAAGCCAAGAAAAATTCACCATCCTTAACGGCGCTGATGTCATCGGTTATGAGTTGTCTTTGCAAATAGACTAACAACCAACCTATTCCATAATTATTTATACGTTTTTATTATTCGACTTTCATTCAATTCCTCGAGATGTAGGTGAACTGGATACCCCCTCTGTTGCATGTGCGCCTTCCGCGTAATTATCGGCGACATACACAAACAAGTAACAGCATACGCGACAGTCCACAAACCGGGCTTTATGAGCCCCGATTTATCGTGTAATCTCAATAAAGTGCCAATTATCAGACACTATGCACCGTTAGGTGCACTGTTTGCCATTAATTTGCCTCTAAACACTGAGTTTAGCTGACGTTAGTGCTTACTTATTTCTATGATGATGATGCAGTTATCAAGCGCAGAGAAATATTCCTAGTGATTGAAGTGACACATTGGGTTAGGGTCCGACTAGAATGAAAAATCACGACGAGCGAGAAAATGTTGGTAAAAGAAAAAATATCGATTCAATGGTTGGGAATACGGCGATATGACGAAGTTGAGAGAGGAAAAATGAGAGGCAAGAGACTGAAAAAGTTGAGTGGTGTGGGAGATGAAGATGAATGGAAATGTGGAAGGAACGCTGAAAGGCTTTGATGCGAGGGGAAATGGATTATTGCAAAAAGCATTCGCGGGAGACCATTTTTTCCACCTGAGGTCAGGGCATGAGAGAAAAGTGGTATGCGAACCGAATGAGGAGAACTTTCGCATGAAAATTCAGAGCTACTACTCGCCCCAACTCTCGTCTCACTTGGATATGTGAGCTTTCATCGTATCATAATGATCCGTCGTCTAGAGGTATCAGCAGGCTGAGTAAAGTGTTTTCACAGTGTTTTCTAGCTGTATATTTGTATCATTCCTTTCGCTCATATTGTATTTTATTATGATTTTGCCGCGTGAATTGACTGCATGACAATATTTTTTTACCTTAGTGCACTCATTAGCCGAATTCCAGTGAATCCTAACGTCTGAATTGGGAATATTTCTCTCTTAAATTGACCCTGTCATTTTATATAATTTTCAAGGCGCGATTTTTTCACTTGATGCATAGATTTGCGCTCAACTTCTCCCTTGTTTAAATCACTCCAAACCATATTCATTTGGTTTAGAATGCGAAATATCCTATCTCAGAAACAGTGAAGTAAATATGAGTAAAACTACTTCTGCCAAAATCGCTGTGCAACTCTGTTATAGATCCTGGCTATTTATTCAAAAAACATGGTTTACCACTTTTTTTATTTTTAACTTTTTTTATTTTGCAAACAGCTTACATAGAAAAAAGTTATGAAATATAAGAACATCAAAAATAAAAACTTTGTTAAAAAAATGAAAACATCTTTATAATATCTAAGGAAAACAATTTGAGTCCTCCTGAGCCCACCAACGGCTCATCAGAAGGTTTCCCAACCACCACCCTGCATCACAAAATCAGCCACTCACCATACATACTACACCACTTCATATAGAAATTATGAACTTTGAGGATATCGTAACTATTTATACTCTATGCTAAATTTATGATGTTTTCCTTCATATTCCTCTCGCAAATGTGAACCAAGTTTTTGTTTTTCCATTTCAATTTTGAGTTTAGAACTTTATTATTCTATAATTACACATACTTAGAACATTAAAATTCGAGTATTTACTGCAAGTATAAAACAATTTATATCTATTTTTCTTTACTCATGAAATGTTTCCGCTCACAAGATGTCATAAAAACGTCTTATTGTAAAATGAAGGAAGTAAAAGTTCTGAGTGAATCCAATCTAGGCAAAAAACTTATTGGAAAGTTTTCTCAATCTCACTTTTGGACCTTTACAGTTAACGCCTGTAGGGCTTAATGAATAAATTTGATTAGGGATGAAAATACCCAACCATACCAACCAAAAAATATGCCCTAAAACTACCGAAAGAAAATTAAAAATTATTTTCATCTTTGAGAAAGATTGAATGTAAATAAAAAATATCATTAATCATGAATTATGACGAGAATTCTTCCTTTAATTTAGATTTTTAATGATACAAATGTTCATTCCAACTGTTTAGTTTCATTTTCTGCATCACAAAAATGAGGGACCATACCAAGAATTTAGAGTTGTATATAAGAGCACGCTACTTTATTCTTAGCTTATTTTATGTAAGTGGAAGATAAAATACTTCGCTCAAATAAACTTAGGCCTCACTTTTCTACTACTAATAAATATATTGGTACTGATGCATTAATATCAACGTCTTGATGCATTATATCATCTCTTCACGATAAGCCAATGTAATTCACGAAGAAACACGTCTTGGTGATGAAGCTATTATACCGATTGAAATGTGTAAATACATAAACTTTTCATATATTACCGTTTTATTATAATCGGAAGTGCTTCTATCCTAAAGATATTCCAGTGTAATTTATTTAGTTTCAATTTTAAAATTATGTTATTCGGTGCGTTTCCAATATTCTAAGACCTATTGTAGCTTTTTCTCATTGCTGGAGTTTGTTACGTACCCATGGCCCCGCGCCTGTCGACGTGCTGAGATCAAAATATAATCCTTGTGCCGCCAAAAGAATGAATAACAAGTTGTGTTGTTTCAGTGGTGACCTTTTTTGTGGGTGCAGAAAGAAAATGACACGTCGAAATGAAATCCGGTACAGGGTTTCGAGTAAAGATCAAAAATCCCATAAAGCGGGCGAAAGCAGAGAAAAGAGGCACGATGAGAGGAGAGAGGAGAAACGGCAGAAAGCGCGGCCGGAACATAAAATGCAACGACTTTGGTTGTTGTTTTTTTGTAATGGGAGCCGGATCGGACCTGGGAGTGAGAAAGAACATGGTGGAGGAGAGAATGCAGAGTTTCTGTGAGGCAGGGAGCTGTGCAGCAGGATGGGGAGGTACACCGAAAGAATGGGAGTGTGGAAAAGGGTAGGGCGCTGAGGGGGTGTGGCAGCGAGGATGGGTAGCCGTTGGTGGCGGGAGAGGGGGTTTGGAATATGTGAGGGGGGAACAGACGTAATTTTCATACCCGTCGACATCCAACAAATTAGCATACAAACACGAGTGGCAGTTGCGTTTTTGGATATTCGGATCCGGGTGCAGGCGGGGAGAAAAGGCGAAAAAGGGAACAGCAATGATGGAATAAAAATATGGGGGTGAAGAAACGGAAGGGAGAGGAGAAAAAGAGATGATTGGTGAATGAGTACAGAACTGGAGTAGAAGGGAGATGGAAGGGTGAAGAGCTAAGTAGTTATGTAATATTATGTTTTTATGGATTATTTGTTGACGGTGAGGTAATATTTTAAAATTTAGTCTACAACAAATCTTGTTTTATTCTTATAGCTCAACGTTACGAATACCACTGAGGATAATGAAATTGAGAGGCTGTAAGTTAACATAGATTGCAAGGAGAGGAAAGATAGAGAGGGTAATAGATAAAAATTAAAATACGCACGGTGGTTGAAGGGTAGGGTAGATTTGTAGGAATAAAAAATGCCACAGCATGATGCTTATATTTATCTACAGGATATAACTGTGCAATTAATTGAAACAGAGAAGATTATAGAAGACTAGATGAAAAATAGTCCTAGCGGAATCTTACACTAAACAGTGAACCAGGCTGATGAAACAGACCATAGAACAGAAGTATATTTACAAAAATATTTAAAGAAGAAATACAAATTTCGCTAAGTGGAGGAGTAGAAAAAAATATTTAGTTTAACACTAAAATCACATTCAAATCACAAGCAATCAATTTAACATAAATTGATTGTCTGAAGTGAAAGACATTTGAGTGAAACCTGAGGTGGGTTTACTGACGACTTTCTCGGCTAATATTTTGGTAGTATTGTCAAAACTATTTACATACGTTCACAGTAGTATTAAAAAATATATAAAATATATAATATAAAAATACAAACACTCATGAATTTGAAGCATGGCAAATACAAACTCTCATAAGAAACTTTAAACATTTTGTTGACCATTACCGAAGGAAAAGAACAGTTTTCTTCACAAGTTCGAGAAGCATCAGCTGCAGTGTTGTTCGTGGGAAAATATTATTCTGTTGGTCTAGCTTAGTTTATTCTTTTGCGTAATATCTTCCGTATTTTTTATGAATGATTCATGCAAAATTATAAAAAATTGGTGTTTCAAGTTAATAATATGCCTACATATATCTATAGCGTTTATGCATATCATAATTTTTCCTCGGAAGAAATTATATGAATGAAATTCCTGGAACAGAAAATTGAAGTTTACTTTACATTACTTTATACTCCATTTAATTATGTTTTAAGCGTTAAAGACATGTTCTCTTTAGATTCCGTTATTGTACTAAATATTTATGCTTAAGTGAACATAAATTTGGATGACGGTATTGATATTTCATGAAAAGTACACTGAGAGAATGTGGTCATAATGTACGTAGGTCAAACAGAAGTAGGTATAATGATCAAGATAAAGTTTGTGACTTCCACCATTTATGTAAGAGTTACCGACCCGTTTCGGCTGTCAAGCCATCATCTAGGGTAAAGCCATCTTCAGAACAGTAAGATCAGCCGAAACCAGTCGGTAGCTTTTAAATAAATTGTGCAAGTCACAAAATTTATCTTGATCATTATGACGCCCTTCCACCAAGTAAAAACTTTCCTTTTCCATATTAGAAGTAGTTATCAGAAAGAAAAATAAGTATCTATATATAGCTATTAAGATAATTATTCAGGACTGCAGGAATCCAATGCAAGGGATGATACACATGACTCTGTTAGTATAGATTTTAGCATAAATGTGAATATTAGAATAAAGAGGTCATGGAAAAAGAAGGGGATGGAGGAGTTAAAGGATGAGAAGAAAAGCGAGTAGAAAATGAAAAGAGGGAGTTGAAGGTGAGAGGGCAGAATGGCAAGAAATACGAGTTCCCTGTCAGCATCAATGCCCGTCGTCGTATAAAAATGCATAAAATTACGGGTGAAGTGATTTAATGGAGCAAAACAAACGATATTGGATGCGCATGGTAAGTGAGGCATGAAATGAAATGAGACGGAGAGGACTTAAGAGAGAAAGGAGAAAGCAATGAAATCTGAGTAATTGAGTTTTAATATAATTGCACCACACGGGTACCTTATTGAGCTCTCTTGAGGAGGAGAGCGGCGAAGGCTTCAAGATTTTACGTCAGTGATTGGGAATAATTACTTTTATCCCCGTGGATTAATATTTATCACGCATCCAAGTGCAAACCATGGAGGAGTAGTCTATAAATGGCTTTTTATTGCCTTTCGAAGGAAGTTTTATTACGTGATTTTTTTCCAACTGAACTAGATAATCCCTCTGGTCGTCAAATTGCTTCACTGTTTAAATTTACTGTCACTTGTCGAAGAAAATCATGGAACTAAAACACAGTATGGCATCTATAATGAAATTTAAGACTATAAATCCATGACCATAGCCGTGCATTACTCGTGAGTGATCTTCTGAAAAGCAGATTCAAATACCGAGACTGGTGGGAGCCCCTAGAGACTCGAAGGCTAGACGCTAGGCTTATCTTGCTTGTGAATTTCAGAATTGTTGTGTTTCAGAGTGACACAGAGAATATTATCATGACTCCTCACTACATCTCTAGGTCTGACAGAGGCGATAAAATGTGATACTACAGTAAAAACTGAGCTCCATTAAATACACTCCCATAATAATACACGTCACTATTTCTCCTCTCAAAAACTTAACCCTAACATCTTCACAAGGCTGGTGTCCAACACCCTCTGCCGACACCCATTCGGCGGCTCGCAGGGTAGAATGTAGAGGTAGAAATAAATCAGTTTTGTTTGGAATGAAACCTTATCAATGAGAAAAATGCTTTGAATGGAAAATATAAAATACCTAATGTTTCAAGTTCTAATACAAACAACCGAAGTAGGTTCAATACGTATGATGTTCTTGATACATAAAATAGATTCACTATCCTTGGTATAAACAAGAGATAGAATTTTTTAATTCTGTAAACCCTAGTAAACCCTATCTATGAGGTAGCAGTTTAGTCTATAGTGAAGCATCTAAGTAGAAAGAGCGTACATATTCTGAAGTGGTGTGTGTGCAATATGTGAAGAGTAATGCTCGTTGTTGGGGAAGAAACACTTCGGCGGTCTCATAGTTTCTTAATGTTATGCGCACAATTTTCCGTTCAGAAGCCATACTTGGATAGGTTCACATTTATATTTCGTCTGAAAAAACGTCTTAAGTCCGTATTTTTCTCTTTAGTACCCTTTAAAAACCCCTTCCCCACTTTATACCCCATTTATGGGGCTGGGATCTAGGTTCAGTTACTGTCTATGGAACTGTTTTTACCCTGTTTTTTGCTTACATGCAGCAGCTAAAGTGAGAAGACTCCTTTTTTTAAAACCTTAAGAAACTCAATGTCGTCATGGTAAAACTCTTCGTTTCATTCGCTCTCACGTTTCAGCAAAGATACGTACTCCATTCAATGTGGACGTTTCTACTTGAATCGCATGCTATGATTTAGTCTTCGTTCTCGAAACCCTTTCCTAGCATTTTTATCTTCAGTCAAGCTCGAGGGCTTAAAAATGGATGCATGCATACCAATAATGTCATTGTGAGTATATAAAGTGGCTTTTCAGAAATTAATGTCCTCCATAAAATCCTTTCCTTGCATATCCTCTCGCATCTTTTTCATTCACGCATCATCATTGGCCGTTCAATCCTAGGATTCGCTAACTGCAGCCATTCACCCTTCCCTATTTTATGCTAGTTACCATACCTCCTGGTACTCTAAATGCTGTGTTCTTGATTCGGTCCAAGAACTTATACCTGGTTTTTCCTCTTGGGACTTTTCCCTCCATTTTAACTTTAATTAATTAATTTTGTGCAATATGCTTAATTTAATCAAAATTCACGCTATATGTCCATGGGCATCGGCCAACGACCTAAAACTTAACTCTCAAAAATCGAAACCATTAATAATAGGAAGTCCTTCATTTATAAACTCTCTTGGCTTTGATTGTCTCCCTAAAATAACTGTTGAAGGAGTGCAACTTGATTATGTTGATGAAGTGAACGATCTCGGTGTTGTTATAAATAGAACCTTGACTTGGAACTCACATGTTCATAGTATTTCTAATAAAGTTTTGCAAACAGTTTATCTGCTGAAGCAATTCAGACACCTAATACATTTTCCGCTACGCCAAAAGCTGATGACCTCTTTAGGTTTACCACATACAGATTACTGCTCAGCCCGTATTATGAGATGTTAAATTGGTTAAAAATGGAAGAAAGGCGTATGCTGCAAATGGGTGTATTTATTTTAAAATTATTAAATGTAAAGATTCCATTGAATTAAATGACCAATATGCATATAATAAGGGCAAAAAAATCAAATGACTAGAAATAATTCGAACTTAATAATACTATGCCATAGAACAACTACTTATAATAAATCATTTTATGTATTATCGTGTAAATTGTGGAATTCTCTTCCTCAGAATATAAAGACGTTGACATCTGTGTTTGCATTCAAGAGAGCTCTGAAAGAGTATTTATGTTCTAAATATTAGTATATAAAATGTAACATTTACTCATTTCTTTGTTTTATTTTTTTGTAAATTGTGTAATATTAGTGGCTGTTTATACAAAGCATTGTAAGTGTTATGCCTTTGATCTCTTTATGTAATTTTTCCAGAGACAATACCAACCTCTAATATTATGTCTCCTGCATGTCATTATGTAGCTATTTCTTTATTACTTTACGTTGTTTGTAAATCTTATCAGCAGCTTAAAATATAAACAAATGTAAATGCCATTTACTTCTGCTCCATGGGATTATATGTTCCCAGAGTAAATAAACTTTATCTTATCTTATCTTACCTTAAATTATGTTCTTCACGAACCCATTGTGCCTCATGGTGTGTCCGATCTATCTGATTCTTCTTTTCTGTATGGTGTTTCATATGGTCCTCTCCTCTTTTACTCTTCTGTACACTTCATCATTTCTTATTTTGTCCGTCCATTTATCTTCATCATCCTCCTCCAGCACCAGATTTTGAAGGATTCTAGTCTTTTCTGGTCCGCATTTACAATGGTACATGCTTTCGATCCGTAGATTGCCACGCTGCACACGAAGGTTTTCACATGATGTTTCCTGCTTTTTAGTCCTATTTTTTTTAGCACAGTGTTGTTCATTCATGAATACTGTCTAATTCTTGACCCTAGTATCACGCCCCCTAAGAGTCAACTTTAGCCACATTTCGGACTTTCTCGATCTCCCCTTCAACGCTAACTGCTCACTCCTTATTCACTCCTTAATCATTTATTCGTTCATTCCTAGGGTTGGTTGACAGCAGCCCTCCACCCTTCCCTATCTAACGCTAGTTCCCATACCTCATGGTATCTATTTCTATGTACCTTCCTCTTTGTTTGATCAATAAATTTATTCCTTCGTCTTCCTCTGGGGGCTTTTCCCTATATTTTGCCTTCAATTATGTTCTTCACAAATCCATTGTCTCTCTGGGTGTTTCCAATCCATCTTGTTCTTCGTTTCTCTATGGTGTCCCGTATGGTTCATTCCTCTTATACTCTTCTGTACCCTTCATCATTTCTTATATTATCCCTCCATTTTATCTTCCCCATTCTCCGCCAGCACCAGGTTTTGAAGGCTTCTATTCTTTTCTGGTCTGGTTTTCCGATGGTCGATGCTTCCGATCCGTAGAGTGCTACGCTCCACACGAATATTTTCACATACTGTTTCCTGGTTTGTAGCCCTAACTTCTTTGACCACAGCAGTTGTTTTTATCTCATGAACGCCTTCTTCACTTGGGCTATTGTCCGCATGATATCTGTTGTACTACTTCCGTCCCATGTGATGGTGCATCCAAGATACGTGAGGGAATCCACTTGCTCTAATTTCTCTCCTCACAGGGTGATTTCTACATTTAGCCTCTTTCTACCACATACCGGGATTTTGGTCTTCTTCTTATTTACTTATATGTTGTATTTATGGAGAACTTGGTCCATTACGTTTAGTGACCTTTGAAGATCATCGCGATTTCCAGCTATGACTGCGATATTATCTGCGAAGGGAAGCATATTGATTTCCTTATTTAATGTGTCCTCGTAAAATTTAGATTCCCACTTATACCTAGCAGTTTGGAATTTCATTTGCGATAGCCAAGTCCAATTTCGTACTTTGTAACTGTTTTATTGTTAGACTTTAACTGCAAATATGGAGTTAGGAGTTACCCACTTATTTTGTGCATTATTTAAGGTTTTGCAAAAATTCCATTTTCCGGAATCATTGGAAAATGGAAAATAATGATGGAACGAACCTATGTATTTGCCACAGTCATTTTTTAAGGTGTAGGTATACCGTTTTAAAAAATCATTCATTGAAATATAATAACGAGGAATAAACGATTTACCACTTTTTGTTTTGTTAACAGGGGAAATAATAAATTTTGCTGGACGAATCTCCAGGCACCCAGGGCTAACGTTTAATCCCGTGAGATATCTCGTAGGCAAGAAGGAGCTTCAAACCAATAGGGAAAGGGTAGGGAAGGGTATCTAAGATAGGGTAGATAGGCTAGGGATCCGGTCACAGTTTGGCGGCTTAGTAAACCAAGGAACCTAGCACTTAAATTTTGGCATCAGAATTCCGAAGTCCCCTTTATGGAAGAAAGCTGTTTTAAGCCTCCTTTTCCTGTGTATGTGACTTCATACATTCGCCAGCAGCGATCAGCGATATTTTGCAATTTTGCATGCATTTTTGTTATGTTTACATAATTTGCCTTGACGAGTCTGCATGTACTTTAATTATTTACCAAATATCCATGAATTGACGTGATGGTCAGCATTCGATTTAAATTGTTCAATTTTTTCTGATGTTGCTGTTTTTCAATGTTTTTACGTTTACCATTGTAAAGTGAGGGCTTTTGTGTCTCACGATTGATGATTTAGCGCGTCAATGTTTGTGGTAATCAAAATATCAAGGATAGAAAGAAAGGGAAATTGGTATGGTGAGATTTTTACTGCTTTTATCTCTGAATCGGATGGATACCTTTTCCCCAGCTCATGGGGAGGAAAAGACGCGTAGAGGGGGAGCGAGTGAGGGCGAGAGAGAAAGAGAGAGAGAGACATCAGGGAAATGCTGGTTTGGGGTAAAGGTTCGTGGGACGTGTGATGGATAGAACAGAAAACGGAGGCGAAGTGTTTTCAGAGAAGAAAAAGAGAAAAGCAAGAGGAAAGGAATGGGAGGACAATCAAAAATCAATAGAATGAAATACGAAAGGAAGCGAGAATCACGAGTGAAGGCAGGTGTATGTGAAGAGAGATGTATGGGGCGTGGTAAGTACTTCGAGATAAAATTTGATTAACACTAGATAATTTTGCATAGGATTTGCCCTCATGTCATTTTATGTCAATTTATACAATAAGTAGCACTTGACCTGTTCAATCTCGGCCATTTTATTTGCAAAATATAAACCCATTGTTTAGTTATGGGGGTATGAAAAATTGCACTCTTCGCGAATTTGTTTTTCTACGATATCTGTAGCATTAAAATATTTATGTCAAAGATGAAAAGATTATTTGAAAGAAAAAGCAAAGCACATAATACTTAGACGTAGTAAATTCTACATTTTGCATTTTTGGGCCTAAATACATATTTATATTGGAAACTTCAAACGCATTTTTTTCAAACAATGACCACCTCAATGTTGGTCATTTTTTGATATTTTGCGACGAAATAAGTCGGTTATACAATTAAAGAGATGCCATTGCGATGGCGATTTTTTTAGACAGGCATACATTTTTTCCTGTCTGTTCTCATATTTCTCATATCTATACGACCACGTTTCGCGGTATCCAAGACTGTGGGGTCAGTGTTTTTACAACGGCGTGAAATCCGACACCTTGTCATTTACATTTAGAGGGTTGATTTATATAAATAGCCCTAGAAGTAAGAATAAAAAGAGCAGATGTAGGAGAGATACAATTAAGCGAGCTTTTTTCATGAGTATGTGTTTATTTATTGACTTGCACTCAAGACTGACACATGAAAAGGGAGAGCATTATCCTAAACGTGAGAGTATCATCCTTAACTGGGATTAATTATCACTGAGGAAATAAAGTTTTATAAACACTGGTATACCATCAATACTATTTTTGTTTAAAAATTAATGCTAATAGGAATTTTTCGATTAATTGAGTGGTTAAAAAAATGTGTGAGTGGTTACTTAGCTCGTTTTCATTGTATTTTTCAAGTTGTTCGTATATTAATTCGATACGTCACATAAAAATGCGTTTATCAAATGGAAACGGAATTGATGCCGACTATTATGGTAAAAATTGGTCATAAAAATCATATTAGTGGAATTTAAGCGTATTCGGTACATTGGATTTATGAGGTGAGTTGATCCGTCTGTGAAAGGAGTGCTTTGTAGACAATTACTATGGACGAATAGGTTGACGTTAAATATTTGTTTCCACTCCAACAATCGCGGTGAAACCTTCCTTAACCCAATCTTGAGATAAGAAAGAGGGAGAAGGTGTAGGAGAGACGACGTAACGCTACGCAGGGATTTAAGAGAAATGGGAAGGTAGAAAGGAAAAAGGATGGGAAACGAGAGACGTGAGATTGAAGCACGGCGAGGGCGCACGCTTGAGCAATTGGAAATGAGGGAAGCGAGTGTGGAAACGGGATGGCATCGCAGGGTCACGCGATTGGGAAGTAAGGATGGGGCATATTTCGGCTAGGCTACTCGCGGGAATTTCGGGGTCCAGGACGGGTCAATATTTACCCCGGGTGTCCGGTCGAATTTCTTGGTAGTGAGATCCAAGCAGGGGAAAATTTTCGGAAAAGTCTTCTTCTGAGGAAAGCATCATAATACATCTTTGACGATAAAATTGTTGCTGGGTAGTTCTTTCACTTGCGTTAGTTACGAATAGTTACGAATTACTAGTTACGAATTCAAATGAGTGAGTGTAGTTTCTCGAAATATTTCTAAGATCAAACTGTTTTAAGTTTCAGTTCCAACTGACCTATTCATCTTAAGCAATGAATCAGTCCATAACTCATCGCTGCTGAATCAATTCAAAGAGTTATTCGAACCAAAAATAAAAGTGAAATTTATTGTGCATTCTTTGTGAAGAGTATGGAAATATATTTATATAGAAAGAACTTGTGGAAGGTTTTGAAGGACTATGGAGTGAATGGTCAGTTATTGAATGTTATGATGACCATTTACGATAATAGAAATGTAAATGTAAGAGCAAACGGGGTTCTGAGCGATCCTTTTGCAATAAAACCACCATGTCACCATGGCTGTTTAATGTATAATATTTATGAATAAATGTGTTAGATATGCATGTAGTGAAAACGACGGTGTTTTCATTGAAAATGTAAACGTGCGAGTTCTACTACATACGGATGGTGCTTTTTTGTTCTCAGAGAGCAAAGAGGGATTACAGAAGCTTCTAGATAAGTATTGTGAATCAACAGAGAGAATAGAATGGAGGCTAAATGAATACAAGACTAAAGTAGTAGTTTTTGATAAGGAGAACGGGGAGAATCACAGTATGATTAGGGCGAATGGTAAAGTAATTGAACAAGTAGATGATTTTGTGTACTTAGGTAAGAAGTTTGCGAAAGATGGACGCATAGATGAGGTGATAAAGAGACGTGCTAATTCTGGAAGTGGTTGGTAGCATGTGAAGCATATCAAGGAATGAGTACCTGTCATGGTAGCAAAATTGCCGTGTCCAAATATGCACTTCTGCCTACTTTGTTGTATGGTAGTGAAACATAGGTATGTCCGTATAGACATATGAGTAGACTTTGATGAGGGCGAATGGTGAAGTAATTGAACAAGTGGATGATTTTGTGACTTCTGTACGATTTTTGCGAAAGATGGACGGATAGGTGAGGAGATTAAGAGACGTGCGAATGCTGGAAGGAAAGTGGTAGGTAGCATGTGGAGCATATGAAGGAATGAGTGACTGTCTAAGGAAGCGAAAATCGCCGTGTACAAAAGCGTACTTCTCCCCATTTTGTTGCATGATAGCGAAACATGGGTATGTCAGGATAGACATAATAGTAGACTAAACGCCATGGGTATGAGTTATCTGAGGAGTGTTTGCGGAAAAAATAGGATGGATAGGGGTCAGAAATGAGTGGGTAATAAATGAATTTGGGTTAGATGCTCCAGGATTGAAATGGAATTTTGGGGAGGCGACCGACTGCTAAGGTCACTTGCGCCACAGTGACAGGTGAGGGAAGAAGGGTGGATAGAAACCCGCCGTCGGCATTGGTCTGCTCTAGATGCTCCAGTAATGGACATATATGAAAGAATTGTGCTTCGTTGGTTTGGCCATGTTGACAGAATGGATGAGAGTCGAATAACGAAACAGATATGAAATAAGAGTGAAATGAATGGTGCGAGAGGTAGAGGTAGGCCGAGAAAGTTGTGGTTGAGAAAATTCTATGGAGGAGGAATATTAGGAGTCTTAAAAACAGGAGGGCGTGTATCAAGCAGGGTATTAGAGTAAATGAGGCGAAAGAGGTTTGCAAAGAAAGGTCAGTATGGAGGAAATAATTGAAGCAGAGTTAGATGTATAAATATGAATTTATGAGTGAAACTATGTGACTGTGCCTACTCCGGAAGGGAAAGGCGTGTACGTGTATAAATTTCTGATGACAGTATTATTCTTTTATTTGACCTGTTTTATGCCTAGCGGATTGTCTAATGGTAATATAAGCAAGTCAGAAACCCCTGTTTGATCCTAAAAACCATCTAATTTTATGAAATTCATGCCACTTTGAAGGCAGCCATGTTAAACAATTTTATAATCGTGTTCCAGTATATAGGAATACTATACTATAGGAATAGATTTATTAGTTATTTTAAAAGAGTCGAAGACTAAGTTGAGCGATATTGATTATAATAGACCCATTTAATTAAACTGAGGTTCGAACCCAGATCCACGAACTCTAATCATTGAGAATGTTTTTTCATTGTGTATTTAACTCAACTGTGCAGCTTGTACAGTATGAGAATCTTAGACTTTCATTAAGTCCTTCAATATGTTTCTTACTCTATGTTTACGTAATTTGCTGGAGTCTAGTCAATTTCTTTGTGATGCCAATTTCTTGGACAGGAATCTTTTTAATTCGGAATTATTCCTCCGATAGGTTGAAGTAAATATTCTCGGCTGCATTTCTCAAAGCTTGGGAACATTCTGTTGGTTTTGTGGTCCATGCTCTTGCGGCCATAAACAATTTCCAAAGATTCTACGGAAAGACAAATTTTACTGCGTAGAAAATCGCATTTTAATCGTATCATGTCTTGCACACCTGTTAAGTATTCTTGGCTGGGTTTTGCCTTTAAGAGAAGTTTAGAATGACCTTTTTCAACATTCATGAAATATATATATACGACGGCGGTAATTCCAACCATTAAGCCAGCGTATATGCATGCCGCTATCCGTTATAATTGCTACAAAAGGCATGCAGAATATAATGAATGCGGAGGATGGAGCAAGCATTTTGGAGAGAACTCGTAATGGATTCGTACCAACACACATACACACACCGTACGCCACGTATAATGCGGCGGGAAGGGAAAGTAGAAAACATGGAAAGAGAAACGGGGGAAAATGTGGGAGAGGAAGGGTGGAAAGGGGGGGGGGAGAGGGACTGTGAAATCAGACCGTGAGGTGGGATAAGGGGGGGATGGGAGGGCTGGTGGTGGTGGGGATATTGGGACGCCGAGGACTTAGGTTTTTGGTGGGAGTTAATCTGGAGGGGCTGAAAGGGGAAGCGGGTCGGGTTTGGGAGGCGATACCTTATGCAACGTTCGGGGTGTGGAACAGAAAGGCGCATGCAGAATACATGAATCGAGAAGGAGATGGGCGGTTGGGGGAGGGATGGTGTGCGTTTGGCTGGGAAAAAAAGGGAGATGGGGAATCTGCAAGCGGAGAAGGAAGAAGAAAGATGCTGAGTGGAGCAAGGGAATCGACAACAAAGGCAGTCGAGTGAAAAGGAACGGGAAAAGAGTGAGAGAATGGCTGTGGGAATACCCTGGACGTGACTCGGGCGGTCGGGTGATTCTTCTTTCGCTGCCGGCGAGAAATGCGGCGTTTTGGCGATACATTCAATTTATCATGCATTCAGTGATTCCTTTAGGTTATGATCACTCTTAAAGTACGGTCACTTCCAATTTCAATACATTTGATTGATAGGAGGATGAGTAAAATACATAGAATATATTATTTTTAAACCTTTGACATAGATGATTGGACTTTAATATTTTGGAGCGTAATCTAAGGCATTAATAAAAAATGTATGGCCTTCTAAACCCTTAATTCATGAAAATCCAGGAGGAAATATCCTTCATGCTCTGAAAATATCGTTAATTTTTTTAACCATAACCCTAGAAAAACCTAAACTGTTCCCAAGCCATATTCAAATGAAAACTAGACGAGGCAGTTATTTCACGCTATTTTTCCATGTTGATGTTAAAGACATGAAAGCTATTTATTTTTTATGATGACTCGTTCCAGATTAGTTTTTATGTCAATTGTCGGCAAGAGGTATGTTATTGCCCGTAGAAAATTTGATGACAGCCGCAAAAATGATTAAAAGTTGCAAGTGAATTTCCTATGAATTTCAGGAAAGAGATTATTACGAAGTAAGCCACATTTTTCGGGTGTCCTAGTTTGAAAATTCGTTTTTTTAACATGCAGATAATTAGTCCCGATACTCGGCCTTTTTAATAGGTTTTAGGGAAAAATACTTGTGGAAATTCCTCATTTACTTTTTAATAAGCGTGAGAAATATTTCAGTTTTTCACAACGATTCAGCATTCGCGAAAACACATTAGGTATTTACATGTCCACGAAAATCACCTGGACTGGAACTAGATTCGTTTTAATGCGATCGAACGACGTATTTTTTTACGGGTAAAGCATAACTTTCATTTGAAATGAAAATATACGGCGCGTGATATTTTCAATTCCCGGGAGTTAATCTGATCCGAGCCCTGATTTTTTTCTCGAATTCCTCCCCAGCGCCAGCGTTTCTGCTTTCTGCATGCCTCATTCTGGCATTCCCTCTTTGCCACCTTTAGCTGCACGTATTTCCTGCGAAAAGTATTATTGCCCGGTGGATCAATGACTTCATTCAATTCACGTCTCTCACGCCCCTGCGACACCGCGGTGGCTCTCGGGACCTCAAAATACCCACTCTCTTCCAGGGTAGATTTAGTGGCACGGAATATGGTTTGGAGGCCGGCCCCTCTGGAAATGGGGGAGGGAGAATGTTGGTGCGGCCGGAGAGGGAAGATAGATGACCGCGAGGGTTTCTGGTGAGGGACGCTGGGAAACTCTTTTGGAATGGGAATGTTATGTCGACAGGAGGAAGGGAAGGGAGAGGATGAGGGGAGAAGGTCCGTGCAATGAAGGACAGGAGGGAAAAAGAGAGAATAGGCCAAAGAATTCACAATGTAGAAGGAAGACGGCGAGGGTGAAGTCCGACGGTGACCTCTGGGGACCTCTTCAAGTTATAAGCGTTCGGCTATTTTTGGAAGTAAACATTTAATCCACTCTTATTCCGGGTATGTTAAGATCCCATATTATGTATAAGGGGGTCTGAACACTTTGTAAAATTCGTCATTATACATAAATTTATGTACAAAATTTTCTATATTTATTTGCCTGAAAAATTTTAACATTTTTATAACTTTCAGGTCGGCAAAATTTAGTTTTTTGTATTTCAAATCCACTCACTGATTTTACGAGTTATTATTTACCACTTTACAAAAGATCGAGGGCAATATTTAAAAAATTGTCAAATTTTTTTGCATCTACTTAGTCCGCCCAATATGCAAGATGTAAGCAAAAGAAAGCTTATATGCTCTAACCCTACATCCGTCATTTTTCATCTCTCTGCGTGTGTCCTATTATTATGATAGCCGAAGATGAGGACGTAATTTGGAATGAGATTGATGAAAAGGATTGCCAAATTCGTCTTTTTTAACTAATTCAAAGCAAGACTTTTTAACTTTGAAAAGCAAGTATTTTTTATGTTAAAGAGTAGATAATGTTTAATATTTTGCAAGTGGATTACGAGCAGTAATGTTTTTGCTGGTAAAACTTATCCCAAATTTCCTTAAATTTGTAGTTGAACAAAATTTGTTGGAAGAATGGCCATGATTTAATAATGTATTGTGTTAAGATATATAGATTAAAGCAGGCAGAGTTTTTTTCCATGTTATGAAAGAGTAACTTCTCTTTTGCTGTTTTGATTTCGTAGAAAGATGCACGATTGTGTATATTGCTGCAAGAAAGAGCAGAAAAGTTTAATTTATGAAGCACGGAAGCAGGGAAATTCATGAATTACGGATGTATAGAAAATCATTCTGAAAAATTTTAATGATAGAATGGAAAACAATTCATCTTAAATGTATAACTCTTCGAGCCATCATTGTATGGATGAGTGAAATTCAGAATTGGCATAAAAATGCGTACGTTTCCGCAGCAGAAATGTAATTATATAGTTATTATTACTAAGTAATTAATGACTTACCAGATGAGTTAGTAGTACCCTTGTAATAGTAACACCACCTATCACCATAGCGTTGTACTATTCTCGTTTGCGTGTTTGGCTCTGTGATTATTCCAAATGCGTATTTAATTATAAGTTTTAAGCATAAAGATGGGCGACAACACTTCTAATGCGCATTTTGAAACTAGAAATTAAAATCTCTCAGAACGTGAATAAATTAATGCAGCCTAAGAAGAAAGTGGAATACAAAAATTAATATTTTTAAGAGGGCGTGCTTAAAATATATCTAAAGATGAAGTTATTATACGCATACACGAGGTGAAAAAGGACTAAGTACTTTAAGAAAGACCGTGAGGTATAATTTTGTAAAGAATTTTACATGAATGGAGAATAAGGTTGAGGAAAAAAAGAGACAATGTAAAGGAGGTATCGCTGTTCGCGAAGAAAAATGACAAGCGGGAATAGTTATGGCAAGTTGGACTTGAAAATGCTTTTTAAGGCAAAAAATGGTGGTAAAGGAAAATTTAAGAAAACAAATTTGTTGTTTCAGGATGATGCGTGAACGTTTTGATCCGTAACGCTACTAAAACACGGTTAATTAAGAGTAAATAGAGCTATGGTTGTATTTTATTGGAGCAGATGAAGACGGCTACACACATTTTAATAGGGTGTTCTAAAACCCTGTTGTTCAAGGAACAGTTTGCAAGAAGGTTGCAATGCTTCTATGAGAGCAAATAGTCCCAGAAATGTGAGGGTAATAATTGAACCGTATTAGCAATAATCTCTTGAAAATTATTTTTAAACTTTTTAGGGATTGATGACGACTTACATGGATTGTATCTAATAAACAGTGTGAAAAATTTTAAGGATATATTGTTTCATATTCTACATTACCAAACAAGTCATTTAACAGGGTGAGTGATATGGAAGTAATGGTGCATCCTTCTAAGCTGTCTGAGAAGGACGATGGAGGTCATGGAATATCATTATTGAACGGCAACTGGACTTATTGGTATGGCTGCAGTCTTTCTAGTAGACATACATATGACCACAGAGTGCCCAAATAAATTTTAATTTTAAATATAAGTTTATCAACTTATGTGCGAAAGAGTCATCTTTAAGAATCCAGGAAAGTGTGTAAAATCCTCCGTTATTCTTAGAAGACCTGCAAATTAAAGCCCAGCACGCAGAGTGTTGAAGCATGTATTAAATATTTGCGTTGAAAAAAGTGAAAGCTAAAGAATATAAATATTCCCTCTAGATAATATTATTTGTGTTACTCATTAAAAAACTAGTATAATATATTGCCAAAACAGAGTTATAAAGATATTTAAAAAACGATACTTTCTTTCTACTCTCTTCTACTTCAATTCACTCACTGCTATACGAATACCACCACGATTTTAAAAGGAAGACAAGTGACTCTAAATAGGTTTGTATTACCTATTCTTTAGTGAGTTTCTGATGGAAATCGCTAAATTCTAGTGGCTACTATTAAAGTAAAAACGGGAATTCATGTCATCTGGACTGCAGTGGTTATAGCTTATGAATCAAAACCTCAAGAACGAATGAAATCACGAAAATTTCAACAATTTAGGTGGTAGTGGCCGGCGATGTGGGGCTGTTTCCGCATTTCTCGTGGGAAAGCGTTTAAAATTAGCGGTGTGAAGCGAAGATCCTTTTGCGCCCCTGAGCGCAGGGGGTGAAGCCGGACGGTGGAATGCGGGCGTGGAAGCTGGAGAAAGGCGCTGGGCGAAGGAAGGAATGCGAATGATTAATATGAAGGTAGTGGATTCCAAAAGGGTGATAAAAAGGGCACGAAAGGACGAGGGTATAGCACTTATATCGTTAGATTCTTCTAAAGAGTGATATCAAAATGATGCTATTGAGGAGAAGACTACTCCTATCGTGTCCCAGGTAGTATTTCTCTGCCTTCGCCTGTAAGTAGCTAAACTCATTGAAAAGTAGGTTAGAAATATGCTTCATTATTATTTAGGAACTTAGAACAGGTTGGGAGGTATTTTATCAGACAATTTTTGCTTCTTTGTTTTTATTTTAAAGATGTCTGCTACCAAGAATTTATGAAGAGCTTTCCTCCACCATACTCCATATGTAATCGCTGAAAATATTGTCTATTCCAAGACAGAACGTTGAAGTTGATTATATTCCGTATATACTCTTACCATTAGTGGACATTAAATTAATAGCATGATACTAACTAAAGACAAATCAATAATACTCTATTCTGTCCTCTTCCTCCTCCTTTTCCCTATTACCCGCCTTTCCACTGTTGGAGTGATAAAATCCCCTGCTTTTCACCTCTCTGGCGGCTTGTAGGGCAGAACACATATGTGGAACACGCAAGTCATAAGTCATGGAACTGGTATGATTTTTCGAAGCTATTTTCATCACCTGTGGTATTTAACCCATTTTGATTGGCACCTTATCCCTTGTTTTGAATACTATACTTTTATAAGTATCAGGTGTATACTCAGCAAGTGCAATTTATGTGCAAAAGATTTCGTTCTCTTAGTTTTACCTTAATATTACTTTTTCTTTAAGAAGAGTCTAGATATAATAGACCATTTCATTCCATAGACCACAGTTTTCCATTAAATAACCCCCGGCTCGTTCATGTAGAGTCTAATGGTATATTTGATGCTCACCGTTGTAATTATTGGATTCCAGATGCTGTATAAATCACTACCTAACTCCAAAGAGTAATTTTTTCACGTTTATAGAACTCAGACTTGGGTAACAAGTGACTAGATGCGATTACGAATTCCATTAGCTAAAAATGCATCTGTAATTATGGTAATATTTTATGACACCATTGGCCCAAGCACATTTTTGTATAATGTCACCAAAATAAGTGATTTAGGTTAGCTAGTTATCTACCAACCTCCTAAACCTCCCAGGAGAAGAATAGCTTGTTCAATTCATCCTAGACGGGTTTATGTATCAATATGAAGCATACTTAGACCATACTAGTTTCCTATTTTATAGTCTATAATCCGTATAATTCGAATACACCATATTTAACTCGGCGTAGAAGGTGGAAATTTAAGTATTTGTCAGTTAGGTTTTAGGCTTGTGGACATCGAAGTGC
Organism: Ceriagrion tenellum; assembly: GCA_963169105.1. Taxonomy (NCBI): domain Eukaryota; kingdom Metazoa; phylum Arthropoda; class Insecta; order Odonata; family Coenagrionidae; genus Ceriagrion; species Ceriagrion tenellum. The sequence continues at coordinate 34,935,810 of OY720636.1, read as the reverse complement.
AAACCACTATTACTCTATGGAAACAGTGTGTGTTTCTGTGATAAATGTCATCCCCAAGGAAAAGCCCTTCCAAAGCTTGTTATGAAACTGTTGATATACCCTTCACCACAAAAATTACCCCACCATTCACTGTTACGATACATTACTGTCTCGATAAATTAGCTCGATGCTATGGGTACGCATGTAAACGCAATCGTCTTCTTTCCGGCCGGTTGCAGAGGGCTTGGGTGAAAATTAGCGGAGTTCGTCTCCTCCTTTTTATTCCCGCTGCCGTAGGCTTTCGGCACGAACAGGGGAAAAAAATCGTCCTTGGAGTGGGTCAGCCAGACAGTTTCTCACGCGCAAGCAAGCATATGCTTACTAATGATTATGCATGAAAGCGAGGGAGAGAAATTTTGCACCATTTTCCCGCGGCGACACATTTCATTAACTTCGGCGCGTCGAATATCCTGGCAGAATGGAGGTACAACAATGGCGGAACACGCGCGGTGGTTGATGGGAGTATGGAACACGAGATGGGAAGAAGGATGGGAAGGAGTGCGAAGGAAATGTGGGAGATACGGGAGGAGAAAAAACGATGACTCAACCTGGGATAAATGCGTGAGGCGAGATGAGACGAAGGAAGAATGAGAAAGTGCAGAAAAAGCGAATTGTCGCGAAACAACGTTGTGATACGTTTTAAGAAGAGGAATTACATTGGCCGCTTATTTAGATAATCAATTCAAATGCATATTCATCATTATCTACGCTGAACCCATCAGAACAACGCTACGGCTTTAGGCATAGGATGTTAGATATTGGTGCACAATATGCAGTGACCACATGTTTATTCAGAAATGCCATTTTCGAGACCAGAACGTATTTATGAGATAAACTCATCGGCAAGAGCTTGCCACTTATCATATAATTGTATCCGTCATGGTAGTAACCAGGTTTTTTGAATCAATGGTTAAATGGTTTAGGCTTATTCAATATCAACGATGAATTATTGGAGAACAGAAATCAAGCAAGAATTGTGAAAGCCAATGAATTGTTATATTGACTATTTTCAAGGATGGTTCTCCAATGCTACCAATATTTTTCAATGACTCACATTTTCGTCGAGTCGCAAGATAGACGTTTTCTACCTAATTTTAAGCTCCAATTTAGCAATCGTTCCAATGACGCAATCTTTGGTCAGCTGCGTGACGTTTGCGGCTAACCTTTTCTCTACAAGCACATTTTCTTTTCCTCCATGGCTGAAATATGTATAAACTTTTCCAGAGCCCCAAATGGTTAGCATGTTATCTTCCGTGCTGCGTAAATTTCTTTCCTTAGATTTATCGGTGGAAAAAACTCAATTTTTGTTCACCCGGATACTCATGGATTGCGGACTAAATAAAATGACTCGAGAATGCAAAATGAACGATATCATGACAACTATCTTGAACAGCGATGTGATAACTCTTTTCGAATGTGATAATCATCACGAGTTTTGATAATACACCCCAGAAAAAATTCATGTCCCGTTATTCCTAGACCCACAGTGCCTATGAGGAAGTAAGAGGTGGGGGAAAGAAACATAGTAATAAAATGAATGGGTGGAATATATATAGTGAGCATCAGCAGCCCCTTGTGGCTGGCATGTCATCTGCCGTGTTACCTTAGTTTCTTTCCTCAGTTTTATCGGCGGAAAATGTCTAATATTTATACCAGGATACTTATGTGTGTTTATATATACTTGTAAAGTGCGGACTAAATACAGTGACTCGAGCACGCAAAATCAACGATGTCATGACAACGATGTTGGTAATAACTATTTTCGAATGCGAAAATAATCGCGAGTTTTGAGAATAGATCACAGATAAAACACACGTAGTAGTGTTATTCCTAGACTCATAGAACGTATAATGAAAGGAGAGGTAGGTACTGAAACATAGTACTAAGACGAATGAGGGAAGTATATGGTGAGCGAAAGGGAGATCCAAGGTAGGGGGCGGGTCGGAGAAGTGGGGAGGCGAGTAATAGAAAGGAATGTGTGTCGCAGGGCACGTGGTCGGAGGAGTGAGAGCTGTATTTGAGCGGGTGGTTTTATTTCCTGGGGTTAGAGAGCAGCATGGGAAGCACGGGAATTTTTCGGCGGGAAGGGTTGAAGGCAAAAGCCAGCAGGCATGAGGGGCGTAAAGAGGAAAGGGGTAGGTACTTATGGGGAGTGCAGCCCGCGGTGTCGCACGGGTGGTGGCTGAGGGGGGAGTGGGAGGCTGGCTGAGGAGGACGTGCCGGGAATATCCAGAGGCGGTGGCGGTACTCGGGGGCTGAAAGAATCCAGGTGGAAGGATGTATGTGTATTTGTGGCTGCGGTGCTGCTCGCGGAATGTATTTCAAACTCAGCGGATTGATGATGAGCGGGACGAGGTTAAAAGGAAAGAGGAGAGAAGAGGGTCTTTTTTTACTTGTTATTGTGTTTTTGGCGAGAGCATGTGGCAAACAAATAAAATTAAAACATTCGAAACGGCGCATAATGTCGTGATGTATTCAGCCAAATGTAATGACGGTAGGCCTGAGAGTCATCCAATCTAAGGTTTGACTTTTAAAGAAAAGAAGAATGGTTAATGCTTACGGAGTTGACTTACAATTTTTTAAAGGCTTATATACAATTCGCCTTAACTTTAAAGCAAAACATATGTGTACTCAACATTGAAATATAACTGCATTCTGGATGTAAATTTTGAACAATAAACTACTTAAAATAAAACAGTAATATGTGGAGCTAACTTTTATACTACTTTCTTAAAGGATTTTTTACATAAAAAGGCATTTCAACTATTGACACAAGCTTTAACGTGTATAGTATGAAATATGTTCTTTTGAATCTGCTCTTTTGAACTGCTCTGATCTCTGATCTGGATTGAAATGAACTGTTTACCATAAAGAACATTATGGCACCCCTCTAGTTTTTAGAATTACTAAAAAAATTAAAGCCATCGCTCTTTGGAGTCGTTCAACTGGTGATTTTGTTACAGTAGTTTTTCCGATTAGAATTCTTGTGAGTAAAGAGTTCATAAAATACTGGTTATGAATTAATGTATGGCATCCCTTGAATAATAAGCTATAGAAGCCAATTAAAGTTAAATGGTCAAACGCAGGTTAAGTGCTGGGGAGAAATTATGGGGCTCACTTATTTAATCAACTATACTAGGTAGGAGGTTGAACATCGTTTGGGTCGAACGCTGTGACGTATATTTGATATCCAGTTTATAATGCATGCATCATCATATAATCAAGCATTAGCTACGGGAAAATTGCTTTATTTAATAATTTTGTGGCACTTTGTTGGATCAGTAAGGCGATAAAATGAAGGCGTGGGATCAGCAAGGTGAAATATGTAAGGAAGGGAAAACATTTTTAGATCCCCTATTCATAATTCCTTTATTCAAAATTTTTCTTCTTTTCTTCTGGAAGAATAAGGTCCACATTAACAGGATAGCATAAAAGAGGTGGCAATAGCCAATGTTTCAAATTTCATTCGTAAATTAATTAATTCAGGGATTATTTCTGTTGTAAATAATATTTTATTCTCCAAGTAAATATTTAAAAATTATAATCGATTGTATAAGTTGTACATCATTACCTATGGATGCAATCTAAGTGACTCCATTATGTCATTTCTTATAGCCAAATATCTCATACATTATTCCATTTGTCATTCTTGAGTCTTCTGCTCCTCGTGGTCATCTGGTTGAAACCATGTGCAGAACGGACTTGATTTGATCACAGGAATTTATGAACCTGTACCTCGGTACAGGTAATTTGCATGGCCTTTATTTTAAAGCATTTTATATTTACCATCGTGGCTTCGGCCATCCAAGGATACTCTGTAACTGTTATGAGTAAGTTGTAATAGAGTATGCAAGGTTACCAGCCTTTGCAGTACCTGCATCACATGCAGCTTTTCCTGCTAACAGTTACGGCGTTCTACCGTTCAGTTTTGGCACATTTTCGCCAGTACGCCACAAAAGAAACCAAAGAATAGTAATACCGTAGGCCCGATTTCACAATTCTTATAGACATAAGGGTAGACTAAACGCCATGGATATGAGCTATCAGAGGAGTATTTGCGGTAAAAGTAGGATGGATAGGGTAAGAAATGAGTGAGTAATAAATGAATGTGAGCTAGATGCTTCAGTAATAGACATATATGAAAGACGTATGCTTCGTTGGTTTGGCCATGTTGACAGAATGGATGAGAGTCGAATAACGAAACAGATAAATAAGAGTGAAATGAATGGTGCGAGAGGTAGAGGTAGGCCGAGAAAGTTGTGGTTAAATGTGGTTGAGGAAATTCTTAGGAGGAGGAATATTAGTCTTTAAAACAGGAGGGTGTGTATGAAAGAGTGTAAGGGGGTAAATGAGGAAAAAGAGGTTTGCAGGGATAGGTCAGCAGGGAGGAAATTATTGAAGCAGAGTTAGGTGTATAAATATGTATTTATGAGTGAAACTTTGTGACTGTATATGGAGGGGTACGGCGTGATTGGTATGTATGTTTGTTATATTTACCATCGTCATTATTTCTTTCCCGACTAATGTAATTGTGAGAGATTTCATTATCATAGATAAATTTCACGACCAAGCTATCGTTCTGCAATGGCTACATTTCCATAAAATACCATGAAATATGTAAAGATCATTATCAAAAGGTATTCATAGTTATGACTTAAACAAAGGAAATGGTTCCAGGCTTGACTTAGTGGAAGTAATTCATAGTAACTTAAATAAAACTTTGTATACTCCACTATAGGTTTAATAAAACGACCCGGGTTTCGACACTTCGTGTCATCTTCAGGTCTGCCACCTGAAGATGACACGAAGTGTCGAAACCCGGGTCGTGTGATTAAACCTATAGTGGAGTGTACAAAGATTTATTTAAGTTATTATGACTTAAAGGTGATATATCTTGAGATTTTTATACTCCTTTGTATATCACGTATCCTAGTAGTGAAGCTATAATGAAAGTTGACCTTCCGTATCGAAATTGAACCGGAAAATAACGTAAACAATGGCATATGTGTTAGAAACATAAGAAACGTTTATATTTGTTCACATAGAGATTAGCTGTTTATTATAGTAATTATTATTGTTGTGCAAAATATGCCGTTCAATCTTAAGTCTCCTAGAAAGAATAAATTAATATTTCTATAACTGTGGATTTCTATTTCCAAAAGGTTATGTATGGGCCCAGAAGAACAGTAAAAGGAGGTTAAGTGCCCATGTAAGAAAAATAAGAGATTAAAACTAAAATAAAAACAAGAAATGGCAGCAATACCAATTCAATTGCCGATGCTGTCAGCAGAGAGTTTTTCAAATTGGAAATTTCGAGTCAATGCGATTTTAGATGAAAAAGGAGTGAAAGAAGTACTAGAAGACGAAATAAATGAGAAAACTCCCGATGAAGAAAAGAAACAATATATAACGAAAGATGCAAAAGCGAAGTCGATAATTATACAGTGCATTACCGACAGGCATTTGGAATATATTAAAGACTCGAAGACAGCGAAAGAAATGATGGCATCACTAAAGAACGTATCTGAATGGAAAGGTATGTTCACGAAACTTCATACGACGGAAGCTGCTGTCACTAAAATGCACAACCGGAAACCTTGAAGAACATTTCGTAAAGGTGGAAGGAATAATACGAGAATTGGAAGAAACTAGAACGGCAATGGAAGAGAGTGATAAGATGTGTCATTTACTGTTAACGATGCCGGAAAAATACGACACAGTAATAAGAGCAATTGAAACGATGACATCGGCAGTCACAATAGAGTTCGTGAAGAGTCGGCTACTGGACGCGGAACTGAAATTTAACAATATAGTAGAAGACCAAGAAAGAAACACATCAGCTTTCAAGGCAAGGACTAATTTTCTATTTGAATGCGGAAAAATTGGCCACAAGAAATTGAAGACTTGAAGAAGAAAAGAATTGTCACTGGAAGAGAACAAATGACGACGATAAAGCAATGAGACGACAACATAGCCGTGGCGGCCGTAGCAGTCATGGCAGTCATAGACGGGGAAGTAATACCAGAGGAAGAGGACGAGCATACCCAGCTCATACTCATACGGAAGAAGAAGAAGAGACTTTATTTGCCGCACTCAGCTCGCAATCATCCCATGAAGGTGCTCATGTAGAACTTATTATTGATTCAGGGGCAACGGAGCACTTAGTAAAGGAAGATGTAGAAAGCCATATGGAAAATGTCAGAAAAATGGAAAAAGACGTAATTATTCATTTAGCAGACGGTCGATCAATTATTTCACGAAAGAGAGGAACACTAAAAGCGAATTATGGAGGACTGAAGATTTCCGTTGAAGCCTTGACAGTGCCACAACTTATTATCTGTTGGAAGATTAATGCAGAGTGGAAAGAAAGTCATTTTTGACAAAAGAGGAGTAAAAACAATGGGTAGGAACTTTAAAATTGATTGTAAGGCAAAGAAAAACCTTTATTTGGTTGAACTTGATCATTATCAACGGGCACAATTGTATGATGACCCAAGATCTATGGCACAGAAGACTTAGCCATCTAAATTGTGGAGGTCTAAATATCTTAAAATTTTCATCAGCTGAAGAAAAGTACGAATCATTCATGCAAGGTAAGTCGACAAGACTACCTTTCAAAAGCTTAAAACATCCTAGGTCCAAAAGGTTTGGCGAATTACTGCACACTGATGTCTGTGGGCCATTCAAGCCAGCTACAATGAATGGAGAGAGGTATTTCCAGACAATTGTCGATGATTTTTCGCATTTCACGGTAGTTTATCTGTTGAAAATGAAAGGTACAGCAGCAGAAAATTTAATGAATTATGTGAGGCAGCTAAAAGCAAAGTATGGCAAAAGAACCTGCAGCATTAGATGCGACAACGGTGGCGAACTTACATCGAAAGAATTGAAGAACTTTTGACAAAGAAGAGGAATAAAAGTGGAATATACGATACCGTATAGTCCACAACAAAACGGAATTTCAGAAAGAATGAATAGAACACTTTTGGACAAAGCAAGAACCCTTTTTGCGGAAACAAAACTGCCAAAATATTTGTGGGGAGAAGCAGTAAGATGTGCCACATACCAATTAAACAGATCGCCAACCTGTGCACTTTCCGGAGATATACCAGCTAGAAAATGGTATTGGAAAGCTGATTTTTCAAAATTACGAGTATTCGGAAGTAAAGCATGGGTGTGTAATCTACCTCATACCGGTAAACTTGAAATGAGAGCCAGAGAAATGAGAATGATGGGTTACAATGAAAACGGGTATAGATTATGGGATCCGACAGTAAACGAGATAGTTTGCGCAAGAGATGTAAGGTTTGATGAGAAAAATACTTGCTTTATGAACGACAAAAAATGTCAGATGGAAGAACCAAGATCAAACATAAGAGAACCAATAAATCAAGAAGATGATGATAAGGAAGAAACACACACAAAAGGAAATCAAGAAGATATAGAAAGAAACTCAAACAGAAATGAAGTTCAAAATGAAAACGAAGAATTACATTCGAACAGAAATGAAGACGAAGAAAGTCATGAAAATTTAAGCAGACCAAAAAGAAATACAAGAATTCAAAAGAAATGGGAGGATTTTGAGTTGTACTCAGCTTACTGTTTTATTGCAAATAATGATCCAATAAATTACAATGAAACAAGAAAAGCAGGCCAAGAATGGCATGAAGCAATAGAAAAGGAATTAGTTGCTCACCATAAGTTAGAGACATGGATTCCAGCTAAACTGCCAGAAGGAAAGAAAGCAATTGATACTAAATGGCTCTAAAAGACAAAAAAGAATGGTGTGAAGAAGGCAAGACTGGTTGCAAAAGGTTTTCAAGAAGAATGTTTTTCAAATGTATACGCATCAGAAGCAAGAATATTCACAGTAAGAATGCTGATAGCTCATGCGTTACAAAATAACTGGAAAATAAGACAATTGGATATACCTACAGCCTTTTTAAATGGTTATTTGAACACATAAATTGATATAAAGACTCTAGAAGGCTTGAACACAGGAGGAGGGAAAACCCTGAAACTACGTAGAGCTTTGTATGGACTGAGGGAATCTCCAAGATGTTGGAATGAACGTTTTAATGATGCTATCACCAAGAATGGGTTCAAGCGATCAAAATATGACTTATGTTTATACACGAGTGAAGAGACTTTGATGCTGATCTATGTGGATGATATTTTAATTGCTGAAAACAATATCGAAGAAACGGTTCAAATGCTGAAGAAAGAATTCGAAGCAAAAGACCTGGGGGAAATTAATAAATTTTTAGGAATGACAGTTGACAGAGGAAAGAATTCAAACTACATCAAAATATCACAATCGGAAATGATAGAGAAGATGATAAAAAGATTTAACATGACAGAATGCAATGGAATGAAAACTCCAATGGAAATAAACTTTCAAGCAGACACAGCACAAGAAAAGGTGAATGTACCGTACCGAGAATTAATAGGTAGCCTGATGTACATAGCAATAGTGAGCCGTCCAGATATACAATTTTCAGTGTCTTACCTTAGCCAGTTTCTTGACAAACCAAATAAAATGACATGGACAGCCGCCAAGAGATTTTGGCGGCTGTCCGTTGCTGAATTATACGGTATTTAAAGGAGTCGAAAGATTTGGCACTAACATATATCAAATCCAATGACCACACTGAATTACTTGCTTACTCGGATGCAGACTGGGCAGCTAATAAAATTGATAGGAAGAGTGTGAGTGGCATGGTTGTATTTTATGGTGGAAATCCAGCTGCATGGTCATCAAAGAAGCGGAGCACCGTAGCTTCGTCAACAGCGAAGGCTGAATACATAGCAGCAGCAGGGACAGAGTTAGTCTCATTGAAAGGGATAGCTGATGATTTGAATAAGAAAAAGTGTGTCCAGAAAGCAGTATTGAGGGTAGACAGCAAAAGTGCAATTTGCATGATGGAAAGTTTTGAAAACAGCAAACGTAGTAAACACATTGAGATAAGACATCACTTTATTACGGATTTAGTTAACAAAGAAATAATTCAAATTCAGTATTCAAGAACTGAAGAGAATATAGCTGATGAATTTACTAAAGCCTTAAGCCAAGAAAAATTTAACAATTTTAAAAATGCATTAAAAATCAATTAATTTCATACTGTGAAAGGATTAGTTATGATGGTACCAATACTTGTGTTAAAATAAATACTACGCAAAATTGAGGAGGAGTGTTAGAAACATAAGACACGTTTATATTTGTTCACATAGAGAGTAGCTGTTTATTACAATTATTATTATTGTTGTGCAAAATATGCCGTTCAATCTTAAGTCTCCCAGAAAGAATAAATTAATATTTCCATAACTTTTGATTTCTATTTCCAAAAATATATACTGTATTGTTACGGAATTTAAGTTTTGATAATTGGAATAATTTTGCAAGAAAGTGGAAAATACTGTTTAGCATAATCTATTGTATTTTTTGTATTGTATTTGTATTTTATTTTTTTTTGTTTAATTGTGTTCTATTTTTTGACCGTATTAATGCTTAATTTTACGATTTAAATGCTTATCAGCTATTTGACTCTTATTTACAATGCACAGCATATTTTTTATTATGCTTTTTCTAGATAAGGCCGATTAAAAACGTTTTCAAAGTTATCCTCTCTCGTAAGCCTAATTTCCTTAATGAATTACGTCAAATTTGGAGTCTCATTTTATTAAGAGTCATTGTTTCGGTTCCCGCTTAATACCGGTGATTTGCTCAAGCTTCACATTTTATGATGATATTTCCAGAGGTAAAAGAATTCTCAGTTCCTGCTGTTGAACGATGCTTTTGTTCTCACCGTATGCCTGGCACAGCCAGATAAAATATTGGATTTCCTTGCACGCATTATAATGTTTATGACGTGGATTATGATTCCGGCTTTACATTTCTTAATTCTAAAATGTTTTCACTTCTGTTATCCAGATAATCTGAAAATAGACTCATCGGAAACTTTCCTGGTGCTTGTATTTATTTGTCATTAACTTGTCCATTTAAAGTGGCATGGATTTGTAAACTGCTGCTGACAATAATATTCATTTTCAAGGATATCTACTGTACCTCTGCATAATATTAAGATCATTGCGTGTAAAATATAATTTATCATCTACCTGGTGATATTTTCTGGTTTTTTAGTTTGAAGCCACAATCCCAAAGTCTTACGTGTATATTTTTATCGGTACGGTCCAATAATGGCCTAATGAAGAAATTTTTTCAAGATTGTTTAAAGTGTATCTAGGTATACTATATGATTACTAGTTAAAATTTATAGATTATATATGAATATTTGTGCTCTTTACTGGCAGTACGAGCTAAGACTGCATAAAATGGCAACTCATTTAGTCTTTAAAGATATTACACAATAACCCCAATAATTAATTATAACATACTACATGGTTATTGATTTTTGGGCTATATCATTTAACAATGTATATTCTGTCTCAAAATATATTTTAATGAACTATCTCTGGAAAATGGTGTGGAGCAGTGACTATGTTTTTCAATCGTCAACTAGTTCATTGCATCAACTAGTTCAATCGTCAACTAGTTCATTGCATCAACTAGTTCAATCGTCAACTAGTTAATTGCATCAACTAGTTCAATCGTCAACTAGTTCATTGCATCAACTAGTTCAATCGTCAACTAGTTCATTGCAACTAGTTCATCAACTAGTTCATTGCATTAATATGGATTTTAAAAATGAATTGATCACCACAGGATATTTCCAAGCTTATATATGCATTTTGGCATTCAATAAACTTTCTTCCGTCAAGATAACGATTTGGAATCAGTTTAAAGGAATACTTTTGTTATATAAAAGTGTTATGACATCAATCCTTTCTGGAACGACTTTGCGCTAACGGAAAAGTCAAAATGAGTGCATAGCATTTAGTATGTTTATTATTTCAATACTTCTTTTTCCTCTATTTTAGCGTAGAAATACCCGTAGTGTATTATTTACTAATATTTCAACTTTTTCAAATTCATTGTACCCCGCTTTATTCATTCGCCTTTTACTAAACATTTTTACCCTTGTCTAAACGCTGAGAGGGCTCATGGAGTGCACATTTCAAATATAAAATTGGAGTTTAAATTCTTTGCAAAATAAATGACATTTGTAGCAGCTTAAGCCGGCAGGCATTGACTTAATTTTGCATTTAAAATTGTTGAAAACCATTCGCATTTACCAACGGTTGGCACTTTCGTCTGCGCCAGTGTGTTTTTCGCTTTTAGAAGGAACCCGTTCGTGGCTGTAAACCCGAACACCGAGGTAGAACTTTAATGAATTCCCGCCTGTCATCTCATCTATTGCTGCTCTAAACAGCAGAGAAACACAACTTCTTGCTGGATTTACTCTAGCAAAGCATAAGTGGGTAAATTCAACAGTGTAGTACCGTGCTTTCTCACTTAATGCTATCATCAAGCCTCTTGCGAAGCTGGTAACTCTTGGTTGAAACGCTCTGTGCGAAAAAACACCCCTAGCATTATCACAACCTAGAATAGTTCATAAAACACCGAATAGAATAGGTGGCCGTTACACTTCGGCAAAAAATCTGATAACGTGAATCGCCTAACAAAATGACTGTATTTAGATAATGTTTAATTTCTTGCATGCATTTTTGTAAATTGTATAGAATACCAATTTGCATGAATTAGATTGAAATCCTGAAAGATTTTGTATTTTATGGAGAAACAAAGTCTCTTTATTTGTGGAATATTGATTATATTATTTAATATATTAAGACCATGTCTGATTAACTAACGTTAACGTTAGCGTTAGATTTATTGGGCAAACGTGTACTTGAAAAATTACTCTGGGAAACATTGCTGTTTCTGAATTAAAATGAAGTATTTTGACCTCCAGCTGAATAATTCATTTTTAATTAGCTAGGATTATTTTTCAAATAAAAATAGTTAAATACTTTACATCAAGGAGCTTGCATGAAAGATATGCTGATATAAAGTTAGCTTTCTTCCAGTGTAATAAGTATTGAAGATTGAGTTCTTTCTGCTTGACTTGAGGCACTAGTCTTACTTATTTATTCCTAAGTCTTAATATGATGAATCATTTGGTACTTCAGAAGTAAATGAGGTACTTGAGCCTGCTTGCTATGAAATACGGCTTACACTGCGTTTGTTTGAATAGAGAAGTGGTTCATAAACTGGATCTATTTTATATTGCCAAGTGTCCTCATTGCTTAGGCTTTCTGTGTAAAGTGCGGGTACTCATATTAATACTTGGTTGCATATGTAGTCCTAGATTAGTTTTCTTATAAAAAAGGTGATATGCCTGTTAAACAATGATCTTTCCGTATACACTATGGGAGAGGGCTCTAAAATTTTAGTAGCAGAATTAAAGAAGAAAATGATCTAATTACTTTAAAATGATTAATCCTAATTAGAAAAGTTCAATTGCTGTCATTACACCGCACCTCAAAAGCGATTACGCTGGAATTTGCACCGAAAGTTTTTAGATGCGAAGAAGACTTAGATTCTGGAGATACTTAAAATATTCCAAATATCTCATAAACAGAGTTATATCCATAAAGTCAATTATTTATTTCTCCTTTTGCTAAATTGTGTTATGTTCTTTTTACTATTTTTAATTTTATTTAACGAAGTAATATGAAAATGAAGATTTGCACTTCATTTGTGAAGTTTAAAGGCAAAGTTGCTACTCTTTCCAAAATAGGTTCCTATTTTTGTCAGCTGACAGACAAAAATGTTTCAGCCAAGTGTGGTGTAACGAAGGTACCCATGCGACTTTAATTTTTTTCAGCAATTGATTGGAAGGAGAGTTATGCTAGCAGGTGCAAAATGGACTCATTGGGTTCGCTATTTTTTACAATAATGCTTGATTTTATGCAATATCCATACTTTTATAGCGTTATAACAAAAGTATAGTTATTTATCAGTTTTAGACTTTTATCAAATCAATCGAACGGAAAGTGAGAGTGCATTTTACCTCAACTTAATGTGCATTACCTCGCTGAAAAACTTCAACGTCGTCTGCTGGAATAATCATATTCATTTCAAGGGGTCAAAAAGTGATCAGATGTGAGTCTTAGGGGATATAAAAGTCGAAGGTTTCGCTTTCCTGGGTAATACCCATGCGGCGGCTATAAAAAAGAATTAAAGACTCCGGAGGGGCAAAAAAACGCGTTTGGTAGGAGAGAGTGGACCCAGTGGTGGATTTTCCTGGGTACCTTCGTGAAGTGGAGGTGAGCACAAAAAGGAAGCAGATAGGGCTTAAAAATGCGTACCCAAATTTTTGGTTTGTTCCAATTCATTATACTACAATTTATTCGATTATTCAGTATATGAATATAGTAAGTTCTACAGAGGTTAGGCACTGTATTGATCCATTGGCATCAAATATGTATAATTGCTTATAATTCCTGGGTAGTCACTGCATAAAGCTTTGGCTACGAGTCTTAGGTCTTCAGCCATGAAAAATTTAAAGAGAATTGAAAAAGAGAATAGACGATGAAAAGTCGAAACTGAAATAAGTTCTGACGGGAAATTATAGTGTGTCGCTTTGGTTTGGTTATATTTATTAGAGGTATGTGGAGTTAATGTCAATCAGCCGGGATGTGAATCTCTATTTTACGTTCCTGTCTCCTTTAAAAATACTTATAGGGAGGGGTTGAAGGATGCCAATCTTGTCACTCTGAAACTTTTTCTAAATTCTTCAAGTACATATAATGTTCAGACTAGAGAATAATCTCCTTATCTCCAGCAACTTTCAACCTAATACTTGCACTTGCTGTATAACACTGGTGATTCGCTGCTAGTACTTTTTACAGAGGGGGTGTTGCCTTCTCACTTTTATTTTCCTTAATAAGCCAGTCTGTGAATGATTCGAAGCGATGACGGTGCACTCGAGATGTAGCCAGATTGTAGTGAAAAAACGCTATAATTTTACTTAATCATTTGAATACTTGTCTATTATTTGCTTGAGAATTGAATTGGATACGGAGCTAAAAGAGAGGCATAACTTATCGCTCTCTGCTTTTATGTGGCTAGATTTTCTTGCAAAGTGATTTGCTTGTTATGCTGTAGCACTGAATTTATTTGTGCATATACGTGTTATTTTTGCATTGAAATGCAGGATTTAAGTTTAGGCTTATAAGAATCTAAGAAATGGTTGAAAATTAATTGAAAAATGCAAGACTTAAATACATTCTTTAATGAATATACGGCTAGCTATATGGGTAGGAAATCCATAAAAAACACATTTTCATCTAGTTGAAAAAATCAGCTTTACATTTATAATCATTGATGAAAGAATGAAAAAATCAATATTAGGGTCAATTATATGTGGGATAACTAATTTTTTTAAACTATCATTAAAATTATAATTTTTCTGATGTATTTTCTCTCATGCTTGTTTATACTTTTCTTTGTGTAATATTTTCAAATAGTTGCCAATTGTGGAAATTATTAAATAATTATCATGTCGTAAATGTTGGAAAGTCTACGTATAATAAACTGACAAGTCTATAATTTAGTATAATATTCATTTTAAGTATGCCTAGTCTATATTTTTTCAAATGTAATTCCTTGGCCCTAAACCTTTTGTAAGTTGGCTGATACTGTTCCTCAAATTCGCTAAAAGACTAGATAGCATTCACTGCCCACTGTAAGGCTTACCTATTTTCCTTCGTAAAGTGGAGGAAGGAATAAGACCCACATGGTATGAGAAGGGTGGTTGAATGTTTTGTCGACGGGACGGAGCCTGTCGGTCAACTCTGGAAGAAAAGGACGCACGTTGAAGTGTATAAGACCCGCAGATGGATGAGAGAGAAAGGAGGAGAGAGAGAAAGAGAGAAAGAAGAGAAAGGGGGTCGAAGCACAGCGGAGCGGAAAAGTGCGTAAAAGCTGTGCGGGAAGGGAAAAAAAACGGAAGAGGACGCGCACACAAAAAAGGCGGAGAAGAAATTTGGGCATTTTTCCGCCATGACACGTGAGGAAGGGAAAAAGGAAATGGTATTCGGAGTTTTTAAAGTAATTTTTCCGTTGCGGCTTTTTGTTAAATCATCCTCACTTCCCACCAGAACCTTCGTCCTTCCCTTGCCCTCCTCAGTATTACCGTTCGTCCTGGACGAAACACGTGGGAAAAAAAGTGTGCACCATGTGTTTTACATTTTTTTCCTGCCATCTCTAGCTTTTTTTTCCTTGCCTACGGAGAAATCTTCCACCTACTCTCCTTCCCTTGTCTCCGAGTGGATGCCTTTAATGGCTCTGGGTGTATAAGTGTGTGTTTACTTTCAGGGTTTTGTGGGTGCAAGAAAATAAAATACAGCGAGTATTTTTCTGCTAAAAGGCTTTTCGTGAATCACTTTCTGCGAGAGGCTGTTTTTTAAATGATTGATTTTTTAAAGCTAGCTTCATCGTTGTTTTGTTGATCCACTCTTTTAAATATGAAGGAGGCGTAGTTTTTACTCGGCTGAGATTAAAACGCTATTAAAAACTTCTGATAAAAAGTAGCAAAAAAGTATGCATTATTTTTGACTACCATATATCCTGTATTTCCATTTAATCCCTGAATATGAAGGATCTATACGTACAAAAGGCAACACATGATGCAGTATTGTTCTATCTAAAAAGTTGCTCCTTAATATCTAGCTAAAAAATTATTTACAATTTATTTTTATGGCAAAACTTGGCCCACCACAGATGATATTAAAGACTTTTCGGGTTCTCTTCCACGTGTTTCCATTGTCGAAGACGACAGTTTCGACAGCGTTGCAGCTGTCTTCTTCAGGTCAGAAGTGACGATGCAGAGTGGCCTACTGCGTAAGCAGCTTTGTTATCAGAGAATGTCCCAAAAGAAGGGGACTTATGCTCTGTGGCTTTGTCTTGGCTCACCCAGCCAGTTATATGGTCAGAACATTCACAGTTCTCGCATATTTATCCCACGGACTTGTTTTATTACTCGCCAGGTCCCTTATCAATTTTATCACTTTTTTTTACTTTATTGCAATAATTACTGGCTTGTTCTTTGATTACTTGCCGTACATCTTTTATATTTGTTGTCCTGTATATGTCGTGGTTTGTGGAGTATTTTATTTTGAAAATCGATCTAATGGAATTACTCTCCATTACTTCAGTTTTCTTGATATTTGCCTCAGTCAGTAATCCTGCCCATGCCGGCGTTACATGCAGGACAATGGGTCTGATATGTCTCGTATATTGTTTTTTTTTGTTGGTATCTGGTACAGAGCTTCTTTATATAGGCGAGAGACCTGCTCTGACTCCAATTGCTTTTTTGATAATGTTTTCCGTATGTGCTTTAAATGCTAATTTTTTGTCAATGGTGACCCCAAGATATTTGGCCCCGTCAGTCCAGTCTATATTGTGGTTCTTCATGGTCAGGCAGCGGCACCGAGGTGTTTCAATTTGGGCCTTGTAAATAAAATAGACTGCGTCTTCCCTGGATTGATTTTAATTAGCCGTTTTTCATACCATTTTATGGCTTCGCTCTTTATTATTTTTGCTCTTTGCTAATATGGCTGCGTCATCTGCATATAGGGCTATTCTCATGCGCCATTCACTGTCGTCTTTTGGAAAATCAGATGTGAAAATGTTAAATAATAATGACCCGTATATAGACCCTTGAGGTACACCAGCTGTCATCCTCTTTGAGTTGCTGACCTTATGTCCCCATTTTACATTAAAATCTCTTTCTCTTAAATAAGAGAGTGTCCATTTTAAAGCCCATTTTGGGAACCCAAGTTGCTCCATTTTATAAAGAAGTCCGTCATGCCAGACTTTTTCAAAGGCTTTCGAAATATCTAGAAAGATTCCTGTCATCATTTGCTTTTTATTTTAGCCGTCATTGATAAAATCAATCACCCGGTGAATCTGTTGGCTTGTCGAGTGGTGTTGTCGGAACCCAAACTGTTCCTCGGGGATTATGCTTCGTTCATCGGCAATGCTCAGTATTTTTGGGACTATCGCCCTCTCTAACAATTTTCCCAGGTTCGAAAGGAGCGATAAGGGGCTAAGATCTTGTGGTTTTAGATTTTTACCCCCTTTTTACGGGATGCATTTAATTATTGCCCTTTTCCATATAGATGGGAAATTCCCAGAACAAATTCTCGCATTTGCGAGTTTTGTGATGTATTGTATTGCTGTCGGTGGAAGTCTGATTATTTCATTTGCAATGTTGTCTTCTCCGGGTGCTTTTCTATTTGGTAGCTTTTCTTTTATGATTTTAATTTCTGTGGTAGTTACTATGGGGTGATCGTGCTAATTAATGGACTCCCAATTTTCTGGGTGGAGCTCTATATCATCTGGCCTGTCGTTTAGTACGTTTGGACTAAATACTTTTTCCAGCTCATTCGCCATGTAATCGGCTTTGTCTTTAAATGTGTACAAGATGGTACTTTAGGTGGTCCTTGGCCTTGCTGAGGATGTCTGAGGTTTTCTGGACGCAGTTGAAACGGGTGACGACGTTGTGTTTTGCAAGTACTCTGGCTAGCCGAGTCCTTCTTCAGGCAAGACCACCCAAGCCTAACGTCAACAAAAAATAAAAAGAGGCCTTAAGATGACTAAATGAAAGCTGCGGCCTGCTCATCCTTTCGGCGGACAAGGGAAACGAGACATTCGTCATGAAGAAGGACGATTACAATGAAAAGATCACAAAACTAATAACGGTGGACACGTACAGCGAGCTGAAGTCCGACCCCACAGGCAAAATCCAACGTGAAACGACCATTCCGGAGAAAGACAGACGCTGGCTGATAGTGCCCGCACCAAAACCACTGCGACTATATGGACTTCCAAAGGTGCACAAAACTGGAGTTGCTGCGCCCGATTGTCAGTGCCATCGACTCCCCTACTCACAAATTAGGAAGACATCTAGCAAGCGCATTGTTTCCTTATTCTGGGAAAACATCCACCTTCGTCAAGAACTCTGCGCACTTCATTTATATACTTAAAAACGTGGGAGTGAACAAGGATGATTTACTCGTGAGCCTGGACGTGGAATCACTGTTCACCGACATTCCAATAGATGGAGCCATCGCTACTATCAAGGCGCTGACGAACAAAGGACTGCCCGAGGACTTCCTTAAATTGGTGGGTTTCTGTCTCCAGAACTTATGCTTTCAATGGAATGTCAAATTCTACATACAATTGGAAGGCACGGCCATGGGCTCCCTCCTATCGCCTGTGGTCGCCAACCTTTCCATGGAGGACTTCGAACGAGAGGCTCTGGCATCCTGTCCGAAAAAACCCAAACTCTTCGTGAGACATGTGGATGACACATTTATCATTTGGCAGCACGGGGAGGAGGAGCTGAACAACTTCTTAAAGCACATGAATAACCAAAGACCTTCTACCCGCTTTACGATGGAAATGGAAGAAAATAATTGCCCTCCTTTTCTCGACGTTTTGGTCTCGGAAAAAGAAGACGGCACGCGTGGACACTCAGTGTACTGAAAGATCACCCACACGGACCGATACCTACATGCAGACTTGCACCACCACGCGCATCAGAAAGCAGGAGTTTTGAAAACTTTATTTCATTGAGCACGCGTAATATCTAACATATCTTCCTTCGACCAAGAAAAATCCCACCTATGCCGTGCATTCCGTAAGAATGGATACCAGCCTGAAGTTATCCGGAAGATAACGAGAAAAACGGAAGACGCTATGGACCATAAAAGGGCCCCCAAGATAAGCCAAAACCTGCAGCCTTCGCTGTCATTCCATATGTTGCCGGCACCAGTGAGAAGATAGCCAGAGTACTTGCAAAACACAACGTCGTCACCCGTTTCAACTGCGTCCAGAAAACCTCAGACATCCTCTGCAAGGCCAAGGACCGCCTACCAGATAATATAAAAGAAGGTGTCTACCAGGTGAAGTGCGAATGCGGGAAATCCTACAACGAACAGACATCGAGAGCTCTTAAATGCCGCCTGAGAGTGCACCAAAGAGATATAAAGAATAGGCAGCTACGCAAATCAGCTCTGGCCGAACTTACCTGGAGTGGACCTTGTCACAATATGAATTTCGAGGAAGCAAAATTAATAGCAAAAGAGAACCGTTACTTCCCCAGACTCATCAGGGAGGCCATCGAAATCGTAAAAACACCCGAAAACATCAACAGAAAAGATGGTTACACTCTCTCCTACGCGTGGAAGAGAATTTTCGTAAAGGAAAAGAAAGCGACCAATGACAGCGCACCAGACTGAATTGGCGGGAAAACGACCGGCTATATAAGATGGTCACATTCACACGCAGTGTCACTTCTGACCTGAAGAAGTCAGCTACAACGCTGTCGAAACTGTCGTCTTTGACAATGGAAACACGCGGAAGAGAACCCGAAAAGTCTTCAATATCATATGAACGAGTCCTCGGAAGCCTTCGAGTTCATATTGGCCCACCGCATTCTGAATATGCATTTTGTGGCGCACAAAACAGTTGTGTTTGTATATAGTTTAATTACTAAATGCCGAAATCTAAAATAAAGCCAAAGCAGCTGGGCTAATTAAAAATCTCTTGAACAAATGATAGAATAATTGTAACAATTGTTCTGGAAAGTGATGAATAAGTGTGTGAAAGCTAAACCCTTTTTAATATTTAATTTCTGCCACCAATGAATCTTAATTCTTTACCATTTTCCGTATGCAGATATCATTCAAATGTTATCTGTGATGTCAAATGTGATCCACGTGGTTCTTTTTATAGTAGCTATATTTATTCAAGTAAACATAAAGCAAACAAAAACTATTAAAACAAGCTTTAGCAGGGGGTTATCGTTGGCAATACTGTGCTAGGTAAAATTGCAATCCTCACATGTTTTCTGGAAGAAAGGCTTTATCAGCTAAATTATGCTGTGTGGCTGTGAAGAAAATAACGTTCACAATATTCCTAGGAGAGCAGTAAGTATTATATTTTCCATGGTCTTTCAAGTCTTGTTGTTAGTTTTTACTGGAATTTCCGGCCGAAAATGTTCCCATTAATTATCACTGAATTTTGTCACACATACCGTTACACTCTTCACAATTCACCTCTTGTCTACAATGCTGATCGTTTTCATTGCTTGCAACTCATATACTCATCTTCTTCCTTGGATATCCAGCGCTCAAGAAAAGCTTTATTAAGATACTCTTCAAGATAACGCGATTCTCACACGATCTCTATAAGCGAACAAAGTACCTTTATTCGTTTGGGTGCTATGTATTGTTCATTCTCACATTATATCCAAGAGTTGTCGTTTAGTGTAAATAGTATCACCTTTAGAACTAATTCTCACTGACCCATCTGTAAACGAATGCATGTTTGGCTGCATAATTAAGTTATTATCGTACATAAGTTATTGTTAAATACATTCTTTAGTTTTGATAAGTATTCTTTGCTCTAAACTGTAGCCTAGCTCCCAAGTTTCTTTGAAAGACATTTTCACTCATATTAATAGGTTTAGGACTTGATTCTTAAAAGAAATTCTGGACGTTAATCATTATTAAACTTCTGAGATTTTGTGTAAGACTTGGCCTTTATGTTCAAATTGTTATCAGGCTCGTCTTTGTTCACCCCATCACATTTGATGGCGATATGTTTTATCTAATTTTCTTAAAGTATTTTGATAGAGAGAAATAAATAGTGATTATTTCGATTTTTCGAGATTTAGATTTTGTGAAATGATAGATGAAACACATTCAATGATAAAATTAATGCAATTAGACTATGGAAAACGTAACGCTTTGACGTCACTCACAAGTCCTGCGAAATGAAACTAGTAATTTAGTTTGAAAACGCGCAAGGAAATAATTAACGATATTTCAACACAGAATAACTCCTAGTTAAGTATTCACATTTGTAAATTCAGAGTAAAAGAAAATTTATTCTTCAAATTTCATCTTTTTTCAAGAGACAATGGTCTTGACAAAATGAATATCGAATAGGCAGTTAATATGTATACCTATGTATATTGAAACATAAATCCAAAGTGCAATAATGTTCGCGATTTGGTTATGTCAGGTCTGTTTCAAGTGTTTCACTACCTTTTTCTTCTGCCCATCATTATCATCTTCTTGGACTTCAAGGATATATTCTCGCTGAATTTTCATACTGCAATGGAGATGTCATACAGGAGGCATAATTTTCTCGCGGAATAACAAAGGAGGGATATATCATCCGCAATGAAATATACTACGTAGAATTTAATTATCTTAATTGATATTAAGTCTATGAAAATTTTACCTAAATATTGTATATGTTTGATCTCATCAGTGTCGACCTATATGTTGAGATCAGTTAAAATTCAAATTTCATTGCATACTTTGCAAATCTTATTTGTAACACAGTTTCTAATTCGTACCTTTCACTGCTGTTAAATAGCTACTTTGATACCAAAATGAAAGCAAATCTCCACGAATTACAATCCCACCTTTTCGATTACTCACATGAGAAAGAAACTGTGGAGTTACAGTTCTTTTACGATCAGCAAAGTTGCTTTGGCCCTTGACATTTCATAATTAACTTCAGTTCTGTGCGTTATGGTTGCCGCTGACGTCTTTGAGGGATTAGACAGCTTAGCACGTGCATTATGAAACACTTTTCATCAATTTTCCTCGACGGGGATTCCTTCTCCCTCTTATCTTATTCATATTTTATCCAATTGTCGTGCCTTTGCATTCTTCTTCATCTCATTAACCGCAAATAATCCCTTCTCTCCCTTCACCTTTAATTTCATCTTCCTCTTATTTTCTTCCTCGCTGACGCCTCACGGTTGTCCTGATCCCCACAAGCAACCTCTTTCTCTGTTATCCCCTTCTCGGCGAAGGCATTATAAAATAATTCCATCTTATACTCAGGGAGGTGGAAGGGAAGTTGATGCGGTAGACTTGGCGGCCCAGGTTTAAACCCCAGTGTTGGCGAGCTATTTTAATATGATACATCGTCTGCAGAACGGTTCGTTCAATTATGGACTCATTAAACGTTTTTCCTGCGATCCGGTTGTTGTTGATGCCGCGTTATCCTCCCCCTGTTTAACTCAAACCTTATCATTCATATTTCATAAAACTAGCAATTGTTCATCCTTGGCTGGTTGGGTGATTATTAGGAGAGGCGTAAGGGCTAATCTAAGTTCATTTGCGCAATTTATCGGTGTTTAGGTTCAAAACGTGAGGATATCATTGGAAAGGGATGAAAGGTTGAGGAAAACCTGAAGTCAGCAATTATCTGTTGTTCTCAATAGGGACAACGGGGATCACATTTTACGATTAACACTGTGATTTTAGCCGGTTCCTGTCCTCTTTCCACTAAACCAATTAGATACTCATTCCTTATTGTATAGATTTAAGCCGGTGCCAATCACATTACTAAGCCACTGCGACGAAATTATTTGGATGTTTTAACCATAGTACCATTCTTCCGGAAAAAAATCTTTTAGAAAATTCCTATCATAAGAATAATATCATAGTTAACTTAAGCAGCCATTATTCATCACTAAAGAAAATGTAACAAAACAGAAAGTTTATATCTCATTATTTTTCTGTAAAGTGAAAAAAATTGAGCCTCTATCCTTCTTCTGTTCCTGAATCAATCACTCTATAGCCATGTCAACCAAGTGTCCGTAATGGTATGATTTCCACATCAGATAGGTTTGGTTGGTCGTTTACCAGAGGAAACTAATGACACCCATGGTCATTTGCGTCATTTGAAAAGTGGAGGACAGGCTGTTAAGAGAAAGATAATTTAGGTAAATGGGAGAAGGGAAAACTGGCGTGGGAACTCTTAACGGAAGGAACCAAGGATTCCACAGATTTACGTTCCAGTCTACGGACGAATGATTGTACTTGGCTCGTAAATGGCTACTGCATATCACTCATCTAAGGATTGCAATCTTACGGTAGAGTAATCGTGAAATCCGGCATTCGCCCATCGGAATTGGTGGTCAGTTCTCTGTGATACCCTATCAAGTCGATCTTCTATCCTCCTATGTGTATATTATAATCATACTATAATAAATACTCTGTAGGCGTTCTCAAACATCATTCTTATCAAAGAGCGCATGCATCACTTCCATTCTCAAATGTAGTTACTCTGGTTATTTTCTCTCTTGCTTGCCATTCTCATTCTTTTCTCCAGGGCTTCCTTCTTCATGCACTTTTCCTGTCCTCGGGCGCCTCTTCTCTCTTCCCTTACTCTACCCCGCGGCAGATATCTCATTCGCGATGACGGCGATGGGGATTCTCATAATCTATTCATCCACTCCACCCCTCTTCTTACCTCTGGCAGTCTCTTCCCATCTCGGTCACGGCTGCGGGCTCCCGCCTTCACTCCCCATCCCGTCCTGCCTCGTCTATTTTATTCGTAAACCTTCCCCTTTCGCTGCTGTTTCGAGGGCCGTCATGCCAAGCCTGTCAAGATAACCTTCCCTTACTCCCGCTCCCATTTTCCCTTTCTTAATCCTTCATCTCGGTCGTCTTCATTTCTTCGCTTTCCTCATTCTCATCTCATTTCCTAGGTCACACCTTCGTTCAGTTTTTTCCCTTCCCAGAAATCTCTTCTTCCTTGCCCCCGACCATCCCTCACTACGTAATATGTCCCCGTCATTTTTGGCTTGCAACATTTTTCCTTGATTACCTTATTTGTTTAGTCACCATCTCATGATAATGGATATGTTTGAATGAACATACACGGACAGAGATATTTTCTCACCGAAATAACGGCGAATAAATATGTGGAAGTTCCTTCGATTAAAAAGTCTATTGGAATAATATTTACGAACAATTTCCAAGCCAATGGGCCGGGAGCCATGTAACCCGTGCTTCCTATTTCATGTGGTGATAATTTTAGAAGTTCTCCGGCTCGCATTTTTTCTCCAAAAAAGGTCTAGGGAATCAGAAAGTCTAAGTGTCATGCTGATCTAAGTATTGTTATGGACATCTAAGAATCGTCACGTCGTTAGATTCCTGGTCCAGTAGGTTTTTTTCTCGTTGCAAAAGTTCATTGTGTTTCTTCTTTTTTCCTCACTATCACTGATGGCTCCTCTTCGAGGCATTGAGTACATAATGAGCCATTGTAAGGTATAAAATCCATTAAAATATTTTAAGCATAAAACTAAAATTCTGAATCCCCTCCTTGTTTATATTTATCTTTCTCAGTTTTGTTTCAAGAACGAGATATCGTTAATTATTTGACATGTATATTTACTCAAAACATATTGAGGAATAAAAATAAGTACGCATAAATCAGAATTTTAAACCCTTTGGTATATTTATTCTGTGTAGACACCCATAGAAAATAGTTTTATTATAACCTTAATGAGATCCTGCTAACAGTAGCAAAATGGTATATCTCAGAGGTGAAGATCCTTACCGCAAAAGTGGATTCAATGACGTTCACTTTCGTAGAGAATTATGATTTCTCAGGGCAGAGAGGAGGTGTTGAGAAACCCTGAAATTATGGCTTCTTATCCTATTCATCTCTCCTAAAGCAATTGCCACTCTATGGTTTCTATTGTCATTTGGTATATTTTTATTCTTTTTTATATTTCGCTTCACCCCAGGGTTCTGTTTGCGTTACGCATTTTAGCTCAATCTCAGCCTAGATATACGCTCTTTCGATAATCGACTCTCTCACGTTATCTCGATACGTTTTCCCCGTACGCCTTCCCTTTTCCTATATATTTCAGGCCCACCATTCGCTTTCCCGGTGAAAGATGTGAGTTCTAGAAAGTCTGGAAACGGAAATAGGGGCACGTAGAACAAGGAAATTGAAAAAAAACGTTGGGAGTATAAAAACAAAGAGTCGTCCTGAGAAGAGACAAAAATATCACAACGTGGAGAACAAAACGTTTTCCACGGGCTACGTGTTCGAGTGTGTGGGTGGGAGCAGCGAGTGTTTCAGATTTTGGTTTGCTCGTGAGGGAGCGCCCCGGATTTGTGTAGGTGTATTGGAGAGGTGCGAGGTTGCCTCTCCTTTTGAATGCTTACCGCGTGAATCGGATGGAAACGGGAACAAAGAGAGCAAGAGCCTTACCGCACGCGTAAAGAACTGGTAGGTGGCAAAATAAAGATCCATTCAAGCGACGCGCTTGAAGTTGTTCGGAGGAGGGGACGGAGGACGATTTGAAGGAGGGTCCCATTTGACGCAGACCCGCAATGGACGAGGGGCACATTTGACGAGTGAGCGCTTGTGTATTTCACCCGCCGAAACCACCGAGTGGGGAATGGCCTAATTGTTCGCGCGATTTCATTCCCCGCCCCAATGGAAAACACGAACAAGGTTGATTTAATAGGACTTCCATCTCTCCGTCGCTGAAAACAGACTCAATGCCCTTTAGCAGACATGCCTGGGATGCTCGCCTGCGGTCACTTTTGATTCAGGGTAAAGAAAATTCCGATTAATAGCGACGAAAATTCGTTCATTTTGCATGCTTCCGAGCGAGTTTCGGTGGTACAACTCTTTGTTCCTCTGTCAAAACGATCGAATATGTCTCCTTTTGAAGCCCTGTGTATAATCCTATTTCACAGTTTGTGGTATCAACGGCTCCTTGCACTCTAATGAAAATAGGGGTCTCATTGACTACTATTTTGCCATTTAATGCCAATGCCTCCATTCATAGTTTATGTTTCTTCATTTCTAATTTTATTCCTGAGCATAAAATCGGTAACTTGACTGAGGATTTATAATATGTATGCGAGCCTTAAATGTACCCATTCATGTTTTGGGGAATGATACATTTAAATTATCTCTTGCCTTTGTAAAAAATATTTCATAAGATAGCCATGCTTACTTATTGAAACAGTTACGTAATTACTCTGTTTCATGGGACTTGGGACTTGATTTTAACTAATGCAAATAACTTTATAACCAGGAATGAAGACCACACTTCAAACATTGGAGTTTTTGACGCGCTTTGCATAACATTTCTTTAATCACTGTGTCATAAACGGCATAAAAGCTATTGTAATTTCATGAAGAAAGGTATTTAATTGTCTAAATTTAAAAAAACGCTTATAAATAATCCATGCCATCAATATTCTATGTAAGATTTAATGAGTTCAGTATTTAAATAGTACTCGATGTCCCAATATTTCTGACAACGTAGCTACAGCAACAAAAATAGCATCCATTTATAATCATTCAAACATAACATTATTAGGAGAACAGGCCTTATTCCTTTTATTCCAAATAGTATTGCTACTTGTGTTTTTTTCTAGTTTAAACGTGGACCTATTTGGCCATTAGTCATCGGAAAGTAACTCCAAGAGCTGAGTTGGCCATGATCATTTGCTTCAATTGTAATCTTATGTTCTGCATTGCAATGCGTAAACTATCAAAATAATTTTGGAAATAAAGAAGTGGATTTCAATTTAGAGCATCCTGCACGGGAAGTATTTTCGCAAAAAAAATAGTTTGCACACAAAAATGGAAAATTCATTAAAACGCCGTTTGGGGGCGTGGAACTGGAAAACGTGAATTTCAATTGCACTATGATGCAGGAATTGAGTACGAGAGTATTCTCGTACCCATGGGCCAGTGCTCACTTCCGTTGCGTCAAATCCACAGGAATAGAATTTCATGGAGCTATGTTTGTCCGCTCCTACAGTCTCTTTCATTGAATAACGCGTTGAGGCGAGGAGCAGGGAGAGAGGGATCGGTGGAGAGCGATTTTGAATTTTTTTTGTTTCTCGTTGTTCCAAAGTGCAACGGAATGTACCACTTATATAACCCACCATGTACCACCCCCAATACTAGACTCTAGAGTTTGCAGCGCGTGGAAGTATTCATTGAACGCATATTAGGTGAAAAGCTCCGGTGAAATGAAAACGGGAAAAAATTGTTGGTGGGTCCTCGACCTCGCGACCCAGTTAGTTCAGTGATACACACATAGGACACCCTTCGAACACAAAGAGACACTTCCCAACGTCCTGCGTCCCTTTGAAATGTATCCGACCTCCTTCCCCTTGGTTGGGACGATTTTTCTATCGTTCTCTCATCCCCTTCATCCAGGGAGTGGATTCTATGTACACATTCTACCCTAAGAGCCGCCACATGGGCGTTTGGTAGGAGGTTTAAGGATACCAGCCGTGTTAAGATGTAAGATATAAGGTTTTGAGAGGTGAAATGGTGACGTGTATAATGGGAGTGTATTTATTTTGGCTCACTTTTTATTGTGGTCGCTTCTTGTGCGCGGAAATAGTGAGTGTTTTTACCTATCTGTTCGGCAATGTACCTCTCTTATTTTATCTCTACTAAGACCGTTTGCAAAACATTGATTTATTGGGGTATAAAATGACAAGAACAAAAGCTAACAAAAGTGCTAAAATGGATTATATCACGATGAGTGGTGGCAACGCCAAGTTTATAATATTGGGAACTGTTACAGGTAATAGAAATCTGTGTAGACTGCCGGAAAACCTCACCGAATAGGACTTAACAGTCATACCAAGAGATGTTGTGATGCATCAAGATAATATTCACTGTGTAGCTCTGAGACACACCAGGTCTGAATTTTTTAAGCAAACTAGCTTGTGTAGCCTCCGAGGTGGGAGCCTCCTCTCTCTGGAGGCTCCCACCTTAATCCCTCTAAAAGTTCTAAGACACTATATGTACGCTCGTAGCACTTTTAAACGAAGCATGCAGCTTTTCTTTGTATTTTATTAATATTTTTGGTCAAATTTTAATGAACAAGGGCAAAAATCATGAATATATATTTATGAATTCGGATGTTCGGCATTATTGCCTAGGCCACGTTTCCTAGTTTTAAATTTCCACTTTTAGTTCACCCAGTCCTTGGCGCTTCTTCGATTAGTCTTTTCTGTTG
Source organism: Ceriagrion tenellum (assembly GCA_963169105.1). NCBI lineage: Eukaryota > Metazoa > Arthropoda > Insecta > Odonata > Coenagrionidae > Ceriagrion > Ceriagrion tenellum. The sequence continues at coordinate 34,907,974 of OY720636.1, read as the reverse complement.
TTATTGTAAATAGACGTAGTTGATCGTTGCTAACGTGAGACAGTGGTGAATATTCAATAACGATCGAGGAGTTATGAATTAACTGATGACTAGAATATATCTTGCTATTTTTTTTATCTAAGTTTTACTTTTTAAATGCTAGAGGGGAATTATCTATTACAGGAAATCAGCAAGAGATTATTGAAACGTTCATCGTGTGCCGACAACGTTTTTTTTTCGAAGAATCTGATTTTAATCGGATAGAATTAAGCCTGTTTTGCCTAAATAAATAATTCAGGATGCCATTTTTGAACAGAACGTGCTTCGTTCCAGGCTGCAAAACAGGGTATGCTTCTACGAGGGCCCAAAATAGGACACTTGGTTTGAAAAATAAGGATTTATTAAGGGCGGTAAGTACATTCCGTTTTACCTAAACTGCAATGATGGCCATTGGGAATACTCACGAAGTCACCTTGCATTGCTATTAAATTTCCGTATAGCGATATTCAAGAAGTGGTAAGAAGTTAATTGTGCATTTGTATAACTAATTTGGAGAGGAATTAAATAGATGTGTAGAACGGACGGTATTAAAAAAGTGTATAATTACGTCCCGCGTGTATTACTACATTTTTTTATCCACTGCATTATGATTAATTGTAAGTAAACACCAATGTATATTCATGGCAAAACCGGTAAGACGAGTTTATTTCCAATCTGTCAACTGTATTTATATTTGAACTTCCGTCTTTCATCACTAAGCGGAACCACTTTCCAAAAAGATGTTTGTTTAGTGGAATTCTAGACAGCGCTTTTTGGCAATGAAATCCCAATCCATAATATATGTATTCATGGGCAAAAATGCTCGCGGCGTATTCGATCTAAACAGAGCAAAGTATTATCTCTCTTTTACTTTTCATCCGAGGACCTCCTATTGTACGCTTTACAAAACCTGGTTTCTTAAATGCTATGCCGCACCTGTTTTGTATGTGTGTTCCCTACGATATATTAGAAGTTAAGGTAATTCCTCGGTATTTAACTCTACCTGAAGATTTTATGATTACTCTGCCCATTGCTTTGGTTTGGGGCGATGGCTTGAGATCTTTCCTACCACCCCGAGGAACTATATTTGAGTCCCGGCGATGGTGGACATTATTCTTTGAAATACTGAGCCCTAATTAGTTTGTACGGACATCCCCTTTCGTCGAATATGGTGTTAAAGTGAACTCTCTTTCACTAAAGGGGGATCGGGTTGGTGTGGTGGCTAGAGTACTCGCCTACCACACGGGCGGCCAGGGTTCAAATCCCTGCAGAGGAGGGTGATTTTCAGAGGAAACCTGATCTCTACGTGAGTGTCTTGTGGAGGGCACTTCAAGTGCAGTACTCCGTCTGTCGGATGAGACGTTAAACCGTGGTCCGCTTGGCGCTTTTCGTTAAGAGCAAGCTAATTCCGACGCCGGATTTCTTTCCACCCTTCCTCCCTTACGTATCCCCTATGGCACGAATGACCTTCGCTGTCAATCGCCTCCCCAAATATCCAATCCAATCCATTCATTAAACCGTTTGACACTGCGAGTGACAAAGGAAATGTCATTCTCATCTCACGAAGAGCTAAGAGATGTCTTGTTATTTTTCATCATTTTTAATTTAACCTTCTACTCATTCACCGATAATATCAATTATTTCATAATTGAGTAGGCTTTCAGTCGAATGAATAGTTTGGAATCCTTGACTTTCCATGTTAACATTTTTTATCTATTAAATACCGGTCTATGAAAGGTCAGTGAGGCATTACTATTGTCATTCAGAGCAGTTATAGAAAACCACGATGTATCGCTGCGCTGATCTTAGAACGTAAGTTCTCTAGTAGAAATTGCAATCCGTTGATGGATGAAATAATTCCGGCATCAATTTACTATCTTCATCCACCTCTATCCACAGAATAGTTCTTCCCTGAGGACACTCTCCATCTACTCTTCTAGGTGAATATGATCGATTTTGTTGGGTTTTTCTAGAAAAAATCATTAATAATCATCATGCACAACATTGGCTTTGATGCAGTTCCCCCTGTTTTCAAATAATCGCCAAGTTTCATTCTCATTATTAAATCCTTATATTTTTTAAGTTTATATTCTATTATTGATCTTTCTATGTAGATAACAAGTTTTGTTTGATGTCCCTTCTATGTTAGTTACTTAGAGGTTGTTATTTCTATTATCATCGTTGGCAATCCATTCCTGAGTTCGGTTAATTGCGGCTCTCCATTCAGTTGTACCCCTTTTGACTCCTCGTGTAGCCCATATGCTTAATGCACCTTTATATCTTGTCTAAGCTTTGCTCCTTAGTCATCCTTATGGGGTGTTAACGTGTCTTGCATACCTATCGACCTATCGTATTCCAAAGAGCAGCCTCTTCATTTTCAAATGGTCTTCGAAAAATTGGCCGGATGGTTCTCCTTTTCATTTCTTAGGCTTATGTCATCGTTTCTGATCAAAACGTACAATCGATCTTCTTCCACACCTCGCGTCAAGTTTTAAAAGACTCTTTCATCTCCCATTATTGCTCTCCAATGCTCCATTTCTCTGCTCCATAGACTGTAAAACTCCTCACAAAGATTCCCATGCTCTGCTTTCATGTCGATTATCCTATAATTACTACAGTTCCTATCGGTTATCCTACATAATTTTTTTTTTCACAACCAGGCTGATAAATTTCTTTTTCGTCGTTTTCATTATCGAATAACGAATCTCCCAAAAAACTTATTTAAAATATTAAAAGGACTCTTGAGTCCTTTGCTACATCATGAGTGATACCAAACCCAAACTGTCATCTATAAGGACGACGATAGAGACATTATCTTGCCACCTGTCCAGATTTTACCTCATCTCTTGGGCTCAATATTTCTATCATATGCCTATCAACCTATATGATTGGAAAAATATCTATTCGCTATTTACGTATTGGACCCTTTTGCGTCTAATCCGGAGACTTGTTGGGAAAAAACAAGCGTAGTTTTTCGGCTATCAAAACGCAAAGCTGTTAAAACCCCACATTAGCGAGTAGGTATGAGGGATCAACTCCTTGTCTCGGAAAATTTCGTCCTGACGCAAGCACGGCACCAGCAGTCGCTTTCCCATAATTGTGTTGGAGTGGAACTTCTCCCACCAATCCATCCGGCCGCCCACAGTCCAACGTCAAACCACCCCCCTTCCCACCTTTCTTAACCCCAAAACGCCCACATTCACAGTCCATCCTCTCACCCCCTCTACTCCCTCCTCCATCCACGTAGTCCTCCGTCAAATCGCCCCACCAACCCATAGGTTAACGGCCTTTCTCTTCACAAAGCCGCGAAGATTACATTTTGGCCGCCCACGCGCTCGCGCGGGAGGGAGACCGCCGGCTGCCCACCCCTCTACATTCCTCCCTTCTCGGGTCGTCTACGTAGCACCCAAATTTCCCCTCTGTGTGCCGAAGCCCCTCCCCTCAGGCCCCTTGTGGATAAGAGCGGCGTTATACGGTGAAATAGACACTGTCATCAAGGCTCGCTGTCGGTTCTCTCCAGGACGGAAAAGGGGAAAAATATGCATATAAAGTAAAAATTTCCCTTTCGGCGTGATCCCCTTTTTTTCACCGCCGCAGCGTGACTTTATTTTGGCCGAGGACTAGGTCGGCGTATACGATACAGTATTTGCTACACATGCGAAGTACCGGGATTGTATCCTGGCAGTTGCGGGAACATTTGTTGAATAATAGGAAGCGTAGCACACAGATAATCGGATGGAACTTCCCTTCATCCATCCCCTCTTCCGTAATCCCTTCCAACCAGACTAGCATTTTTTTGAAATACAGTGATCATGAAACCATTCCCATCGCCTTATTTTTTCATACTTGGAGCCTTAATAATTATTGCAGTTTCTTCTATTATAGATCAAATTGTATTAGTTTTGATCATTGTTTTTATGTATTATCCTCTATAAAATAATGATTTTCTTTCAAATTTCTTGTTTTTGTCACATATTTTTAGCGCATATGACCATAACTCAGAATATCTGGAAAATAGAAACTTCACGTAAGCGTATCTTACCAAAGTTGTGGACGTTTCATCTTTCCCCAACTATTAAAATCACTTTGGCAAAATACATCCTCGCCTTTCCTTCGTCTTTTTTATTATTATATCGTACAATTGGCATATCTTTGATTGATAGAAATAATGTCTAATTTATAGGTGGAAAATTTAACGAAGGGATGGCTTAGAGATCGTCCCTCTTGACTATGAGGTACGTAATTTAGGAAGAAAATACTTTTCATTTTTTCAGTTTTCCATGCTGTTCTTGTACAGCGTAACCGAACTATTTATCTTCTTCTCTCAAAGGCTAATCCTCCATCCTTATTCCCCGTTCTGTATGTATCGCACTTTACGTTTAAGTATACATTTGAATTTATGATGATAATTAAGTCCAAGCCAGTTAGTCTAGTGAAAAAAGTGTGTACAAAACCTAGCTTTTTATTTCTAAAATATAGCGCAATTCCACGAAGAGATACTGCCTCCTAAAACCATTATATGAGGTTGATTCTGATTAATGAATTAGAAGAAATTGGTATGAAAACTTAATAAAAATCATCCCGCGAAATCCCATATCATGGGTCTGATCATAAAGACGCTTCCAACTCCTTTGCATGATACAATTTTTTTCATTTGATGCTTCAACTCGAGATCCTTTCTCTCTCGGTACGTCTCCGACTTGAACAAGTCGGTGTTTCTCGAAATAAATTTCCTTTCTCCCTCCTGATTCAACCCAACTCCTTATCCGGGAATGCATTTCTCGGCTTTCGTCGCACTTTTGTGCGTCTTTCCTTCCCATTTCTGAGCGCGTTTTACCACTTGATTTCAGTCCCGCATAACGTATGGATCCTTGAGGGAGCATTTTAGTCTCGAGGCCATCAGCTCAAAAAAGAATTCTTTCCTCGATAATCCGCGAAATTTTTCTTGGCATTCCGGTGATTGCTTTTGTCCCGGAGAGTTTTGGCCTGCTTTTTAGAGTCCGCTTTGGTTTCGGTATAAATAAAGATTTAACTTCGGGATATTTACCCCTAGAATGTTCTCATTTCTTAAAATCGTTTTAAATAAACCATCTCTTATTCGGAGAGACCTTTCCGATGCTGAAATTATTAAAAATAATGGTAGACTTTATAGCACTTTTTCATTTTATATAATCAGCACATAGTTTCTTTGTATGAATTATAATGCCCTTCCTTTCTTGACATTAAAATATTCTATAGGAGGTTTGGTTATTATTGCATCTTACCTCATGTTAATGGATTTCTCAACGATATATATTTAGAAATTAATTTCTACCGAGATAATTTAACTTTTTATACCTTTTATTTTCGTTTTTTTATTCTAAAGCAAAATATACACCACCATTATTTCACTTCAAAGAAAACATACTAACTCGAAGATTTCAATGAATCTTATTCATTAATTATTTAGTTGTAGTCATTAGATATGAACGGTAAAGAAGGATCGGTCAAATTTGTTGGGAACATATCTTCGAAGTGAAATGTTTATGTAAAACATCGATTTCTCAGCCGGAAATATATTTTCCCAATTTAATTGTTCTGGACCACCTGACAAATGTTCGTCCCTCTGTAACTCTTTTACAGACTTCTTAGTTTTCAAATTCCGGGAAGCGAAAATATTTTTTATGCTACGTGATTTTTTGGCCTGACCTTTCCTGATAGTTTCCACATGTTATCTCATGCAATCATGAATCAATATGAGTTTAAGTAACTTCAATTGAAGAGGAACTTTCTCCTTTTTTCAAAAATTAATGCTGGAATAGCATGGCTTAAGATCAATTATAATATTATTAGCCTCTATAAAATCGAAAAAACCTTAAATGAAATTGAAAAGCCTCATCCAAAGAAAGATTTCTTTCAAAAACTCGTTGTGATGCCGAACTGATATCAAAAGAACCCTTAGCTTTCAAGGTAGAAACCTCCGAAAAATATATAATGGCATTCACCCTTTTCCATGTTTTTTCCTTAGCTCATTTGCGCTTTACTTCAACATTTTATGATTTACTACGACAACTTAACATTGAATATAACATGAGAATTTAGAAGTCAGTAATTTGTTTTATGTTAAAAAATCACCGTTGTGGCTGCCTCCGAGAGCGAAAGTGACATTTAATCGTCTCCAGTATTTACTTTCGATAGCTGCGCAAAGAGATCTTATATCCTACCCACCATCCTTTGTTGACAGAAAAAACTTATCCACTCCCGATTGAATTTAAGAAAATGGTAAAAATGACAATGAAACCGCGTATATTGGCCTCGAGCATCGTCCAAACCCCAGGAAAAATATATTATAACGAAGACTTGAGGGAAAAAAATATAAAAACGACCCAGCTCAGGGTCTCCTCACTTTGATATCCTAAAATCCAATTGAGGGGACAATTTTATCCACCAAAAAAAGAAAGGGATGGATATGGGAATCCTGAACTGCAGAAAATAAAAGTTTTAAAGGGGAGAGAAAAGAAGAAAATGGATGCTCTTAGATTATATCGATGCAACGTCGACCCGATATTATCATATGTTGAGACAATGCATCTACGGAATGTTTAAGTAAGAAATTGGATATTCATAGAAATATTTTGGCGAAGAAGCCTGCGGTGAAGTGGACAGATACTATAATTTTGGAACTTCCTGCAAGAAATAGTGATGTAAACGTGGCGAAAATAAGTGTTATGCTATTATTGAGTCATATCAAGTACAGTAGAAGATAAGAATAAATGAAAAAATAGCAATAATCTTGGATTGAAGTGAGCACCGATTTTTGTCAGGGAGAGAAGAAAGTAATAATATTGGTTGTGAACCACGCTTGACGACGTTGCTTGAAATACTTTGACTATAGTGAGATAATGTTGAGCTTAAAAGTATCACGAAGATCATATCAAATACAAAGAAAACCTATCTGGTATTCTCTTTTTTAGGCATATTTTAGCTTTGTGCTTAACCTCCCAGTTCCATTAAGTGCTTTGCATATTGCGATTATGTTCGTCTTGTTTCATTACGAAATCCGAAATTCTAAAATGATTGATTAATTTTAATTTACTTGAATCCATATCCTCTTAGAGTTTGTCTTGAATTTATTATTTACTGCTGAATCACTTCCTTGATCTTCCAAAATTTGCGAAACTACAGGATGCATGGAGAATATACCAAAATTCAATGCTTATACCTCTAAATGTCTGACTCCATCTTTCCTTTGGTGCAGCTGCGTATTATTTGCGCGTGTACAATTTAATTAAGGTAATCGGTTCTTATTTATAACTCGGTACATTCCTTAAGTAATCGTACAAGGTATGGAGTTTAAACCTTTAATTATAGGTCCAGAAAGGGTATTTAATTTATTCATATTGCCGACCTTTTCCTTAAAATATGCTACTTTTAAAATGCGAGTCTTATCACATCAACATTCCAAAGGCTTCTCTGTGATAGTTAGAATACTCTCCTTACGTAACTTAATGTGTGATTTTGTTACGTCCCTAAATATTAGGATGGTTGGCTAACATAAGGATTCTCTGACGTAGAGCGTAGCAGAGTGAAAAACTTATGTTGCACTAATAGCATAGATAACAGGAAACCCGTATTCCTAGTAATGAATTCTAAGAGCTACATGCTTTAGGAATACATTGAAAATGTGGGAATTCAGACTGAATATCCACCGAGAAGTGATACATCGAAGGTAATGTTCCTTTTTAAAGGTTTTACCATGAAATTTAAGTGAATGCATTCGACGGAAAGATTAGCTGAATGTATTCACTTAGCGACTAATTAGACGTTAGAAGTAGATTTCCTCTGCTGCATGATTGGATGAGACCATGATCTGAAGGTTCCGTATGCATTATTTACACATATATCTTAAGTCGCTTACGTTATCAGCTATAGGTCATCATTTTGTTTATTTTTATCAACTACAACCAATATTAAGCTCTTTGAAAAGTAATTTTATTTTCCTATGAAAATATATGACACAATGCATTAAAATACGTTTAATTAAGCCAGGAAAGGAATCTTTTAAGCATCAAAATTAGAAATAGATAGGTCTATTCATTTGTTTGAGGATAAACCCCTGGTCTTTTAATCATCAAGCGAAATGATTAATTCCGACGGTGATTGTTAATCGAGTTAGATATCCTTTCAAATATCAGCATCCTTCTGCTGCTTGTTGATGAATTTCAGTATTTTCCTTTCTATCTTTCTCTTAGTAGTTGTAAACAATATTTAATTATATATAGAAGAGTTCTTTTCTTTAATGTGGAATGAAAAGGTGTCATTGTAAATTTCGCCAAATCTAACCCCATATCTACACTGAGGGTTAAATTTAATTTCTTTCCAGTTTTATTTCATTGAGGATTCATACTCAGCCTGCTCATCTTATGATTTGTGCTTAGTTTTCTGTCTCTCTTGAAGGTTAGCAACACATGCTTTGAGTTAATGAAGGAGACATGTATATATATGTAACTATTTACTATTATTTCGTTCAAGTATGACATGTTTTCCATAATACCTCTTTGAAAGAAGTTTTCGCGGAGAATAACTGTCCATTGTTATTTGAGCAAATAACAGATAATTTTTATATCTCTTTGCGATTAAAGTGAGATTTACTTTCGAAATGTACATTAGTCCGTAAACGGGTAAAGTTATAAGATCAAGAATTATTGTAGTATCCATTTTCCAGTTGGGATGAGATATTCATTGAGCTCTGTGGCCAATCTGAAATGCTCAAGTCAGGATTAAGGGGAAATAATCAAGCAAATCCAAATGGCATTATTTTTTACAAATTCACAAAATGAACTTTCATTGTAAAGAATGGAATGGTCCGTTTGATTTTGTCTTTGAGGGTTCGTTGAGGCAAAGAGTGAAAGGTAGTGCGACAAAAGTGGAATGGGAAGGATAAATAGAAAGTAATTAACAAGCTGGGAGAAAGGAACGCTCTCTATTGGAATGAGACGAGGCATGAAGATGAGCTCGAATATTCTATCCCTCTCTCCTCTTTCTGTTTTCCTTTTTCCCACAACCCTTCTGTCTCTCATCTTTCTCCAGACGATAACCAGAAAAAAGATGTTCCGCGGTTTTTACTTGTTTTTATTTGGGGTCCCAAAAATAGCCCCGGAAGATGAGATCGCGCTATATTTAACAGAGGAAAGGCGTAGGTTGGTGGAAATACATAAGAGATGGAGGTAAAGGGAAGTTTGAGGATTGAATTAATAACCTCTCCTTGACGGAGAGTCCCGTGCTTTTTTAACACATCACCCCCGTACTTTAGAGGCTATCGGTCCTCCCAGCTTAGCGCTGCACTTCTTTAGGAACGGAAATGACATTATGAGTGACATTTTTGATAAGTTTCCTTAGAATGGACTCTGTTTTCGCGGGGAATAACTGTCCATTGTTATTCGAGCAAATAACAGATAATTTTTATATCTCTTTGCGATTAAAGTGAGATTTACTTTCGAAATTCACATTGAATTCCTGTAATGTACGACATGTACATCCCTGTTTTCTCACGATGGGTGTTCTTTTTTCCTTTCTTAAAACACAAAATGTATACGTGATGTCCATATTGCCGTTACCCATCCTAGAAAATTTCGTTGCTTTTCTTCTAAGAGCCCCAAGATATTGATAAAAACGAAAGGTCTGTCATGAGTAACGCTATCGCAAAAATGACCTGCAGTATTAAGTACTTCATGATATTCGTCTTCGAATCCGTAGGGATTTATGTTTAGCCTATATGTTTAATTAAAAATACTTGAATAGATTACATGCATTCCATGTATCTAAACACATAGATTCATTCCGGCATCAAGCCTAAAAGCAGCATTAGGGAGCTAAATGCTATCCGTTATTTTTATATTTCGTTAATACTTAATTTTGATTTGAAATGGTTTACCGGCTTGAGTGTAAACTATCATTACATTTGCCGAGGCTATGAAATGTTAAAAATGCACTTAATGCAAGACCTTTGATTGAACGTTTTTAGATTTTCATGGATCATTTTTTACCGCATTTCTACCTTAAACCATGACTAATTTACCTGTTAGAGAGCTATCCAAAGGTTTTAATATAACTTGAAGAATTATAAAAAGGAAAGATTGCTATAAACAACAAGTTAACAGATACGGACTCTTGTTGGTTGTGATATTTTTTATTTCATATAATGGCTATCAAAAATAGTGCCTGCCATTCTTCTGTGAATAGTTTTCAGAAATAAATAATAGAATAAAATATCGTAAATGGGTAAAGAGGAGAAAAAGAAACAAATTAAATATTTGTAAATGGCAAATGACCTAACAATGTTGCTAAATTCCCTTATACTACTTATTTACTGGCCCTGTAAATTGTTCAATGTGATTTTATATCCCTTTCCACCTAAAACTAATTTGCTGGACTTAATTTAACGTTAATGTAGCGTATTTTTTTGGTTGAATGGATAAGACAAGGCGTAATAATAGCTTTCTAATTTCAAAAGGTCGATATATTTTGATCGTCTAACCTCTTCCAAAATGAGCGTAAAATTTCAAATAAGTCTATTTGAACTGCTTTTCTGGTGTAATAGATTTTATTGGGATATTTCGGTAAACTTGGCTTAGATATTTTGTGAAATTTTCACATTTTACGGAGAAATAATTATAGTTGATACTTTTATTGCTTTGAGGGCGCTTAGGATGTGAAATTTCTAATTAATGAGGTGGTTTAACTTAGGTTCCATTGTCGTATATAATTTCGCAGGGACTAATGCTGACACCTAGTTTCTCGAAAAATTCCTTAATTTTTCAACCACCACACACATTTCTAGCAACAAAAATGATCTCATAATCATCTGTACTTCGTTTCTTCAATTGAAAGGAAAATTGAAGTGCTCACTATTATGTACCTCCAGTGAAAATATGGACTTAATGCTGTTCATATCTCGGTTTTCTTACGAACGCACAATTCCTAAAAACGCATCACTTAAATTCCAATTAATTTGCCATTTTGAGAAACTTTAATATGTTATTCAAAATTTTTCATCTTAGACTCAATTCTGTTTTTCCTCCATTATGCTTTTTTCGAAAAACTTTCTTTGTTTTATTAAAGCCATTCAAGTTACTATCTTTCCTTTCATGATTCTTTTTCTAAGGTCTTCGTTCCTCAGGCAAATCGGCGTATATTGTATTGTTTCACAAATCTCTACTCTCTGTCATGAGTTTCATTGCGGTGTGCGACATAAAGGCAAAAATTACGTTTTTAGCTTCATATATTTTAAAGCAGGTGGACCACTACAGCTTCTTCCTGTGGAATGTTAAGCTTTCTTGAAGTTTTTATCAATTCGTCAAGTTAGTCTAATCTTTACATATACTTCGCGTTTCTTGCAGTTTGCTACCTAAATATTTAAACTTCTATGGTGTTCTGATATTTAAATAAATTTTCAAATCAAAGAGTCCATTGGATATATTTAGAATACTTTAAAACACTTCACTATAGCATTGGATATTGTTTTTTATAATCGGTTGTCATATCGCTATTTTTGTATTCTGCTTGAGGAAAAATAAGATGTTATGTTTTCTGACATTCTTTAAGTATTTTAACTATGGAACCATGCTTTCCTCCAGTATACAATCGTTTCCATACGACGAAAGCATTATCATGTGGAGATATCGGTTGCTTTTTTCACTCCCTTTTGCACACGCTGTGCGTTCCACCTGGCTCTTTCATTTTATCTTCCACCGACGTGTCATACCTCTATTTTCCTTTCCCTCCTTGCCTCTTATCTCTTCAATTTTCGGGTTTTCCACTCTACTCTTTCTCCTTTCTCTCTTCTTTCTCGTCCTCGGAAGTTCTTCCCGACATCCCCACAGCCATCTCACCAATGCCAAAGAGGAAGGCTTTTTTCTCATCTCTTTCCTTCCCGATAGCGAGCACTTAAAGCGTGAGGTCTCAGGTTTCCAACATTCTTCGATCTTATTTGACTCCAAAGTTTGGGGCCCCTGCTTTTCATAAGCGATCTCTTTGCTTGCTTGGTTTTCCACCGAAGTGAAGATCCTCTTTTTCCCTCATCTTCTCATGTTTCACGTAGACTCTGCACTCAAAAATGTTTTTGCACTTCTCAGTCTTGAGAAAACTCTAATCCGTTGATACCTATATTTATATCACACCTTCAGAATGTCAATGCTTCGCTTCTCAGAGGTTTTTTCATCGTCGCACTTCCATCCAGCTTGAGTGGTCCCGATTCGTAATATCTTTTTCTAGTCGTACTGATTTATTTAAGCTTGAGCAATGGCGCGATTTACTGCGGGTACTTCACTGGGATTTTAATGTTAAAGCATCAAGGAGACGTATTTATCGAAACTGCTGCATCGAGAAAATGTCGTTATTTCTGCGGAAGACTTGTGTTTCATTCTACTCAAGAAATCCAATTGTAAACTGCGGTTGAATATTCGTCATTATCGTCCCAAAATGGAAGGAAAGTGTATAATAGATTTCTTAGCCTATGATAACTTAACCAGATTTCTGAGTTTACCCTTCCTTAAATTTTCAATTGATGCATTGCATTTTAGACCTGTGCATGCTGTCTAAAAATATCCCAATCAAATTATTAAGTATACGTTTCTTCTTTATATCTACTCATTTTTCTGTTGAAGTAGGCGTATTCAATTTTTTGACGGTTGAAAAAATTGTACATGTTTCGTATGTACATTAGCTCACCCAATTCATATTTCAGTTACAATTTAAAATGACTGTTTATCAGTGAAAGTAGTAAAATTTACTATCTCATCAATATAATCCACTATTTTCCGTTAAATTCTAAAAAATTACTCATTAAATTGAAATAAACTTATAAATGTATTGTGTGTCTTTATGTGGATAAATACCCACGCTCATAAAGTGAGTAAAGGAGACTTACTAGGTCATTTATTTTAGATTGAAATCATTTATTAGAACACATATATAATTGAGAGACTAGGAGAGACAAGTGAGAGAAGTTCCTCACCAAATTTTCTTTATTTCCTTTAACGCTTCTTTATCGGTCTTGGCCCCTATCCACCTGGCCCTTCTTCCAGCCGTTCTCTACCTCAATAAGTCCGCCAACCTCTCCCGAGTGAGTCATATTCAACTCCGCTCTTCGGCCGTTTGCGTTGGACGCTGTAAATCATTCTTCCCCAGCATTCCCTATAACACATTTGATCTGCATCCTTGGCGGAGGCCACCCGTATTCAAATCTTTAGTCTCTGCGTGACATGTGGATATCACGCCTCTTTTCATCACCGGGTGCTTGCATTCAGACGATAACACTATAGATATGAATAGTCCGTCACCATTTCTCTTCTCTTACTTTGAAATAAACCGTTTTTTTATGTTTACCTACATTTTTCTCTCATGTGTATGGCGATATAACCGACGGAGGTACAGACCGCGCTCTAAGAATGGCAGGGAACAAATTGAGCCGTAGAGAATAAAACTAGTAAAAGTCCCGTATAATATGTCCCGATATAGAATAAAAAAAGTAAAGCTAATATATACAATACGAGACCCTTAGAATTTCTTTCTACACTAAATAACTAAAGTTGACCTAGGTCGATAAAGCATGTGACAGTAATAAAAAAGAGCACTTCAGTGGACCTAAATAGAAAATGGCATAAAGCTGACTGTGACCATTCTCACTCCGGACGTCTCAATAAATGAATATATTTTTGTTGAATTTTGTGCATTTTAAAAATTGTATGTTGGCCAAAGGACCTTTTTCATTCTGGCAACTATTCATTTTATATGCTAGAAAATAAAAGTATACTGATTAGAGTTTAAATTTAGATGCCACAAATTATGAGATAATTCACTCATTATTTCTTGAGTGGTGATAAAAATGACGGGCATTTTAATTTGAATGTGTCGATTGTTTCTTTTCTTTATCCTATGAATTCTAAATTCAATCAATTATGGCCGCAGCCTAGCTCCCAACCCCCAACCTGGAGGACCAGGGTATCCCTTTTGGACTGGCTCCTACCTCACGAAGACCTGTTCGGCATAGGAGGCCCTAACAGTACCTGAGTAACCGCCAGCATAGCTCTCGAGGTTGTCAGAGTACGCAAGACCCCTCCCCCCTCCCCCCGCCACGTCAGGGCAGGGATACCTTCTGGGGGGCTTACAGAGCTTTAGTTCTTTAAAATTAAGTAAAATTAATCCGTAAACCAACTCGTTACTAACTTTGAAGAGTAATTATCATCTTTATAAGTATTTTTGATGTCAAGTATTTTGGTATGCAAATTTTGACTTAGAGTGAAATCCTCGTGCTCATAAAGTTCTCTGGCTTTATTGAACTATTCGATTGAATATATTTAAGGTAAAATCGTATTTTTTATGATAGATATGAGAAATTTCAGGACACATTATAACTCCTAGATATAAATAGATAGATGAACGCTGTATTGGGATAAAATTTAGACTAGGTAGTCCCTTCCACCGCCCTTCCCCTCTTCTAAGTCCCGCCCTCTCGCCCGCGAAAAAGAATTATTCACATTTACATAATATATTAGCTGTCGGAAATGCTTACATTTATTTATATGAACTACTAAGCGATAAAGCATAAGCATGCTAAGTCATAGCAATAATTAAGAATTTGAAAGTTTGACTTATGCTAGGAAAAGGCAAATGTTACTTGCACATCTGTGGCAAATTATACCATTCCTGGAAAATTCTTGCTCGGGATGCGGATATGTGTATCATTATCATCATTTCTATTCATTTAATCCTAAGATTGGTTGACTGTAGCCCTCCACCCTTCTCTATCAATTCTAGTCCCCTTACCTTCTGGTATCTTTCCCTATCTATTGTCTTCGTAATTTGGTCCATGGACTTATTCCTGGGTCTTCCTCTGGGGACCCCTCCCTCCATTATACCTTCAGTAATGTTCTTCCCCAAACCATTGTGTCTTAGGATTTGTCCAAACCGTACAATTCTTCCTTTCTGTATGGTATTCCATATGGCCCTTTTCTCTTCTACTTTTCTGTATACATATTTCATCATTTCTTATTTTTTCCGCCAATCTTATCTCCGCGAATATGTGCACAACCTATGAAACCTACCAAGACAATTGTCTTCATATATCAAATGAACTAAAAAAATTTTGATGGAAAATTAGAGAGAAAATAAAAAAATAAAATGCTAAATTGAAATAATGTTCTGATATTTGAAAAGGGTAGCGCAAATTAATGAATAATTCATGCTATATTAGTAAGCCTGTCCTTACTTCCCATTATTTTGACTTTCCAGCGCTCTCCATCTCATATACCGTCTAACTGTGGCAGTGCTTTAATCTCTACAGCTCCAAAACTCCTCCAAACACCTGTCTGTTAGCTACCTATATGTTTCTGGGTCAGAAAATCTGCATTAAACCAAGGGAAGCCAACTAAAGGCTCTCATTTTCCGACTCATGGGTTTGGCACTGGTCGAGTACGAAGTGATCATGGCACTTGGCCTCTGCAGCCGCCGAGCCAAGCATCATCGGTTCTCTTTCCACGACCGTGTTGTCCGGTTCTTTACCACCGCTGTGATAGCCAGTCCTATTCACCTATCCATCCCTATTCAAATGGGGTTTATATTATCATACACTTTGTTATTTGGTCTAGTCAAATCCAAGCAAGATTTGAAGAAGACTTTTGCGAGAGTATTGCATAGAAATAATAACTCCTTAGGATTTAGATAAATATCCGTTCAAGTGCTTTACTTCAAATTAGTGGTCAACTTAACAGGAGTTCTCATCAACTCTCTTCACCAGCAGTAATCAATTCTAAGAAGGGATTGTTCCTGTTAAAGTCCTTCATTATATGTCACATCAGTTTCATCCTTGATTTTCCTCATTAATTAGTTCCATTCCTTTTTTTCCATCCAATTATTTTCCCCAGAGAATTTCTATCGAAAATTAGGTCCAATATGACTAACCTTCATCAAATGGTTGTCATCAGCCATATTTACTTCATAGCGCTTCATATATGATCCTCCATTGTAATCTTGTGAAGATATTTACGTCCTGGCGACATAATAGCCAGAGTTGAGTCACCCTTTTTGTGATATATTTAGTGTTGAAGGTTTTTTCAGCATTCAATACCATCATAGCTTACGACTAACTGTGGTGTAGTGAAATAACGTTTTTTAATTTTTTGCAATGGGTTTCTTTTAGCATGGTTATACGCCATGAGTGTTTTAATGTTTCATATAACTACATATCCTCAAAAGTAACGATCATTCATGCAACAAAGTGCTTTTATTCAGGCACCTAGAGCCGCAGTTCTAGTTAAATCCATACTAATATTAATTCGTGGTTATAATGAGGCATACATAAAATTAATTGCGGTGCTACCCACGTCTAGAAAAGATGCAGAGCTTGTTAAGGAAATGTTAATGTTTGTTAAAACTCCAATGAATTTGAGAAGGATGAGCGATCTTGAGGAACTTAATTGAGAGAACACTCAGCGCGAATTATGGGAGTCGGCGTTAAAGACTCAATCCAGGGCATTTTAAGATTGTAAACGTTGTTTCATTGCTTTTTCCATGGAGCTGCTGCTATTTACTAGTGAGTAATGCATTATTTTAAAAATTATGCTGAAATATAGCCATTAAAACATTATTCACGTCGAGTAACCACTTACTGCTGTTGACTCCGTCAACGGTAGTCTGCAGAAAATTAAAGCCCGTTCCTTACTGACTTTCATGTGACTCTATGCTCCCATTGAATCCGAATAACTTGGAGTCTTTACGATTCTTCACGGAGACTAAAAGTACCAGGCTGAGTTTTAAGGGGTTAATTCTTCTGCAACTTATTTCAGTAAGCTCATCTTAGGAATTTGAAATTTACGTAGGTACATTATTTTCAAGCTATGTGTATGGGTGTTAATGGTATTTGAATTTTACAGATGAAGTCATTCACAAATAGAGTGGAAGACGAAACGTTTTGTCAATCAATATTATCCATGAATAAAGAGTTAAATCCATGTGAAAATTAATGTGGGTAAAATTTTCTCCTACAATCATGTGTTTCTACTTCATGACTAAAGATAAAATTTATTGGAAAGTGGCAAAGGAAACAAGCAAATTGCGCAGTGTGAATGCGTCATGTGCAGTGCTTGAATAAGGAGTAGGAAACTATTTTTTTTCCGTAGGGCAGCTCGAAAACTCAGCGATAGACGTATTGCCGATTCATGGCTTTTTCTCTTATATTTTCGAGAGAAAGCTGTGGAGCCAAATGGCAAGTCAAAACCTCACTTCTGTGCAATACAGTGCAATTAAGGATCTGGATATGGTGGGCGTAGTGCAGCGTCCTCGCTCAAGAAGAATATTCACTTCACGGATCATTTGTCTGCGCCAAGTATCCCATGCGTCAAGCCAGTGATCCCTTTCGCGTGTTCCCAAAGTGCGCGTCCGCGCTCAGACGCACATAAATTTCGAATCACCGGACGCTCCGTGGAAAAGCGCGATGCGATGCGGTGGCGGGTTCTTCCCGTGCCTCTTCTCTCCCTCCTTCCCCCTGCAAAATCCTCTTCCCCCTCTCCACCCCACACCCCCCCCCCTGCCGCCTCCTCTCCACGCCATGCCGCCAATCCCTCCTATCTTTCCTCACTTGTCCTCTCCATCTTCCTCCGCCTAATTCCCTCTCCAATCGACTCTCCTATTCTTCTTACGGATCCCCATCCGTCTCCATCCTTGAGTCTCATCTCTTCACCGCCTCCCACCCCCCTCTCTCTCTCTCTCTCCTCCCTTAACACCGCAAGCTCCACGAAATCCCATTGTGACCGGCTCCAGGGGTTTCTTCCTCCTCTCACTCTCTTTCTACTTTCACAATCTCTTTGTTTGAGCCTAACGCTTTCTTTTTTTTATTTTTCAACTTTGCCCACACTCACGCACACGCAAACGCTACCCTTTTTCTACCCTACTTCTACCCCACCCCTCCCTTTCCCCAATCCTCCTCTTTTCGTCCCGACCTTTTCCTAATTTGATGTTTCCCTTAACATTCCCTTTTAATCCTTAACGGGCGATTCACTCTAGTTTATTTCTTTAATCATGACCTTCTCCAAAGTTTACATGAAAAGGATTAAGGGATATTTTTTACGAGGGAACAATTCTCTTTTTTTTTGGCGCTCCCCTATAGCGCTTTCCCACCACTCTCTCATACAATTTACAAATAGCGCATGCAATCCCTAAAAACTAAGGTATCTTCAAGGTGATCGCTTGCTTGCTAAAAAGTGAGGTGAGAATTAACCTCTAAAAACACCTAACAGAAATTACACTTCAGAAGAACCTTGAAAAACTCTTTATGTTCCTTTGTGCTCATCGAATAGGATGTAAGAGAATCCTTAGGTAGCCTGAAGAACTTAGCATGAAATATATTTAAGATTCAAAAGTTTTTACATATAAAAAGAATACTCCTTTCCACGTTATTTTATCGAGGCAGAACTTAGAGATGAAATACTAAGAATGTCTGTACTGCGAGTGTGTGTCTGATATGTGTTTTCGGTTATTAAAGGATGATAGAGCTAGGTTGAGTGAGACAGGCAATGATGTGGAACAAATGACACGTATTTGGGCATATGAAAGATATGTGCATTCTTGGCTTGGCCATGTTGCGAGGATGATTCGAGATACTAAACATATTAGTGATTTTGTAAATAAACGTCGGCAGTAAACAAATTAACCCGGTGGAAGACCCGAGAAGACTTCCTCCATATTTGTGACTATATGTGGTAGAGGAGTTGATGGTAGAACTAGAAGGGGAGACTGAGAAAAACATGGGCAAGTGCAAAGGCTTGAAATAGCAAGAATATAAAGATTCTCTATAGAGCTAAAGAGCGTATATAAATAAGTCCATTAATGGAAATGAAGCAAAATAAGGATTTTATAATGCCGTATTGAAGAGGTAGTTAGATAGTAGAAGAGTTTGAACAGAGCGAATCTCCTAGAC
The DNA here is from genome assembly GCA_963169105.1 of Ceriagrion tenellum. Taxonomy (NCBI): domain Eukaryota; kingdom Metazoa; phylum Arthropoda; class Insecta; order Odonata; family Coenagrionidae; genus Ceriagrion; species Ceriagrion tenellum. Next base: position 34,889,004 of record OY720636.1, on the reverse strand, counting down.
CTCACAACTATAGGTCGTCTCAATAGGCTGTACCTATCCAGGCCCTTTAACCATTGTCTGCTGCAGATTTTTTTTTTCTTTTCTATTTCGGGAATATCTCCCTCTTCAGATATTTTCTCGCACACTTACTACCTATAGTGAACAATATGCCCTTCTTTCGAGCATCGCACAAATCCTTTCCTCAAAGGCGAGCGAAAGACCTAAATTCAATACAATTCCACTCTCTTCTAACATTATAGCTTCTTTTGCTGCTTTCAGAATGCTATCACCACTTTCAACTGTTTCTCGCACGTCTCCCTAACTTAAACACTCTAATTTATTCCTCTAAGTTACTCCTGTTCATATTACATATCTTTATGTACATTTTTCCTCTACCATTTGTTTTGCTTCAACCCACGTCAGAATATCATCTGGAGAGCCTTAAACCTACGTTCGACGTTGAGTGAAATGTCAGGTCTGTGCACATTTTTGCGCCTGTACCATGAATTCTTTGCAATATCTGTCCTTTTTTACGTCCATCTTTTTGCACAAACTATATGGCTTATATAATTAACATTTATATATTTTCTCAGATTGACTAAAAATCCATTTTTCCGTAGTTTTTTCATAGATATTTTAATTGTTCTCCTGGCTCTTTATTCTCATTATTTGTTAATCATCCATCTTTGCTTCACATCTAATCGCTTGAATAAGTTTGTTTACCAAGCCTCACACCAATAAAGTAAGACATATTGTGGTCCTTATAGCAGGGCCGTACTGGAGAGAGTGTTTGAATGGAGCTATTTTCCTAACAGCCAATAGGTACGAAAATTTGGGTGCTCGACTAATAAATATTTAGAAATCACCGGAAATTAAATACTCAACTAATTGAAAATAGACATTTCTTGTTAAAAATATTTCTATATATGTTTTAACACATTACTGAGCAACCAAACCTTCATACATTTTACATTTATACCTTACAAAATAATAGGATCGCCCAAAAGATTTAAAGGAAGCGTGAGACACTCTGCGAATACTTTATTTACTGAGATAAGAGGTTGGGCTGATAAATATAATGACCGGAAAAAGCTGAATTATTTGTTTTGGATGACCTTTCCGATAGAAAATTGCTCTCCTCTGAAATCTTTTCGCGTGTTTTTTCCCCCGTTTACCCCACGTCTCTAGTGTGTCAACAACTACGTCTTCCACGGCCGTTCGCCCTTCTCCCTGTCTGCTCCGCTCACAGCATACATTTGTCCTCTCTCCCATCATCCCATCGTAAACACGCGTCTTCATCCCCCTTCTCTTACTTATCTCTCTCTTCCTGCCTCCCTTGTCTAACCTCATCCTCATAGTCTTCCGCCAGCTCGTCTAAGCGTCACTCCGCTTGCTCCGCCCGTCTTACTCCGGTCTCCACCCGTCCATCCACTGGCTCAACACCACCGCCCCTCCAGATTTCAATCTCTTCGGAAATTCCCCGAGTTTTTTTATATAGCCCAGAGTTTATGCCCCCTTTTTTCCTTCCCTCATATTTTTATGTACGGACGCATGAACTGAAAAGACAAGACCGTTCCCAGTCTCCCTTGCCACCCGATGTCGCCCGTTCCCCTTAGCAACTCGCCACATACGGGTGCGGCATAACTGTGACGCGGGTGGCGCATTACGTCATGGCCGTTGTAGGGCGAAGTTTCGCGTCCAAAAGAACGGATAGTTGCGTCGGTCATCGCATGGGAGGAAAGCCTCTTCCCTTTTCCTCTCTCTCTTTTCCCGTATATCGATGGGAGGGAAGTTTTAGGGTTACCAACAAGGGAGCGGCCTTCGTAATCCTTTGAGTAATAGGTTCGTATAACTCAGACATCCAAGAGCTGTTCGGTCACCCAAGAATTACGTCTGTTGCGGGAGGAAGGTTTTTTTCCTGGCTCTGTCACAAGTAGTAGACCCCAATTTTACCACCGGCCGGGCCGTTCTACGAAATGAGGTTAGATTATATTGCTCATAGTAAAGGCGAAGTTGAGTATAAAAATGACAAGAACTTTCCTTTTTGAAATCATATTTCATTTTATCCATACTTGATCAATTGTGGGAGAGTTATTGCTAATGCTAAGCATTGCAATGCTATTTTCTTGCAATTTAGCGTTTAGTGAGAAAACAATGTGAAAAGAGCGCTCTTTTTCCGTTTTATGGAAGGTTAATTTCGATTTTTTCCCTAAACGTCAATACTTTTATTTTCTCCCTTAAACGTTTCACAACTCTTATTCCTTCATATTAATCTGGCAGGCGGTTATAATTTCCAATTCAGAAAATACAGCATAATTTAAAAACAATTTTATATTATCGTTTTTAGCACAGCTAATGTTTAAATAGTCCATTCAATCAATTGTAATTTTAATTTATCATACAAATATCGTTCGTACGAGGTATTTCTCTGTGCTATTATCTTTATACATTTATACCCTAAAATCACTAATTATTTTTTCCAATTTATGAGGTACTTCATCATTAGATACAATTATCATGGATAATATCTTGCATGTTACAAAAAAAATGGAATTTTAATATTGATAAAGGTATATTTCAGTAACCTACCAATAAAATAATGGGTTTGAAAGCTACTAAAAACAAAATGTGGCAAGATGATCATCGATTAAATTTACTGATATAAAAATTTGTATACTTTTATGTTGACTATAGTCATTATTGATAACAACTTTAAATGATATTTTCTACAGGTTGAGATATGAGGATACAACTCACGGGATGTGGCTCCGTGCTTGAAAGCTATCGTCCCATCTGATAAACACTCTTATGCTAAGGCATTCGCATTTGTTTTTTCAAATTCTAAGAGGCACCCGTGATGGATGTCTTGAGAAAACTTATACCGGTATACTTGAAATGAATTCCGGTGAACACAGGAAGTTTTTACGTTGGGAAGAAACATAAATGCCATTTCGTGGATTTCCTTTTTCGGGGTTTCGGATTCGGCGCATTGTTTGAGGACGCTTCTCCTTAAAGTCGGGAGTTTTTCGTCACTTCACCCTCGGGACGGTCTGGACGGTCCTTCTTCCGAAACTCGAATTTTCATTGTAGGCTTTCCAATGATTTGTTCCATGTCTACATCTAAAAAGTACTCCGTAAGTACTCCACATGAGTGAGCAGCAGGGGGTGAGTTTGCAGCAAACACGAAGCACCTTATATGTTTAGATAATTTTTCCCTCTATATTTTCAGATTTGACATAAGGAACTGACCATTTCTTACATGGAAAGACAAGTAAGTATATTTCAAATTAAGACAAGCATGCATGATGGTAATTAATTCTTATAAAAGATAGTAATTATTTCACTACAAATACCTGAAATTCTTCACACTTTTACAAGTTGTAGTTCAATATCCATCCTGATAAAAACTAATAACATTTTTCACGAACAGACCGTCACCGTTGGTTATGCATCCAAGATCTTGTAATAGGATCATGGCACAAATAATATTTCTCTAAATCCTAGCAAACAAGGCTATCTATCCCCCCATATTTTTATGCCTGGCATTACTGGAGTGAAAGCATGTAAGTGTTATTATAGAGGACATTTACATAAGCTTTAGGGGCAAGTAATCTTGGGCTTTGATAATGGCTGGGCTCAGAAAATTGGAGTCCGTAAAATCGTGGTGATATCGGAGACAAATAATGATCAAATGGACCTCCTAGTACCGAATCACCTGCACAAGTTCTTACCAAGAGCTAAGTTAAGGTTTTAATAGTAGCTCTAATAAATTGCATGGACGCAATCACTGGATACATACCACATACGAGGACATCCTTAAAAAATAACTAACGGAACAGCAAATATAGAATAGTACAAGGAAATATTGGAAAAAAATAGAGAAGAGTGAAAATTTGATGAGAATTTTTCAAAAATTGATATGCTGTTTGCGATGACAAATTTGTATCATGTTGTTTCTCTACATATATCGATATTAAAGGGATAGACATGCAAGATATTAAATTAAAACTGGTGTTTAGAAGAGATAAACCAAATGAAGCAGGCTCCTGGAATCAATAATGAGGAAAACATGACGAAGTGGAGAATGTTTCGCGATGGATTACATAAAGCAAGTCAAAGACCATGCTTATTAAAAATGCTTCCATTTACCAATCGCATTCATTCGTTACTCACATCACAACACAGCAGCGCATATGCTTTCCATGTATTTCTGACCCGGTAGACCAAACACGTTTCATATCATATTGGATCATTGTTGATTTCACTGTAGTGTATTAGTGACGAAAAGATCACCAATGACCATATCCGTAGTCTTTATCAATTTCTTATATTCGGCCAATCTTGGAAACGGTAAGTTTTTATTATTTTTGCCGTATATAAATTCGATTTAAAGGATGCTATTTGAACGAAACTGTCAAGTGTTTTCGTCCCCGTCTATTCATCCTCATCTACTTCTAGGAAATACCGTGCAAGCTACCACTAGGGTGTGGGGCACGGGGTGATTCCACACTCAGTGTGAAACCCTCATCCCAGATGAGATCATGGTGCCTACCGGTGGACTGGTGTAAATTTTGCCTCCGCACATTGTTCCATTCATTGTTTCCGGTACGCTGATGAGCAGTGCTGTGTTGGTGTTCTTTCTACATTTCAATTCAGCTTATACCTCCCATTGAAGCTCTAAAGAAAAAAGGAAGCTTTTTGAAAGGAAGAATATGAGGTAGAGAGGCTGTAGAAAATGAATCTTCGGACTGATATCTACCTAAGAAAAATGACATTTTTCGGGTCAATCTGATGATGATGAAATGATCTTCATACGATCAATGTTGGCATCATGTCCTACTTGCCTAGGATTAAAGCCTGCATAACAAAATCCTATCCCTCAAACTTTCAATTCTTTTTCCTCAAACTTTCAACCGTTTCCTCTTTGATCCTTGTCCTCTTCAGCCATCCCACGCAGGCAACTACATAGAAGTCCCCCTTCCCTTCCCCACTCTGTCGTTGAATCTGCTCCGTGAGCTTTGATCAAAAGGGCAAACGATCCATTCCCTTTCTATTAGCAGAAGGAGTGTCATCGCCGCGAGGCGGACGGAAAGAAGAACGAAGTAGTAAGTAATCTCGTGGAGAGATAAGCTGAGGGGGTGCACTGCCGCAGTCAGCGAGAAAACAGTGAGTTTTTCGACGCTGGGATTTTTATGGGCGTAGGAGTGAGTAAACGAGCGTAAAGGGAAGGAGTGGCGGGTTAAATGGACAGGAGAAGCCGGCTGTTTGTCCCCGAGGGAGTGTGTGACGTGGATATGTATGTGGTAGGTAGCTCTTAGGTGGCGTAGGTGTAGAAGGACGCTGGTGAAACGAAGATGACAGATGGATCGAGAATGATTTTAACTAGATATAGTATTTTCATGCGTTCAATAAATTTTATTTTGCACTGAATTTACTTACTTTGAATAACCAAATTCCATTAAGGTAATGGCATCGTGACACTAAGTGTATGTAAGCAGGGATTCCGGTGAACTAAGATAGGTAAAGGGGTAGCGGTCATTCATTGTGCTGTGCGATGTTAAGTTCTCGCAATCAATTTTATGCCATTATATTTCCGCAGTGCATTTCATTGAATGTCTCACATTTCGTTTCTTGCCTCACATTGAGTTCCTGTACAATTCACGTCCTCTGCTCCCTCCACTGCTCTCTCTTGTCCTGTTTTCTCCTCGAGTCTTCCGCTCTCATCTTGATAAGATCTATAATCAAATCTTCTTACCATGTCAGCCAATCTCTCTTCCTTGGTGCAGATATTTTCCCTTATAACAACATCTTTGTTATGGTAGTCTTATTTTTTCTTTCAATATGCCCTACACATGCAATTATCTATGAATGGTCATTATATCTTCCTCAATATTTTTCTATCAAATTTTTTAAGGGAGTTGTCTTTTTTAACCCAAGGATCCAAGTTTCTGCACCATATGTCTCTACCGGTTGTATCAGTGTTTAACATACCTGAGTGTTTGATTCCCTCCATTTTAACTTGCTTTTAGGAAGGTGTAGGTGAGCATAAAAGGCTTTATTTACTGCCTGAATTTGCTCCAACACACAGCTGTTTTTTGCTGCAATGCGGTGCGTGCGACGATGCATATTTTATTTTAAATTACGACCAGCGACTTGGAACTGAAACTTTTGCCAATACATATTTTTAACAGTTACACCGAACTTTGCATTAACTAGTGTCCCATATGTTTAATTTAGTGTTCTAAATTCATTCATTGTATTTATACATATTACAATTATTATATTTCAGAAAATATTGCTTGTCGCATAGCATAAACAATAACTAATTCACCATATATATGTTTCCAATTGATTTTTCCTGAGCCTATCATTAAATCATCATGAGTTCCTTAAAAGTTAGGATGGCATGAATATCTTTTGCTAGTGTTAATTAGCTTAGAAAAATCTCTATGAAGGTCATTGCGATTGCAAACATTATGTCTTTTATTTTTAAATATCTTTATAGGTCAGTGATCGTATCGCAAATACTGATTCACTTTTACTTAAACTAGGCTAATTTTACTTCATTATATTCTCCACGTTAACGGGTCTACCTAGGATGGATAAAGTAACAGGTTTACGGCCCGCAAATTTCGGTCAATACTCCAGCTCCGAGATCGATCTAGAACTGGGACGGATATCTTCTACCAGTTTTTGGATCATTCCGTGCCACAATACGTTTCCATGCCCTAAAGGTAACATAGATGAAATTTCATCTAAAAAGTTTCACGTGTTCTTTAGCCCAACGGCTTCAAAGACGCATATGACCTTATATGGTGAAGATTCAACATTATGAGCTGCAGAACCATATCCATGACAGCAAATCGATATTTAATACCATTAAAAGTATTGAACATCAAATGGACAGAAAGAATCATCAATAAAGGATTCAAGCGAAGAGTATGTGAGAAAGTACAAGCGGTAAAAGTTCTGAGGTATGTGGCCAATTGTAAACAATATCGGAAAGAGAAATATCTGTGAATAAATACTTAGAAAACCGAAGATTACAAAGCATAACAGAAAGTATGAGGGGTGTCAAAAATTTTATAGGAATGGATCAGTTGACTCAAAGTAGAGCGAAGTAGCGATCTGTGGGAAAGAAATTTTTGGAATGTTGATGTAAAATATTATCCAATAAAATTTCACCTCTTTGTTGATCGGTATTTTGGTGTAGAACCTCCAGAATATTTAATATTGCAGTCAATGCGATGTAACATCGATTTAATACATCACTGTAACATCTGGCCAGCCCAGATTCGGGATTCTCATAACCGAAAGTTGTACCCTGGAGAAGGACTGGAAAAGGATGGGATTGGACGAGCCGAGAAGGAGAAGGTCAGCGTTTTATTGATTGATGGCAGTTCGTTCGGATTTTGAACGGCCGTCGTCATCCATGAGTCCTTGGCTGGCGGGAAACAAAAAAATATAAGTCCCGTGATCCGCCAGCGGTGTCTGTTGTGTGCGCGTGGAGAACTTTGAATTTTTAGACATTTTTGCACTCCGTGCAGAAAACACGGCGATTTTACTCCGTCTCTCTCTCCCACTGGCGTAGTCCGTATCAAACGAATATACGACCTACGCCAGGAGACTTAAACATCGTGTGTGGAAGAGTTTGCAATGTGGTCTCAACAAAACCGTCATATCCAGCGGAGAGTTGGTTGTGCGTTCTCTGAAAAGCATATTTCTTTTATTGCCGCTGTCGTTTTCCAAGGCGATGATAGGGACTACATAGGCTTTAGACTAGGACTACATAGGCACGTCAGTGAGGACTACATAGGCTTTAGAAAATGTACGGGGGAAAGATTAATGAACGCCGTGGTTGAGTCCGCATTTATCCTCGGTCATGGGTGTGGATACACGTTATTTCTTTTTATTTGTGCAATCCTTCCGTGTCGTCATTAAAGAGCAGTTGCGTCCAGAGCCTCATTTGTGGCTGTCACAAGTGGCTGCACTACAACGTCAAACAGTATTCTTCCGTTGAAACACAGTCTAATGCTTATTATTCCAATTAGGGTCAACCTACATCATTGAATATCCGTGAGGAACTAGCAATACAGTGAATAAAGTAGCACCTCTTATTTAACGACAGTATAATGCAATGATCTTGTCATCCTCTCTTTTTTATGATAGGTTAGTATTTCATTTAGAACAGATACGATACTACGCAGAGGGAAGACATCCATCGAAAGAGTTTTCCGCTGATAGATTATTGAACGCAAATTTGAGTGGCTATATGGGACAAATAGGGATACAAAGGAACATGTGAGCAAAATGGTGTACATAAATTTGCGAATACTTTATATTCCTATCAGTTCTGGGAGTCCTTTCTGTGGTAATGCTGCTGTTTCATTTTACTGCTTGTCCAGCCTTTCACATCGGGTACCTGCGAGCAACAACGACTACACCACCATTCCCTTGGCCACGGGTGGGCGACCTCTTTTTGAGAGTGGGTGCAAATATCGACAAAATATTTCGAGTTTCCCTCCATACTATAAATATCATTTGATATCCTAGTATTGAGTGATTATGTAAATCCTGTAAGACGTAACTGAATAAAAATAAGTTAAGACAATGCAAGTCAACTGACCGCTCACGGTGCATACTTTATTGCCTAATCAGAAAAAAAACTGTTTCATTCATCCAAGTTTAATTCCCTTAACAATTTTGAAATTAATTTGACATGGGATTATTTCGCATATCATGAACAAGCCATGGATATACCAAGGATAGAATGCCCTCCAGAGGTGGCCCATCCCTACCTGAGGCGATTACCTAAGGACTAAAGTTATGAGGTGACAGATTGTCCTATTTTTTCCATCGGATTCTTTTTAGCCTGAATCTCAAATACAAACTGCAATTCAATAGTCGGATGGCATTATCAGAGGGCTATTTTTACCCATCATATAAAGTAGGCAGTTGACGTCTCTTCAAGATCTGTCCACCCACTTAAATCTCGGCGCATTATGCTTGCCAAATAAGTACACTGTTTAATGCAGTTGAATTAGACATTTGCTCGTTCAGTGGATGACATTGGTGATTGTTTTTTTTAATTGCACAAAAAATTGGTTAAGTTATCCCGATATATTGGCCGTTGATTTAAAACAAATCTCAGCGCTAATAATTATTTATGTTACTAAATTATATTCGTTTGTATTCTAACATTCATCGTATCGTGTGGTCCAATGAGATAAACCCTCTAAACTCCTGAGTGCAAATGTATTAGATATTTGTCTAAGTGTTTGATACCCGATGACTTCTGTTTGATCACTCAATCGTCCCAGCACGAATTGTCTAGTAATCCACTCTAAGGCTTGATTTTGACGTGTTTTATTTAAAAATACGTTAGAATTAATCATGTAGGATTTAAGATGAAAATAAAAATTACTTTCAGAGATTTTCATAAGCGGGTCAAATGATTTCGGCGATTAAAAATGTAAGCCGATTTCAGCCGTCAAATATTAATTTATCGCTTCCCGCTCTTAGTTCCACGAGGAGAAGAAATTCATTTTATGTCCAAATTTTTCTCTGGAACTCATATGGCTTTGGTAAAAGGTTACTTATTTGAAAGATTTCTGAGGCCATTTAGGATTGGATCAGAAGTGAAAGTTTTAATGGATAGAGATAAATAACTGAGAAATTTATGTTTTCGCGTCCTCTCATAGAAATAATACTTTATTAACTTTCCATTCTAGTTAAATGATCGTAAATAATATGATCGTGGCTTTTCTCTAGCTGACACTTTTTTCAATTTTCATTTAAATTTTTCAATATTTCATCATTTTAGGAGATAAAAGAACGAAGACTTTAAAATAATATCAACAAACACTCAAATATATTCCTCTGTCCAACACAAGCTTTTTATTCATTTTATCGATGTACATAGTTCTTGAACTTAGTAGCGACCTCATTAAGCATTAAAGAGAAGGATAGGAAAGAGGAAGGTAATTTGTTTGCACGCAATTGAGTTTCCATGCACCTAAGTTTTAGAACAAAAATATTGAAGAATATTATCATTGCTCTTGGTCGTAGATAAAATTTATGCCAACTTGAGCGCTCATCATATGACCATCTGTGTTTCCCGTAGCTTCAGAATGCCACGAACTGATCTACTACCCAAGATAACCACGAAATAAGGCGGGAGCTCAGGAGACAAAGGCAACTACACAATCAATATAAAAATTGTATTGAGTTAAGTAACAAAACAACGGAGCTTGCGGCGAGAGGAATATCCATTGCTCAACGCTCAAAAACGAAGAATGTAATGCGCGCTACTCTACGAAACTTCAAGAAAAAAAATTTTCGGTGACTCTTCGTCTTACGCGAGTGAGCTCCAGGGCAAATTTTCGACTGTAGAGTATTTACTGGATACAAACGACAAAGTGGTCACCAACAGTATCGACCAAGCCAATATATTAAACCACAACTTCAAAAGTGTATTCACTAAGGATGACACAATTCACAATTTAGACATTCCTGAGTTTAACGAAGCGATAGCTGACATAACAATTCAACGTGATGGAATAACTTTTTTTTGTTTGCCGGACGATTCTCTTGGCCCCTATGTCCTTGGAATCTCGATAGGCTGCTAAGCCTGTCATCAGGTTTTCCAGGGACCGAACCAACAAAATTTGACATACATCCATGCCCTGGGTGGTGAAAAACCCACCCAGGCTCGGACTCGGGACTCGAACCCGCGACCCTTAGTATAGCTGGCGAGGACTTTACCCCGCCGCCACCGGGGCCGGCAACAACTATACGACTGCGTTTGATTAAAAGTAACAAGTCCCCAGGTCCAGAAGAAATATATGCACGCGTGCTAAAAGAGTCACCGTTCCGGTTCCGACAGCGCTCAGCTGACACAACCTCACCCTTCGAGAGCAGGTGTAAGAATCGGTTATTATCGGTTCGAATTGCTTAAAGACTGAATTCTTATGAGTCCAAAACTACTTTGAGTAACCAATCGCTACTTCATAGTTGAGATTTCTTGTGTATTAAACGCCAATTCCTTTCCGCGACAATTAGGAATGAGTCAGTCATATTTATTTCAAAAATTTATTGGTACGATTATGTAACTTAATAGACTTATTTGTGGATTGAACAAAGAGTTTAAATTGGGAAATTTTTATGTTTAGATTCCCTTCTAATCCAGTCTTTTCATAAGGACGCTCTTTTTTTATATAGCGTGCATAAAAGTATATTAAATAAATTTGAGAATAAATTTGGGTGCTAATTTTCTTAATGTGACATTTTGTGTTTCTTGTTAATATTAAATTAGTAAATCATGTCATAATGATTCTTTTACGCTTTTCCTGGAGTAGAACATTTCTGTATTTGAAAAAAATTAGTTTTTTCTTCTAAATTCTCAGAGAAAAAGTCAATCAAGTGAATGCTAAAAGCTGGTTCTGTAAAATTTATTTAAATTCGTTAGTTCTTCGTTTTGTATCCTTCTCGTTTCTGTTTGGATAAGTTCTGAAATAATTCTATAACCCTGATCACCCATATCCCGAATTAAAACCACTTTATTGGAAAAAAATATTTTTATATACTAATTACCGTTAGAAATACTATTAAGTGTCATTCTGTAGCCTTATGCTACCAATCATGTCCACTTTAGGTTATTCTTATCACAGGTTAAAAAACCACTGTAATACACTGATGATATATCATGATACTTTTTTATCCTGATTAATTCATTTTATTGCCAACCTTTCTGTATCCCAACGCTTATACCCATATGCTTTCACAAATGTTTATTAATAGTTTTTGTCTTTAATCTGGAGCTCTCATGGACTCCTTTCTAGCAGATCACGATAGTAAAATGCTCCAGTGCACTTGCGTGATTACTCATTTTGGGTGTCAAAGGACCAATTAGATGACTTTCTACGTGATAAATTTGCGTATTCCTTGTTGGTCAAATGTTTACTTTCCCCCGCATAAAGGAAATATGGAAATGTTTCACTTTCTTACTAGCCTTCCCAAATACACTTTCATCACAAATCATCACTAACAAAGCATTCATGGATACTAACTGTAAGTGAATACGTGTTTGTTTGTGTAAGTTCAATCATCTCTCTACGATGTTTCAAGCTCCCGTTTGATGTTTTATACCAATTTAGTGACATTGAAAACGTCGTGCATAGCCCAGTTGTCAGCTTTATATCCAGTCGTAATTGTGATGAACTTGTATTACATGCTTCAAAGGAAAGTTTAACTAAGCTTAAGGTCTAAAAATAGTCCGATTCAACCTTATTGATTAGAATCACTTTGATATCTCTGAGCCAACGATGGAACTCTCCGATACAGGAACCTTTCATTAGCTTTTGTTTACCATGTCGAGATACAGTGTCCTGCCCAACGTTTCTAATTTTCCGAATACCGATTTTGCAGGATTGACATCCAATGTAATGCTTTGTGTCTTTGATCATAAATTTTGGCAAATGTTATACCTACTGTTGGGGTTAGTTAAAATTTTTAGGGTCAGCATAGAAAGCACACAAATCCATCTCTGTGCCTTTTTCATTACGTCACTCATGCGCCTTCTTATTACTCATCTGCTCTACTGTGAGAAAGTTGTTAGTTAGAAGTACATAGTAAAAGTTCTTTATCTATGACGAATAAACTGAGACATACTCTACTAATTAACAACGCTTTCACACTGTCGAAATTGCTAATTTATATATTCAACGTCTGATCAAAAGAATTTATCTCAAATTTGCATGAGCCTGTTCAGAAAACTTCTTTCCTTAGCGGTTCACATGTGTACCTAAACGATCATGGCCTTTTTTTGTAAACAAATAATCCTTCAAATCCACTCTCGATTATTAAAATGTGTAAGTAAGGTGCAATCGTATTTTCAATTGAACCTCAATTTTGTCATAATTTTCCGTCAACTGCATTTTGACGAGGGAAATACATCATTTTCAAATAATTTTTGGATTATTTCTCCCATATTTAGCCAGAATTATTTTAAAAACAATCCCCGTGTTGTATTAATGATATCGGAGGATTTTCTCTGAAACAAAGCAAAAGGACTGGAAATTTTTATCACCCTAGCATATGATTTTTATGAATTCAAATTTAAAGATCAAACGTTTCTGAAAGTTATTTTTCGCTTTTTTAGCTTACATTTTATGCTTATATTGTTATAATCTTGGCTCAATATTGGCATTATACCCTCTTTGTTAGCACATCAATCGTTATATTATTTAGTTATTTTTCATTTTAGCTTAATCCATTGTATCTGGAGATTTAACGGGTGTGTCGACTCATCTCTGTTTACCAGTTAAATTTTGCATCAATATTAGTATATACCTCGGATAATGCAAATTCTAAAAGAAATCCTTTGTAGCGGTGTAAGAGCAGTTTCCCTTCCTGAGCATATTATTAAAAAATTTTGACCGCGTAAAATATTGTATCTGGATGGTATTAGAATAAATGGTTAGGATTGGTTTCTTTATAAAGAATGCCATCAGATGAAGTCAATTTAGTAATTGAGGATTCAAAAAAGGGTTAATATTTGAAGAAAATTGTGATGGATCTGGTACGATTCAACGTAGATACTGTATTCCTCATGATTTCAAAATCTATACGCCGCTATCAAGGTAATAATAAGAATTGCTGAATTTTACCTTGAATTCAATTCGATGTTACCATGATCGTGACGTAAGGAGGTTGGATTCAAATGGCAAAATAATTATTAGTGGAACAGTGCCGGGTAATTTCTTCTCATAATGCTTTATGCAGAATTCTTCTGCTTCATTCTGATACATTGTGGGTAACAGACTTGCAAAACATATGCGGCACAGTATTAAAGAAACTAGGTTTTGTTAAGCGATAATTAGGAAGTTCCTCGGGTGTAAAAGTAAAACAGAGATGCTACTTTATCCTGATTAGGCCACACCTCAAATATGCCGTGAGTGATTTGGGACCCTGGTCATAAAAATTTAACCAAAAAATAAATAATATACAAAAAAGCTGCACGTTTAGTTAAAGACTGCTACAAGCAAACATACAATATTTCAAAACTTTTAGAGGGATTAATGTGGGAGCCTCAAGAGAATCGGAAGCTACACGCTAGGCTTCACTTGCTTAAGAAATCCAAAAAACAAACGAGCGCAAATCCGAGTGACGGAGAGAATATTATCATGACACCTCACTACATCTCTAGGTCTGAGCGAAGCGATAAAATAAGAGAAATAGTTTGCCGAACAGATAGGTACAAAACCTCGTTCCTTCCGTGCACAATAAGCATTCTCAAGAACAACTGAGCTCCACTAAATACACTCCCATAATACGCGTCACCATTTCTCCTCCCAAAACCTTATCCTTTACATCTTTACACGGCTGGTGTCCTTATACCCCCTGTCAGACGCCTATGTGGCTTCTCGAAGGGTAGTATGTAGATGTAGATTCTTTCTTCATCTTTTTCGGAATTCTAATACCATCTGTAGGATGTGATTAGCTTCGTTAAGCTACCTCACCAGGTGCATAAAATTCGGCCATTACCATTTAGCAAACTGTATTTTGCGATAATCAATTGATGACCAGTACTGTTAGTATTCAAGGTAACGCAATTTTGTTCATCTTTTATATCCTTTTAAACATACTATATTCATAGTACATCGTGCTAAGTTGAGTTATGGCAGAGGAGTGAGTGCTATGAGTGAGTGAGTGTAACAACTTTTTTTTAAAGTCCGCACACAGCAACATTGACATTTCTAAGTGTGCCTGTAGCAAATGAAAAAATAAGGCTTTCACATATGAACAACATGAACAAAATATTAACTCAGGTAAGCTGGAGGTGCCTTTAAAGTTTATTACCATCTGGGTTCACAGTTTGTTTGCGGAAAGATATGTTGTGGCCAAGTTGGTGAATTTTTTGGCAATAGTGAAAGGAGATCGGTATCAGTGAGGAAGTGAATTTATTTCGGAGGAGAGACGGAAGAAGAGCAAACGTTTAATTAGTGATAATCTGGAAGTTGGCTGTTGGAGTAATGAGCTAGGTCTGGAAGGATGCTTAGGCACTCTCTTAATAAATGAGCGTCTATATAAGAATAAACGGGGATTGTTAATGAGTTTTAGTCGGATTTAATTCTGTGATGGGAGATACTACAGATGGCTGTGCCGAGAAAGTCATGGGAGAGTGTGGTGGAAGATCGAAGATCTTTGATAGGTGGAATAGTGAGGTGGAAGTGAGGAGAAAGAGAGTTGATATGATGCATGATTAGGTATCTCAGGAGTGAAGTTTAAGATAATTCGGCTGTTTGAGAGAAGTTATTAAATTATTATGTAGCCACTTCTCTAGGTCAGACGCCGAATGATGCGTCCTTTTGTCTATTCTCACTATGAAAGTGAACGGAGTGATGAGTATTCATGGGCGCAAATCATTCCTGTCCTCATTTTTTCTCCTTAGACTTTGCTACAATTGAATGAAGGAAGCAAGCAGTCTCTGAAACGAGAAGCTTTCTCTTAATGTGGCAAGGAAAGAAAATCTCATCGATCCCATTTAAGACAGCACCTCTCCGTCGCTGTATTCCTATGTATTCAGATATGCTCGGAAATCGAAATGAAGTACCGTTTGTGACCACCCATCCTTCGTGGAAGTAAGATGAACGAGCGGTATCTAATGCGAGGAAGGTGGGATATAGAGGAAGTAAAAGACCTGTTAGGGTGGTGGGGTGATAACGGAAGAAAAAATGAAATTCAATTTATCTCCTTCTCAGACCGTGCAGATACCTGAAAACTTAACTATGCAGGTATACTATTTAACTACTGATACAATTTTTCAACCAGCTGCCTCGAGGCTTCTTTTAATAGTCATGCATCCAAATCAAGCACGAATTCTCTTTGTACTAATATTTAACTTTTTCCCTGCCTACTTTCATGACGCCAAGACGCTGGAATGAGCTTTTTATGAAGGTGGGAAAACATGAGTCATTTATTTTGACGTCAAGGGTACATTCGTTCCAAAAAACGTCATCCAACAGGGCTGGTGGCACGAATGATACATATATGCATCGAGGGGATATGTAAACTCTGATGTGTAAGGGATATTATAACAGCCTAACGACTTCTGTGTTAGAAAGTTGTACGGTTAACATAAAATTTGCAATGCAGCATATTAAAACATTCATTTGAGGAGTTGATCGTCAATGGAGGTCTTTTATGCAATTTAAGATGGATGGATAATTCGGTGGGTAAGGGAAAGTTTACATGAGGAATAAAGAAAGAGGTGGCGGAAACCAGGTATAGTCTTATAGTGTGAGGTAAACGAAAGGCGCTGGGCGTAACCCGTCCATTCGGCGGAAGAAGTAGTCCTCCGAAGTTTTTCTTTATCACTCGGGTAAAGCAACTGGAACTCTGTAAAAAAACCTTTTTCATCGTTCCCTCTTAACTGAAAACTAGCATTTTAGCCACAACATCAACCCACTCGCCATCTTTTCTCGTTTTTATTCTGTAATTCTCTGTGCATGTTTGTCTTCCACCTTTTCCTCTACTTTAAACACTATTCGTTTCTCTCTCTTTCTTTTTACTACATCTTCCTCTTCACGCTTTCTTGGAGAATGTGTAATGTGTTTTGCTTTATAGTTTGTAAACTTGGCCAATTTGAGAGTTGCAACATAAGCAAATAGAGAATCCCAAAAGCTGCTGTTGAGAAAGATGCTTACGATATAATAGAAACATATTATCATAGACCAGGAAGGATAGAATTGGAAGGAATGGAGACTATGCCGATGTGTTTGTACTAAGGCAAAATATCAAAAGGTGTTGTCTACAATCATACCATATGTTTTGATTGCCTGAATCTCACTCTTTTGAGTCAGGGACTTGCATGAGTTGAAGAGAATAAATTAACCAAAATAAACAAACGAAACGAACATTGTAGAAGGCTGCATTTTTTTGGGATTTCACTGCGTTGTAGTTTTTTATGACCACGGTTTTGCCTGCGTTCTAGCAGGCGTCTTCAGGTGGATGAATGAACATTACCGGCAGCTTCCATTGGCCGATTTTATTGTGGCAGGCGTCAAGGGCTGCCATTTTAAATTTGGTAACTCCCGACGTGTTTGGAAATGTTCATTTGATGTCATTCTAGGCATTATATGTAGAGAATTTGATGGTCTTCCAACTCTCAATCTAATATTTGTTTTATTTGATTTTATTCTCCAATTTTTTAGAAACGCCTAGCTATTGATTAATTTCACATATTAAACTTCGTCTCATAAATAATTTTAGCCCTTATAAATTCTGTTGTTTTGTGGCCTTGTCCCTTGAGACACAATTAGTGCTTTCAATTAAACCCACTCTCTGGCTACTCGCAAATTTATATGTGGACTAAATAAAATTTTATCGTATTCCCACCGAATCAGAATGCTGCTGCCAAAACTTCGAGGCTATATCTGCCATCATCTTAAGCCCTGAATATATTTGCAGAGATATCCGTCGAAATGCTGGCAGCGACAACCTTTCTCACTCAACGAGAAACCTGAGACATCTTCATCAGCCTTTATCACAAGGAAAACAGAAAATATTTCATCGCCAGCTAAATTATTTTACGATGGTGATGGCACATGCTTTGCAACGCAATCAAAATCTTCTTTTGTATGAATACGTCATTTATTCTAACATGAACGTTAATTATGCATGCTTCTTATATGACTGGAAGTTTGGAGATCCAGATTCGAATCCCTCAAAGTGAAGTGATTTTTGCTGGAAAATATCATTCCATTGGTGCTTGACTTTAATTTCTTCTTAGTTACCGAACCACACTTTTTTATCCGTAGTCACCTAGCTTCCAACAAGGATATTGAAAAATATTTGGTTCACAAAAATTAGTTGCATAGTAAACCTCAATTGCTATCGATTTGTCGGGTGTTTTTACGTAAAATTATATTTGGAAGATGAAATTGGACATGAATAAGAAGAAATGTCTGAACAAAACAATTAGTATGGAACTGAGAAGAGTGGAGCATTCAACCAATCATACAATCCATATGTAGCGAATGTTACGTTTGTATTATATAAAGTGTATGGTCTCTTTTAAATATTTTACATGCATTTAATTACCAGAAAGAGACAAATTGGAACTATTTTACCTGGAAAAGGGAGTTTTTGGCCTTACCTTATATATTTACATAAGTGCGGTACACATGTGCAATAAATAATTATGATGAATAATGATCGTTGCGCAATTCTTAACATACCATGCCAACTCAGAGCAATCAAAAACTCTGTTCCTTATCTATAAAGGAAGTAATAACTATTTTTGCAACTCGTGATTCAAAACTGATGTTAGTCAATCATGTTTTATATTAATCTTTTATTAATTTTAAAATTATTTGAATTGAAATCTTAATGATATATGGTGCTTGATGATGCTTTAGTATGGAACTTTTCTTATCTTTTTACCTGAATTCCTCTTTCACACAGATTGGTCGCAATCTTAGGCATGAATAACTAATGATGATGATGGTTGACTGTACGAGGGCTGCTCGTATTTCGAGGCGATGAAGGTGGCAAGAAGGGCAGGTCATTTATTATGACGTCCGGTTGGTCGTGAGAGAATTCCATTCAATTGATGCCGCCTTTCAGGAGTGGCGGTAGCGTGAAAAACAGCTGTGCGAGGGGGCGGGATGCGTTGTGAATTAATCAAGCTGGAAAAAAACATATGGGGAAATATCTTCTGAGTTGCGAAAGAGTTTATTAACCGGCATCAACATATAGATTCGTTATATCGCGTGATGAAGCTTTGTGCATGATATCACTTGATTTTCCGTACTACATAGAATGCCTTATTTATAAACACTCCCTGATATTGTCTTAAATGCACCATATTTTGAATGCCTTATGAGAGACAATGATTACATTAATCGCTTAATTTCCAATTAATCTTAAAATAGATTATTACCACTGGAATTTTATATTGAATCGTATTGTATGCCTTCTATTTTAGTAAATTTTAAATGGTATGGTGTACCGTTATTGATAATGTTTCATTTTCCCCTGATAACATCGTCTTATAATCATTAAGTGAGTCATAAAATGTCACCTATGTTCTCTAAATTATTTATTGATATTGGATTGCAGAGGAATGAACATTTTTACTAACCTCAAACTTTTTATTGAATTCTTATACCAATATTGATGGTCTCGCTGGTTATTTATCCAATCAAAGATTTTAATTATAGTACTTGATAAATAAGCTATAAAATAGGTGACTAGCGGTAGGGGCTGAGGGAGATCAAGATTCGCGTATAATGAAGCAGATATGATAATGAAATTCACTGTCAACGGGCGAAGTAACACAAGTGCAAATTATTCATAGCCACGAGAAGTAATTTTCAAGACCACGTATTTTTACTTGAATCCTTTCATAACATTTAAAGGTCATTTTCAAGCAGCTAAACCAAGGAGTCCGTCTCTTATGTATACAGTGAAGAGAGTTGCAAAGGAAGGGGAATATTTACTTCCACTATCTTCTTGGCTGAAGTGTGTTTGACCAGAATATACTCCCAACCATGCTCTTCGGTAGCGTAACGAACCACGTGGATGGGGAAGATATGCTCCGTACTGGTGACGAAAAATTTCGAAAATGGGGGTCGGAGGAAGGCTATTATATTCTGGATGATCGAACGGGAGGGAGCATTAGTGGTAGAGGGGAAATTTATTACCGGTGGTGAATCTTAATGATTCCAGGGCAATAACCTTCACCCACGCACTATTGTTAGCCTTCCACGTATAAATCCTCCATTCTATCCCCGTCAAGCCTTTTAAGGCCAGTGCACATTGATTTCGAGAGCGTAGTTACACGGAGGTTGCGCGAGATTTTGATAAATATAATTCCCAATAAAGTTAGTCCCAGTGTAATGAAAAATATCTCATCCTTGTAATAATATGAAAATATATTCCATTTTCCTTTAATTTTCCTTATTCCATTCTTTTTTCAAAATGTTTTTCAAAGAAGCATAAACCGTAAATAATGAAATTCACTACATCTGTGTTCTCCAAATTGATCTCATCATAAAAACAACGTATTATAGACTCGGAGATCAACTGACAGAATTTGAGAGTTGTCATGGTTCTTAGCTCTCATGTTTCACTTATTACTTTAATAAGTCAGAGTATTACTTCCCGCAATACTTTAAATCAAATTACGAAAGATTTTTGGTAGTTTATACCTCATGACAAAGCAAAATACCGATAAGTAACCTCAAAGCTAGCAAAATTAACATAAAATATTATATCTTATGGATTACGGAGATGTTTTGAGTCAAGAGTAATGAGTTTATGCAACTGATGTCGCCAATTTTACTTGAAGTTTATAAGACTACTTAAATTATTAATTAGAATACGATGCTGGATTTTATTATGGCTGGAAATTAATCTCGCACAAAAATAAGCTAATAATCTTAAAAAACAAAAGTGTTACTGAACTTCAAGTAGCACTCCTTTGCGTTACAAAATTCAGCATATGGAAATATGAAAAATAATTTTCCAAACTTACATTTTCCTCTTTTCCTTGTAGGATTGTTCAATGTAAATCGCCTGAAAAACTCATGCAGAGGCCTTCACTGTTTAAGTTTCTAAGTTTTTCATACACTCCCTCCTGTGTCTGTGTTTTCCTGTACTGAATTTGTTTTCCAAAGATTACTGCCTTACCTTTGTCCCTTAATTACATTTATCTTTCTCACATTTCCCTTAGTACACATCATAATATATTTTTTACATGCCATATGTTGCAAAAATGTCAACTACATTGTCTGCACTCATTTATGAGAGGCTTATTGGATGATGAGCTAACTAGTCTCACTTTTTACCTAATGAAACCGTATAATTATTATGTCCTGATAAAACCGTCCTCTGTTCCTACGGAAGTTTTTCATCTACATCATATGAGAACTGCTGCAATTTATGAAATTAATTGTCTCTCATTTTATGTAATTTTTATGACTGCGATTCGCTTTTTAGTGCAAGTATGGTCAATGAAAAAAGATTCTATATGTAAAAGGTTACGTTTACTTCTGATGGTGATTTTTAGTTCCTCATGGCTCATGTTTATGAACCTGACGTTTCTTGAAATGGAAATTGCCAGCTCACGGTTAATTTCATTTTGTGAATGAAAAACATAATTTAAATACCTAATTTAAGAGGTGAACGAGATCCTTGTCCTGCGGTAAGATATATCTTTAGTACCAGCTGTGAATCTGCTTCTACCTGACCTCATCGCTTAAGTTCTATAGCATGAAGTCTCTTCCTTTGGTTAAATTACTAATATATCGTCTAATTAATGTTAAAGGCAAATCATCCTTCAAGCGCCACGTTTTCCCTTTAATTCAACCCACGGCCCATGCCTCCGTTCTTCATTTGTTTGTTTCTTCATTATCCTCTCCGTTACCCACCATTTTTCTCCCATTTCTTCCGTTTGCTCTCTTTGCACATTAGTTACAGAGAGCATCTCATCAAAACTTTCTTTTCCCGCGATACGAACAATCCCCTCTTGCGCCGAGCTCACTGTTCCCCTCCATTAGTATCAGATGCATCTCCGAAAAACTCCTCGACAAAGACGACGAGCATTATCCGAAGGATATCAAAGGGCAGACTATTTTACCAGCTAATCTCTCCTTCGGTGCTTACAGAAGTAGGAGCTAATGTCACAAGGTGCATTGTATGAATTAATGTCAGAAAAAATGAACAAAATTTACTCAGGTTAGGTTTACGAAACTATACGTTTCATGAAAATTTTATTCGTAAGTTAATCTTCAAAATGGATTTGCTTTCCTTCAGTCTTACGATTTCAGTCATCCCAAGTGATGAGTAAAATGTGATGCATCGCAAAAATGCCATGAAGTTCAATTCGATGCATGAAATTTGAAAACCAGAGAAAATATATAATCATGTCGTAATAATGTGGAAAGGTAGTTTTATGAGGATTTAAGATAAATTTGACTTCGTTGAAGTTGACTTAGGTTGACTTAGAGTTTATTCTGAATATGTTCAGGGCAGTTAGAGTTTTAACGTTGCCCTTGTTTGGGGAGGAACTCTGGAGATTGCAGAGAAGGAAGTAGCTATTCGCGGAAGTGATCACTCTAGCCTAATGCATTGCCGCTCATTTTTGTGTGCTATGAGTCGTATTATTTTAGACTAATTCCATTCTAAGCGACACGGAGTTTTCATATATACCGCATAATGCTGAATTTCTCCTCTTTGTCACCTACTAAATGCTCGCTGAGGTATTTTCCTGCTCAAATCTTCTCACTTCTCCTCCTTTATATTTCATTTTTCACATTAATTTCTTAAGTTTCCTTTTGAATTCACCAATCCTCGTCTTTCCACAGCCAATATTTTAGGATGCGCCAGAGTGTTGCTCGGCTACCATCTAATATTTTGAGAAGTGAGATGCATTAGTACATTAATACGCTTATTCTTGATCCTATGGACTAATTGATATTTTAAAAAGTTGACTACTTACTTAACATGCTTGATTAGGGATGGTAAGTCATCAACTCACAAGTTCACTATCAAGATTTACCTGCGCTTAGAGAAGATCGCTTGGAGTCTCCACTGGGTCAAACACAGCTATTCTGCAGGATCCAGTTGTGAATTGACGAAGGACAAAATTCAGCCATATTTTTGACAAATTCTCAAAATAAGACCTGTGTCTCCTCCATGTTACGATGTCTTTTCCAATGGAAGGTTTTGTCTTTAATGTCTCTTTAATAGTCATCATCCAATGTAAACTTACGTCCTCGGTGTCATTCATGTTTTCAAAGTGTACTAAATTAAAGTTGAACATAACAGCCAATGATTTTGCTTTGATTGACGAGATGATTAAACTGCTAGTATACATTTTCATCATCATTGTTGCATCGAATCAAAATTGCTTCCACTAACTTTCTAGTCAAATACACGCCTAATTACTCGATATCCGCTGGGATAATTTGTTGCATCTCGTTTCCATATGCCTCGTTTGAGTTTTAAATGGCAATCTCTTCGTTGATAACTGTTTATTTGGCTTCGTAAACATGATGAAGCTATTTAATCAATGACCTTGTAATTGTTCCATGTTGAAAATATAAAATTTATCGCAAGGAGGGCTAAAAATATTTTTAGATATTTATATCTATGATGTCACAGATACATACAATTTCTTCTTTTCCATCCAGTGAAAATTGGTGTAATATTTATCGCCATATTTTAACACTAGGGAGACTTCCTATGCAACAGTTATATATTGTGTACTTCAAAGATTGGGATTCACTTTTATTCTAAATCTGAAGATTAGTAAGCCCTAATTTTACGGATTTTTGCTCCATAGTTATATACTTCTACTCATGTGTCCTATACATAGTCAAGTTTACTTTTTCATTTATCCTAGCCTCTTATAAAATTATTCGGTAAAAGTCATTATTAATTAACACAAAATTATTTTTACCAAAAACTCTCCACCATTTCTTAAGGAAAGGCGGACCAGCGTAGTCCAACAAAGTCTTTTTGCTATACTGACATCTCTAATTAGCCGTTGATCCTCTAGGATCATTTTGTATCGGCGTTGACCTAATCATTCAAGCCCTAGTATCTATGCCCTATAGTGAAATATCAGAGCCCGTAGTACACGTGTACAATGTTGAGGGGAGGTAACAAGGATCAACTCTCAGGATTAGCTTGGGGAGTCGGGGTGACGGACGGGGAGGGTGACTCCTCAACTTTGTATACTTGCAAGATTACACTCCCGTCCCCACCTTCATCCTTCATCTCCCTCTCCATTTTACTGCTAACCCTAATATAATGGATGTTTTATTCATGCGTCATTAAATGTATATTTAAAAAAATATTTTGTGCATCAATTTTTAGACCAGAATAGACTAGAATCGATTGTTTTAGTGAAGATGGCAAGTGTCCATAATTTTTTCTCATGAAAAAGCAGTCAATAACTATTATATTTAACGGACGTTACGACATTCTGAGCATGCTATAGTGGTTACAGAGCAGTGGACAAAAACTCGTAAAGTAGTGCACCAAAAAAGTTAAGCGTATTTCTATCATATGTAATATAAATATTTTATGATCAATAATTAAAACTGCAAAAAAATTAAATATGCAAAGTTTTTCCAAAAATTTGTTTTCCTTTGTAACGGATGTTGCGATGATTTAGTGACGGAGTTTTCACAATTTTCATTCATCGTATAAAGCGTACAAAAATTTAATTGCATAATTCAATCACCTATGTTACGATTATTTACATAATAAATAGTATTCGATTGCATTGAATCTTATAAACATGCATATTGTTCATAATTTTTTAAAATACCCTGAAATGTTTTCATGTCTCCTGGTTGTTTATTGTTCATCATGCCTACTGAGCCATCTTTAGTGTGATTTTCAAAATGTAGGGAGGTTAACTCGTATTTTATACATGTATAGTAAAATTTTTACATTTGCATTGAAGGTTTTGCGTGTGATGTATCATTAAATGATACTGTTGCGATCTTATAATGCTCAGTGACGTTTCATCTATTACCCTAATTTCCAATTTTACATGAAATTTCTGCTCAGTGGTTTACTTTACGTCTCACCTCTAACCTAGCCCTGGACCTGTCTGCACTCTGAAGCATCGAAATAGGTCAGTTCAGAGAAAACTGAAGTGAAGTATATTTTTAATTACTTTTGATCTGGTTATAGCTGCAATTGTTTTAAAGTCAACGCATTACGTTTTTTGCATCATTTCTGGTCAACAACTAAACTTGGTAAAATGTGAAATTCGATTTTTAGAGCAAACTTCTTACCGAAAAATCTATATACTGGCTTAACGTCAAATTAGGAATATGTTATTAGGGGCTCATTGAATTGTATATCAATATTCGGTGATAGCTAAAAAAATATGAATCTTCTCCTTACTGGAATATGACTTCGGCATTCCCTTAATCAATTCAAATTCATCAATATGGAAAACTATAGGGCCACCAACTAGGTCAATACTGGTCAACTCATTCACCATAATTGAGGGTTTTGATAACATGAGGCACTTTTATGACAAATGCTTGTGCGTGAGTTTATGTTACATGTTAGGTTAAAACCAGAGATTACATTAGTGAGGCTTAATACATCACGCTTTGGTACAAGAAATAAAGTGACGGTTTTAATGCAAAACGGTAAGCACCATATGGCATTTGTCTAAATGTTACTCTTTATCTGTAATAAAGTATGTTCAATTTGGTTTATTAATTTTGGGTTACGGGTCGTTTGCTGCTTTGTCAAATCCACACCAAATGGCTAAAATTCTTGAAGAAAAACTCCTGTTTCCAATGAAAAACTACGAAAAAACTCTTTGTGCCATTCAACATCGCTGAGTGCGCATTTTTTTAGCTTATGATATATTGCCATGACTCGCTCAGACATTATTTTGGCTAATCGATGCTCTACATCAATCCATAGCACTCAAGTCAACTTTAGGAGTGAAGTTGACAATGATGGCCTCTAAGTCATATTGAGATAAGTGTTTCTGAATTGCGTGTAAACAAGAACCACCGCTCGTTGAAATAGAACCAGACGGAAGAAGTTTTCTGCAACAATATTACTTTTTCAAACTTCATTCGAGGATATTCCATTTGAGGCTAGGAATAAAAAAAAATCAATAAAAATTTTTACATTAAAGGTGGACCCCAGAAGTCAAGGGGTCTAGGTGACACTAAAAAAAATAAGTTAGATACAGGAATGGGATGTGAAAACAAATCTTTTTGATGGTAAAGGGATCCAAGTGATTTTCTTGACAGGTGATGCTATCTAGGGTAATACCTCTTAACTACGTAGTGGGTTGTGCCAAGCATGTTCAACTTTGACTTAAGTTTTCTCATAACAACGATTTAGTTACTACCCCTTGACTTCTGGGGTCCTCAAATGTAGTCTATATAGCTAAATTTACCAAAAATTACTCTAAAGACGTTAGCTTTGAGTCAAGCATTCAATTTACAAGAATCCTCAGTACCCAGGTGATTCCAAGATATCATTTCCTTCTAGTACTATTTCAATACCTTCCTCGATTATTTGATCTAGCCTTCTGTTTTTTAACTGGAAAATACTCCTGATTGACTTTTTTCCTATCCTTCTGAACTGTTTAGTCAGCGTCATTATATCTGCCGGAAATGCATTGGCTTTAAATACTTAGATATGCTAGTGGCACTGTTTGCCTTTACTTTAGTCGTTTTTAATTGATTATTGGTCTTGGTAAGAGCAAAAGACGAGTCACAGCATCAAGCTGTACCCTCTACAGAGAGTGCTGGGGTCTTATCAATTGGCAATGCGCCTGAGTATCGCTCCCGAGTTTTTGAAGTCACCAGAATTTCTTATTCTGATACGCAAGGGGATTTTACCATAGACATGTGGGTTCCTGAGTGTAATTAGGCGAATGAAGTAACCAACTACGGAGTCAAAATTCAAATAAATTTCATTTATGAAGATAACATATCCATTTAATCTGACCCATTTAAATTTAGAAATGGAGTATAGTCGATGAGTTGTCAAGATTCCACTTGTTGGTGACCGTCCATTTGGGTCCTCAGCTTCTATCTACTTAAATAGAAGTTTCATGAAAACTCTTCCTTAATGTAAGATGTGCTTTGATCAAAGGATGTCGGAGGAACCAATCCAAAAAGGTTCTTAATGTACCCATTTTAGATTAAATATCTGATTAAGTTTTTCGAGACTTTTAGTCATATTCCACTCCCTATTTACTTAATGCCCTTGATGTGTATTCTCCCTTATACTTACTATCATACGCGTGGATAATCATTTCCCGGGTATATGGGACAATGCGTTTGCTTAATTTTGCTCGCTAAGTATTTTCTATCGTAATTTGAGCCCCCGATTAGCGTACGGTATACGTTGTTTGGATATAATTAGCCAAAAAGGGACAAAAATGATGGACCATCACATGATAAAAATTTATTCGACTAATTGTTGTAAACAAATAGAATTTTCTATTACTACTTTGGTAATTTTCTACGATATAATTCCCTTATCGTGATTTTCCTCTTATGTTTTAATAATGAGATCGATTCACATAATGTTCTTATTCCTTGTCATCAAAATACGTTAGCAATAAAAGTTCCATATTATGTATAACATTGAATATAATTGAAGTAGAATCTAAGTCTCATGTTAAAAGGTAGATAAATGGAGGAATATATCATTAAAGAGCCGTACAATGAAGAAGTGATTGCGATACTCCATATTGGAGTAACTTAGTAAGTATTCAGGCATAAATTAATTACCTTCAAACAGTGTCTTACTCCCCATGGTCAATTATTTTTTTTAATCGTTAGGTTTTTTTATTTAAGTTGTGAACTTGAGGCTTGGATTTTTGAAATGAAATCACGATTCTAATATGAACTCGTTATGAATGAATTATGATTAGTCCATTAGTTTGAATGATTTTATAAATTAAATTCTCTAACTTAACAACAATTCATAATTCCTGGGAAATTGCCCTTCAAATGTAAACCGTCGGGGTTTGTGGATTCAGAAAGAATTGTACCTTTGACCTGGTGTGGACGAGTCTAAGCATTGAAGCAACGCTCATGTGTGAAAAGCGTATTAAGTTCAGTAAATTAAGCGGTAGACTATTCCAAATATTTGTTTTAAACCGTGAATTGAAAATTAATTAAAATGGTGTTTCCATAACGGAATGGGAGAATTTTAATTAGATTCGGTACTATTCGTTTGGAGAAAAACAATTCCTTACTTTCCCCATAACAATTTGACTCAATTACTGGTTGTTATTCCCCTGCAATATTTTGTCGTTTGTTCACGTAAAAAATATAGATTCAATTAACCCAAGGTGCTGAAATTTCAAATACAAAAATAAAATCCGCGTAATAGCGGTAAAAGAATGTAGAGATTTATGCTTCGTAGAGAGGAACGATCGTTATCAGGGTTCGTGCTGTTACATAAGTGGGTCACTAGACTTAGCTTTGCAGTAAAATGGAAGGGGGAGAATCAACTTACTTCTGCATTTCATTTTAAAATGAGCAGTGAAACATTATGTTTTCCGAACAATAAAGAGATACTTGCTTAACATGAATTATTTCAATTGCTAGTCTCTAGTCTCATAGCTCCAAAAGGCTGAGCTATTTTCTAATTAACTTTCCACAAACGCAAATATTCCAGAAAAACAATCATTAATAATTTGTCACCACGCTTTACATGAGTATTGATATTGGAGTCATCAATTAAGCAGTATATTCAGCAGTCCATATTTGTACCGGTGTAAATGTCTTTGTAATTACACGTTAAGTATTAATATCTCAGCCCGGGCTACCACCTGGAATGACCGGTTTTAGTTGCCTCATGGGTATATATAGGAAGGGGGAAAACTAAATGTGATACTGTGAAAATGTTTTTTTACTTAATTCATTCAAGAATCTGCACTTTTAATGCATAAAGTAGGAAGAAAGTTTCCAGAGAGTCAGAGCAACAAATGAAATCATATCATTCGATAAATTCTAGCAGACGTTTGAAATACCCGTAGTGAAATATGAAAGTTCGCCTTCTTCATAGGTTTTGATGTGTCAGTATTTACGTTTTTCTCACATGCTACCATATGATGCTGCCTCTCTTTAAATGTATTAACTTTCATGAATAATAAGAATTATTCTAAATGCCATATATTACTCAAACTAGGATCACAAATGTGCGATTATTTTTCTTTTAACATATCCCAAGGTAGTTAAAATCCTTTCTATACGCTGTGGTATAATGTCTTTTCTTAGTTGATGGTATCCTAGAGCATGATATCCTACATTTTGAGAAAGCTTTCTTGCTAGGCAGCTGTTGAGTTACTTAGCAGCGTTAAGATTCTCTTGCATACGACTTATTGCCTGTTCAGCAAGCCGAATCCCACCTATGCGTATTGGAGCTGAAACAGAAGAAACAATGAAATGCAAATTTCTACCCCTTCGTATAACCATCTGAGGCTGTTTCAGAATCAGAGAACTGCTACGGAAGCCTTGCATTATTAAAACTTAAAAGAGCCTCATGACCAAAAGAACTCGTAATGGAATTACTAAGTTTTAATTAGTTTTTTTTTCAAATACCATGAGAAAATAAAATTGTGGTCTGCACGTTTCACAGTTTAAAATGCTGGTAGAGCCAGGTAAGCATTACATCATCAATACTAGGGAACGTTGAGTAGTGACTGGTTTTGGGCATCATGAATGATTTAAAATAGATTCCGGATGCCGATCTGTAGTGGAAATCCATTGTATCGCGGGGTAAATATATTCACTACCAAGTCTAGTTTGATGCTTCAATTTCGAGATGTTTTATTCTTGTCATCGAAATGTGTAAATGTTATCGATCATCAATACTTATTTTAACCTTCGATCAGCTTTGTGGAATTTCAAATTGAGGTAGCTGCTCTCTCATTATTTTGAATTAAGAAGCTCAGCTCTCACGCTTTTTTATTTGACTTTTGGAATAAACAGGCTTTTTCTGAGATCAGCAAAACGTACTTTTGGCGTTTATCATTTAAATTAGCGGTGTAAATCGTAAAGCGGCATACCGTTAATATTGATGCGAAGAGACTACGTAAAAAATGCGTCCTTTTCCAGTCATAGAGAATCATTACACATTCAGTCTCTTTCCCTTGAAAGTAGTCACTGTAAAAGCAGGGGCGTCAAAGGTGTTGGAACACATATTCGCCTAAAGTTCCGAGCGTGTTGACCTGGACGGTGAAAAATATAGCAGTGGGTCTGGTTTTAAAATTGTAATTAAAACGCTTCTCTCTCTCTCTCTCATCTTTTGCTTATCGTTAAACGGGAGTTAACCGGAATCCTTGACGGCGACACGAAGGTGAGGCAAAGGCATATAAAAAATCCATCCCCTCTGTCTCTAGAACGGTATAGGGTTTAATGCGGGCAGCGCCATTAACGCTTCCCGTTTTTCGGTGAAATCCTCGTTAAGGTGAGCTGGAGACCATTTTTTTCACATTTATCCACGGTCATCGTTGGCGATTTTGACGAATGGCGAAATTTTAAAGTGCCCCGTTTTTCTATAATTGAGGACTATAACTTTTAATAAAAACGTATTGCGAAGGCTAAACCCTTGGGCAAACGATTTTTTGCACTCCACTTTTATATGAATCTTTAAAATATCGTGGTTTAAATATGAGGAAAGCCTCTCATAAGTAGAGCAAACGCGTGGAGAGCTGATTAAAATATTTTGATGTCCTGCTCACAGTTTCGTCAAAGGGGGAAAGTTCGTCCACATCAATTAAAATTGATAAGCTCAACGGGCTCTCAGCGTTTAATGCCCTTATTAGCGGTGCTTTTGTAGAAATACTCTCACATGCCATTAAATGGCGATGAGAATAATGAGCGTTGACTTTGATTGAGAGATTCGAAGTCGCCATTTATGAAAAATAAAATTATTTATATGATATTACAATCTCGTATTTATATGAGGCCCTAGTACTTGGTAATAAATTTAGGAAATACCTGTCTTTGATCGACCTTTGATCTATGTTTATACTTTTCCAACTCTACACATCTTAAAAACATTACCCTCAATGTAGGGTTATGATTCGTTAAAGTATGTAGAACTCATTTGATTTAGTTCGAAAATATGTAAATAAAGCTTTATATATTTTATCTGTTACTCATTGGTGGTTGTAGGCTGACCATGCCCGTTTGGTGAAAAACTGGAAAAATATTGCTGATATTAATAAATACACAAAGTCGTTTCAAAAGGGCGTGGTAAATGTCTGGGTTAAATGTGTTTGTGAGGCTATAACAAAATCTTTAGCGTTCTGGAAATTTTTAAAATCTAACTTTCGATTATATTTACTCCACTGATGAAAATTAAGACGTTTTTATAAGTGTCATTTTAACGATATTGTAGACGAATAGATTGGACAATCAATTATAATAATAATATAATGAATAATGTAAATTTGCAGTTAAACTTCAAATTAGTGTCATAGGTGTACGACAAAAAATATTTTATTGCACATAATAGGTGAAATATAAGGATTTCTGTAATATCCATTTGAAGAGCCATTTAAGCTCACAGTCATGGAAAATTATGGTATACAAGAATCAATTGTTTAAAATGGCCATTTTTGTATGTTTTGTACGATACTTAATGAAGTTGTCCAAATTTTGAAATGGCACAAGAATAACTCCCCATTATTAATGACGGAATTTGATTTCATACGTAGAAATCGTAATTATTGTATTTGAAGTTCCTTATTTGTTCTTTTAAGTCGAATATTGTGCAACTTTTACGTACATGAAAAACGTAATCACACGATTTTCGTATGTTCTGGTAAAGTGTAATCATACATAACCTCATGTCTAATAGGTTAAGTCCCGATTGTCTGTGATTCCAGATCAACCCATCGCTTGACCCTATGAATACCATCGTGTAACTTTTTGTTTTACAATCTTTCATCCAACCTTGTTTCCGTCGGAGTTTTCCATCCTCAAAACGAACAAATAACCATGGTAAAAGCAATTTAGTCATCCCAATTTATTTGTTATAGGTCTTTATTTACCCCATAAGTTCATGTGAGACTCGGAATCGGCAGTACTTTCGGTCATCAAGAGGACAGTGCACCCAAAACGTGTACCAATGAGCAGTTTTACGCATGTTTCTTCAAACCTTTCACGAATTCGTACGGAAAATAAAATTCGTATGCAAGAATAAGAAACAATATCAGATAATTTTTTTCGTTTGGCGTTCTATCGATTTTATGGCCAGGATTCATAATTTCAATATACAAAATTAATAAACGATAGCGGATAAATGAACTCTATGTATGTTTCCAAATGGGAAAAATGCAGAACGAGAAACTATGCTTTTAATAGTAATCATTTCTCATTTAATGAACGCTCAGTTGTGATTCTGGTGGCGTATGTATGCATTCAATGAGATAATGCATTGCTTTTTAAGTAGAGATTTTTTGTAATGTTGCACAATAGCACGAGCATTTAAGTGACATTTTTCTTCACTAGAGATGTCGTAGTTGTCCCTCCCTAATGCTTACTCTCATGAGATGTCTCTTGAGGAAAGAGTTTCTGAAACATTCTACTCCTTAAGTCATGCACTGCATTAAGACAACTGCGAGACCTTCTAAATCCCTGCAATATCCCCCGCTCCTTATTTCCCTATGCGCATCCAATCCAAGATATCATTCTGCTACCCACATGTTTTCTCCTCGCGGAGTAAAAATACGCCATTACCATCCAAGTACCTTCACCCAAATCTTCAGCTCACCGTTTTTAATTGCAGTGACTGGCATCTGCTTCAAATCAAAGTCACTATCTCAGTAAATTAGGCAAACAACTCCTAAGCGGAGAATAATGATCTGCGCAGATTTCTTCTGCTCATATACCCTTGTGGCTCCTTCATCCTTACTCATGCTTTCTCCTCCAAGGTCACTCATCTGTTTAAAATACTCCATTACAATGTGGCTGTACCTTTATATCCAACGCTGTTTTCTAACTTCAGCTTTACTTGCTCTTTGGATATTTCTAAGATAAAAGTTTTCTTAATCCATTTATAACTCACAAACTCCGAACTTTGTGAATGTTTTCACATCAGTGCCGATCCATAAACTTGATTGATTCTCCTAATGGATACGACCAGATATTGGGATACAAATTGTTTCTGCATTAAACCTCAATTAGTTGGTTGGTGGTAATTATTACCTCTTTGTTTGAAATTAAAGTGGAAAACTGAGCTATTGATACCCAATAATTGCTCCGTATATTATATTGTTCATGATAAAAATACAAACATTATTCACGCAAACTCAGTATGCATAGCTCATCTCAAGAAAAAATACGTTCACATATCATAACCTTTTGAATTATTCCTGGCATAATTGCCTACATAATTTTGCATCCTTTCATACGCACTTAACTATGTTTGGGACTCGGCAATTAAAGAACTATTAGATCGGATGAGGCACTAATAAGTTGCCTCTCGTTATACCTACACATTAAAAAGAAACAAAATATGTGAATTACCTAGAATGGTCTGTAATTCCCTTTTAAGGACGACTCTAAAACATGACTGTAATTCTAGTCCATAAACAAATGTGATAGGGAATCACACGATCTGAAACGTATATCTTGATGCTTTTCTTTAATTGCTCTTTACTACATGCACAATTGCCTTGCTTAGCTGGTTTGGTGAAACTTAGCCTGTATAACCGACACATTTATTTAATCATTCCCGTCCTTACCACCCACGCAGTTATTAGGATTTCTTACCTACCACTGTATTCCAACTTAGCCAAGATCATCCGTTAGTCGATGAAGTAAAAAATTACTAACTAAAAATAAAGTGTAAAATGGAAACAGTAACATCTCAAATATTAATAGCGTGTTGAATTCGTAAGCATATTTACTCCCCAAAGATTTAAATATTTATTTATTCTGATTATGCCTAATGCTCGTAGGTAAAACATGCGCTCGTTAAAGTGGTCCTAATCTTCCTCAGCCCGTTTCTCATTAAATATAATGTTCTGCTCGGCCTTTACAATACAGTAGCACCACAACTTGTCATTAATCATAAAATGATGATAAATATTAAAATTTTGTTATCTTCCATCCAACTTTCTGGCCAGGGAAAGTTAATAAATTTGGCTTAACATAATTTTACGTTGAATTTTAAATAAGTCTCTAATAAAAATCGTGCGTCTAAGCCATAAATGACAGGACTGTTAACGCCTTAAAGCGAGGACATTAAGTCACTTGCTAAGTATATTTGCTGCCTGATTTTAGCATCTACGCTGCTGTGCCATCAATAAGAAACTTATGTAATCTAAAAAAACTCATTTTTTATTTTTTCCATTAGCGCCAACATTCACATAAAATATTTCCAGTCAATTTCTACTTTGCTTTCTATTAATAAGATCACCTCTATTGGAGGATGTTTTTAGCAAAAAGGCTTGTTTGTTGACATTTGGTTATTAAATGAAAAAATCACAAGTGAATAAAAAATGTCACCGATTAGAACTTATTTATACATTTTAAGAATAAACCAATTATTAAACTTTTCCATAGACCTACAGCAGTTGGTTAGCCAGACTGAGAGGAAGTGAAATAAAAATGTAATCCGAGAAAATGTTCGGATGAATAAAAAATGAAAGCTAAAAGTGATTAGATTTGACAAAGGACTAAGTTAAAAAATATTGCAGTTGAGTTTTTATTTCTTGTCGATAAAATCATTGACCCGTATTTTTAGGTAATTTAGCTTTTTTTAGTCTTTCCTCTGTCATTTTGAGGAAAAAATCAATATTTAAACCTTGTGATTGTCTTTTAATTAATTACTATTTGTTTTTAAAATTACTTCTTTGGCATTGAATTCCTGATTGTCTATTTCTGGAATAGTCTTACTTGCGTTTTCTGCGTGAATATTTTGACACATGCTTCATTTTTTATAATTGGTTGAATGTTGGAAAGTTTAAATAATATTTCTCCCTTACCTGTGTGAAGTTCTTCTGACAAAGAATTCCTCCGACTCATTAAGCCTTGCTCATCTCCGTAAAATATTTGCTCTCTCTCATACTGCTTCTGTACATGACTATAATACTTTGTCCCAGCGAGGCGCTAAGAAAACTCATTTTCTTAGATTCTCAAAGCGCCTCATAAGGCATTATCCTCTGCTTAGCTTGAGTCCAATTATAATTTTTTCTGCTTCCAACTCCACGCTAGTTTAGATGCCTGACTTAGTCCTATGGACCCACATCCCTTCCTCCGTTATACAGTGTCCCATTTATTCTTTTTCAATTATTCCACACCATCTCGCAGCCTCTCTTTTGCACGCCATGAATGACAAATATCTAGTGGCATAGATTTATAAATACACAGACCAGTGAGGAGGAAAATTAAAAATATGGCGAAAATGTCAGAAAACTTTATATTGAGAGGGGAAATCAGATGATTGTATATGCTTCACGTTATTATATTTCCCACCATCGTGTTTAACAGTTTTTACGCCCACGTCTGAAACGGAATTATTATTCGCTTTAAATCCTAGAGAAATATAGTGCCTCTAAACGGGATCACAACGGTCAAGTTACAATGAGGTTTGTATTAAAAAAAACTCAAGTCAACGTGTTGATGAAAAAGTTGTTTTAAATAACTCGGCAAAAATGTAAAGTGCTTATATTTTTGATACTAGTATTTTTGTGACTTTCGCGCTAAATTACACTTCATTTAAGTTTGTAAAGTAGTTATCTTTTAGGATTTCACCTTATAAATGTCGGTCATTTTGTAGAAAAAAAGGCCAAAAAATTATTCACCTTGAAAAATAGCATACCTCATTGCATTCATAATATAACATCGCTTTTCCATTTTAATACTGCCATAAAAATTAATGGCGGCATAAAAATAAATGCTCTTATTTGTTTTTCCTTTTAACTATGAGGTTTTTTATATCATATAACCCGTTTGTCCTCAGTACCTGCCTGTGAGGGTGTGAAATGATAAAATTTGATTGTTATCTACGCACGAAGTCTACTATTAGTCCGTTTAATGCCATTAAGGTGGTAAATGAAGTTCATGGCGACCATTATAATAACATTCTTACACCCTTCCGGTCATTTTCACCCACCGTTATCACATGCCATTACTTTTTCCCCGGCGGACTAATGTTTCTCTCAACACACTCTCATTCCCATTTTCTCCTATACTCCCCCATCGAACCAGCCTTCTACCTTTCCCTCACTCTCTCACCCTAAGTGGGGAAAGGCCTTCATAAACATCACTTTGCACGTTCTCAAACTTGTTCTCCCTCCTCCCTTCTTTCACCATATCCCTTGAACGTGAAATCCTCCGTGTAACTGCTGGTAGTGTTATCGTTCTGGGTGGCGGTAGTAGTCGTGAGTGGTGTTTGTACATAGTGTGTCTTACGCCCTCCCCGGCCTCCTTCACACAGGATCTCGTTCTTCGGGTGCCTTAAAAAAAGCTGTCCTCGACCTACTTTCGAATACCCTCCTTTAGTATTTTTTCTTCCTCCTCTACTCTTCTTCTCTTTCGCAAAGAGCCGTGCACTTCATCCATCCGGTTTTCCTAGGACGAGGTGGACGTGCGCTATAAGACAAAAAAATATAATCCTTCAGACAATTTGCGCCCACCCAAAAAAATATCTCTTCCTCGCAGTATGCCCCACCTTTATGTCCCCTTTGGCCCGTCTGAAACGTCCCTATACGGCGAAGGAGCCTTACTTCCTTCCCTTTAAAGGCACCCTTCAAAAGGTCCACGCGTGTGGCAAGGCGCACGGTTGGTTAGTCTTACACACGTGTACACCACTATCTCGCTACCCGTCGCCCAATGGGAGATTCCTCTTTTGCTTCAGGTTGCCCCGTAGGAACCACGCCAAGGCCTTCAAGCCGACTTGCGCACCCATCCATACCCCTAACTCTGCACCCACTCGGGTCCGCGGAGGGGGAAGGCGAACTGCGGCAAAAGCGTTTATCTCCGCTCCGCTTACATCCTGAATGCATCTCACGGCGTCATAACGGTTCTCTTTTCTCCGGCTTAGCGCCTCCACCGCGGAAAAAAGTCGCCCAACACGGTCCCTTCTTCTTCTTCTCCTCCACGCTGCCTGTTGCCGAAATATACCTTCCGCTTTGCGGCGGAGCGTCCATGGTCTTGACTAGTGTCCGAGAAAGAAACTGCTTCGTTGCGGAGTGGTACTGACGGGAAATCTAGCCGGAGAAAAACAAAAAAAGTACAAATGCTTTATGGAAAATCTCAAAGTCTTCTTCAATAGGCTAAATTTTCACTTCAAATTTTAACTGATCACTACTGAAAAGCCGATTCATATTTTATCATACTATGTGATTTAATTGAATGATTTCATTCCCTTATACATATATACACCACATACCTATATCAACAAAAATATCCATTGTGTGACTAACAATTTGAATTACAAAATTTTTTCCGGTTGATGGTGAATTTTTTCACTGCTATTTGCTATATCGCTTTCAACCGCGTGTAAGCTTCTACTAAGTTTCTACACTCTTGATAATGTAGTCTAAATATACAACGCTTCAAGAATTTTCCTCCTTTATAATATAAATTAAATTTAGTCTTTCTATGACGAAACTGATGTAAGCGGGTGAATAATCCCAATATCATTTCATTAAATACTTGAGGTAATGGTTGTCTCTCCCACCTTGCATACGTGTCTTATAACTCACATTTAATCCTTAATGCAATCAAATGATGCTAATAGAAGGATGATTAATCTAATATTGTCTACAGCTCCTCCCATATTTGTAAAATAATTATTTAAAAAAACAAGTTATTTTATACTTATATAAGTAATTATTGTTTTTGTCAAGACGCCCTTTATTAGTCGGATAATTTTTAACCTCTTTCCATTCAATACTAGAGAATGAAG
Source organism: Ceriagrion tenellum (assembly GCA_963169105.1). Lineage (NCBI taxonomy): Eukaryota > Metazoa > Arthropoda > Insecta > Odonata > Coenagrionidae > Ceriagrion > Ceriagrion tenellum. The sequence continues at coordinate 34,851,576 of OY720636.1, read as the reverse complement.
CGATAAAAATTTTCGAATTCACTGACTACCAAAATGAAATTTCTAATAGGGTATTATTATCATTCATTCTGGGATTCAATTTATTTTTTATTGGTGCTGCTTATTCTTTTCTGTGATCTTTATTAAAAAGTTTCATCAAAGTCAAAATATTTTTGATGTGATGTAAACATTCTTACATTGCACTGAGGTAATTCATTAAGTAAAATTCTGGCACAAGGCTAGGGAGAGCTGTGCATTGTTAGCATGTGGTACACAAAAGTCCTGGAGCTTGACTCAAATGGTCATGCCCTGGATCCCCCTGCAGTATTTAATACTTTGTGCCTATTAGTATCCCAACGCTCTTCCCAATTCTAGACGGCATCATTGTATTCTTCATATAGGTGGGTGGAAGATCAGTGTAACTTCTATTTGATGGCTATTAGAATTAAGCGCATTGTTAATATTATAACTTGAACAAAACATTTACCAAGTATTGTAATTTATAATAAATTATAGCCGCATTACTATATGATGATGACCTTGAATAGGTAGCTTTTTTTAAACTGCGAGTGAGTAGGTAGTCTAGGTTTGTCTTTGTGTCTCTCAAATAATAGAGCGGAATATTTGTACAAAGGGGAAGATTTGTACAAAGGGGAAGATTTGTACGTCTTTCCGTAGTTTACTTCACATTATCTTCGTTTGTTGTTGTACCCCGTTTTACCGGACAGTTCAGACACTGAAAAACAGGGCGTCCAACTTCAAAATATTAGTCAATATAAAATTCTTGATTGTAAAATATGGCGTAAAATTTATAGAATACATTTTTTATTTGCCTAGCTTTTTTCTGTATAAATTGTTTTCATATATGAAATAAATTATATGTTTCTAAAAAATCGATTGTGTATAAAATTAAAGATATTATTGCTATGGTAACTTAATATTATAACAAAATTACTGAAGAATATATTAGTAATTTAGTTAACGCCCTTTTAGTATCAGTCACAGTCTTTTCTCAAACTTTCCGTGTAATTTTGTTTCTAATCTAAATTTAAATATAAAGATATAGCAATTTACTAAAAGTACTGTAAATCTGTTCAATTTAATTTTTAGAAATAATTACCAGGGGTACGTTAGTTATTTCAGTATAAAAAGTGTACCTAAAATTCTTTTTATTTCAAGTGATCGGTTATCTGGCTCTCTAAAAACAGTATTCTGTGTATTGGGAATGATTGCAACGACGCAGATTTATTTTGAGTAAACATTCTAGAGACATTTATTACAATCAAAGTGAAGTAAAATGGTCCACCGTAAAGCGAGTAGCCGGTCGAATATAAAAGTGTGGGAACTCTCCCAGATGAGGGCGCGAAATTGAGAACATGCCTAGAGAGTTTCGTTGAACTGACCTGGATTGGGATGCATATTTTTTTTAAAGCTAATAAAATGTAAATATCGCCTCACCTTTTGAATTCCATGAATACATGACCTCGCTCATGTGGGAAATGCAATTACTGTGTGCCCATTAAAATGGTTGATTCCTCGAGTTCATAAAATGAGAACAAACCAGTATCTAGTTTTCAATTAGTTCAGTGAGTAAAAGTGCAAGTTGATGTAATACTAGCAGGTCACGGGACAAAAAATTGAGACGCAGAACACGATCTGCATACGAAATTGTCTAGTATTCGTAACTGTGGAGCATGTGCAAATTATTAGTGTATGGTTTATTCAACTACTTTTTTTTAATTCCGAGGAATTTCGTAAAGTGTTAGCTCTCAGGAATTAGAAGTTATAGTTTTCACTGCTAAAATGAAAGGATTTTTTGTGGTTATATACTTGTGGTCTTTTACCTAACTGCAAAAATGTAATAAAAGATTTAAGCAGAAAATTAATATTCAGATTGTAAGTGATATTGCTAGGTCAATGAAAATTTGAGGAAAATTGTATTCATGTGATACATAATGCTTTGTCTAATAGTGAATGAACGAAATAGTAGGTGCGCCATTTTTTAGAGAAAAACTTGCACTGTGAAAAAGAATTCACTTGTTCTATTTGAAAGAGAGAAAGAAAAAAATACTTTGAATCTGGCACAAATTCGGAATATAATGATAGATTGAAAGTTAGGGGAGGATTGTTCAAAACGATAAATCTAATCTACGAAATTTCTCACGCACCATGCTCATTGTTAATAGCGATAAAATAGCTGAATGTATTGTGGCCATCTAATTACATTTTGGTATTTTCAAAATATGGTTGTAATACGATGCAAACGTTTTTCAAAACTAATTTTAATGATTAATATGAAATACACATACTTTAAAACCAGAAAAAAAGTTTATTAATATAAATATAAATATCCTCTCTTTGTTTATATTTACATTTTACTCGTCACAAAAAATTTTAAACAATGATATCATCCTTTCCTTCAGTGTATATACTGTACATTTATACATGACATGTCCACGTATTACGTCCAAAGCAATAAATTCTTCTTATTATTATGGAATCAATTAACATTTCGCGTAACATGTACAGGAAACATGAGACAATCACAGGGAGATGGGTACGAGTCTGCCTCTTTTCTGATCTATGGCTGAAATCATGTATTAGTACAATAGTGAATAGACCTAATTTACTAAAAAATCGGATAACTAAGTCCTCGAAAACAATCTTTTAGAATCGTTAGGCTGATAAAAATAGCGTAGGAGGTAATAAAATAACTTGATTGCATTAATGCAACGCGTGCATCCTTCAATTATACGTAGCTCAAATATGTAGATTGGGAAACCTCATACTGGGTGACCTTTCACGCCCCCATTTTACCGGATAGTTCAGACACTGAAAAACAAGGCGTCCAACTTCTAAATATTAGTCAATATAAAATTCTTGATTGTAAAATATGGCGTAAAATTTATAGAATAGTTTTTTATTTGCCTAGCTTTTTTCTGTATATAGGGGAGAATATATTAATTATATATAACTCCAATATAATAGTGTAATACTATAAAGTGAAAGTTTTGATGGTTTTTCCATGCCCGTTGAGCTTGGTCTTCCTGTTACTGGACACCTCAAAACTGGCTGGATTATTTGTACCTAAACTTATTGTTGTAAGCAGCAGCAATCAGTGTGAAAGGTAGTGACCATGTTTTATCTGATATCCTAGTCTTAGGAAACTATCCTAAAATGAAAGTATGTCATTAGTTTTAAATCCTTTCATGACTCGTACATGCAGTACACAACATGAGGCCAGGTTCCTTGACATCATCGCGTCCTGTATTATCTATCAATATTAAACGGAGAATGCGGGGTTTTGTTCCTTCAAGTGAGCACATAATATCTAATTTTGCTTAGTACCTAATCCTTAAGACTGTCGTGCGTGAGATAATTTCATATTTGTACATTTTCAGCGGAGATTTTTCCGTATTTTACTTGAAAAGGCATCAATGCCCATTTTTTCAAATAAGGAGGTTTTATATTTTATAAATCATTTAATTTATATCGGTCAAATTGCTAGGGTGTCTTCAGAGTTAAGTGCTTCAACAAATTTTATATCGTCTAACCAATCCCGAACCGACCCCTCTATCAGTAACTGTGGAAAAACATGAATATCGTTGTTAATTTCAATAATTACTTCAGCTCATCCAATTAAAAAAAATTAAAATCAAGAGATTCATTTTTCCTTCAAATGAAGGCAGTAAGTAAAAATAGAAGCTGTGGAACTGAGTCACTGAGAATGCGATTACTTTATATGCATATTCTCACAATCTGATTTATTTTTATTTATTTATATTTTATATATGTTTATATTCTATAATTTATATATTTTTGTCGATCGTCATTAATCAAATATTGAAGATATACCATTGGATTATAACTGTATTATTCAGAATGGGTTTGCACAATTATGATAAAGGAATTAGTGGTTTCCAAATATGTACATCTCCTGTTCGACTAAATCCTCCTTTTTTTCTTTTGATTTTACATTAAGTCGCTGAAAAATCCGTTACATCCTACTCCCTTATGCCATCAAAGGATAATTTATTATGACGGTGTTGACGCAAAACGTTCGCCTTTTTTTTGTCGTGTAATTTTCATAGCCGCTTGCAATAAAAAAATCACATTGTCTCCCTTTTTTCGTGGGTGTAAAAGGGAGCATATAAAAGTTACAACGCTGGAGGCGAATTAAAGTACCAATCCCTCCGTTTAGAGTTTTTGTCCCAGAACATGGACCAAATTGAATACTTTTGGCGTCGTTGCTTGTCCACCCTGAAGCTTCAATTTTCCGTGGTGATGCTTAATTTTGGTCCGTTTTCCCGCCTTTATTGCCACCAAAGTCTCCCTCTTTACACTCTTACAAAAGGGGTTTAATTGAAAAGACGCTCAAGAAAGGAGTCTCTCTCCCTATTGTGGGTCTGTCAGTGTTAATACCGAACTTGTTGATGGCGCTGCACTACGGCTGAGGTTGCATTCAGTCTCGTATCTCCACCGAAACACCTTTTTCTTTAGGTTGCTACTTTAGTCTTCTTCACTCGCGGAGATTACAGAAGGCTGCATTGTCCTCGCCGTCTCATTTTAACCTCTTTTCCTTACCTGATAGGCAAGGTTGTGAACATTTATTATTTGTAATTATTTTCAAAACTAATTTTGTCACTCATAATTTTTCACAATTTTTTAAATATGAATTTTAAATATGATTACATGATTTTAGTCATGAGTTTCTTGTGGCCAATATTACATAAAATAACGTTTTTTAAAGTAAAATAAGTTCCACTCTTTATCGTTTATTAAATACTTGTTGCAAGAGGTAAGACACAGACCGAAAACTCAGTAGTACGTAAGATATTATTTTCCAGTAACTCAGTCCTCTGTTACTTTGGGTTAATCCATCTTCAGGCAAATATAGTGGGAGTAAGCATTCAAAATAAACTAATACCCGAAACTCTGGTTTCGATGTTCTAGTTAAACGTGAAGTAACATAAAGAGAATAGTATGTAGCGTTGGGAAAAAAAGTGGTGGGGACAGCTTTTTAGTCTTTTAGGATGACGATTTTCGACCGTCGCTTGGAAAAAATGTAAAAGAAAGTGGAAAATTTGTTGGGGAAAATGTAGAAGCAAGTGGGAACTTAAGCTGTTAATTGAGCTAGCATCTAATGAATTTATGTATTTAATATGTATCTCGAAACGATTTCGGATGAGACAAAATATTTTTTTAAGGTTTTACGCAAGGAAATTTTATAGGAAAGTAATATCATCAGGAAAATATGTTACGACCCAGCTGGAGTCCAAATATATTTAATGGCCATTTTTGAACAATCATTGCCATCAATACACAGATGAGGGTAGATTGTGTAGGAGAAATTTGAGGGCATTGGGACTAGCCGAAGTGGCATTGCCTTTATTGTATTTTCATTCATCTAAACTGGAACTGGAAGCCGGATACCTCAGCGTTGCTCCTTTAGCCGGCAGAGGCGTCCTTTTCCAGTGTAGGGAAAGACTCGGTACCTAGGGGTTTTAAAGGAAATACTTGTTTATTACCGACAGACAAAGCCGCTTTTTCAGGACTGGCTGTATCAAGAGATCCATGTTTGCATTCCAGTCTTGGTAAATGATATTCCTTAGAGATATTTTGAAATGGCACCTATTTTTAATTTTACCACTTTTAGTGCGATAAAATAAAATTAGGACTTTAAAATTAGACTAAATCTATAGGGAAAAGTTCATTTATCTAACGTTAATATTGGTAATGCTTAACTTTAGATAATCAAGATCAAACCCAACACTTTGGTGTTTTTATCGATCTTTTTAAGATAAGCTACAATGTTGAAAAACATTCTTTGGTTAGTTACAGGAAGGTATGACATATATCGAGGTGGTAAAAGCGAGGCGTTTGGTAGACCGACGACGTGCTTCCAGATATTATAAACCAACTTGGATGACTTCACGATCGTACAGTCTCTTAAAATTTGTAAGCTGTGCATTGGCGTTATACTCCCGTCTTCTGTAAATAAACCATTAAATTTGGACTCTGATCTCACGCTTATGGTCAATTTTTGTGAACTACTCTTTTCCTGTTACTTTATAGAATATATTTTCGGAGAAAGTCAATGTTTCTGTTATCTAATCATGACTACCACTCGTCGACTCTCGGGTCGTTAGTTTTTTATGTATTGGAGCATTAATGAAGTCTATGGATAAAAAATAAGGCCTTGGCATTGCCTTCTTGAAATTTAGCACAATATTGGCTGTTAATGTCATATTTCAATTTTTAGTTATTTAGTAAATCATACTTATTAAATCGGTTTTTGGTGTAAGAGAAATAATTTGCCGTACCATTTAGAATGACATACCTGAACACTACGCTGACCGAGACGAAAGAAACTGTATAGTGTCTATACTTTTCTTTCCCTCCTTCCGAAGAAATAATAATTATTTCAAGAAGAAAAAATTTTAGGAACAATTGAATTAAAATAGTGTAGAATCACAATAAAAATAAAGCAACGAAAGGTAGGAAAAAAATGACAGTACGTTAATCTTTCTTCAGTAAATGGCCCCATTGCTAATTCAATTGAGGTGAGCAGATTCTCAGTTGATAATTCATCTTCTATAACATTCCTTCCCAATTCTCAATCTTTTCCTACAGTTTAAATAAAAAACAAACACCCGCACCTTGGAGACTAAGGAATTCGAATTTGCATTAAAATAACCAAAACTTGAAGAGTTCAAATACGTATTTCTACTGAATAAATTCTGCTGCCAAGTTCAAATGTTTCTAACTCTGCAATGGATTTAGATAATTAAGAGGCAATGCGCAGTATGTTCTTGAAATGGTTGTATCCTTGGAAATAGCCATATAGAAGCCATTTAAGATATAAAACCAAGATGGGGAACTCATTACATTAAAATGTAAAGGTTAGGTTTACATCCGGTTTTAACATTTTTGCCGGATGACTTGCAGCATCTTCTAGTAGCGTCCATGCGTTTTTATGCTATGCTACTCGTGCGTATCACAGTGAGAAAGCCGTGTACATTTTCTCCGAATCCTCTTTCTCGTAATACCTTCCTCTGTTTCTCCATCTCTCCGAGAGCCTTCGCCTATTCTTCTTTCTTCTCCACCTGGGTTTACAACGCGCTTACTTTTTGTCCCAAGAGACTGGAAAATATTCCACCCACCGCCCGCCCATTCTCAATTGGCTGAGTGCAAAGGTTGGGGGGGGGGTGAGGAGAGGGAGGCGAATGATGGGGGGCTGAGGCACGGGAAACCTCTGAGCTGGAGAATCACTCCTCCGACGCCGCTCCGTCAAGGTCGCAGCCGTGTTTTCCTTCTTCGCCAGTTCTGAGAAAAATGGCTTTTCAAAAAGCAAATGACGCTACAGACTAACTCGATATTTGTATGTTTTCCATTTTAAGAGCGAGCAGTTGACGTCGACACAACACTTTACCTTTGAATAGTAAGTGAACGGCGCTTCGATTATTTTGCTATTTGCTTAGATCATCCGTGAGACTCCTTGTCTATCATTTCCGTATATCATCTGGGAAATTCTATGGCGCAATAACCATCCCGCTTATTTCTTTGATGTGAACCATTTTTACAAATTATCTTCTGAATGTGAAAGTGCAAAGGTTTTCATTTTTGAGGTTCACAAGATTAAAAGATGAAAAAAGTTTTAAAGGATTATAAAATAGAACTAATGGCTGTTATACTCAATGCAGCATAGTTTAGCTCTTAGATTGCAGTTTTCATTTGAAGCACAATACTGAGATAATTATACATAATGTCTCGTTTTAATATATTTAGTCGTAGTAATGCTCTTGTAAGCTAACAGTTGAAAAAGAATTTTTATGATATATAATTTGCCCGCCAAAACATCCCAATGATGTTGAGTATCCATTAGCAAATATTTAATCATATCTATCGGTAATAAACCTACATATATTCGCTATCATATATCAGGTTAGTTTATTAGTATTGATAGGATATTTTATTTGGTCACAGAATTTTTTTAGTACCAAGTAGTTTGTTACTATTGTTTCCTAAGTGTTAAACAGTCAACATACCTGGAACGGACTGTTACGAGGAAAATCTTTTCAGCAAGCTGATAAAACTTATAAAAGGCACCCTCGAAACAGTTCTTCTGTGTTAAACAATTCGTTCTGTGGTCTCCCCAAAGGACTAGACTGTCAATTCAAGAAATAAGGAAATAAAAATATTTAGTGCGAAACAATGAAATCCTTTGTAGTTTATGACAAATACATTGGAGAGACATTTTTATGCATCAGGTCCGTGCTGGTCGTTAGCATGTGAGGCATTGGATGTTGATCATATGCAATGGCAAATGAACTAAGATCAATTAACATAATCTCAAATTGTTTGTTGAACTCATGGCATTGATTTTATTTCAAGCCAAAAATTTGAATATACTCGTGGAAAAATGGATGATATGACAGAGAGTCGTGTTATCGCCATCTTTGATTAAGTGCATGCACACGAACGAGGCTTTTCTTTTGAAAGGACCGTCGCAAACAGGGAGGGGAAAACAATGCACTTTTATCTGTGACCAGAGACAACAAAGCGGCCGTTTGGGTCGAAAACGTATTAGTTGACCTATGCGAGGAATGAAATTGGGTCGCATGTCACAACGCAAAAAAATGGGAAAAGCTTGCCTATTCGATAACGAGATATGGTGCGACCTCATTCAAAATTCTATTTCTCCTTGCAAAAGGACAACAGATATTTTCTATCTTCAGTGATTAGAATATTTTATGCTTTGGATTATCACAGAGTCCCAATTCTTCCAACACAGCGTATTGTTTTTGTCGCAGCATTATGCTCGCGTTGCATTCGAAAGCAACGTATACAAATATGTCTATTTGTATGAATAAATCCATTGATGTATTATTTTAAAGAAGCTCATAAAGGTAACATTCTATTATTCCCAAATGGCACATACAGTCAAAGAGAATTCGTTTGCAAAAGATTGGCCATGAAGCTAATTCCCCATCGGAATACTTATATTTCATTGGAAATGTATGAAAATGAGAATTAATAGAAAAAAAGCCCGTAGTTCACTGGCGGAAGTCGAGTTCGTGCTCTTTCTAAATCAGAAAAAATAATATAATAATAATAAATAATAAATTTATTGTATTATTCTAGGAGTGAACTCCTTTAGAACAAGGTAGTACATAATGTATAAACCATGAATGAATTTGAAATTATAATTTCCCAAAGGCGTAGTATACGTGTACCTTTGCTTAAAATTTTGCAACTGAATCTAAATGCTATTTAAAGATATCTTTACCTTGTCCGAAAAATTATTGCTAACGTTCTTTTTGTTGTAAAAACATTCACTGATACCTTTTGAGGGCATGTCATCAGCAAAAGTTGATACGGATAATAAAGGGACTAAAATGCTTATCTACTGGCAGCTAACATAATATAAATATTGGCTTTCAGTTTTTCTGTCGATTCATTTATTTCTTACTACCGCTATAAGCAAAAGTTTTCCTGCGGCAATATTTTAAATTGGCATCTTTTCTATTAGCTATGGTGAAAGGACTCGCTTTTTTTTTTTTTCTGTGTTTGTCTGTTCAAGTTTACCAGGATTTTTTTTTACTTTAATATTCAATGCGTTATATCAAAAATTGACTGATTTTATTACTATTATAACTTGAGCATGTATCTACCAGAGGTTTATTCTCAACATTCAGCGAAAATCTCCTATTTTAATCTATGAAATAACAATAATAACATCAGTATGATTTTTATGATTTCAGGATTCCGACGGGTACAATGCTCGATAGTAAGTAAGTTGTATTCGGTAGCATTAAAGGCATTTTAAAGTTTGATTTGACTATTAAGTTAGAATAAAATAATTAGCGCTAAAATAAAATTTAAAAATAGCATTTCATTATAAATCCAGCTCCTTTTATTTTGCTCATAAAGCTAACATATAATTGTTTGTGTTCGTTAAGTTTCTTCCGTCAGAGTTAAGTATATATTTTATTAATTTTTATAAAATTATCCTTTATTTATAATATTTAAAAAATTAAATTATGTACTTTTAATATAACAATTTCAATTTTATAATTTTAATATGATAACGATAATAAAAGGATGATTTTATAAAAATATCCTTTCAATTATCAAAACACAAACACTGCACCTTAGGATTAAACTTTAAAAACAAATACAGGAAATACACTTATGTCAAATATTTAAATACTAAATGAAGTTTAAATTTCCTTTCTCTGTGTTTCAGTTCCGATGAAATTAGATTTAATAACTTTCCCACCCTTATTTATGAAGCAAATCATTAAGAAGAAAATGGTTTGGCTTTCTCAACGTGCGGACGTCGACGTGCAAAACTTTCTTTTGTCGTTGTACTATTCCGACAGTTAAGATCAAAAGTTTTGTGCCAGATTGAAACAACGCAAAACTCATAATTTCTCGACTGATTTACACCCCCCTACAATCCCCTCGTCCATCTTGCAGCCATTTTCCCTCCTTCCACTCTCTTCTCTATCTCATCAATTTCTTTACCCGTCCTTCGAAGGATACTTCTACCTTCCCTTCCCGCCTTCCCTTCTTCGGTTCTGTGTTTTCGATTCTTTTCGAATCCCCTCACCCTCGACACCGCTACCTTAAAAAACTTCTTTCCAAAAACTCCTATTTGTCCTCGCTTTCTCGAACCAATTACACGATACGAAAGTTCCCCCATATCTCAAAAGCGGATATCCCGGTCTCAAGGTTTCCCGTCCCACCCACCGTCTTTTGGGAGGTATTCAACTTCATCGACCCTTCTGCATACCCCCTTCCCCTTAAATTCTACTGCCTAATACCGGGAGCAACCCACCTCTTACTCTTGGCTAACTGTATTACAAATTGTCTCAAATTTCATAAACGCATTCCGAGCTATATTTTAAATAAAAAAACTCTCTTGAACAGCCAGACATGGCATTATCGCCCATCATATGATATCGTGTCAATTTTTGTATTGCAACGGTAAACAAAAATTGCAATTTTATTCTGAACTGCTCTCTATGATTTGAAGATTAGTCATCAAGTGCGAGACAGTTTGGCAAATGGAGCCGGTATAAGTATACGACTCAAAGCAGGGATGGGTTGGATGTAATGAGAGTAAGGTGTGGTAAAGAGAGGACGTGGATGATTTTGATGGAAAAACCAAGAAGGGAAACATCAAAAAAACCGATAAGAGGAGGTGAAAGGATTTGAAAACGTGTGACCAGTGAGATGGAATTTACGAAATCAATGAAAGACGGATAGAAGGATGAAAAGAGGAGGAAGTAATGAAAAAATGAGGACAAAAGAATAAGCAAGCGCTTTCATTCGCTAGGTAAATGTAGTAGGTAGCTGAAACTAAGTCCACAAGATATGTGTGGCATCGGATATCACATTTAATGTCATCATAAGTTGTATCTAAGGTTATACTTGTACAAAATATAATATTATAAATTTCCTGGATCTTTGCCGGGGGAAATGTGGCACATGAGCCTTTTTTAAACATTTAAAATCCTTCGAAATGGGAGAACAAATTGTTTAGTGTTAATACTCTGTCAGTCGCTTTTGCTTTATTCCTAGCACGAGCAATTTTAAGAATAGAGTGACTCTATATTTCCTGTTTTATCGTTTGACTCAAAACCATACTCTCAATATTGGGCCCCTTTTAATGCATAGATATGGTCGACCATTTGCGTTGCGTGTGTGCACCTCTTGCCATTTTTTAAAAGGTCTTTGGTTCCCCCCAGTCACTCTCTCCTTGTCTCCCCCATTTCCTGCGACCTTTCCCTTCGTCCTATAACCCTCTTCTTTTACCTCGTTTTATTACCACCCTGATGTTTACCAGAAACTTTTGCGTGAAGTGTACATAGCATGACGTGACGTTTACCATATTATCGCATTATATCGCCTTGTATGGCATAGTATCTGATATTTGAAATTATAGTATCGCGCGGTATCTTATTACATTTTTTTTACCGCATGATATTTCCAATGGCTTACTATCACAATGCATCGCATTTACATCCTATAAGATCTTATAACAATGAAAAAATTACATTTTTGTGCATGTTATGTTATATTATATAAAATGTGTATGACATCACAAAATACGTATATGAATCACTGTGCGAGACATTGAACATCCTGGACGATCAATATCAATTTTCCGTTTATTCACTTAATCGCGTGTTGAGGTCAATAGGCAGCGAAGTTGGGCTTCGTCTGCGTATTGCAAGGTCCATTGCCAACCCCCACTGCTTCATCTGTGGAGGCGTCGCTACACTTCGTTACCCATTGTCTCTCCTTATGCCTAGTTTTGCAATCACCCTGTTAATTTCCTCCTCTGGTGTAATTAATGCTTACAATGTACGGGAATTTGTATCTCTTCGAAAGTTCCCATATTTTCCCCAAAATTCCCACTAGTGTTTTCGTCCTTTCCGGTAGTCGATATGAAAAGGGAACGTTGGTGAAAGCTCTTTTGATTCCATTAAGTGGCTCTCAACAAGGACTGATCGGTAGATTGATTCCATCATTTCAACTTGCGTTATCACCAAAGTGGTCCTAATGCTTGTCCATGAAACCCCCTTCCCTTAAGAGATTCCTCGTTATTCCGCGTTTTTGTTGCACAAAATATCAACGATTCATCTTTGACTACACTATTTTATTGTGTACTCATACTATACTATTTTGTTTCTTACTACTGTATTCTCGACCGTATTTTACAGTTCAGACCAATCGGCAATATTATGGACAAAATATTGATAAATAAAGAAAGACAATAGTGTTGAAGAGGACTAAGTATAATGTTTTTGAATATTATGCATACTTTTGGAGTTTTTAAGCTAAAAATCTTGGCATTTTTCGTTCTAATCTTACTATTTACGTTAACAGCAAAATAAAAATAAATTAAAGGAATAGTTTTCCTGATCTATATTATTAGAAGTAATTATCTAAATATTTGGTCTGCAACATTCACCGTCTTTTATTTATTCGTGCTTTAAAAAGTAAATGATATAGGCTATTCTTGAAATAACCGCGGAGAATTTTACCTCCTTATGATTTGATCTTTTATGTATAAAATTCGATGCTTTATTATTTTCAAAATTCTGATGTCCAGTTACTCCTAGCATGAAGCCGACGTATGTTAATTTTTTTAGTATAAAAATGAATTGCTTTTCAGTTGGAAGTTATCTTTTAATGGATTACGGTATATATTCGTTAATGTTACATTTTTCTCTCACCAAATTGTGGAAAAAACATAGACCATTTTCACACTAATGATCACTATAAATCCTAAAATTGAGTTAGGGTAAATATTGCCATAGAAGTAAACATAACTCTCCTCTGACTCTAAGAATAATTAGAATAATTATGGCTTGGAACTCGCTATATTTAAGAAGCTTTCCCCGTAATTAATTTAATATACTTAACACATATTATTTTGTTGTTTGAATGTGATATAATTGGAATGCTGGATTTCACCAAATTGACAACTGCCCACGCAATAGCTATTTCAGGATTTGTGCACTGAAAAAATAAATTGACATAGCAGTGCATACCATCAGTCGTCCATGCAATGGTCGATTTTAAGGCCTTTAACTGAGATTCACAGTGTAATATTTGCATTCATTTATCAAAGGGTGGAGTTGACCATTTCCTATTAAATCAGGTATCAATAATTTTCACAAAGTGAGGTTTTGCTGAACACTGTCCAAAGGTCTCTTTAGGGTCAAAAACCGGAGCTGCCATTCAGCACACTCCTTTTTATGACCCAGTTCAAAATGCAGCCACAATTATCCCTAGAAGTTTACGCAATATAAAGCTCTGACAAAATAAATCATTTACATATCACATATATTTTATTGATATTGATCAGCTATAACTGTGACGTATCACGTAAGGCATCGTGCATACTATTCCTCCTTGATTTTGCAGTTTCTCGTGCCGACTATGGATGTTGATTCTTAAGGCTTCACCATTACACCAAAACCTCTAAACTCTTCAGCAATAGGATGGTGATCGACATTGTTGTCCTCATCCAAACAATTTCCAAGTACTTCAGCTGATCCTTTATAATCCTTTAATTCACCCCTTTTATTTAGGGTTACGATATTCGACCTTTAGTTTCCAGGTCTCCTATGGAAAATATTCTCCTCTACCTATTAAGTTTTTCAAATAATTAAAATATATGGTCTGAAAAGAGTACTTTAAAAATTTGTGGTTTATTTATGGAAGATATCATCTCCTATGGTCTTAATTAACTATTATGTTTTTGGCTACTTTTTTAGCTATATGCTAAGAATTTCTTTGCATGCAAACAGCTTTTATACTAATTATTTTCTGATGATCTGCTAAATCTCTTTCCCTCACACACTCTAAGAAACGATAGGTTTGTGTAAAGGTAAAATAGAGGAAACGTCCCCATGGTTATCAGCCAAGCAATCTCAGGATTTCACGACCAATTATGATGATCTCTTTCCCTAAAACGTGAATTTTTGCTCGTAATAATGAACTCTTGACAGTCCAATGCTTTTCCTACACGGCATCCATTTCTCATGTGGCATCAATTCACCATTAAATAATTCAGATATTATAAAGAACATTACCATATACTTTATTTTTATTAATTTTACACTATAAAATTATGTTCACATCTTCTATATATCCTTCCAGTTGGTGTTTATGCGAAATTCGTTCGCCTAAATGAAAAATCTGCAACCCACTGTTCTTAATTCTCGGAGACTAATAGGGATAGATAATCTGGAACTACCGTCATTGACATAGAATGCCTTGTAATCTTGTTGCAGATTTGTTCTTGACAAGCAGCCAGCATCAAAGCTGACAAGTTCTATAAAATGCTTTAGGACAAAAAACAAGTTTATATCGCACGCCCGCCCAACAACTGATATAACTAAATAAAGTGTGCATTTATTGTATTTCATTTCTTATGTTCCCTGTATGTATGTATGTAATTCCATTAACTTCACTGTTATTTCAAATTTTTAAGTTTTCATTGTTATATGCATGTATATGAATTACTTTACTCTTTCTCTCCTCATCTATTTTCTATTATTTAATAAGCGTCATTGTTCTGATTTTCTACATTTTAATCGTTTCCTGCATGTCTACTTTTCAACGGACGATTCGAGAAGACCGATAGAGGTACGTCAACAAATACATGGGCGAAGACAAGAAGAACGATACTGACCACGACGGGCGAATGTATTACTTCTTACTTATTTTTTTATTATTACTTATTATCTTATTACTTATTTATCTCCTTTAAGATATATACAGCAATTTCAGTAGAATGCTGATGATACATTCATCTTCTTCATTCCACCGCTTCATCACTCGACTAATCTTTTATTTCTCCGTAATTGTCTCATAACTGCAACGTTAGATCAAAGGTACTTCTCTTTGAAAAGGTTTTATTAACCATTTTTCCCTTACTAAGTAATGTTTGAAATTGATAGATCTCTTTCTATATTTTCTTTCATCTCTATAATATTTTGGTCTCTAAGTGTTTGACTATGTAATACATTGTTACCTCTTTTCTTTTGAATGCGATTATTGATACTCGATGTAAGCCCTGTGTCATTAGGCGTCACTATCTCCTCACAATATCTTCTTGAACTAGAAAACCCGTACATGTATCAATTCATCTGACCATGTACATCATGGGTCTATCTGTCGATGATACTAGAGGCTTTATGGATAAAATCCATTTGGGGGGGGGAGAGAGGGGCAATAATTCCTCCGGAGACACTGGGCATTGTCACAAGGTTTAAATATTTTCATAATAAAATTGTAAATTTACCTCCATTATTAAATTATTCAGCCATGTTACGCATAACTGTTTCAATAAATATATGTCCTAAATACGGTTGCTCTTAGATTGATAAGCAAAAATGCTTTTGAGATAGATAAAAATAAAACTTCTATTATAAATAAATATTTTAACCACTGCAGATATTTTCCAATGAATTCTGCTCCTTAACTTCGACGGAAAATATTGAGTTCAAATTTATGAACATATAAAAATTTATAGGACCTTCTTACTGTATAGGGAAGTCAATGAATTATTTTTAAGGAGAGAATAGTCTCTTTCCGTTTTAGCTCGGGTTAAGTATATTGCATCCGAATTAATGCAGACTTGATAATAAAATTATGTTATCCGTATGGTTATGCAATGTCCAATTCGTATGAGCGTGCGAATAGATCTAGACAAACCTTGGATGACGACATTTATCCTTGACAGTAGGTATCCCCCAACATTGTAAAGTTCAACTTTCTGCATAAACCACAGGATGTGTATATACTTCAGGTATTCTTGTTTCTTCAAATAGAAGATTGATCTTGGAGCTCTACAATTCCGTCACTCGAATTGTGAAATGAATGGTTTAAAGTGAATTTTACAAATGAAATCTAATAAAAACAAACTGCATCATAAGCAGCATGTGTTGCATTAATTTAAGTTTCATTTTTATATGCACGCATGACTGTTGCTGGCACTTGCCTTAATCAATCACCATCGATATAATAGATGAATGTTCATATCCTTCTTATATACATTCCTTGGTGTACGTCAATCTAAATGTAGAATATTTATACGGGAGATAAGAGATTGATTGACGTAAATGGAGTACGTGAGTCTGTTTGTACGAGCTACTGAAGGGAAAATCAAACTCTTTCAAACCTGTTCAGCAATATGTTTGAGTAATTATGTTAGAATATAAGTTTGAATAATGGAACGTCATTGGCAACATTTTGAGTGCGAAATGTTTTTTATATCTTCCAATTTAACTGGTCTTTTAATCTCATTCTCAAAAACCCAGACTGTTAAGGTATAAACCTTAATGGAATTTCGTACCCAGGATTAATTTCAAGCCTGTTATTTTAAATATTTTACATATTCTCTTTTTCAATTGCTCACACCCACACTAATGCCATCAACCATCAAATTCCTAAAATGGTTCATGAAATTCAGTTATTATAATATCTTAATGTTCTTAACATAATACAAAAATAAACACATATGCATGCACTTTCATTTCTGTCTTTGTCACATCAACCAAAATATCTGCTGGTCGGAGAAAAATCCGCATTTTGAATGATAATTTCTATTATGACGGTGGAACGACTCAGTTACTCTAAATACTTTTTCTGGGTGCAAGTATTAAACGTTTCATATTAGGTCAGAAATATAATTATTATCCGTTGTAAAATGATATGATCACAATTCATTATTGTATTCTAATACATTGGTGCTTCATTTATGAAAAACATATTTATCCAATAATTGTAACCCAATTGCACCAAATAAAGCATTCTGTAGGGACAGAGCTTGATAGTATTCATTATGGGCGCCTCTGCTTTACATAGTTCCGTGAACTGCCACTACGTGGTGTTGCGCCCGTACTTCCGGTACAAGTGTTTTCCTGTTGTAACAAGACTTGCGTGTCACTACCTTTCCACCTCGCCTGCCATGCAGTTGTATCTGTTTGAATCTCAATATACTTTGATTCATTGAGTGCACCAGCCCTTGATTTCCCTGTGAAAATTCTCTATACATTCCTTTTTTCTAGAAATATAATTGTTTTATTTTTTTCGGTACATTTACTGCAGGTAAACACCAACATAAATATAAAAATATAAGGAAAAAGCAAATGAAATTTATTGATGTTGAAACAATATACGTAATTGTTGGAGCGTTGTAAACTTATGTTTTTCAATCCACCCCTTTAGAACAAATTTATTACAGTTTGAATTATATCAGTCAATGTTTATACCATATTTCTTGTAAAAAATTCAGAGCTTCACATTTTGATTTGTGGTATGAACCTTATATTCCATTTAGTATTTGGGCAGAGGCTTAAAATTGGGAAGGAGGTGTGTTATCTTAAAGACAGCGGGAAATATTAAAGTTATTACCCTCTGATTGGATAGAAATAGAAATGCAGATTTCAATACCTTGTAAATGTGATGCTGGTTTGATAAAATATTAACAGTTAATTGTTCATAAAGTATAGGTAATTCTGCTTTTTTTGTTCAATTGACTTTATGAACTTGATGAACTTGATGAACATGTCTGTCTCATTTAACGGAACCGTAAATTTGCTTTCTTCTATATATTAGCCTTATTGTTGCCGAATTTATAATGAATATTTTAATAAATTTTGTTTAACACACTGCTAAATATAATGTTAACTTCACATGCATGCCCATAGTAAAGTTTCTCAATTGAATTAGGTACATTCAGGCCATATAACATTTTTTTCGTGATATCATCATATAAAACTGAGTTTACAAACATTTTATCTGTTTTGCAAGGCAATGCAAAATGTAAATTGATGAATGGGAAATATTGTCAATTTTTTTAATTTGCTTAAAATTTTTAAATATTTACTTCAATTGCTTTTTACGTTATTATCATGACCTTTTCCAGACCTAAGAACAAAGAATTTATTTCCATTAATTGCGTCACCTATTCATCTCTAAATCATATTCATTAACTTTAAAATACTTGATGGGCATTAATGGTGTAATCCAATATTAATGATACTTTTTAGTTTCCGTTTGATCACATATAGCTAAATTGCTTTTTACAATCGTTTTTGAAGCGGATGTTGCTTATTTTCACTTTATGGTTACAGGGTACATCATGTAAAGCCTGAAAGTAACGTATTTGACTGACTTCATTAATTTAAGTGCCGAAGTCCGTCCCCATGATGTAGAATTAAAACCCTACGAATCCAAAACAATCTAAAAAAACCCGGTCATCTTCAAAAAAAGAGTTATATTTGAAAGAAGGTTTCACTTTGTGCTGTCAAATGCCGCCGGAAAAATATTTACCCCGCTGGAACGGTAGTCATCCTCTACGAAATCGGAAATCGGATCCCTAACCCTCAGGCCGTCCGACCTACGTCCCGTTTCTGTGTGTGCCCCGGTTCTATGCAGAAATGGGCCATATCCCCTGGAGCGTAAAGAAAGCAGAGAAAAAAAGTATTCCCATCCGCTGTTTCCGTAAAAGACTAACTGCGAATTGCTGACCGGAGTATATATCTTTCCGTCTCTCTCCCTACATTCAAGTAACTTATCTCCTCGTACTGTGTGCTTCCCTTTTTCCCTCCTCCGCCGATTCTCTTCCCTTTCCATCAATTTTGCCCACGGAATGGTTTTCGGGAATTGGGAAAACTGAATAGAAGGAGGGGAAGGGTGGCATAAGGACGGATGACTCACCCCCTTATCTTCTTGCGCGTCTTTTCATGGAAGGCAGCTTCCTAAGGACCGGATGTCTGATCACTCACTCCCTCACTCCAGTAAAAGGTCGGTGACCATCGTTCTGCGGATATATATTGTCCAATAAACGGGCATCTAACGGTTCCACTTCCCGTCATGCTATTTTATATCATTTTTTCATTCTTCTGTTGATATTCTCTCCTATTTCCGCGTTTCCGATGCTAGCGTCCACTGTCATTTAATTAGTAGGTACTCCTATATTTGGCCGTCCTAGAGAAAATGCTAATCGCCCTGTTTTATATATTACTTTATTTTCTCTCTGTTCATTTCTCATCCGTTTTGCAGAATGTTTGTCGAGTCTATTTGCTTGAAATTTCCTCATTCATATTGAATTCGTTGATTAAGGAAGGGTATATCACCGTTTCCTCATCCACCATATGATCACTAAATATCCATGAAACCGAAGATACCTTTTGCTATTGCTCAAATTTCATCCGTTGATTGCGCCAGATTAACCTGAATTTGAAATAGTTGCGATGCCAAGGGCGTCTCCCATAATTATATTATTTTAATCATATTTTCTGGGAAAATGTCATAGAGCTTGGGGTTTTCTCGCTTGATAGAAGCCCACTGTGTGTGTAATTTCTAATAACAGCGCTATTTGTGCGTAATTTCTAACAACACACTCGATAGCGGTGGGTTTAATAAGAAAAATCACTCATTCTGTTTTATATTTATTACCTTCAGTGTGACAGGTATCTAAGTAACGCTACGTTTATTTAGTAGAGAGAGGTAAACATTAAAGACATATTTTTAAGATCGCTTCTCGTACATAAAAATCATTTTTCACTCCCATATGATTCAAAATAGTGCCTGCAGCTCGTGCGATATAGCGCTAGCAGCACCACTTGGGCAGCTGTTAGCGCTCACTTCGCTTGTGGGCCAAACGCTGCCCGCGTGAGCTATTCGCAGTAATACAGTCCCCACAACACAACCTCCTATATCCTGTATAGAGGAAGCCTATGTGGGAGCACCTAGATGAATTTGTATTATAGATACCCGCTGTTGTCCACTGTGTAAGCGATAAATATTCATTATTCGGAAATGTGGGAATGGAGAGAATTTGGACCTGGTTATTTGCTCTAATGACACTTATTAATAAACGATGACATGGTAATGTAGAACATGGTAATGAAGTAATTTTTAATATGTAGTCAGTTCTATTTGTTATATTAAATTCGGTTCTCCATTCGCATTTGCTGAGCGGATTTAACAAGTAAATGCAAGAATAGAATGACAGTTCTCAATCGTTTAAGGGTTACTTATATAAGGAAAATACTTGCGCCAGTAGGTGCATACACTGATATTTTATGTGATGTTATTAATACATCTGCATGGTAAATACGGCAATCTGTATCTCTGTTCATACAAGTTTATCCCTTGGAGAAACAAGCTTTCACACATCGTCAAGACAGAGTGATAGGAATCCATCAATGAAATACGTTCATTATTGTAGTATGATTTAAGATTTTATGAATAATAATTATAGAAAAGGACAAGTCCTTAAGGGAAGTCCAATTAATTTACATATGTGGGGAAAAAGGAAGAAGTACGTAAGACCTACCAGGGAATTAGGAAACTAGCATTAGTTAGGGAATGTTAGAAGACTACAGTGAACCAATCTTAGGATTGAACGACCAATGATTAAAATGAATTATTACTTAAAACATATATACGTGTGCAAATTTTTTCATAAGCAAGAAAAAACGTTGAAAAAACTAATTATGATACTGACACGTGCCGTAAAGACTGTGGTGGGGATAAACTAAGTCTTATAACTGGTGTGATTTCTTGTAATGCCGTATTCTGTATGCATATATTTTATTATTTTTCTTTAATACTGTTATAACACAGCCCTTATTTTCTCTTTTTAATCACAATACCGAAAATTAACATTTAAAACTATTAATTATGGTTGCGAAAAACAAAATTAGAAGATTAAGTGCCAAATAAATTATTATCTTTTGCTCTTTGACCATACTCTATTTTTCATAACTATAACTGGGTATATGTTCTTGCATTTTATCACATACCATTTTGCAGTTATTCAAAATTGCTTTCATGCCGCTAATGGCGATTAATGGTGAACGTCCTCAATTATGGCGTGGCTAATACGATTTTGATCTCCAAAAACCTCAGTTATTAGGTGAAAGATATATTAAATCCATTCCCATACATATTTTAAGCTTCAGCTAAATACAGGGTCGGACCCGATAAGGCTCTTTTTAATGCCCGGAAACCATCCCGTTATATTATGATCTTTTTTCAAAATAACAATGTAGTTACTGATTTTTAATGACATGATGGAATTTAACAAAACATTTTCCCTGAGGTTAGATGATCAGCATAAATATTTATGGGGAATATTTGGCACGGATATTGTTTAAGAGTTCATATTTCCGCTTCGCTAGTTTTTGCTTCGTTACCCTCATGTAAGCGAATAAAAACACCTCTTCATGTAATCATGATACACGACGACCTTGTCATTTCAATTTCACATTTATGAACTCATAATTTAACTTCTCCTACATTATTATTATGTGCTTGTATGGAGAAATTGTGGCTAAATAATAAAAGTAAAAAATAACTTTTGAAAAGCTATAAATATTTAAATGATTCTTGATTTTTTTCTTTTTTTGTGTAATTATTAAATTGAAGTAGATTACGTTTCATAGATAGGACTCATGTTAATGTCAACTAGCATTAAATTTTATTAGAACTTGTGCCGAAGGAAGCCCAGAAGTGAATTTCATCAGTTGCATCCAGCATTTGAGCAATCAGCGGAGGTATAACTTTGAAGTAAATTACGGGCATTATCTTTGTTTTATAGAGTTATACTTAGTAAAAAATTTCCCATCCATCTCTGACAGCTCACATTCGTCAAACATTGCGTTAAATAAGTTAAGAATTTCTGATTTATAAACTTTGTAGCCTTAAAACTTAATGCATAACTTAAATAATGACTTGTTTTTTATATCATAGTTAAATATCTAGTAGTTTTAGTGCCACATTTCATTTTTTTCCGACACTTCTCTAGTTTGTGGAATACGATTCATAAGAAGTATCGAAAAATGGAAAATTTTCTCATCCAAAGGCCCACACAGTTGACCTTTGAAATCTTGCACAAATGCATCAATTCACGGTGGAGACAAATACCATGAGAAAATATTTGCTTAAAGGGGAGATTTTTTTAGGAGAAAGTTTACATTTTTATATATTCTAATATCACAGCATTGCTTACAATTTTATCATTATCCATTACTTTATCAGTAACTACTGACTTATATTATACTATTTACTGGTATGAAGACAAAACACGGCATGAAAACCCTATCAGCTGATATTGGGAATGCCTAAAAAACTTTTCAATGCAATAAAATTATATTGAATGACAATCGGTTGCATAATTGAAATAACAGTGAAAGTTGTATGATTTAGTAAAAAATATTTTATCATAAAATGGAGCGTGTATGTTTTCTTTCTTGACTCTTATCTGTTTACCCCGTTGAAATCGAGCTCGCGCAGTGAAGAGACGTAAAAGGGACTGGCACAAAGTAGCGCCACTTTGCTGCTCTCTTCCCCTACTCATAATACGGAATGAGAAATTTCTCTATGCCACCTTTTTTCCTCGATATCCCCGAAAAAAAATCTCTTTCGGCGTCTCCGCTTCACTTTATCACGCGACCAACCTAAATAATATCCATCCCGTCCCTTTCATCTCACTATCTTTTTACACTTTTCGAAGGATTGATTCCATCTTCTCCCTGATTCTTTGGGAAGGGAATAGAATGGGGTATTTCTTTCGAACTTTCCGACCCTCTTTATCTCCTTTGCTTCTCCATCAGTTTCTCTCCTCCTAATCTCCCCTTCGGTCCACCCTCTTTTTCCCGATTTCTCCTTTCTTCGTCTATTTATCCTTGTCCACCTCTTCGAAAATACTCATACCGCATCCTTATTCTTTTTTTCCTCCTCTCCTTACCCATAATGTATTTATCCAATCGTTCCTTTTCTTATCCACATTCTTTTTGAGACTGAATTTATCACCACTCGAGTGTTCATGCCTGACCTTCTGCTCTTATTTTCCCATACATTTTATTTTCAAACCACCCAATGGATGTATAGCAGAGTAAACAACTAGAGTTATTTGGCGCTTTTGAAAATAAGGTATACACCTTCTAGATCAATTGGCAGAATATATTCCTGTTTATATCGGGGTTTTAAATTTATTTAAATATTGCTCATTGGTATAAAAATATTGGAAATCAAAAATTTCAGTTTTCAATTTCAGAAATTTGATACCATCAATTAAGTTTATACTCAGATTGGGTTTAGCACAAACATCAATTGGAAATCAGTGGTACCCATACGTATAAGACAAAGTCATAATTCCCTTGGTCATCCTTCTATATTGCGTCAAAATTATCCTATAGTTTGTTTACTAAGACAAAGTGTCCCCTCCGTTTCTGCACGGAAGAGTTACGGGTAAGAACTCCATTTATTAGAATTATTTGGCGGGAAAATGAAACTAATTTGCGTAGCCTAAAATCCAACTGTTGCATATAGTATATTTTATTCTCTCCAAATATACTGTGAATGATGTTAGTACGCGTGAGATATTCTTATTCCTTGAAAAAAGATATAATTTTAAGTAAATAAGATTTGACGGCCAGAACATCATTATTTATGGCATTTTTTGTTAGACACTTTTCATTCAATTTTTTTATTTTCAAGAACCCAAACGTTGACCGATTTTTTATTCGTTTTATTAATGGTTTATCGTTTAATTGCTCAGCAGTAATGATAGGACAACATTTTAGTAACCTTTATGCCAATTTTCATCCACCTCGGGAAAGAAATGTGAATGAAAATTATTTAGACTTGTTTTTAAGGTCATTGGAGTAAATATTAGGCGCTTAGACGTATTTTTTTGTATATTCAGTAAGATTGAGAAACTATTTCAACGTGTTTTTCTTAAGTAAGCATTATATATTGCATGCTCACTTACCGTGCCAGCGGAATGTAGTATAATTGCGGATAGTGTCCATTTGTGAAATGCATTAAACTATCTCAATTATTTCCACTATATTTCCACTTATTTTCAAATATATTACTTGACGCCGTGAACAATGCACTGGTATGTCCTAAGAGTAAATTCTGAGTGTGACCAAGTTTTCAGGATCCAGCAGCATGTTGTGATAGGTCTTGGATGAAGAACTACTCTCATCCTTTCCCATCCCCACTGCCTCTTCGGTCTCATACTCTGCGATCTACCGCCATATCCTTTATTACTCCCTCCCTCACTTCCCAGTCGTTGTCCAGTGCCAACCCTAAACATTCTTCCAAAATGCCCTCTTTCCCACCCCGAAGAAATCCCACGGCTCAACCTATGTCTTCCCACCTTCATCCCATTCAATCCTCTCTTGCAGACTTCATCCTTTTGTCAAAGACTGAAAAATGAGACGCCCCATTGGTTCTTGGAGACGAAATAACACGGAGAGGGAGATGGGGTGGGAGGGGTTGGCCGTTCTTTTCCCATCGTCTGCTCTCTCTACGCCTTACCTCTCCTTCCCCTCTATCCCCCGCAAATCGCCGCCCTCTCCCTCCGTCAAAGCTTCCATCCCTTATCCGCATGGAAGCTCGATCCACATCCTTTCCCCGTCCTTTTCTTCCCAACCCCACTGCCGCGTGTCATCATATTCACCTCCGCCTCTGTCTCCGTCTCTTTGATTCGTCAGAGACGGTATATAATTAACTCCGATATTTTATTTTCTTGCTTTTAGATATTGTAGTATTTCCCACACGTGTTCCACAGCACGCAGGATTTTTCTTCACGTTGGAGTCTCTGACGCGTGGCTTCTTGAATTAGAGAGTCAACAGTAACAAAAATAAATATATATCACAAGGAGTTTCTTATTCAATTTCCATAATTCAAGTAATGAATACGTACAAAAAAATTAAATGAATTTTGGAAAAGAAATGGAGGTTCTATTGAGTTGAAGCTCCAAGTCCAGACACCTTCCTCCTCTCTTCCTCCACCAGTCTCCTTCCTTCTCTGCCGTCCAAGTGGCTTCATGTCTCCCCGTCCTGGCTTCGTCGCCTCCATTAACGTGATCTTCCACGCAACTGCCCTCTCTCGCCACTCTCCGGAACAAATGAAGAGTGGCATGCGGTGCACGTCACAATATATACACGAAAGAACCCAACTGGTACTCATTGTTATTGCATTATTGGGAGGCCTATCAATCAAATTAGTTCATCTCTTTACCCTAAAATAGAATCTGATGTTTTAACTGAAGAGTGTATGTTGAAATATTTAATGAAACATAAGTAATACTTGCCTACAAATTATGCACGCGAATTTCATTCTATATTTTAGGAAAATACAAGTGGCAAATATGGCTTATGATTAATTTCATCTTAGCGTATACGTACTATCAGATTGGCATCAACTTCTGGTATCAGTCTAAAGAATCCATTCCATGTGAGCACTATCGTGTCGGTAGTTCACGCACAGCCCGTCATTTTGATCACCGCAAGTGCTCATTCGGTAATAATTAATTGTTGTGAGTTGAATCTGAAATTCAGATTGGTTTTTACTTCCAATTACATAGTTAGAAAGAGAAATAATCGATTGCAGAACTGAAATGCGTATAATAAAAGTATTCAGATTCTTAGTTTATTTTTTAATGATTATTTTACTCAATTCAAATATTATGAGTGTGTATTTAGGGACTGCAAATTGAAGTAGAAGGATATCAGAGATTCATTAAATGCGATATTTTTTGTGGAGCAGAAGTGATTGTATGTTTAGCTTCACAATATCACAAACTTAACTCCTCTCTCAGACTAAGTTTGATAACGAATGAAGTAGAAAATAAGGAACTCCAGAGAGATAGAAAAAATACGATCAAGCCCTAGGCTAGAAGGAGGAGAGTGATGCTAGACAGGTGGAAGATGGTGGATTTGTAAGAGGGAGGCGGATACCCCGGAGAAGGGAGATTCGAGAATGAGGGACGAAATGAGAGGGAGAGAGGTTGGCCTCCCGGGCATTGTGTGCCCCCGTGGTCCGGTCGGCTATTGTCGTTACTCATGACGTGGATTCCAGCGCATGGGGTTCATTCAAATCCCCAACCCCAAACCAGAAGGGGTTTTCACCTTCAGTCCCACCCTTCACTCTCACCATTTTTCCCACTAATTTTCCACCCCTTTTATTATAATCCTCATCATTATTATCATTCCCTCCTCCATTTCAGCCTCTGATAATAGTGATCCCGGGATGAAAGGCATATTTTTTTTATTTCGTAGGCAAGCGAGATGTGGAAAGCCACCATAAGGATGAAATGATGGTAGTGGTGGCGGCGAGTGTTTCTTTTTTCCGTGGGATCGGAAAGGAGTTGGAGGCACGAGTGGAAGCAAAGAACGAGCAAAGGGTGGGGTTTTGGGCGATTTATCCGGCAGAAAAACCTTTCCAAAGATTTATTCTGGAAGTAGGGAGAGGCAGGGAGGGGTAGTCCGTCGCTTGTTGGCCGGCCCTCTACGGACACGGTGAACGTGTAGCGCGAGTGGATAAGTTTTGGGACGGAGGGGACGCTAGCATTGTTGCGGGAGAGGGGGATTGGTCAATGCTTTTTGTGCGCTTATGACGTAGTATAATGCATGTGCAAAGCATGTATGTAAATATATGTGAACATGTATATGTACGCTAGCGTCATTGTACCTTTGGACATGTGACCGTGTTATTTTCAATACAGATGCAAAGCAATAGCAGTATTGCTGTGCATCTGCGTTGAAAACGCAAAATATTTCAACTTTCCAAGTGTGAACATTAGCTTTCCCGTTGTGCATCTTAACATATTTGTGTTTTACTTATCATTAGAACTTTTCTACAAGTACAATGCTTTATTTTACAGCATATATCCTTACAACACTGTGCAATAGAAGGTATAGGTGTTACTTTGTTGCCTCAAAAAGGTCGACAAATGAACATAATTTCTTGAAATGGCCCTCGGAATTATGTTGCTTCTTGATTATCTGGAGCCCGCTTAGTTTGTAGAATGTCATTTTTCTAGAAGTATTATAAATTTAGAACTAGAAGTACTTTAAATTTAAATATCCATGTAATAATATTAAAATACCTATGTATTTTTATATCAATATCTGATAGAGAGTGAGTTTTATTGAACATTATTTAATTTCTTACGAGTATAGCTTTCACATTACATATGTATTTTATTTAAAAAGGAGAAACGAAAGCAAATCAGTAGTTTTTTTTCAGTCAACCGCCATACTTAATTTCTAGAAAGTAATCTTCTATTAGTAGGGAAGGGAGGAAAACGGAGAAAACATGGGACGGTGGCTATTGTGTCTCTCAGTACACCATGATGGTCCTAGGTATTGGATAATGAGATATATAATAATCATGGTTAGCTATTCGAACAATATACGGACAAAAATAAAACAAATAAAAAAATAAATGGAAATAAAGTATGGGAGTCCACTATGAAAGTAAAATCATGTTACCAAATTTTCAATTAATTTTAGCGTATAAACTTAGTTGACTTTGCTGAATTGGGTTGCTTAGTTTCTCTTTAATTAAATCCAACGGTCATCCAATTGCTTAGCTTAGATAGGCAACTCTATGTTGTTGAAGCGTTGAATGGCGAAGAGCTATAGCTCTGTGGGTGACGGGAAGGAAGCCATTACGACGTAGTCGTTATTGGCTTAATACCTCAAATTCTTGTTCCTCGATTTCTTATTTTTTTATTAGAGATAAAGTTTGATGCAGAGGGTGTTAGATAAACATGGTTGTTTCTTGTCCTTCGTAGTTTTCACACATACATAAAAAAGAAAACGCGTCGCAAAACTTAACTGTTCATCGTCTTCAAACTTAACTTTTCATGTTGTTCACTGTTCATCAGCAATGATTCATATTCTTTACGTTCCTTTAGTGCAATAATCAAATTAACTCATAGCCATTTTAGTTTTTTTTACATTTTAAAGTGCATCATTTTGAATAATTGTTCTTTCATACATTTAACTTGATCGCAAATACTTTGTGCCAGGTTATGAGGTACTTATCACTATAAAAGTATACCCTGGTCCTTATGCTAATGTGTTTTACCATCATTAACAGCAAAAGTTATCCGTGGGTGTAACTTGACAATTATATTTAAAGGAAGATGCGGGGTCTTCATAGCACTTTAGGTCAACAACATTACTAACAGCGTCAGTTGCTTTCCTTCCACATGATACCATTTTACATAACATATTTTTAATGAATATTTGCCGCAACTGTTGGAATTCGAAACACGTACCTTGAAGTTTTGTGGCGCAGGCATAAATTATTCCAGCGCTCCTTATTTGATCTTTCAAATGATCCACATAGTTCTATATCATCGGTTCCAATAGTATGCTCAATATGACATGTCACCCAAAATTAATGAATTATTGAAATAATTCCACCGTTTTAGTCTGTTCTATGCTATACGTTGCATAAAGAGCGGATTAAATGCATGAATATATTCAAAATTTATTTCCATGGTGCATATAAAACCTTTTGAATGGCGATTTGAATCTAATTACATCACTCATTGTATCATTTAGGTCATTGGCTGCGTGCCATTGGTAAATATCACACCCACTAATTCTACCAATGAAATTCGCGCGTGTTACTTCTTCTTCATTATTAGTATTCGACATATGTGACTGTTTTTCAGCACGTAATAATTGGATAATGCTGAGGATTTACTCTTCCCTATTTATATTTTCGATGACTGTTGATGAAAGACCCACTTAATCCAGCCATTATCGTTTGTATCGATGAATTTGAAAGGGTATTATATCGGCCGTAGCATTTACCAATGATTCAAGTAGCGTTACTTTCAGGTTAAATAATGACATATTAATGGAAAATAAAAAAATTAATTCTCTGCAACCGAAATAACTGTGTTTTTTTTTAATATCCGGTGCATTGTCACATTTCACTTTAAAACTGCGAGTTACCAATCGCAGCAAAAAAGCGGTCTCTCATTTGAGTATTGTGGTGATTATATTCGAATGCAAGAAGTATAATTTTTGCTATTAAAACGCTGAAGCTTCCATGAAATAGCAATTTGGGTACGATAACAAACATTTGTAATAATGGTGTAGTATTAATTTTTCTGCAAAAAAATTATACCATTATTAATGCCGTCTTACCATTTTCATCCGTTGAAAGTAGAAAATTTGTCATTTTTTTAGACGAGTTACCCCAATTGCTACTTTGTTCAAAAAAAAAACAAATGGCAAGAGTTGGCAAGGGAATATGTTGGGTGTTTTTTTATAGAGAGAGGCATTCCCGCGAAAGGAGTAAAAGAAGTTGTTTGGTGCCCGTAAAAACATAAAAAACCCGTGCAGAAGAGGAAGCTTGGCTGCCGGAGGAAGAGAGGAAAGCTCGCTACAGGCCGAATTGAGGAAAGAAAGTTTTGAGAGAGTTTGGAAGACGAAGCGTCGAGGATTTGTGAAATGGATAGGGGAAGGTTCATGACGAAATGATAAAGGAGGTCCAAGGAGAAAATAGCAAACGATGGGAAATGGCGTTTAATGGAAGAGAACAGAAAAGTTAGCAGTATTTCTGAAGACATTTTTTTCTCACTCACTCTGGCAAAAGTGTCTCCATAAATTTATCCTAAAGAGGAAATTGATTAGCTAAATTAGAAATTTTGAAAGGCTGCCATTTTTAAGCAGCTTCTTTTCCAAAATAGATTCACAATAATGGAGACGATTATTCCGCATACATCCATTAACTACCCTACGAGTCATCTATGGGGCGCGTGATGGAATAGCCTATGTTTCAGCTATAAAAGAATCGTAAAACAAAACTGAAGTAAAAAGGATTGAATTTGATGAAGACAAAATAAATACTTGTATTTTTGCGTTGAAAATGTTTCATGTGACCAATTTTGTTTCTTTACATCATTATTAGTTACTCAAAGTGACTTAAGGCTTTAGTATCCTTTTTTAATGTATGATTTAACACTTTCCCGGCGAATAACATTAGTGTACATTTCTCGGGCTCGCCACCGGGTACGATAGTCATAGGCAGCCGACGTCTCGGGCTCCGACTCGTTACCCATTCTCGGTAGCTTTGAGGATGGGTAACCCGGTGGGAATCTTACCCGGTGGCGAGCCCAAGAAATGTACACTAATCCTTTTGTAATGATTTATATTCCGTAAAACATTTCAATTCAGTAATAAGTTTAGTTATTTATTTATTATGTAAGCATACATGCTATTCGTTGAAAATACTCGCGCGTATAGTGTTGTACTTTTAATTCCATTTTAATTAATTACATTAATTATATCCTCTTGTTGTTTATCATTTGTTTCTTATTCATCAGTAATAGCCTAACTTGCAATATTCATGCTGCCTTATATTAAATAGTAGCTGCATAAAAACCTCACTTTCTTGTACTCTCTGCGTCTAGCTAAAATAAACGTATCAATGCCACACTTGTCACGATACCTTTTGTAAATACTTTTTGTATTTACCGGAATCGGTAGATGCGAGAGATGACTGTTCCTAAACGGTAGTGCTCTTAATTCCAGGATAGGATTAATTAATGCGTGTGAATGTGTGCGTAATTTTTTCAATATCATTTCCCTGTTGTCGGGAAAATTCAGAGTCTATTCTGCGTATAAATTTAATTGTAAATTTAAGTTATCTGTTTTATTAATTGGAAATGTTCTGCACGTAATATCGCTCTGGTAACACAACAAATGCTAAGTTCACAGATGCTGAAAATATTATCGAAATTTAATATTTATTACGTCTGTATTGATGATAATTCACAGATTTAACTTGAAATAAAATAATTTATCTGAGTTAAAACTGATAATACAATTAATAATTTTAGTAAGTGTGATCGCAGCTAATTTAGATTTTAGATAAATATTTAAGAGTAGTCAGAAAATCAGGTGATTACAAAATTTAAAGATTCATATACATTAGACTAAAACAAACGTTTCAGAAAAGAGAGGATATGGTTGGAAGTGAATTCAAGAGGAGTGATGCATGAAAGAAGAAAAGAAGAGAGGCTGAAAATAACTGAGATCGAGGACCTGAAATATCAAGTCAAGCAGGAGGCGGTAGGGAAAGAATAATGCGAAATTAGAGATGGAGAATAAGGGAGAAGGATGGTGAAGGAAGAGGTTGAAATTGTGGTTGAGGGAGAGAAGAAAGATAAGTTCTCAAGAAAGAGAGAGGAAGGAAAGACTGAGGAATAAAAAGGAAGGTTAAAAAATACGACGAAGGTGGAAAAGATGAAGCGATTAAGATAGGCTTGTCTGATGAATGCACCGGGGAAAAAGAAAGAGAGGTCTAGGAAAATTGCCGAATGGTGCGAAGGACCAAGTTTTGCAGAACTGGCGCGCGCGAGAAGGAAAAAAAATCTCGAAAAATTCTTACTCTTTTCTCTCTCTTCTCTCTTTGCTCTTTTTCCTTCCTCCTTTTTTAATGATGGGGGTGCGTGGAGGGAGATTGGAGACGAGAAAGTGGAGCCTTGTAAGGTCTCGGATAGAGAAGAAGAAATCCCTGTGGAGTTGGAGAAGGGAAAGGAAAGTCTCTTCCACCGTCGATCCGGGAATGGCGAGAGCATTTATTAGAATGGGTCGCGAATAGTGAGGGCGGAAATATCGTAGGAAGATGGAAGGAAGGAAATCTTTTGAAAAAGGATAAGGAACGAGTGCACGCTAAGGAATACTTCTCTAGATATAGAGATTGACTGCATCTCTCTTGAGACTCCGAAGAGTTCTGTCAGGAAATGTGCATGAACAGTATGAAAGGTTATGCAGACGATCATATTTATTTGTTTTCTAAGGGAAAACCCACGTTTTACCATTTTTAGCAATACTACTTAGGTGCATGTTACAGATTTTGTAGCGTATTCATCGAAGAATATGATGCATAATCGTATAGAATTAATTATGTAGCAAGCATATTTTTTTTTCCTTTTGATTGAGATTCTCGTTAAATAAGATTGTATAAATAGATGATACCATGCTTACGTTAAGGGATCTATGATCGTATATTAATTTTTATAGATAAATTTTTGTATGGGTACATAATTCAACTGTTTGATTCGTCACCATTGAAAAAACCTATTGGCTGTTGGTGAAACGAATAATATTGCTATGAATCTATGAATAAAAAGTTAATTTTTATCGCCAAAGAAGACATGATTTGTCGTTTAGAGTGTCCTTTAGTCATCATAACGACGAAAAACAACCTTATAATTTTTTTCCATGCAGGAAAACTGTTGTAAGAATATACCAGAGTAGTTAACGACATTTATCAATGCAGGACATGACGGAAACTATTACGGAAATTCTAATGCTTACCGTGGGTATTTTAATGTTAATGACCATTCGGATTCTCCACCAGGACAAACTGGCAATTTTGCCGATGTTTCAATGTACGTCATCATTATGCCCTGATTAATCTCGTACAACGAAATATCAGCAGAACTGTAGAGTTTAACGCGGTAGAGATTCCCCGCAATCTTAACTAATAAGCACCAAAGTTCATAAAAAATAAGAATTCCTGCATAAATTACTCGAAATGGTAAACGTCGATTGGCGAATTATTGCTTTACTAGTTAGTTTTAATCCTCATTCTTTTAATTCCGATTGTTATCACTGCCAAGGTATCTATTTTCCCCTAAAATTAGTGTTACAGTTAATCAGAGAATATGTTGAGAATAATTCGAGAAACCACGGTAGAAAATAAAACAGCTGAAACACAGATGTAGACGTAACTCTTATCCACTTATACCGTGCTTAGTACGTGAAGAATTGAATTCTCTGAAGAAAAATGTTAATGTATTGGGTATTATAATCGGATTTTCTATTATTTTAGAGTAAGAAATGAAAGTCATTCTCAAGCCCTTAATCCCTCTTAACAAAGTTAGCCAATTTTTACTTTTGGCTAAGGCATATTACGGTATATTTAAGAATAATTTTCCCGATGATATTTAATAGATTCGGCAAATGAGAAAAAAATAATAAGAAAAGATATACTATGCAGAGATCTTTCTCTTGTATTTACTGCTGCGTCACAAGAGCCAAAATGGATAAACGACCTGCCTACCACCGTTATGGTTTATGTTAAAACTTTTCACGAAATCGGATTGGAGAACAAAAATATCAATTGTGATCCCAGGCAGACATTCAGAGATGAGATTTCAAAAATGGTGAAAGTCGTATCAATTTTGCCTTCGAGGGAATTCAGAAATGAAATTTGGCGATTGTCCGTAAAAACTCAAGCATGAGCCGAAAAAAAAAGATCGTGGAAGTCTAGACGTCATTGAAATAAGGACGTAAAAATAAAACGCGCGGAAAATGAAATACTAGGCTCGGAGGATGCCCCCAAGACATGCACACCCGAGGAATCGTGTCATCTCAAAATATGCCCTCCGTTATTTACGACTCGAAATGTGCGCCAAGAAGAGGCATTTCCGGATCTGTGTCATTTTCTTCGCCGTCAGCCGCAACGCGTGCAAGCATTAAGGCCGCCGTAAGACTCCATCCGACCGGACCTCAAAAACTCTCCATCCCCGTGAATACATCTGCATACATTCCGACAAGCTGGGAATATAGGACGGAAGTGAAAAAAATGGGGAAGAAATATCAGGAGAAGCCATGTGGTGGACCGGGCAGGAGAGGAAAACCGACGTATTGGTGGTCCTGGAAGGGAAAGTGCAGATAAGTTAGAGAAGCCTACATCTACATCTTCATACAACACCGCGAGCCACCACATGGGCGTGTGGCAGGGGGTATTAGAACACCATCCGTGTAAGGATGTAAGGGATAAGGTTTTGGGAGGAGAAATTGTGACGTGAATTACGGGTGTGTAATTAGTGGAGCTCAGTTTTTACTGTGGCCGCTTATTGCACGCGGAAATAACGAATTTTTGATCTGATCGGCAATGTTGCCGAGCAGATCAAAAATCTCTTATTTTATTTCATTATATTCTTTCTATATTTATAGGTATGTCAGACATAGAGATATACTGAGGCGTGAATATAGTATTCTCTGTGTCGCTCTGAATCACACTATTTCTGAATTTCTCAATCATCCTAAGCCTAGTGCGTAGCCTCCGAGACTCTTGGGGCTCCCACCGTAATCCCTTTAAAAGTTGTAAGACACTATAGGTTTGCTCGTAGTAGTTTTTAACGAAGCGTGCTGCTTTACTCTGTATTTTATTAATTCTTTTGGTTAAATTTTTACGACCAGGGTCCCTAATGCTCACGGCGTATTTGAGGTGTGGCCCTATTAGAGCGAAGTAGCATCTCTCTTTTACTTTTTCAGCCAGACTTTCCTATAATATACTTAACTAAATCTAGTTTCTTTGATGCTGTACCACATATATGTTTTGCATGTTTGTTCCCCACGATATATCATAAGTTAAGGTAATTCCCAGATATTTAAGTATATCTAAAGATTTTATGTTTACTCCACCCACCGTATACGTATGGTATTTGTGTGGTGATATCTGTTGACAAATTTTGGGCCGTCCTAACAAATGGTGAAGCGAGGGCGTTTTCTTGGAAGAGAGAAAATTGCACGATGTTAGGAGAAAAGAAAAAAAATCAACCCTATGGATAAGGCATGATCGTGATTGAATTGGGATTTTGGGGATCCCTTCTTGTCATTCCATCCTCTCGCTCCTGCGTTATATATCCGTTCTTATTTTTTTTCCTTTTAACTCTCATTTTTTTGAGAGGTGTACTGGGAAATAAGGAATTAAAATGCTCTTTTTTATAAGGCGTACGGTGCTTTTCCTTTAATATCCTTTCTTGGTTCCCTTGTCCTAGTCATCGAATCTCCATTCCCCATTCCTTGCTGATGCTATCTACTCCCAGAGAGAAATATCTTTGGTGATAGATGAAATATGCTCGTTCGTGATTTTTGTTACGTGTTTCTTTAGGTTTATGCGGAGTTAGTTCTTACTAGTCCCTGCTGAATTAAGCTGGAAAATTCAAATCCGGATATACATTGATGGATATATTTTAATGAAGCAAGTTGATTATTTTTTGTAATTATGCTTGGGATTATTGTCACTTTGATCCTTTTGTTGTATCGCTTCTTGCCATTACTTTCAACGGTTGTTGCGTCAGTCATTTATATTAATAGTTATCATGTTAATAATATATTTACATAAATATTTATATATAAAAAATATATAATTCTTCTGTAAGTGTGTATGTAATTGAACTCCTCCTAAACGGCTGGACCGATGTTGATGAAATTTTTTGTGTGTATTTGAGTGGGTCCCTGAAAGGTTTAGATTCACAATTGGACCCGGCAGGTGGCGCTGCGATCGGGTTCTAGGAAATTTTTTCTGATGACATTTCTGTGGCAACCGTAAATGGTGCCATCATCTTCTATATTGTTGCCAAGGAGGCCTTGCTGATTCGTTGCGTCGCCTGCGGTTCGTTACGTCGCTGTGAAACTACCACCATTTTGGCCCGAGAAACCGAGAATATGGTTTTCACAGGCAGAACCTCAGTTCGTGCTGTCGGAGATCACAATCGAGGTGACAAAGTTCCATTACGTTGACTCAAATTTAGATTCTCGCGTGGCCTGTGAGGTTGAGGAAATAATCACGAATCCTCCGTCTCAGAATCCTTATTCGACTCTACGATCGAAGCTTATAGAACGTCTGTCAGCCTCTGATGAGCAGCGCGTTCGCCAGTTATTGTCGGACGAGGACCTTGGCGATCGCAAGCCTTCCCAATTCGGGCGACATCTTTGCTCCCTCGCCGGAATGACCGCTTTTCCGGATAACCTCTTCCGGCAACTGTGACTGAGGCAATTGCCCCCGCACGTCCAAGGAATCCTGACTGTCCAGGCGAAGTTATGTCTAGACAAGCTGTCAAAGCTCGCTGACAAGATCATCGATGTATCTACTCCTCATATAGCTCCGTTTCTCCCTATAGCATATTGATGGGTGATACGCTGTACCTAGCCATCGAGGGTTTGTCAAGACAAGTCGCGGAGCTGTCGGTTTCACAAGGACATCGCTCCCGGTCGCACGATCGTCAGTGGTCAAAATCGAGAAGCCCGTCGCCCTCTTGAAGTGGTAGATGGTGTTGGTATCATAAACCCAAAATTTCACCATCCACCTTCTTCCTCAATATTTTTAAAAGGAAAAAAATCATAATTTTATGACAAATTGACCGTTGAAACCTTCTGAGAATTTCTTGAATAACTGACCATCTGAGAATAATTTATAGTTATGTTTGTGTATCATAGGTGGCGCTGATGTCGAAGTCTGTGTTATTTGATGTACTTATCAATTCATTTGCAAGTCGTCGCACTTGCGCTTGTATAGATGCGTGCGTCGTATATTGGCGTTGTTTTGACGAAGCGAAAAGATTGAAATGTCAAACTCAATGTCAAATGTCACTTAGTGTGTAGTTTATCGAAAATTATAATATCGAAAAAACGTTTGTTGAACCCGCTAAAAGCTGGCAAGCCAACGTTTGGGCAGGAAAACGTCTGTCGGGTCCGCTAGTAATATTTATAATTTTAATATATTTCCTTCGGTGGAATAGCTCACTTATTCAAAAATGCTCGAAAAAGATCTACATTGTTTAGATCCATGCTTTAGTTATTTACTTGTTTTATGATATGAACTCGAAAATTGACAGTTATGTTCCTAATTTACATCATAAATAACCATTTCTGTGAGATCTCTCTCGTTACCTTACGTGTTTTTTTAATAATTTTGATGAGCTTGGGGGCGGAGTTTTGAACGCAACTACTGCAAGATCTTCATGCCCGGCATGCTTGATTAATTTTAATGTAATTCTCATAGAATTCTTTATAATATCCATTTTTATGAATAAATCTTTAAAAGTAAACTAATAAAGTGCTCTTCCTGATCGATTTCGCCGATTGCCACAAACTTAGTTGATAAACCTAGTACATTAGCATTTTGGGCTACGAGATACACTGTCTTTTCACTTTTATTTCTCTATGTATTCACGATATCGAGATTATAGATTAGTTTCCTGGTCTTTCATACAATTATTTCTCTGTTTAATGATTGCCTGTCTCTAAATTGTTCGGACCCTGGTGTTTCAAAACTGGTGTGTTTCAGAGAGACACAGAGGATACTATCAATACGCCTCACTACATCTCTAGGTCTGACAGAAGCGATAAAATAAGAGAAATACATTGCTAAACATATTGGTACAAAAACTCGTTCTTTTCGTGCGCAATAATTGTCCAAAGAAGAAACTGAGCTCCACTAAATACACTCCCGTAATGCATGTTACCATTTCACCTGCCAAAATCCTCATCTTTACACGGCTGGTGACCTAACAACCCCTGCCATTTGCTCATGCGGCGGCTCGTAGGGTAGAATGTATATGTAGATGTAGACCCTAATTTACTGGCCCTAAGTTATATAACAATATATATTGAACAATACCAATCCCTTTTGTAATAACGTGACGATGATTCGATATGATATTAGCTGTTGTAACCTCGAGGTTACAACAGGTTATGCCTGCTTCGCTTCTGTTAATTCAGTCTGATTCTCGAACCGTGAGTAGATATTCGTTGTTCTTGGTAGATGTATAATTCATGTAGTAATTGTATCATTATCTTTTTTATGTGGCTACAAAACTTGGTTCCTTTGTTTCGCAAGAATGACCCATCCATACTTAAATATTTTTTCTTGGTTGTTGGTAGGTAAATCAGGTATTCGTGAAGGAGATTGGTCATGACTCTTTCTATCCGACGCGACGTAATAATTTAATGACACACTCATAAAGATTTTTTTCTCTCATTGGATGGCCATGGATTGGATGGATGGATGGATTGGATGGTATCTTCTCATTTTGAAGCAAATCAGTTCAAATACAATGCCCTGAAACAGTATCATTCTGTCTTCTCATTTACAGAGTGTAAAGTATATTTTCAGCCAGTATTTAAATTATTCAATATTATTCCGGCTATTCCTTCAATATATGACAAAATTACACACGTATTATGGCAGTCAGGAAGTAGAAGGTGATTGAGATTGTAGGTGGTGTAAGTTTGTGGTGAAGTTAGTAATTCTTAATATAATTTTGACTTGTTGACATTTTAATGAGTGAAAATCTCAAGCCTTAAAATGAATAGCCTTCACGGGATCCCGACTAATAATTCCCCATCAGTTTTTTAAGTATTCAGGGGAACCCAAAATGGAGTAACGGAGTGTATCCAGAGTCATTGTCTCATTGAGATGCCTTAGCAACCTTTCCAATCCACCAAACCTTATTGTTACAAATATTAACCCTCTATGGATAGAATAGATAGATTATGAAACATCAGCATTTAAAAATGTCTTATCTTCATAACGTACCTTTTTTTATATTTCCTAATTTTTTCTTAATATGACAGTGGAACTATTAATTTTAGAGCTTCACCAGGAACACCATCGTCAGTGAGTAGTGCCACACATTCATTTATTTGAATTGTTCGACAAACGTCAAAAAAGGCACAACTCACACTTTATCCGAAGCGTTACAATTCAATCTAGCGCAGGACTAAATGGAAAGACCTCTCAGAAAGCAGATATTTCAGTGATTTTGAAATGTAAAAAATTTGACTAGGGAATCCATAGAGGGTTAACAAAATCATCAAACTCTCTTGACCCATGAGAAGTTTTATGTCCGCTAAGTAATGTCGATTTAATGGCATATTTCTCCCATATGTGATAATGTTAGTAAAAGCAATATTGGAAGAGTCACCCATGGAGTTCTGAAACCAGTCTGCCTATCCTGCTCCTTTGCTCCCTGAGTTAGTCTACCCCTCTTCAAAGGTAATGAAGACGCAGTACGTGCAATATTTCTACGAGGAAAGTTTGTTCCATTATTTGGATTTAAAACTAAGGTCAGACAACTAGTTCAAGGAAAGCTTAAATTAGAAGGGTATATTAAGAATTCATTTTGCGAATCGCCTCCTCTATAGTTAGCCGTCATAGGCAATAATAAACCACCCACGGCCTCTTTTAACTCCTACATATCGTAAGAATAATAAGTTATTTTTAAGTTTTTAGTACCAAAATATTTTGTCACACTCATATATATATATATATATATATATATATATATATATATATATATATATATATATATATATAATTTTAATGCCTTTTTGACAAGGCAAATGCTACTTACGCGACTTAACGTCACACAGGGCTAAAATAAAAGAGAAACAGCAGAAGAGAAGATCATAATTTGGATATTCTCAGGAGATATTCCGGATTTTTCAGTCAGTTTATTGTTGGTTAATTTGATTGAATTAACTGCAAAAGACTAAACAATTTATTGTCATAAAGAGGCCATGTAGATTGAGTATTGAATCTTATGGTAGAGTTAGAAAAGGGTTCATACATCAAGGGAATTTTATATCAAATATCGGTAAAAGTGCAATGCTGAATTAATGGCTTAATGTATTAAATAGAGCTTCTTGCAATTAAGACTCACACATTTATAACATCTGATGATATTTTTGTTCTGCCTCCCAAATTTCTCAGAATGTAGGCAATATCCTGGAAAAAAGTTCTGAAAATTAAATGCCTCATGGTTATTTGATGATCATTTAAGCTGGCAGAATTCTAAATCACCCCTTTTTTAAGCCATTTGAAAGCGATTAAAATTTTATGTAGTATTTAACTTTGTGTATGCGAGCAATCCTCATGGACGATAATAATGTCATAGAGGAAAGCTAAAATGTAAATTTCGCTTTGCAAGTAAAAAGTGAGGAGAAAATCATCATTAATAATAACCTTAAGGCTTCATATATTTTCTCAAGGAGTACGGAGTTTGGTTATCATACCATAATTTATTTTTTCAGACTTGTGTTGTCTGTGTAAAGGCAAGACCATCTAGATAGAGCACCCGTCACTAAGCAGTGTTGGTCATAATTAGCGG
Organism: Ceriagrion tenellum; assembly: GCA_963169105.1. Lineage (NCBI taxonomy): Eukaryota > Metazoa > Arthropoda > Insecta > Odonata > Coenagrionidae > Ceriagrion > Ceriagrion tenellum. The sequence continues at coordinate 34,811,320 of OY720636.1, read as the reverse complement.
ATTTTTTAGTAACCCCAACTATTTTCCGTAAAAATTCACGACTCAAAATCGCAATCGCAGCTTGAAAGAACCCCTCTTAGTATATTAAAATTATCTCAATTCACCCTCATGATAGAGTGAAAAAAATCAATTTTCCATGCAAATTATGGAAAACAAACTCTAGCAATAAAGGCCTTAGCACAGCAAAGCTCTATTGGGGTATCGAAATTTTAGAGAATAAAAAAGGTGGAAAATACATATATAAGCTCAAGAGACCCTTTCTTCGCCCTCGGTCGCCCTCAATGATGCGAGAAGGACATTAAAGCGGGAAGAGAAAAGACCCTGCGAAGAGAAGAAATATATATTGCGATTGATAAGCATCCCTATATAGTGTAAAAGGGAACTTGTGATATTTTGACGTATCGAGTGATATCCAGATAGCTTCGCGATAATAAGCAAGGATTGTAGGAGAATTTCAACAAAGAAATCCACTTGAAGGAATAAATTTGAAAATCCATAAATACCTGACAATACTGAATAATTAATAGCCATTGTTGAAGCCCAATTCCTAATTGCTTTAATCATGACATGGTTATGACGTAGAAGATTCATCCAAGCCGCTACAGTAAGTCAGCTAAGTCTCGTTTTATTTGCTCTGACTAAGAATCGTTGCTTTGGGCTATTGTGCTAAGTTATTACATTGGTTCCTCTGACTTCGGTAAGAAGAAAGGTTGTCCTAGAATATCCACGCACTCCAGAAGAATGCTGTTTCCTGGTAGCGGTCATTTCGCCGACGGGTAATGAAATTTGGCTTGATCGCACATATTCTGTCAGCCTTATGTAATTGCAAACCATGAATCTATTCATTTTACAATGCCATATTCATATATAATTATTATAATTTTAGTTACAACCCTGTGTGCGATAGAACGCATGTGTTGTGATACAAAATGACATCGCAATGCGATGCATATATATTCGGATATAGTGCTGACCTTTGGGGGAGGTTAAAGTTGGAGAGTATGGGAGGAAGGGAGGGCGAGGTGTGAAGGAAAAAATGGTGGACGTTCGGGACACGATATTGCGATAGCCAGGCGGAAAAGGAAGTGGGGTAAGGGAGGGCGAAAGAACGGGACAGGGGAAGGGGCAGGGGACGGGTGGGACTGATATTGGGAGGGGATTTAAGTGAGGTCTTTTCCGATGCTGCAATGGGGAGGGAGGGTTTTCGGGGAACTATACGCCCACCTTAAAGCACGGGTGAGAGGGAGGAGGGTGTTTCACGGGCTGTGTGGAAGAGATTGGGAAAGGAATAGGAAGAGGGTGAATGGAGGTGGGGGGGAATCCAGTCAGCTTCACTCTTTCTCCCTCTCTCACAGGACTGGAGAGTTTTACACACCTCCCCAAAAAATTCCACCCCACTTCGCCCCGGCCTCCTTCTTTCCATGGTTTCATCCCTCTTTCGCTCTATCCGTCGCCTCGCAACACTCTCCCTCCACGGGAAACACCTAGGCAAAAGCCCATTAAATCGAACGACAGGGTTTTCGGTCCTTTGCTGGAAGAAGAGAGACAGCGATGGAGGAGTAAGGGAGAGTGAGTGGAGAGTTGGAACGGCCGGCATGACGGAGGGAAGGAAAGGTGGTGTTGGCTGTAATACGGGTGCTTCTGCAGGAATAGAGACCAACTCATGTTGGAAATAAGAACGTAACTCAACTTAAGGTGTATGAAATTCACTCGGACTATGAATATGATGAAAGAGTATTCTTTCAAAAGTAAGGAAGGAGGAGTAGGAAGGACTTTCAGGAAGTAGTATAAAATTAGCCCGGTGTGAAAACCGAGAGAATTTCACACATGCCGTTCTTCGGGAAAGTAATAAATGTTTTACAGCTTATTTTGGTTCCACAGGAAAAAAACTCAAATATTATACAACTCATATTCAGTCTATGCATAAAAGACGCGTCTTCTATTTAATTTGAACAACAAAATTCTCTGCATGCTATTTCTTCGGAGATTGGTGATGAATATGCAAGTTGATATGTTAAGGAATGGGTGAACCACGTAACAAACCGGCTGAGTAATCTAATTTAATTATTCTTCTGACAACTATCCAGGGGAGAAGTAAATGTTCCCAAAGAACAGAATGTTGATAAAATTACTTCTTCAATCAAAGGGTAGGTAAAATAGGATAGAAAATAGAAATAGGATCATTTGTCGGCAGCTACGACTGCAAAACGTTTTATTCAAATATTTATATTAGTCAGAATATATGGATTTTTGCATTGCATCCATACGGTCAAGGATTTTTGTTATTTAAAACCTTGTTTTTTGAACAATTGTATATATGGAGTGGCAGTGTGGACCCAAAAATAACCAAGCTGGGATCACCTGTTAATTTCAAGCCAACCCTCACTCTTTTTCTTTTTATTGACCAATGGAATTTGGTTCATTATTGTGCAACAGCTGGAATATGGCAAAAGTGCAGAAACTTAAGAAATTTAGGTGAGGAAAATTAACAGTTAGAGACGTTACAAAACTACATCTACATACTACCCCGTGAGCTGCCTCATGGGCGTGTGGCAGGGGGTGTTAAGACACAAGTCGTGTAAAGATGTTTATTCAACTAAAAGTTATATTCAAAATGATTTTCATGGAAAAATTTATATGGAACATGCACCTACTTGGCTATGAAGCTTGGACTACAGAGAGTTTCAGCACTAGAAGCTCTTGAAACTTTGAAAATGGGGTAAAGTATCCAAAATATCAAGAGAAAATAATCAGAAAGATCAATTAAGAGGTACACGAAAGATTGAGAGATAAATTACAATATATGAAAATTTTGAGTAGAAGAAGCAAACGTATTGGACATTTTCCATGGCGCAATATCATGCTATAACCATCAATGGAAGTCCAACAAAGGGGCAGATAAACTGAGGAAAACTACTGCTTAAATGTACGATAAATATTGTGTTGGACTTGGTTGAATAATTGTCCTTCATTGAGGGAATTAGAGAATGAAAAGGATTTCTAGAACAGTCCAACCTTATTACCTGAATCATTTGGTGACTGTTGATGTTTACTTTTAGTACCGAGGGTGAATGTAGTGGCCCATCATAAATTAGGATTAAGTTTGCTTTCCTTTCAAAGTAAAGATCTGTATATACACGATCAGTGATCGCATTTACATTTCACTTTCTCGTAACTGGTGGTGCATGTCTGCCTACTGAGTTAGCTTCAAGTTAGTTAGCTAAAGAGAATCACTTTCATTCCATTACTGGATAACTAAATGAATTAATTTTAAGATATGTGCCACGGCCATTTTTGAGTTGGCTAACGATCAGTGGTCTCCCTTTCTGAAAATCATGGTTTGATTCCTAATGGTGAAAGTTATTTTTGATGGTATTTCTATTATGGTTTCCTATATAGAGCATGTTAGAGAGCATTTTGACCTTTGGGTGGTTTAAATGTTGACATTTAAATAACTTTTGCAAAGCGCAGGCTAACGCCAAAACCGGGTGTAATTCATCCTTTTCACCAATTCCTGACTAACCTTTCTACCTGCTCAAGTATCCTTAATAGCGTAATTAAATTTCGGCTTCCTTCCAGAATAATAGAGACAACCATCTCTCTCTCTTCAGCATTGCGTTCTGAAAAGTATTCCAAACGCTTCTCATCCGAATCGCATGCCGATGTTAAATTTCCTCAATCCACGTTTTTAAGTTAAGCGCAACGTAAACTGGCCCTTGGGAATTTCCTTTTTTCGTGTGGATAGAGGGAGACAAAGAAGAGGAGTAGGGCGAGTAGGAGATAGAGGACGGAGAAGGGCAAATGAACTGGGGAGAATAAAGTGGGGAAAAAATAAGTTTCTGGCGGCCGGGGCATTGGGGCGAAAACAAGGAGTGATCCAGGGATTAAAAGTAGTGTGGGTGGTAAGGGCGGGTGGAGGAGGGAGGGAAAGGAGAGGGAAGAGGTTGGGGTGTTGGGGTGGCTGGCATCGAATTGAGGCACGCCAACTTCCCTTTTATCCTCCGACTCCTCCTTGCGCAAACCTACCCTCCCCACTTACCTTTAAAAATTGTTTATTTCAACTGCTCAAAATTTTCCTGTGTAATTAATTATTTGCATACAATGTTACAGCTTTTTAATGATACTGTGTTTGCTGGAAATTTCATTTAAGCATTGTATCAAGGTATTACTACGTCTTATTTTAAGTTAAATGGTGAAAACTGCAGGCTAAAAAGAAACTTCCATTTCCGAATTTTGTGGTCGAAAGATTACCGTACTATGAGTTCGAGAATTTAAATAATTTGGCAATTGTAGACTGTCCTTCAAAACCCATTATTTAACCTTGGATTTTGATATTGGAGTATAGGTTGAACTGTATTTTTGTAGTAATATAGGTACTATACATGTACCTGTATTACTACAAAATTACAGCGGCCTATTGAACACACCATCAGTTTCTAAAGCTCAATAGAAAATGATTCAGTCGCAGAAAACCCCGCTCGCCCAAAAATCCGTTTTGGATTGCGCGCGCAAGAAGTGGCAACGCAGCAATCGTTCATACGTTCAGAATTATCTAGTACATTTTATACTACGCATAAATCATGTATTTTTGGATCATATAAATATCACAAATAAATTAATAAGTTTTTCCTCGGCTTTAATTTTTTGATTCTGCGAAAATTGTAAGACTAGATAATGATTAAACATTTGAGTAATTAACAACAAAATATGCATTATAAAAATTTGCGCTTACCATTTGTTGAATTTTCATTAACTTTTGCAACTTTTGGTGGAAAGGCAATGCTGTAGATTACGTAGCTTTTACTAGGCTGAGTTACAAAATTCATGAAGTTGACAAAACTGCTAAATTTAGGATGTGCGGTGTCGATTATTGCATGAACCTGTCTCCATTTTTGGTAATATGATATAATAGGAAATATTGCTCAAATCAAAATAAAATTATCTTTAAATGGTGTATTAAATATTGTACTTACATTTATACAGACCAAGTTATATATTCTCAAAAATACAGCGGCCTATCAATTTGACGCCGACAGCGGGTCCTTTGGTCGCGGCGAATGAGGGCGTAGTCCAATTTTGAAGTTTAATATCTCGGTTGTTTGTGAACTGCCCACGACCACATTTGTTTCTGAAGTAACACAAAAGACTAACGCTTTATATTTAAAAATGGCTGTATTATTTTTTTAAAAGTTAAACATTTAATATTTAAACAATTTCCTGAAAATTTAGTTGATTTACCAAACTGATCAAACACTGTTGCTTTACATTCTTTTTCAAACAAAATAAGATGTCAACCGTTTCTATTGCTATTTTAGTTTAGGAGATATAGCGAAATGAAAAAAGGCCTAAGCGCAAAATGGTCTAAACTTTGATCGTCTCTAGATCTGCCAAAAAACTTTTTCCATAAAAACGCTTCTACTCTTTTTCATAAAATGCTAGAAGTAACTCACACAAAAATTTTGGTTTGAATCGGTGACACCAAGGGTCAACTCACTGATAATTAATCTGACGTAGAATGACCGATATATATTGTGACAGAACTTACGTCGCGAACTGCGCGACAGACCCGCCATCTCATCTCCGGCATGGGTGACTACCTCCCAAAATGACCGTCTGCCCATTTCAGTCCCTCCTCCGTAAAGGATAATTCCGAGACAAAATAAATTTAGGAAGAGACCAGAATGGAAACTCGTAAAAGGGGCCACTCAGGACCGTGGACCAGCTAGCATAGGTCGGCAAAGCAAGGACCGAGCGAGTTTTCAGGGAGCGTGAGTACTTTACCCGAGAACCCTTTGCCAAGTATAGCACGTTGGGCGAATGCAGGTTATCAATTAAGGACTGATGGTACGCAGGAAGTTATGTCTCACAGTTTTCTGAGATGAGCATTTATTTAACATCAGTTTGGAAAATGTGAAGACAAAAATATAGCACTAAAAAAGGGAAATAAACCCACTAATGACAAAAAAGGCAACAAAAAGCCCTTTTATAAAACTAATGAAGGATGAAAGATATTCAAGTAAAGACGAAACCAACAATAAAGACCACTATAATACTTAAATCTCATCATCATCTGGTGTTCTGACTGCTGGCAGGTCCCGTGCACCACAGCTGTCTCCATCCGCTTCTGTCCCGAGCTTCTTTCTTTGCTTCATCATAGCTGATGTTCTTCACCTGATCCACCAATTTAATTCTTCTCCTTCCTCTCTTTTTCTTTCCTTTAATTGAACCCTCAAGTGCCACAGTTATTATACTTTTCCCTCTCATCACATGGCCCAACCAGTTTCCTTTCCTTTTCCTTATTTCCTTTAGGAGCGATCTTCCTTCTTTTACTTTGCTCAAAACCTCTTCATTTCTCATCTTATCTACCCATCTTATTTTTTCCATCTACAATCTACTTAAATCTAAAATAAAAAAAATGACCAATTACGAAAATGCAAACAAAAATGAAGAGATCCTCGTCCTTTATATTACAACTGGAGGGGACGGGAGTAAGTTATACATAAATCATGGTCTCATAGGACTAGAACTGTCCACTACTGGGATAAATTTGACAGGATCTCTTCTCTTTTTAACCTGAAGGGACTTTAACTCGGTTGAAGTTTTCATAAATCACTTATTATGGCACACACGGGTCTCACAGTGGGGGAAGCGTGAATAAGAGGTTCGAAATAATATTGGGGAAATATGGGTGTGGCGATACTTATGTGCGAGAAGATGGCGTGGAGCAGGGAGGTGAAATCCAGCGCGGAGAGACTGCACCGTTGGTTTTTCGAGATGATGGCGTGGAGAATGGAATTCAACAACTCGTGTTGTGAGAATGCACCTTCTGACGGAATGGAACCCGTCCAACCTTGGCTCTGGGGATGCGGCAGCCCGCTATTTTTGCGGTCTGTCGCCCTTTTCCACCCAAAATCGCACCTCCACTTTGGGTGCCGGGATCGAGGTCCACTGCGTCTCGTTCCTCCTTTTCTGGGGCAGAACACAGCAAAACTTGCGAGGGAACGACTTTCTCCGTCTCGTCCTCGCGGCCGTTATGGTGCTCTCTGTCTTCTATTCCTGCATCTCTCTCACTTTCTCTCCATCTACTCTCCCGTCGGCTTCCACGACCACTCTCTCGGAGATTCAATGATCAACTTCCTAGCACTTTGTTTCTGAAGATCCTCTGCACTCGTGGTCACCTGACCACCACTTCCGTTCGCCAATCACTTTTTAAATACCTCGACCATTGGAAGTGACTGACCTTAACCAATCGTGAAACAACATGAGTGGTGTGATGATATCACGCCATTTCTCCATTATTCGGCAATAACACATTTTTTACCGTGATGATACATTAGTTTCTATTACGTAATTTTGAACGACGGGCGAGGGAAAGAATGAAGGAAACCGTTTGGACCCGTCGTCGATTTATTAAACGCACCGAGAAATAAACAAAAATTTTTAATACGTGATGACCATCACAATATATAAGCGAGTTTCATACAGCCGTCGGCCGTCTCTCGCATCCTCTTCTCCAAGCCTCCTTGTCTCTCCAGTCTTCGTTCTCTAATTTTCTCCTTTTCATATCTTGGGTGTTCTGCTTTATCCAATCTTCTGGTGGTCGTTCTTCCTAGTGGTTGCCAATTTAATATTTTTTTGACAAACGTTTCTCCTACATTCTTTTTAAAATTCCATACCATTTTAGCCATCTTTTCTCTATTTCTTTTATGATGTTTTCATCTACCTGCATCATTTTTCTTATATTTTCATTTCTTGTTTTTTCTAGTTTTGATTTTCTGCAGCTTCCTCATAGAAAATTCACCTCTACAACCTCCAGTCTCTGCCTATCCCTTTTGGTCATTTCCCTCGTCTCTTCTCCGTAAAGGAGTATACTCTGAATAATTGTTTTATATATTTGCAATTTTATTTTCCTACTTATGTCTTTTAATCATAATATGCTATTCATTTTATTTGTTGCTAGTTTTGACTGATGTATCCTGTTTGTTATCTCTTTTTTACTGGTTCCTTCTTTTCCAATCGCTACACCAATGTATTTATACTCACTACAGACTTTGATGGCATTTCCTTCTATTTCTAGATTCCTTGTCTCCTCATTTATTACCATAATTTTTGTTTTGTTGAAATTTACTTTCAGGTCCGAATTATTCTATATTCCTATTAATTTTCTCATCATATATTCCGCATCGTAAGTATCTCCTGCAATTACTATTTGATTGTCGGAAAAAAGCAATGTATACATAGAGTCTTCGTCTAGTTTTATTCCCATTTCAGTACATTTGTTCTTCCTATCTTTTAGAGCTTCGTTAATATAAATTTTAAAAATGGTGGATGATAGGCAACACCCTTGTCTAAGTCCTTTATTTGGTTTAATTGACGGAGATTGTTTACTTCTAATTTTAACTTTTGTTTTTAGGTTTTTCTAAAGGTTTTTATTGCTATAATGTATTTTCCATTTATATTACTTTAGTGTAGAATGCGGAAAAGATTTTTCGATAGGAACTATCTCGTAGGCCTTTTCTAAATCTATGAGTACAAGATGCGTTTCTCCGCTAATTATTCTTATTTTTTTCAGTTAGTTGTTTTAATGTAAATGATGTTATATACGCAGGGTAGTCCTGCTATGAATCCACTTTACTCTTCCCCGATAGTTATTTAATGCTCTAACCTCTGTTTAACAATTCTTGCATACAGTCTTCCACAAGTGGCCGTTACACTAATACCCCTATAATTTCTACATTCCTTTTTTGAACCGTTTGATGCATTGATGTCAGGTAAGCCAGCTTCCACTCATCTGCTGGGTCTTATCCATGAATAAAGCATCTGTTGAAGATTTTCGTCAATATTTCTAATATTATTTCAGTAGCATTTTTAACAACTCTACTGGAATACCTCCCGGACCTGTGGACCATCCCGGACGATTTTTCATTTTTTAAAGTGATTATTTAACTTCTTGTATCGTTATTTCTGGTATTTCTACGTTTCCTAAAATTGCTTCACTTTGTATATCCATAAATTCTGTTCTCTCTTCTAAAAACATATTTTGGTAATATTTTACCCATTCATCCATTTGAATCATATCAATATTAATTTTTTTCTTTTATTTTTTTTTCAATTTGCTTACAGTTTTCCAGGCCATCGTGGTCCTTTTGCCACATATAAAGGGTTTGTTTTGTTGGCATTTGTTTTCCAATGCTTCATTTTTTGGTTTGCTTATTTCCTTTTTTTCTTCGAATCTTTTTCTTACATACTCCTTACATATTCCTTACGGTCTTCAGGATTATTGGTTGATAACCATTTGTTATATAAATCCTTTTTTTGTTCCACTAGCTTTGCTAGATCATCTGTCCACCAATAATCCAGAGACTTTCTAGTCCTAGCTTCATTTTTGCCACGCGATTCAAAAGCTGCTTCATGAATGGCTGTTGTCAAGAACCTGTACACCTCCTCGACATTTCCTTCTATATTCCCGTCTATGTTTTGTTCGAGTTTATTCGCCAGTCTTTGCTTGAATAAACCTTATATAGAGTCTTCTGCTAATGATTCGATATTGTATTGTATTTCTTTTTCTGTTCTTTCTTCTATTTTTTCCTGGTTTTTCCTATTGGTACAGGTTTTCTGTATTTGTACATATACTTTAGCTCTAAGCAAGAAATGGGCGCTTCCTATTTCTGCCCCTCTTACATCTTCTGTTTTTAAGTTGTTATTGTGTCTTAGTATCAGGTGATCTATAATGGATTTCAGTTTTTTTGTTGGTTGTGTCCAGGAGTATTTATGATTGTATTGATGTTGGAAAATCCATTCATTACTCGGAGAGAAATTGCCTCCCATAACTCTATCAGACGTTCTCCATAGTTACTCACCGTCTCTTCTCCATATCTTCCTATTTTCTGATTTCCCTGTTTATTCCCTGTCCTAGCATTGATATCTTCTAGCATTGTCACTTCTTTTCGGAACGGGATTTTTATGAGTATTCTAGACAATTCCTTCATTAATTCATCGGATTTAGTTGTATTTACATTATCATTTGGAGCATATACTGCCACAATTACTAAAGTATACGACCATATTTCTATTTTCTTTTTTAGTATTCTTTCATTTATTTCTTCCCAATTTTTTAATTTATTTTTCCATCTTTTGTGTACAGCAATTGATACTCCAGCTCTCGCTCTTTTTCCCTTTTCTACTCCACTGTAAAAGTGTAAGTAGTTTCGTTGCATTTCATTTCCAGTTCCTTTCTTCTTTGTTTCTGTTAAAACAGCTATATCCATGGTATAATTATCCAATTCCTTGAAAACTTGTTTATTTTTCCACTTAGGCTTTGTATGTTCGATATTCCAATACTCAGAGTCATTTTCCTTGCATTAATTCGATGTCAATTTTTCTTACCCAATTTCCGAGGCTTTTTTTGAGAATTTTTTGCTTTTGGGAATTTTTCAAGTGGCCGGTTGCCCATTGCGGGAGGCCCATTGCCTCAAACCCGTACCTGGAGGACCGGGATTTTTTTTACAGGTAATAGCAGGTACAGGTACAATACAGGTACTAAATATTGCCAATTTGGTTCTAACGTACATTTATACATTACATACTAAATTTTCCCGTCAATTCAATTTTTCCATTCATCTTTCGAGTAAAAACGCTATCACGTTGCTTTTGGGAATGTAGTTGTAAACTCCAGAAAAAAATATTCTTCGAATTAATGATTGCTGATGATTGTTAAAGATGAAATGATATTAAACTGCTTTCTTATGATATATATTTCTTTTTGCCATGTAAAAATCCTCTCTCGTATCGTATATTACAATAACCTATTTCTCTCTACCCGATTTTGTAGTAAATGTCCAGCTTACCGTGTTTATGTCCAAATCACTCTGTTTTTAGACCCTCTAGGGTTGACCCCTCCTATATCTTACGTCCTATACCTCGGAAAAATACTTACCTACAATCTTTTCTAAACTCTAGTTCGCACCTCTGGAATTCCTTGCCGATATTGATAAAAATTCTTCCACTCTCTTTATTTCTAAGGATTCACTATTTATTTATTACTTTGAATGCGCGTAATCGTCTATAATAAAAATTGGTATCTTATATTAAAGTATCTCTTGCATTTACATAATGATCTATGTAATAATTTTTCCTCTTATATCGTTCTCTGATTGATGTCACATTTTCTATTTTTCCATATTGTGCTATTAGCCTGCAATTGCCAAAATTTTGTACCTGTTTTTTGAGAATTTTTCCGTGATTTGTTTGTTCTTTGTTTTTATTGAAATCAAAACTATATTGTTGCATTTAATTTTACTGTTTTGTGAAAACCTTAAATGCTCACAAAATAAAGTGTTATTTTATTATATTCTAATATCGAAGTCATTGAATAATCCTTCCACGATATCGCGCATTGGAGTGAACGGAATATAGATAAACGAGGAGATTTATACATGCTCCGCTTTGCAGATGATATCGCAGTTATAGATGTAAATCGCGATCTCCATGAAATAAAACATAAAAATAAATAATACGAAAACTCAAATACTAGTAAGCGGAAGAGAAAAGCTTAGTGTAGAAGAACTCCCAAGAGGAGAGACATTAGAGCAAGTGGATTCCTTCACCTATCTCGGAAGTACCATCACGTGGGACGAAAGAAGTACAACGGACATCAAGAGGAGAATAGCCCAGGCTAGGAAAGCATTCATGGGAAAAAGACAACTCCTGTGCTCATAGATGATAGAACTACTAACAAGAAACAGTATGTGAAAACCTTCGTGTGGAGCGTGGCACCTGATGGATCGAAAGTGTGCATCATTGGAGAAACTGACCAGATAAGACTAGAATCCTTCGAAACCTGGTGCTGTTTGAGGGTGCTGAAGATAAAATGGACGGAGAAAATAAGAAATGATGTAGTGTACAGAAGAAGACGAGGTAAGGACCATACAAGATACCATACAGAAAAGAAGAACCAGATGGATTGGACACACTCTGAGACGCAATGGGTTTTAGAAGAAGATAATTGAAGGTAAAATAGAGGGAAAAAACTCCAAAGGAAGACGCAAGTTGAAGTTGATGGGTCTAATAAAGAGGAGGTAATACGAAGAGATACCAGTACGGAAGGGTGGAGGGCTGCAGTCAAACAATCTTAGGATTAAATGACCAATAGCGATGATCGCAGATTGAATTAATAATTTTATCTAATGGAGTGGCTCAATACGGCTACATAATTCAGAATAATATGGCATATGCTTACGATACTCCGTCATCTCGTCTATTCCTCCCCCCTCCCATTCCAACTTTCCAACTTCTATCTCACTGATAAATACCTAACAGTCCCCTCCCCCCCTCTTCCACCACCTGCCCTGCTCGCCGCTAGGTGTTTATCTTTTTGCGCTGTCACATTACTTCCTGCCTCACCAGACGCTGCCTTGTTATTGTTCCGTCGACTATCTTGAGGTAAATTTTCTTTTCTCCCATTCCGTCTCTTTTTTTTCACCCGTCGCCCCTCGCATCGCGTTTTTTTCCTCACACCGCTTTTCCTATGGCTGCGACGTCAAATTTTCCACGGTGTGGCGTCTTACTTTGCCGTGCTCCAAGCACTTTGCTCCTTGCATCTGGCCCCGCTTTATAGTGCTTCTCGGCCTTTTCAAGTCTGCGACACAATGGCATACTTCGACGAGTATCACACTTCCGAACCCGCCCTTGACTTAACAATGTAACTGCGACACATTCAGCGTAAAAACCATTGTCACATCACAGACTTTTCCCTCCTTTGCTCCAGTAAAACCTAAGGTGGGTGTTGTTGAGTGATCCGACTGAGATACGCAAAGCCAACGTTTCATTGGAGCTCTTAAACAGTTTCTGTGTCCAGAAAAACTGATTATCACTTATTAATCAGTTACACATTTAATTTTTTATGCCGTTTTATAACTTTCTTTAGTTCTTAAAATTGTTTTAAACTTGATCGTAAGGATTTTATCAAATAATTTTTGTTGATTTCTTTAACTCTGACTGGATACTCCTCTTGAAATCGAAAATCGAACGGCAACATTATATTCCCAAAAGATAATATGCTCACTCAGGTGCAGTTGAAAAACTCAGAAAAGCAACTGCATTGTTGAGTAATTCTTACTGAATTTGCCCTGCAAGAAATTTGCTTTATGTTGATGATTAAAGATAACTTTTAACGCATTAAAAAAGTCTTGAATTTCTTTTTGCTATCGTTCTGTGCTTTGGATTACTTTGAACTTAATCATGATTGCTTTATTTTTTAATGTGGTCAACTCTCGGTAGTTTCACTGATAAAATGGCTTTTAGTTGGTTGCGCTGAATTTGTTATTCGGCGTATTATTACATACGCCTCTCTCTCACGACCTTTACTGGCGTTACGACTGGCCAATAAGCTTTTTTCTGGGCTTTCGAACTATTTTTTGCCTTCTTTATCACGAGAAGGACCTTCTCTTCCACTATTATCTCTGAACGTACAGAATTCTAACCCACTTTTTCGAAAGAAACCTTTTATTTAGCTGCAAACCATACGGTAATGACGCACTCTTCATGTTTCTTTGGACCTATCTTGCTGTTCTCCCCCATTACTTGCAATGCACCTGCTATTTCTAAAGTATCCATCTCTTAAGGATGGGACATGCAAATGAATGCAAATTTCATGCCTTGTTCATTTTCTACTCTTATAACCATAATTTAGGTTTCCAAGGTGCATTTTCGATACATTTCCGCGTTTCGATTGTCGAATGAATGACTGAATATACTTCTATTTGAATGGTTTTCAATTGACTCGATCGCCATTTATTACTTCACTTAGATACTTATCCTAACTTCTAAGTTACATCTCACATCCTTATCCGCTATTTTCTTTTCTCTTTTGGGTCATTTTTCCTATTTTTAAAACGTAAAATTAATTAATTGAACTTCCGCTTTTTTTAGTTTTATATCTGTACCTGCACTTAAGCCTAGCTAGAATATAAAGATAAACTGTGGTAGGTAACTAGATGGTAACTCTTACATAATTTACTGTATGTGAGCAAATCTTCATTTCATTTTCTGCAACTTGTAGACGTACTTTTTCCGAGAATATCCAAATTCAGACAACTGGTGTGTTTGTATGATTTAACTTATTATGATTCAAATGGAATTTATTACGCTACAATACGCTGCTTTTATCGCATGGCGCCCAAGGTATTTAATTTTCAAATTTCATATGACTGTGAGAACAAAAAATGTAAAGCTATTTTGACATTGGTGAGGTACTGGAGCGACCTCCCACGGAAATCTCCCGGCTCTTGTTGTCAAATTAACGCGATTTCGTCAAATACCAGGGCAGAGCGACCTTTCAAAATACTTGGAACTACTCATAAATATGCTGAATATTTTTAGTCCGCTAATTAGTTATTATTATTAATTAATTAACTAACTACTAATCCGCTAATGATTTATAAATGCATATTTGCAATATAATTCTTTTGAGCTTTTAATTAAGAGTTTACTTTAAGACTCTAACCTTCTATCATCAATTAAAAATTTATGATATATGATGGGGACACCAATATCGAGTTATTGACTAACCCATACTTCTAAACCTTTGTATCAACCCATAAACTTTTATACAGAATAACATTAATGTAATGGAGAATTAAAATTTTCTACATCTACATACTACCCAGCGAGCCGCCGCATGGTCGTGTGGCAGAGTGTGTTACGGCATTTGCCGTGTGAAGATGTAAGGGATAAGGTTGTGGAATTTAAAATTGTGACGTGTAATATGGGAGTGTATTTAGCTTGATAGGAACTTAAAAGCTGGAAGTAAGATTAAAATTTTGAGATTTGCTCTTTCTCACTTCATTTTTTACAATTTTTGCATTACCATGACGATTCTAATTTCACACTTATATTTCTGAGAGCAAAATATTTGACGATCTGTTTTTGCACCTTACTAGTTTTCTCCACATATCAGGAAGAGCTCTTTCGGGAAATATAATGCTATGCAGATTCCTTTCTTTCCGATAGGCTGAGGCTGTGCAGTTTTGCAAAAATCTGAGAAAACATATAAATAAAGTCATCAATTCATTGTTCAGGGTGTCTTTAAATCCGGGTTGACTCTGCAATGAGAAAAATATTTGTCACAACTGCGAAGTTATCGACTCTATCATTCAGCATGCAATATATGTAAATCAACAGTTTGATGCTAGTACATAGTGCGGGGTACAATGCAATATTTACTCAAGTTATACACATACAAAAGACCAGCTCTTGAAATATATGTCAATGAGCCCCTGTCTAATGAGCTGGATTAAGCTAATTTTAAAAGATCAGTCGCACATAATATTTATTCATATTCATAATTCATTTTCATGCTGAAGTAACTGGGTCAATACAAAGGCGCATTAATGGGACCTTTTTTTATTTGTATAATGTATTGTTTACATCAAGCAAGCGTAAAAAAATATCAGAATAATCATAGAAGGAAAGAGGAAGAAAGATTCTTATTTAATCTCACTGAGAATAGTTTTGATGTAAAATGGAGGACCGGAGGAAAATAGGCTTTGATTTCATAAAGGCAGCTCACTCAGTGTATTCTACAAACTTTTGTGTAGTCTCTTCACAAATACGGCCATTTGCAAGAGATGTAATTTGGAAAATTTCTCCCAAATATCAAATAAGTGAGCTAATATTGGAGACTTTATTCTTTCTAGCAGCATCCTCTGAATTCACCAATGGCTTAGGAAATGGCACCATTTCTTTGTTTTTGTTATGCGTTTTATTGGAAACTTTTCTCTTACAGCATGTGTTATAATAATAATAATAATTTCTTTAACACTTACAGGTTTTCCCGATTGCCATTGTATTAATATATCATTAGACGAACACAAACACCCTTGTCCTGGGCATTGAATTGATTGTTACGAATGTATGATTGTTACGAATGTAGTCAACTACAGTTGTATAATTAAGCATATAAAAACCAAAAATATTCAATTTTCCTTACTTATGCATTGTATTTACCTTGTGTAAGATCAGCAGCAGTGACAGGATATGCTTTCTCCTGCCTCTTTCCTCCTCCCCCAGCACCTCCACACCCATTGTCTGCGAAGCGCCCGAAGTCTCCCTATCTCTCTTACTTTTCTCGATTCCGCTCGTTTCCCCCCACCCCCGCTGTGTAAGCAGCTGGATTCTTACTGCGCTCGCCACAAAAATTACAAGTGTGGAAAAAAGGAAAGGAAAATCAACGTAACGGACGTATGAGATGTAATTGGGCAGTAAGGCAGTTGTTCTTCGGTAGGCGAGCGGTATTGTTATTGTAATACATCTACATACTACCCTGCGAGTTGCCATATGTGTGTGCTACAGGGAGTGTTAGGTCACCAGCCGTGTAACGAGGTTTTGGGAGGTGAAATGATGACTTGTATTATTGGAGTGTATTTAGTGGATCTCAGATTTGATTATGGTCACGTATTGCGCGCAAAAAGAACGAGTTTTTGTACATATCTGTTTAGCAATGTATCTCTCTTATTTTTTCGCTTCTATCTGATCAAGAGATGTAGTGAGAGTGCTGATACCATTCTCTGTATCGCTCTGAAAATTATCAGTTCTATATTTCTCAAGCAACCTAAACCTAGTGTACAGTCTCCCAGTCTCTAGGGGTTCCCACCTTATTCCCTCCGAAAGTTGTGAGACAAAACATAATAATAATAGTAATAATAATAATTATTATTATTCCACTCCAACAAGAAATACAAAAATAAAAATAATAAATTAAACAGAAGAGTGAAATTAGGCATACCTGATGGAAACTTCCAGTGATGGGGTTGCCATTCCTTGAATATGGTGTTTTTCGGCAGTTATATGAAAATATTTTAGAATTAAATATACAAAGGGCTATTCAACTAAACATAAAAGTAGTGTCCTTACACAATATGAAAATATCATCTTATCACACAGATGTTGCAATTTATCAATAGTATTATCGCAGTTAATTACAATAAATTGAATACAATGCATTTAGGGCAACTCTCCATAAACTATATGGAATCCGTGGGCATGATAAATAGAAAACTTCTTGAAGAGGCTTAAGCTATAGTTTTGAATAATAATTCAACATCTTTTTGTAAAAATAACCAATTTAACAGTTTATTTGCAAACGAAACTTGATTTTTACAACAGTATAACTGTTGTGGTAACTTCATAAAAACTTTAGGTGCTATATAATTATAAAAATGTGTGTAGGCATGAACATTAGGTTTCAGAATTATAAAACTATGGTTTGTTAATATGTTCGTTTGCAACCGTTTTTAGCGAAACGTGCTGCTTTTATTTGTATTTTATTATTTTTTTGGTAAAGTCTTTATGACCAGAGTCCCAAATGCTCCAAACCAGAGCGAAGTAGCATCTCTCTTTTACTTTATCATCCGAGGGCCTTCCTATTACACGTTTAACAAAACCTAGTTTCCTGAATGCTGTTTCACATATATTTTTATGTGAGTTCCCTACGATATATCAGAAGTTAAAGTAATTCCAAGATATTTTACTGTATCTGAAGATGTTATGTTTACTTCACCCACAGTGTAGGTATGGCATTAGTGTGATGACTTTCGCAGGAAGTGAACTGTGGTGCATTTGCTGATATTTAATTCTAACCCCCACTCCTGGCACCAGGAATGAACATTGTTAAGGCCCGATGGCAGAACTTCTAAGCCCGTGTCTTCGCTTATTTCACGGTAGATGACTGCATCGTTAGCAAATAACCTTGATTTACTGGTAACTCAAGAACTTAGATCATTAATATATATAATGGAGAAATGCATTTAACTTCATTTTAATATAATTCAAATAATTACAGATATAAAAAAGAATTAAAAGTAAAAAGTGCATTATGAAGAGAAGTCGTTTGATTACAACTTAGCCCTGTCCTTCTCAATAGTGTCGTAGTGATAATACTGACACTTTTAAAATATCATACAGACTGGGACTGAACCCAAAGCTGTCTCGCACGGCACAGCAATGGCTAGATATCGCCCTGTTAGAAAACAACAATTTTTATATTTCAACCCACTTAGACTCGATAAGCCTGGAGTGCTTATGGTTTTATCATTACCGCTTCTCATCTCCATTCCACTTCGAGGCAAAATGTACATTTTCTATTGTTTAGTTGCTTGACCTTCAATCAATTATTTTTCGCCTTTCATCTCCATGAATTAGCACGAGAAAGAGTACTTTAATTTGTCTGTGGTTTTCAAAATATTTTCAGTGTCCGTCTCATTGTCAGAGGAAATATGAAGAAGCCATTTGAAACTTAACCGGAAACTTTTATCACGAGCTTCAGTGTCGAGAAATCGTCCAACTTACTATTAAACCACTCAAATACACTTCATTTAAGTAGCGATCCACTGCGATAATTTTAACTACCAAAGCTCTTCGACGAGTAGATGTATGAGACCCTTTCAATATCTGTTTGGAGGGCGTTTAATGTACCAATGAATAGGGAGATATATACACACCAATCTCGGTGCACTCATTTCTTTTTCTTGAGTTAAATGTTAATTATTTTTTTTCTTTCGAACGGAGCGCTCTCAGAAGGTCCCACAAAAGGCTTCGCGGGTGATAAGTGCACAGGTCCCTTTTATTTCCTTTTTCCTCCCACTCTTCAAGCTCTCCCTCTCCTTTCTCGCCCTCCCAATTCCTTTAAAATGGATTTAGCTCCACTTCGGTTGAATCACGAAACAAACTTTAAAGACGCACCCCTAACTCTTGCAACCCCTTCGGCGCTCTCTCGAAACTAGAAGTGCGGCTGAACTGCGAAAGATAGGGAGATGGATGGAAGGATCTGTGGCCTGGCTAAATGATCCGAGAAAGGAGATTTTCCGAAGAGTGGGAAGGAGTGAAGAGGTTCCCAAAGACTATTAAAGCGATAAAAGCGTTTTTTTTCTCTCCCCCCTCTTTTTCCCATTCCTTCCCAGCCTTCATCTCTCTCCTCCGACTCTAAACCCGCTCTTTCCACTCATTTCTTTGCAGCGACGCCTCGCCTCCCCCCCTCCTTTCTTTCCTCGAGTGGAGGCCCCATCCCCCCTTTTCCAATCGAAATACGGGTCCTCTCAAGACTTTATCTCACTTTATAATCGCGGCGGACAAAGATAAAAGGCTGGAGGGTAGAGGGGGTGGATAGTGGTGGCCTATTTATAGTACCAAGAGGATAAAGGGGTGTGGAAAAAAGGAATAGTAAGATTTAGTGACTCTTTGCATTGTCAGTCGGAAGGAAACAACCCAGGGAAGGAAGAAGAAATCCGAATGCGCAATGAGGGTGTCTTTTGTTTCTTTATTTTTCGAAAGTTAGTCCCCATTGTGACGTGATGGATGGCGGTCTCCGGCATAAGAATAGAGAGATGGATTGCTGGTGTTATTGCTTCATAAGTATATATATCACGACGTCAGAACGATTCCCAGATTCACGTCATTCACTTATTGATTGCTTGAGTCACGCTGGAAACGAACCTAGTTTTCTTGATTTAGATCCGATACATTTTGGCAAAGATGACTTTCTTTGAGATATCATAATGCCAAACGCCGCTGTAATGCCATTAATACTTTCCGAGTGAAATGATTTTGATTTTGAATTTCCTGTCTCCGTGAAAACGAGTCAAGAGCGGCTGATCTAGTGGTGAGCTAACCCTACATTTTATTGGTATTAGGCATCTTCTTTTATTCAACTGTAAATCAGGTTGTAATTACCACTCCTGCAATTACTATTTGTAACGCTGCAGAGCAAATATTCCTTCGAATGGTCTTCCTTGAAGGTGAGAATAAGCAATATATTTCCACCCGGTTAACCTATACACGTTGCTTGTAATTAAAAATTGATGTTGGAATATTAGTTCATGCATTCGCAGTTTTGCTTTTGGAGGTAATCAAGGTTTTCAATATTCCGCATCGAGAGTTTTTTCCTTCAGGAGATCCTCGAGCATTCTCTGCCTTGAAGAATCAGTATGTGTAACTTTGAATTGTGTTTAATGATACTGCAAATTTTTAATTATAATAAGTTTTTTATCCTTCGATTAAACATTAATATAAAACAAACAAAAACTAATATTCATCCAATCGAGAAAGTTAGGATTGAGAATAATGTGAGTTATTTCCAGTCCTCATTCCCTTAAAAACATCAGCTATCGTATAAATTTAAGTAAAAATATATTAGTCATAAAGATTTATAATTTGCCTCGGAATAATCCGCTTATACGGATAAGAATTGATTGAAAGAGATATACATAGCTTTAATAAATACCACAAGTATCTCTCTTTAGCCTTAGATCGAAAGTTCAATTTTATGCTCAGTTCTCTCAATTAAAAAGAATCCTCTAAGCCTAATCACCGTAAATATATTTTTATGCATCTGCCATGCATTTGCGCTTCCTTACTGTAATACCCTAATAAACGTGTGCTTATCCAATCTTCTTCCAAAAAAAACACTTGTTTACACTCTATTAAAACAGTAAAAATTACTAATAAAAATTGAAAAATGCAATACTTTCATCCCATTTTTATTTGGTCCTGAGTTCTGAGGTTATTTCATTATGCCATGATGTTATTTGTAAATAATCCCTTTGAAGTTAATCTACAGGAGTGAAACCCGATAATCTTAATATAGCTTTGGGAATGCAGGTTAATCTACTCCACCGCTTTAAGATGTATGTTTCTTCCTTATTATGCCATTGCTCTGCATTTATTCATGCGTTACCCAATTGAATTTTAATTCATTCCAATTAAATAAATTTAATTCCGATATTTTATCCCGATGGTCGCGCTTCAATTTTTCATCCAAATTAACCCGTCGTTTGCATGCGGGCACCATTGATTGAGCATTTGTCAAATCATTGGAAATGCTGATGAGGCTCTTTAGATATACATCTTTCTCATTTTCCTCTCCAAACATGAACACAATCTTCCCCTCAGGGAGACGGATAAAAGTTTTTCCGTCTCATTCAATTAAACCCGGCTCCCATTAGTTATTATTTTTGACTCCTGTAACTAATCACTGTGAAGGGAACACGCGTCCAAATCTTTACGTTCGCTCCCTTTGCCCCCAACTACACTGTTTCCCTGCCAAAGATGGAAAATTTGTCTTTCAAGCTCGAGGCTTGACTGCTCTCTTCCACGCCTTTAAGGAAGCCAAGCGGGTAATGAAAAAAAGTTACTCGCCGCCCTCCGTCCCCCACCACCATAAAATAAGAATTTGAGGAAGAAAAATGACGATCTGGTTGGGTGTTGGATAGTTCTTTTGGGGGGAGGGCTTGGCAGATGGGGTGGTAATTGAAAGATTTTTTCTTTATATTAAAAAATTTTGCCATCATGGGTGGGAGGGAAGCGTTAGTAGAGATTATAAGGGGACCCTCAATAGTTCCCCCATTTCCTTCCAGCTCTTAGAAACACGGAGGTAGGGTGGCAGGTGGATTTTTTAAGGCTAAAGGATGGATGCGGAAGAAGAAGTTTGTCGGTTGTTTAATTGAAAGAAAGACGAGGAGGAAAAATACACCCCGAAAATAAGTCTTTCGGAGCCCAAGGGAGGAACAAAGTGTGGACTGCTTTGGGTGGAAAACATGAAGGTTGCGTGCAAACCTCAGAAAATTGTGTATGTTTTCGTCATGGAAAAGGTGTTGCGGAGTCTATTTCTTTTGTTCCTCTATCTAGTAAGAAACCTTTATATGAAATCACTAATCTGGAATTAACCCAATTGTTGATGGAGTAAAATTAGCTTAACAACTCTTTCCCATTTTTACTGTGCTTCTTCGGGAATCATTCTTTTTTCTTCGAGTGCTTGCAACAGCAAGACCTGCTTAAAATTGTTCTTATACATCTCAT
This sequence comes from Ceriagrion tenellum, assembly GCA_963169105.1. Taxonomy (NCBI): domain Eukaryota; kingdom Metazoa; phylum Arthropoda; class Insecta; order Odonata; family Coenagrionidae; genus Ceriagrion; species Ceriagrion tenellum. The sequence goes on along the minus strand of OY720636.1, from coordinate 34,789,471 downwards.
AAATGGAATGGTAAAAAATGGCTACATCATTGTTTTACCATCCCATTTATGGGCCAGGTACCTCCTTAAATTTATTTTATATCATTTACCTCGATCATTTAAATACGTTTACTTAATATTTACCCTTTGAATGTTTGAGTGATATGTCAATGAGCGCATCCTACGTGTAATAATTTGCTACTTAATTATTATTTCGTAATTTGCTTTCGAAGGAAGGATGAAAAACTAATTTATTGATTTACATACAACTGAAAGCCGAAGAACAATGCAACGATGGTGTATTTATATCAAATTGATACATGTCTAAGAATAAGATTAGGTATCACATTTTAGACCACCAACTAAATTCAAAGATTTAATGGAAGTTTGAATAGATACTTAGAGTTTTGATATCTACTTTCATGTTACATCATTGTAATCATTTAACCCTTATTTTTGAGGACATTAAAGGGCTTTTTACAAATTCATGCAAATGTTCAAATTCAGCATCAGCAAGAAATAATTCCACCACGGAAAAGGTAAAGGTATTATCTCGGTGAAATATATCTTTGTGAGATGAAAGTGAGAAATCTTTATCATATCGAGCAACATTCTAAATTTAGACATTTCTGCCCCTTTTTACAAGTTAATCTGTTAAATGGATAAATCCTTTAAGAAATGCTAGAAATTGAACCGAAAAATTTTTAAATAATAATTAGAATTTGCCAGAGCTTTATTAGGTGCAGAAATTTATCATCATTGGATATGTTTAAATGCGTTTGATAGAATTCTTGCGTTTTGAAATATGAATAAAGTTAGTTCTAAGTTATTGGGTATTTGTTAGTATCTTCTAGCGAGAAGTGCCAGAAAATCAATGTCTAAGCGTTATTCTTAAAGTTACGTCTTTGTTGCTTCTTCTCTCAGTGGCCAGGCGATATATGAGGGAAGATAAGCCTGAAAACATCTTTGCCAATATTATACAATGTAAGTATTTTGGAGGCATCAACTCAAGTCATTTTATATGATCTCGAGGATTAATCAACCATTTTTACTCATTATATTTAACTTTTGTTTCAACTCACTATGCAAACCATGATATACTCCGAAATGTTGGCAGCTGTTTAGGAAATATCTATTAAAAACGTATTTATTCTTGAAAAATGCTACTCCATATCATTCTGTTCTTATAAAATCCAAAAAATAAGAGTTTGTAAATATTTTCCAAAGGCAGAGTTTGATAATTAAAGTATCTTATGATATTTATGCATGGATGGAAAGCTTTGTGTGAAACAAAAGCCTGCAAGGGAACATGATTTTGGATAAAGGAATGGCAAAAAATGTACCAGAAAAATGTTCCCATTTGTAAGACAATAGGGTACATGTATTACTTGAGTAGAGATCAAATCCAGTGATTTGATGCAGAATTTAATAATAGCTTATTTGAAATTGAAACATGCGTTGGATGGTTTTAAAAGGGTATTAAAAAAGAAAGCAAATCCGTCTGAAAGGAATAGATGCTATCATGTGGAATTGACTCATTTTGTAGAAAGTTAAAGGGAAAACTCGAGCAACGTCAAAAACAATGGGTAATTCTCTTATAAGGTCAATAAATGGAAGAAGTTTGTTGTTGTTAAAATTATGAATAAATTTTTCCATACCATGAAAAATATACGGAGCTGACATAGGACTGCATGTATATAATTTGATGTGTTTTTTCTTTGTGCTAGCATTCTCAGATAGCTTTTTCCATGGTTTTTCTGCCACAAATATTATATCAACAGTTTTAACAAAGAAACTGGTACACTTTACTCTCCGTTGATTTATAATTTTTATTTTCAGGATCTTATTATATTTTTTATTTTATAATGCGGTCAATTCGAATATCCACCGAATGGCACTTGAAACTGTCTGCTATTATTTCCTCACTTTAGGGAAGTATCTCCAACTAAAGAAACAAACTTGCATTTCAACGTAATATCTGTGAATGTTTGGCGATAAACAACGGCTTCGGAGACTTTTTACCAAATTTTTCGTATTTTATATATGACCTTTGAAGTTTTTTTTATAATCTATTGTCGTGTTTACCCTGCGACAAACGTTCGATTCCACGTGTGGAATTTTTGGACCATATCAAACCGCAGTAACTTCCTTAAAGCAAAAATGGAGGTAAAGACAAGTGGAAGAGATTAGCCGTAGCAATGGAATGCATCTGAGAAAATACGAATACTAAAAAAATACTTCTGAGACAATGAAGTGGTATGATAAAAATGGATTGGAGTGGAATGCAGTAGCAATTAATACTCTTGAATCTGAAGAATGGGGCTGATGATGTGCTTAGTGAGGAGTGCGCCACTTGATTTTTCTGCAAATTTGCAGGTACAATCGTCAGTAAATACTAAAACGTACTGTAAGTACGATTTAGCTGGAGTAGTGAATTGACGAAAAAACAGCCTTCAATTGTAAAGGAAATGCTTGAAACAGGGTCAAAGTTTTCTTTCACGTTTTTGGACATTCATGTTTCTCAGATTATCCTCAAGATTCAGTATAAAAATTTTAACCCTTGACTTTTGGAGTTTTTAAGAAATACTTTTGTGAAAATGTGTTTTGTATTGGTAAAAATCTATCTTTCAGAGCATTTTCATACATCTATATCGTATATAATTTTCGGTATCGCGCCGCTATATTATGAATAATGTTGTTTTACCTTCATTTAATATGTGCGTGTGTATGAATGTATAGGAGGAAATCATTGGTCATTAACACGGCCATAATTTCCCTATTTGTTAAGTTTCGCATCATATTGCCAATGGGATCAAATATCAGTCTTAACATCTTTGCTTAGGTACATTTGACTAATCTTAATCACTCATCTATGCTAATTAAGTTATCTTCAAATGAAGATTTAAATGCTAGAAGTATTTTATGCATATTTCAGACAAAAATACTCACTCCCTAAAGCCAGTTTGCTTTATCAAATGCGCTTTTGATGTACATCTTAGCTTGATTCTTTCTGAGTAATATATGCTGCTTTACATGGCGCTACTTCTTGTTGCATATTACATCTCTGACTATATCACGCTAATTCACCGACAGCCGCCATTAGTTTATCGGAAATCATTCTGAACTTAAACTGTTGATGTATATAAAATAGATAAATATGCGATAAACGTAAAGCATTTGGCAACCTTGTTATACACCTTGAGCTCCGTGTCTCATGAAAAAGTTTTTATGCTGCCAACACATTCTTACAATGGCTGAGCAAAATTGAAAGAAGAAATGTTGTAAGGAAATGGTAAGGGAGTGGCGTTGGTCTTCTGAGAAGTTCTGGGAACTTTTTCAAGTCTTGAGTATTTCTTTCAAAGGAAGCAGAGGTGTACGGATACCAGTCCGGCAAAATATGCATAAACTTGGAGCTTTCTAGTGTATTCAGTGTTCCATTTTTAAGGGAGCTGATGTTTACAAATATACAGAATAATATTACTTCACAATTCATTATTTTCTCATATGATCATTAAATATTTCAGTTGCACTGCAATCAGGGAATTAGTTTAAAAATAATTTCCTCTTGTTTTTTTTAAGGGTGTATTTATCATTAGAATCGTCACAAATTTCTTTACAATTTCTAATTAACTTCTCAATATCTAGATTCGATATGGCTATGAAATATTCCAGCATTTGTACCAGTGCTAGGTAATTTACCGAAAATTGGTGGCTTTTATTGCGGCCTTAATTTTACAGATCTTAAAGGCATATCAATCTCACAAAATCCTGTAATGGAAAATTATACTATTATGGAGCAGAGTTTTTTTCGGAATCCAATTAACACTTTACATTATTTTTAGGTTATTAAATTGATGTTAATTTATGCACGTGAGTAAAAATATAATGAAAAACGCCCGGCTGTAGCGTAATTTGGGCACGTGCAACCTCTTGTGTATGCACTCTGGTGTAAATAAACAAATTTCAGAGCCCTCTGCACTTCGTTTCGGAGAAGGTTGACTAGAGAAGGTTGACTGAAGGTTTTGGCGTTAGCAGAGTGTTAAATACAGAATTATACTTAAAAAGATCGTGGTAGGTGATTTTTTATTCATATGCATATTTCTTTCACTTCAGTGACACCAGCGTTCGAATATGCAACGATGTCATAAATGCCACAATGTCGCTCTTTCTGCACTCGGAACGCAAAATTCAGGGAATAATCGTTAAGCCACGTCTTTTGCAAAGTAGTGATGCCTCTTGCCCTGCCCGTGAGTGCGTGCATTTTGCACTTGGTCAAAAACAAAATTTAATTTTTAATGAAAAGGCCTCTTTTCTCCCTCTCCACGATCAAGAGCATAAATTGCCAGCTCTTTCCTATGACCTTGGGACTGAATGCAGTCCTGGGTGCCTCTCTTTTCCGACTGAGAACCGGGATGGTGTAAAAAAAGAGGGAGAAAGAAAGTCGGAAAATATTATTTCTAATGGCTATTTCCACGGGCGCGCGTTGGCGCTTAAGTTATTGAGCCGCCGCGTTTTCATCACAGCCGTCGCGCGCTCTACGAATATTCTCTCGCGTGCATCATCTTCTGAATCTATTACTCTCCTCTCCCAGTCCAGCGTTCACAATTCGTCCGGCTTTGCCCTTTCGTGAACTCCCTTCTGTTATCCACCGTCCCTTGCCCTTATGGTTGACGGTGACAACCAAGTTCGCCTGCCAGGGGCGCTGGTGTCCCATTATACACAGAGATCCTTTTGTCTCCGCGCACCCACCCTCTCTAATTTTTCCTGCACATAGACCTCGGCACGTGTTGTGGCGCTGGGACACAAGACCGTATGCGGTTCCCATAGCTTTTCTCCCATCTAGCCTTCTATCCACCTCATCTCTCTCTGCCTCTCACTCTCTATGCAGTTCGGTTCCTTACTTTTTAATCCATGCCTTCGATTTCACCACCACCGTCTCTTAATACTCTTTATCCCGATTTATAAGAGAGGCATGTTCACTGTATAGTGATTTTAAAATACTTCTTCACTGGTATATCTGTTCAATTTTAACTGTATCAGCAGATTTTCTTGCTGTAGAGCTCTGCAGTAAGCTGTGCAGTGGGTTGTATTAAGCTAGATGGCTGTATATTTACAGCAAACGGCGTTTCTCAGCACAGCTATATTTTCTAGCTGTCTAAACATAGGAAAAAATGTTGATGTTAATCACTGCTGTGAGTAGATAGAGCGGAGAAAATGGCAGCCTATACCAAACTGTGTAAATGTATTGCTTATAAGCTAGCGTTGCTTGAGATTTGATTCTGACTGCGAATGAGATAAGTCACCGGATGCAAAACCTCTTCTGGAAGCCGTTTTTACATCAGCATCTACATAATACCCTCCACATAGGCGTGTGGCAGGGGGTATTAGGTCACCAGCCATGTAAGTATGTTCGTTTTTTGGAGGTGAAATGGTGACATGTGTTATAGAAGTATATTTATCAGAGCTCAGTTCTTATTGTGGTCGCTTATTGTTCTCGGAAAGAACGAGTTTCTGTACGCACCTTTTCGGCAGTGTATCCCTCTTATTTTATCGCATCAGTCAGACCTAGAGATGTAGTGAGAATTTATGATAATATTGTCTGTGTCACTCTGAAAAATACAGTTCTGAATTTCTCAAGCAACTTAAACCTTGTGTGTTGCCTTCAAGTCTCTAGGGGCTCCCATCTTAATCCCTCGAAAATTTGTAAGGTAATATATATACATTCGTAGCAGTTTTTAATGAAGCGCGCTGTTCTCATTTATATTTCATTAATTTTTTTAGTTTAATTTTTATGATCATGGTCCCAAATTCTTGCGGCGTATTCGAGGTGCGGCCTAGCCAGAGCGAAGTAGCATCGCTCTTTTACTTTTTAATCCAAGGACTGTCCTAGTATACGCTTTTAATGCTGTCCCGCACATATTTTGTATGTGTGTACCCCACGATATATCAGATGTTTAGGTAATTTCAAGATATTTTACTGTATCTGGAGATTTTATGTTTACTCCATCCACAGTATAGGTAAGATAACTTTCGCAGGAATTAAACTGTGGTGCATTTGCTGATATTTAATTCTAACCCCTACTCCTGGCACCGAGAATCAACATTGTTTAGGTCCCATGGCAGAGCTTCAAAGTTCACGTTTTGGCTTATTTCACGTTAAGTAACTGTATCTTCTACAAATAATCTTAACTTAATGCTAACTCGAGAAATTACGTCATTAATATAAATAATGAATAAAAGAGGGCCGATTACACTTTCTTGAGGAGCACCGGATGTGACTTTGACCATATCAGGGCTAAAACTATCAATAATTTTTTTTATTTCGATCACTGAGAAAGTCCATAATCTAATTCACTATTTTTATATTAACTTCGCGTGATTGCAGTTTAAATACGGGTTTTTTGTGTGGAACCTTGTTGAATGCTTTCTTGAAATTAAGGAATATCGCGTCAATCTGCTTATTCGATTCACCTGATTTTAGGATATCATGAAGGTAGAGCGCAAGCTGTGTTTCGCAGGAGCTGCCCATACGGAAGCCATGCTGACTGCTGTGTAAGAGGTTACGATTATCCAGGAATGTCATAATATTACTCACGACAATGTCTTTGACGATCTTGCATAAAAGTGATGTTAACGATATAGGCCGGTGATTTCCTGGGTACTTTTTTTACTTTTTAAATATTGGAGTGACGTTGGCTATTTCCCAGTCTTGGTGCACCTTGCCTACCGACAATGATTTGCTAAATTTAATTTCTAAGAATGGTGCATTCTTTGGCGCTAACTCCTTGAGCACACGATAAGTTATTCCTTCTGGAACTGAGGACTTGTTACTTTTAATCGAACGCAGTTGTCTAATTATTCCATCACGTTGAATTGGTATGTCAGTCATTGGCTCTTTAAAGTGAGGAATGTCTAAATTGTGTACTGTGTAGTCATTAGTGAATACACTTTCGAAGTAGTGGTTAAATAAATTGGCTTTGTCGATACTTTGGTGACCACTTTGCTGTTTGTGTCCAGTAAAGAGTCTACTGTGAAAGATTCGGCCTGGAGCTGTTTCACGTAGGATCAAATTGACTTGGGCTTTTCATCAAGTAATTCACCAAGGATTTTTTTTTGAAGTTTTGCAGAGTAGTGCACTTTAATTTCTTCATTTTTAAGCGTTGAGCAACGTATATTTGTCTCACAGCAAGCTCCGTTATTACTTAATTTAATAGAATTTGTACATACATTTTTTAGTTGCCTTTGTCTCCTGAGCTTTCGCCTTATTTCGTGGTTACACCGACGAGGCTCTTTACACTCCCATTTTAATTTTTAATAAATATATTCATCGATTCCTTTACGTAGTACTTCCAAAAAATATCTCCATGATACTTCGGTGCTCTCGTTCTTCATTTCGGCTACGAATTTTGTGAATGAAGTCTAACATATCTTCAAATGTTACGTAATCGAATTTTTAAAATAAGTAGACTTTGCTTTTAGGTTTATCAGTGGAATCTACTGTTATTTTCAAAGTCACAAAAATTACTTTATGATCACTTTGCTTTCGAGGATATGTTTCGATGTGTTTAATCACTGTAGGGTGACGAACAGCTATGAGCTCTAATATTTTATTACCTCGCATAAGTTTGTTTACTACATGAGTAAGACAGTGGTGTGAAAGTGTATTAAATAAGTCCTCGCTTATATCACGCTTCCTTAAACTTGTTTCAACGCTATTGATTTTCCAATTTATAGCCAAGAGGTCGAAATTACCACCAGTAATTATCACGCTTTTGTTATTTTTCGAGGTAAATGATGCTAATTGAGTTTCTAATTTGTACAAAATGTTTAATTTGGAATCTGGTGGCCTGTGAAATGAGCATATATGTATATTTCTTATGTTTTGTTCCTTAATACTAAACCAAACCCTCTCTATATCACTGTCGTCTAATGTGTGTGCGGCTCTATTCAAATACGATTTAACTGCTATGAATACTCTGCCGCCAGTCTTATCTGGTCGATCACGTCTTTAGGTTTTATATCCTGTCGGAAAAACTTCGCTATAGTTAATATTATCTGCAAGCCAACTCTCTGTTCCAATTACTATATCTGCGTTTTCAAATATATGCTCAACTTCGGCAGGTATGTTCTTTACGCTAAGGAAATTTAATATTACTTAATTTATATCGCATTTAGCTTGATGAAACTATTAGATTGTTTTGTCGGCAATGAAGGTCCAAGTTACACGGATTTACTCGGAGGATGTTATCGGGTCTATACTTTTGAATCCCACTCATTGATCTATTCTCTAGTCTAAAAAATACCTACAATGCTCGAAAATCTTATGAGCCACCCGATCTGACGCCTGGGCGGAGTAATGCACCCCAGAACGGTTATGGGGAGCCCGGCACGATCCGAACACCGGTCGAAGATCTACGAATTCTGCTTCTATGCTAACACAGAATTCCCACAGCCTCCTGTTCAAGCAGTCAATCCAACTCCAAACATAGTGACCGCGGTCGTTCCGCGGAACAACAGTACATATGGTCAGCCGCAAATCGGCACCGGATGCCCTCCGGACGCGTCCCACCTGTGAGTTTAAAATTGAGTTGAAGGAATTTAATATCTCGTCAGCTCCAGCCTAAGATGCATCAATGGTGCCGACATGGGCCACCACCCGCAGCCTAGAGCAGCCAGTATCTCCAACCGCTGTGCGTATCGCAGCCATGGTGTTTGGTACTAATCCTCCTGGTATACACCAGTAGATAATCCGTTGGTCCGCTGCGTCTCTCCTTGCCCTCTTCCGTAATAAGGGCACAATCCACCAAATGTTCGAACTCCCTGTCAATAAAATTCCCGCCCTCTCTGCTCGGCTAACCTCGGGAGCAGCGTCCCTCGAGTCAGGAAGTGCGCTCACGTCCTAACCAACAGGCGCCACGGGGCCGTCTTCCGACAGCACCGCGATGTTGTTGCGCACGGGGATGGGGGCAGCCTCCGCTCACTCCTCTCCCCGCTTCGACTGCGTTGCTGCCCCCTGATCTTGGGGCACCATTATCCACTACGGATTCAAGATGGGCTTCGTTCCTGGGCTCAGGGACTGCACTGCCACCCCCTCGACTGCCCCACCTGCATTCGCACCCGAGCACGCCCGGGGCACCACCTTGGTGCTGTGAAGGGTCCTGGAGGAAGCGTTACGGTCCCCGGCGCCCGAAACGCCCGTACAATCCGTCATACGCGAGTGAATCTCTGCTACCACCCTCTCCAGCTTGACGACACGGGCCTCCAGGAGGTCGCTCTTCGCCCTGCTGTTGAGGCTAGCCACAAACCCGCGGTAAGCCATACTATGCTACGGAATTTACAAAAACAGGTACTACAATACGCTACGTTTTACGATATTTTTGTCCGGATGAATTTCTTAAAAGAAGACAAATGGCACAGGTATCCTACACGGAAATCTAAACGAAGTTGCGCGATATGGTTGTGATATCAATGGAAACGGTTGAGTGAGAAGGTGAACCCTCGCATTTGGGAGTGGAGGAAAAGATGAGCGGGAAAGTGAGTGTAGCGTGTGGGAAGAGTTGAAATGATAATATTTTGTGACGAGAGGTTAGAAATTCACTGCAATATACTAGTGAAATTAAGTAATAGATGAACAAATGAATAATGTAGGAAAATAAAGTAAGCACTTCCAAAGAAAGACAAAGACAGCTGAAGGAAAACGGATAAACTCAATAGAAGAATAGGATAATGTGAGAATAAAGGGAAAGAAAATGCTGGAAGCATCTACTTGTCCGGTTTACTTCTCCGTGACGTCACACCAGAAGCTAGGAGGACGGGTTGAGTCAACGGTTCTCCGGATTCACACACACGCATAACGATAATACTAAAAAACTGATAGATATACACCAGGTATCACTAAACTACAGCCACTATCACTATAAACAACACTATGGGTCGCAGCTTTTAGGCACTTTTAAAACGCTGAAGGTCAGTGACGTCACCGTTCCGGTTCCGATAGCGCTCGGCTGGCGCAATCTCACCCTTAGAGAGCAGGTGTAATAATGTTAACATTTTAACCTACAACTCTTTAGCGGTACATACTTCTGTTAATCACTTGTAATGGGAGACTACGTACGTTGACTAGCCAATTAGACTGCCGTGGTCTTTATGTCGTACACAAGGTCTAGTAAAACGCTAAGTCTTCTTGGTCTTTTCTTGACATTCCGTAGTTTCGTAAATTGTTATTAATTGATTGATAATCAGAAATATCTGCCATCACTATTAAAAGTATTAGAGCAGGGGAATCACCTCATATTCTCTAAGCTGAGGTGGTGTTGTGGTTAGTATCTTGGGCTAACACTGCGATGATAACTGTATCATATCACTGGGTTACTGATTCTTCAGGTCGACGGAACCACGGCACCTAAATGGCTCGGCTTGAAATGTCTGGCTCCACAGTTAGGTGTATGGCTTTCCAATATACTGCTAGAGAGCCAGAGTTATGGCTATACTGAACGAATTTTTATGTTGCTTGGGATTTCTGTGAGCGTAGGCTGCTCGAATTTGGCCCGGGAAACCTCAACTTCAGGAAATTTTGCCTAGAATTTTTAACGGTATTCAAGTTTGACAGATGAACGATTTGACTGCTTTTTTATGTACATTGGTTACTTATGCCTTTTAGTATTAGCCATATGAGTTCTGTCACTTCCATTGAGTGTTTCCCTGCGTCGTAGATTTTTAATTGTTTTTTAAACTTGATGATCGATATGTCGGTATTTTATTCTATATCTAAGTACCGCTATCAACCTTTTTTGGATAGAATTAGTTAAAATAGAAACTATGTAGTTAATCCCTGAATCATAGGAAAAAAAATTGGTCCATATCGACAGTCATTAAGATACATTTCGCGAATTTTCAAGAACTACCAGACGCTGTATCCTTGTTAATACTATAGCTACTTTTTATTTCAAATTTAATGTTGTCATGTTGTACGATACCCCGTACATACCTTACTATACCCCTTATTTATTATCTTCAAATTATCTTCTGCTTTTAATGACGGTATATTTCAACAAAGTACTCTACATGAAATCCATGATATGTTGTCAATATTTTTAGAGTGCCGGGAAGCGCAGCAGATATTGATTTGAATTTAATTGCTTTTTTCGGTCGAGCTTAAAAAGTTATACTATGGCCGTCGAGCGTTTTGTGATTAGTTTAGAGAAGCATAAACCGTTGCATCCTGTAAACTGTATTATTACAATTTAAAATTAAATTCTCTGAATCCAACTTCGCCAAAGACACTTAGGATACCATTTTCCGATTCAAAAGAGGAACTTTCACCTTCCGATGATTTCCAAATGCGTGCTTGCGCTCTTAGTGATCGCACCTTTCAATGGGAGCTTTCCACCCGGAAATTTCATGTTTATGGGTTGGCGTCGACCTTTCCAAAGCGTTCGCGCTTCTCGTCACCTCCGTTGAAGTGCAGAAAATATGAGTATGAAAAGAGGAGGAATTTATTCCCCTTCATCCACTTTGCATAAATGTCGTGCTAATTTGACTCTTGAAAGGATTCCTGAAAAGGGAAAAACGTGAGGAAATTGAAGTGAAATTTCAGTTGACAGGTGATTTGTAGAATTTTGATCTCTTGAGATTAAAAAGTCATTTATTTCTCAATTTTTCACTACGGTGTTGTGAAAACTGTTGGGTGGGGTCTTGTGTTGGGTCTTCCTTGAAGTCTTATGAGCACTTTTTTTTCATATTTTGATTCACCCATTATCACATTTTGACATCCGATTTAATGATTCCTGAGAATATAGCTATTTATGACCAAATACTATACGAATGTAGCCATCTGGGAACATATCTTCTTTTCAATATCTCTTTAAGACAGTAACTCTCTGGGTGAAACGAAAATCACTACATCTGTTTTTTTTTTCAAAATTATCATGAGGAAGTGATAAAGTTATGGAAAGTGAATGAGCGATATATCGGCTAAATTTCTCATAATTATAGTCAATTGTTGTATGGGAACTGCGGAAAATGTTTATCTTGTTTTTCACTTGCAGTGTATAGTTCGTGATAAGTTACTTAATCTTTAAATGAATCAGTGTACTCATACGTTAACATCATATTTACCTTACCAGTGATTCGTGTTTTAGGGCTCTCTGCTGATGTAGACCTACGAGTGGTGAGAGATTTTTATATTCCGGGTGGCTCGTCGAGCAGCGAGTAATACAAAGAAAACTATGACGAATATATTGTTGAATACTCAATTGAGGGTGATGTACTGCAACGTACTCATATTCTGGTTCTGGACATGTTGCACTGCATGTTCGACGCGTTTTCGGCGGTTGGGTGCTTAGTTTTACTAGTGTGGCGTTATTTCGTTCAGCGAATGTTTTGTTCATGTCATAGTATATTTTCAATAGTTTCATCCTGTATTCCAAGTATATTTTAGTATATTTAGTACTTTGTTCACCACTTGTAGGTTTGCTGGTTGTTCAGATGTTTTGTGGAGTGATTATTTTAACCTGAAATACTGGGATTTGTGGTTGTTCAAATTTCTTGAGGGGTGTTAATTTATGTGAATTTCTGTGTTGTGTGGAGGTGATGGGCGTAGTGTGTCGCAGGGAAGTTCAGAAAAATTGATATCTGATGCAAAGGGTGATTATTTATGTTCTGTTTGGCTTATTTAGTCTGTTGTTTTAGTGGTGTGTAGTAAAATACTGAGAAGTGAAACAGGGAGCAAGTTCATCGTTTTTCATTGATAATTGCACTATAGTATATACCATGTATTGCAATGAATTGATATCTGTGAGATAGTGTTCAGCAAAAGAGTACATGCAACTTCATTTTGTTTTCGTTACAGTACCAGTTGCTGAACTACTTCCTACAAAAAATTATCCCTTAAAACAATAAAACATGCATCCAGACTTACTGGTCAAGACTTTCGGAATTTAAAAAATAATTATGACGGAATTGTTAATAATCATTTTACATTATTAAGTGCTAATGGAAATTCTCCCAATGACGCGGAAATTATGCGGAAATTCTCCCAATTATTTTTTTGAAAATGACCACTTTTCCTTTAAATTTTAGAGAGAGGCATTCATTTGACCGCTGAAAAAGATGAATTTCATGCTAATAAGGTAACAATAGTATCCATTATAATAACTATAAATATGTCTACACGTGCGGCCATACATTATTTCCACTACTATATTCAATAATAGGTTCTATATGTATGGCTTCATTAGGCCCATTTTTTTGTAAACCAATCGAGAAGAAGTGTATTTTGAGCGAAATAACTTTTGAGATGCAACGACTCTTCGAAGAATCTTCAAACGACTCTTACGGTACGAAGGAGTTGACCTTGAGATACCTTTCAATTGTTTTTGAGATACGTCATTTTACGTGAGATATGTCAAGAGATACATCAAATGTAGCGAAAGGGTGGAAGCAGTTGAACGCTTTTGTTTAAACATTCAATGACTGATTTGAGGTCAAGTGATTCTATCGCTGCTTTGAGCCAACATAATTTTAAGTCGAATATCCAATCGTTACCGTTTTACAAATAATGTGGCGCGCAGTTACCCTCTTTTGTGTCTTTGTTGTGGTCTCCTCGCATTTCCTGAGAGATGAAGGATGTAGTCAGCCATCACATTGTCAAAGATCTCATTTGAGTGGCAATTCTATCTAATAAATTTTACAGTTTCATTTTTCCATTCATATCAATAATCATAGCATACATTTTGAATAGATATGCAAATGCGGAAAGGGTCAATCTTGTTCCAAGTTTATACGCTCGGAAATCTGAGTTACTGTGGGATTATTCATTCTACAGTGAGCCTTGGCAGAATCAACTAACACATTGGGACCTCTGAACACAAACAAACTTAAACCTGGTATGTTGGTAAGCTCCACATAATTATCAAGACTCGCGTGTATTATATGAAGAATCCTGTGTTCTAAGGAAGTGTTTGAATTAAATCGTATACTTAATATTTCACTCTATCGAGCTATGTAGTTTACTTAATCTATGGCCACAGTTAAGTATTGTGCTTAAAATGTCAAGTTATTTTTAGCGCACATATGCGTCATTCTCTTCAGTGCACATCTCTACTTCTTACCATTACTCTTGCATTTCTGAAAACAATTCTTTCTCGAAGTAAAATGCTCGCTGCTTCTAATAATTTTCAGGTATATTTTCACTAATTCATTCAGCAAACCCCTTTTTCAAATTCTGGTAGTAAAATTTCTATGTCTACGATGTTATACCGGACGTTTAAAATATTTTAAACATTTTTTGGGGTAGAGTTGATGCGGTGGCTTGTACCGGCAGTGGACGAGCTTTCCAATTGGAGTTCCAATCCCTCCTTGAATTCTACGAGGAGATCACTCCAAGTTCAGTTTACTTTCCACCGTATGGGATGTGGAACTTTCGCCCACTTGATGCCTTTTTATATGAACAGAAAAATGCCCGCGCCAGGTTTCTCTCCTCCTTTCTCTGAATAATCCTTCCCAAACAAATGCAAACCAAAAGCACAAACGGCATCAGTCATTGGTCGCTTTCCCTTATAACAACCAAAACAACGGCTGATTCAAATAGTACTGCTTTGTTATCGACTTAGGCTGTGAAACAGTGTAATCCCGTGCTTTTATAGTATTTAGTGAGTGACGCAGAATGGTTTAAGTCTTTGTATTTGCCGTACTATTTTCTTTTTGGTTGGTCGCCTAAACTTTTTATCGACCATCTGAACCTTGCTTTCACGTCTCTCAGAACCATTTGCCTGTTCCATTATAATAAAAAATGCTCCCTTACATTGTTCCATCTCCGTCCTTGCGCTTTAAGCGAGTGTAATCTCCTGAAGTGAGATTCATCAATGGGGTGTATGCCCATACGGGGTGCTGTTAAATTGATTGCACTTTTATTGGAAAGTCAGAGGTTTGAATTCGGATTCATACATGGAATAATATTACGTTCCGTAGACTTTCTTCTCAGTTTTGTCTGATATTTTTAATGATTGTCTCCCGCAGAGCATTTGAGAACATTAATAAAAAATATCATCCAATATAAGCACTGTTGCAAATTTTCATCCATAAGTTGCGTCCATGAGTCACTCTCCCTCAGACGTGAATTTTGTGGTTTTTCAATTGCAGTATATGATATCTACCGTAAAAACACGCCTTTTAAGCACCTCATCGAATGCTGATTGAAAAATAACGGCATCGTATTGGATTTGGCACAATGAGAAATCGATATATTCCTCGCCGATTTATGTGTATTCATTGGTCATTTTTCAAAATTCACATCTCCGATTTCACTGCCACAAATCCAGTTCTCGCAACTACTTTCACGACGCGAACAAGGGAAAATTTCACCATTTAATGACTTTCAGATGTGTCCTTGCGCTTTCAGGGGCGTCGTCTGTCGATGAATGTGTCGACAATATAATAAGGATGTTTACGGTAGGTTGTCGACTTGCAAAGAATGCAGGGAAGCTCGCTGTAATGTAGACTCGAAGATGATGGCATTGAATAATACGTGAACAATGACATTTCTTGGATTTCTAGCGCTAAGTAATCAAATCAGAGTGGTATGAACCGTCGTATCTTCAGTATCGCCGGTTTTCATCGCTGATTATTTTAAAATACGCTGTGACTGTTACAAACGTACAGCTCTGGTTCACGAATATACCTCTCCATGAAGGAGATTGAAACTTTTTCACCTGGATTCCAGATACCCTCTTAGAAAAGGAGATCTCACAATTCAAGCGGATTTGCATGTCTGGATCATGTAAAGGATGCCTTATCTAGTACAAAAAACTTCTTCTATTGCCTATTTGAAGGACACTTCTACTTTATTTATAGCTAAATACAAGTAGATGTTGCTATTAAGGCTGCATTTTCTTGCTGTTGCATTTAAACATAGTATGTTTTATTTCATACTGCCTTATTGACAATTTTGTAAATACCCGGCCTGAAAGATTCATCCACTTCCTCTCCATCTCAAGACTGGAATTTGTATTTAATGTAATAGTTGTGATACAGCTTACATTGGTCGAATAGGGCGAAATTTCAAGTCACGCATCAAAGAACACTCACGTTTTTTGGGTATATTTTATCAATATTTCTACCCCGGGGAAAAGTGCGCGACTTCTGAGAGTAATTTGCTTTTGAAGGCTCTTTACAAATCATAGAGATATCATTAAATTAAATATTGAATGAGTACCTATAAAAAAATAATAATCAGTGGTAAAATGTAAGCTTCTCAATATTCTGTTGTTTATTTTCTGTGTGAGAAGAGTTCAGCAAACATGTACCGCTACTCAAAAAAGTCTGGCCTAAAATATTGCTCTGGGTTACCGCCGGAAAACATAGAACCTCTTCCTATTTTGACCCAAGGTGGATAATTTAATGGCCTGTGCACTCGTCAGGGTAAAATTAAAATTTTAAAAATGCTTCCCTCTTTACTAATTAGTTGAGAACAAAGATTATTGAATCATCCTTCTATCTGCCTACCTCTATAAAACTTTTCCGCGGAATTCAGAACTTGAGATACTAATTTTAATATTTAAAATATTTTTTTGCATCATTGTTCTCCGGTATCCCTATTCTCAAAAGGAATAACCGTGGAAAAACAATATCGCGTTATAAGTCGAGAATGTCCTTGTAAATCACTACTATCCTTAGCTGAACTTGGATTTTTTTACCTCACTCTGGTAGTTTTAGAAAATATAGAAAATTTATGGATGAGTGAACATGCAAAATTAACCCTCAAAGAAAGTGAATGCTTAACTACTCATTTTTTGGTGCCAAGTTAATTTATTTTCAAGCAAATGCCGACAGTTGTTTTGTAGGTGGAATGTTGTATTAAATAATTGGTTCCCAAATCCATAGAAATATTATGAATTATAGCTTCATTTATGAGTGGAAAAATAAATATTATGCCTGATCCTTGTAGATGGTAGTAATTACAGGTCTAAACATCTCATTTATTCTAAACCCGTTAAGCTTTTAGTGCGCCCACTAATTCCCGTTTTAGAGGCAAGTACATTTAGATCAGGTGAAAAAAAGGACTTATTTGCCACAACACATCACTAACCTAGAATATTTTGCCGTGAGGATATCACTTAAGTTTCTGGCTCGGTAGTGTATTATTCTCCTGACGGCTATTTATTCCGGTCTGAGCCTTACGGCCGAGGTAATGTGCGGGTGTATAATTTAATAGTATGATTTGATATGGGATGAGAGCCGCACGCCTGGTGTGGAAACACCCCGTTACACACACCATAATGGAGGCAACTTCATTGAAGTAGATGTAAATAAACATACAGTCCCCGCAAAATTGAAGTCCTGGTGTAAATATATCATAAACAATTCTCTCGGGATTCCCACCGGGTTAAATTTTTGGCTGCTTCCAAAGTTTCGATGAATATCACTTCTATCGTCATCAGGCTAATGATCGTATATCGTATGGAAGATCGTATGGAAGTGTTATCTATCGAAACGTTGGCGGCAGCCAAAAATTTAACCCTGTATGAGTCCCGAGAGAATTCCACACATAATATTCGCCAGGAAAGTAAAAAATCATTTTTATCATAAACAGTTCTTGTCTAACGTCAAAGGTGATCTTTAGGATAGACTAGTTTAGTCTAATAATTCATTTTCTTTATCCACCACTTTTAAACAATTCTTTACTACCTGTCTTATGCAAGGGGTAAAATACTTATGTCCCGATAGCTAGGCAGTCGTCATTTATGTTGTCAAGTTAGTGATGTAAAACATCCGTATTGATAAACTTTCATTCTTGATAATACTAACCTATTTCACTAACAACTATTAAAAGCTGAAATGGGTTGAATTTGATGTTATTATAAACAACACTGCTTACCAGGAAATGCTCATTCTCTCTCGGAGATTTCTGGCCTAATTACTTCATTATAAATTCAATTTTTTTTCTTTTCAAGTGCTCTCCCAATTTTTATATGAAAAACTATTACTCCTGGTGAATAAGAGATGCTCTAGAAAAATTCTATCTCGTCCTTTCAAATGAAAAAAAAATATTATTTTCCTTGGAACAGTCTTTGTAAACAATTTATGAATAAGAATGAAAGATAGGAATGAATTTCATAGCCTTTATATTAAAAAATACGGATATTTAGCAGCTCGTAAAAGCATTACATTTATCTCAAAAGAAGGAAACTATCGAATCAATCATGTATTTATTTGAAGAATAATTTGTTGATTTACATCAAAGAAATCTCTTAGAATTTCCATTTCCGTTAAGAATTTTATATCGTTTCAAATCGCGCAGTATTGGGTGAATTGAGAGACTTTTACCATCCAATCAGCCAAAAGTTCTGCCCAGTCCAATATAAATCACAATATACATGTGGAAATGTATAAAAGTGCATGTTTGAGGAATAATAAAATTATGGAATTATGGAGCAGGGTATTTCTTCGTGGAGAGAACGGCTTACACTTCCAGGAAAGGCTCTTAAATCTTATGACCACCCATCCTATGAATGAAATACGCACTTTATCGTATGGACCAAATCGTTGAGAGTGGGACTATATAGAAATAAAGTGATGTGCGGAAATGTAGATGCGAGAAGAGGTATTAAGGTTTCTCGGAAAGACGTCTCCGAATATAAATAAAGGTTGAGAGATGCTGTGAAGATAAGAGAGGCAGAAAGAATGAGTTTTTAAAATATGAGGCATGGCTCTAAAATTCAGCGATTTTCTCTGAAGCCTTTATCTTCAACAAACTGATTTTTTTCGGAGAAAAATCTCTCAATGATGCACATGTATACGCGCTCTCCCATCAATGCCGCTTCGATGAAAGTTTACAGAAGATACGCCGAGATTGTGGTAGGTCTGGAACACCTCCGTCATTAACGCTGAAAGCAGACGGATGTGACACGCAAGGGCTTGGCCCAACGGAATAAGTGGCGGAAATAGATGTAATGGAAACATGATGATAAGTTGCACTAAATTCTTTATGTTGGAAAGCCTTTTTGCTTGGTTAATAAAATAGTTTGTAGGGTTGACAAAAATATGCTAAAAGTTACGGCTATTAGGAAATGGACAACTCTAGACGATCAAATACTCATTACGTTTCCGCCATGAGTTCTTGCGTGGGCTTCTCCTTCTCCATTGCACTTTGTGCATTAAACCACTTGCCTTCCTTTTCTAACCCTTCATCCGACTTGAAACTCTGCATATTTTATCCCGCCAGGTTTAATAAAAGCGAAACTTGGAAATATTCTCTGAGGTGAAGTGTCTCGCCGAGGAGATGAAGGCTTTTTCTGAAAAGGTTGGCTACAAAGCAAAAGAGAAGGACATAGCATGATAGTAAACACTGTCAAAGTAAGTAAATTTTACTTTAGAGAGGGAAAGAGCCAGCAGCGCGTTTCATGGCGTGGCTTACGATCCAAACCAAGTTACATTATAGTACAACATTTTTCGCTAATCATCCGAGAAGCCCTACTAGATAATTGGATTCGGAACGGTAGAAAGGATGCATATATGAAGGAATGCTGAGGCTGGCAGTGAAGGTTTGAAATCTGGTGAACCCTGGTCGACAAATATGGAGACTACCTTTACCCCCGTGCATATTCAGTTCGTTAAGAATCGATTATTCCACTGATACAGGTCGTTTTTTGCAACTGCCACTATGTTTTGATACCACCAATGGTATACCTGCTATGAGTTCTGCACTCTATCTTCCCCACTATATTACTCGGAAATTCCTTCTTTTCCATCTCTTTCTCCGGCTTTAGACTCAACGTATTTTCTTTCCCATGGCAAATATAAAAACTGCTTTTTTTCGCAACTCACTCCGACTCCTTCCCTGATTTACTTTGAAGCCCCAGCCAGTGATTGATCGTCGATTTTGGCCACAGCTCCGCTGAGATCGTCAGGAAACTCTCTTCTTCCTCCCTTTAACCCAAACCGCCGTCTCTCCCAAACGCGAAATCGTCCTCACCCATTCGATTCTCAAGGTCTGAGCTTTTCCGTCGTCTAAAATACTTTTTATCTCCCGTCTATTGTATTCATTCCTCTGCCGCCGAGTCCGGCCATCTCATGTTCACGCGCAATGCCCGTTTTCCGTTTAAGCTCCGCGATATTTTTTTTCTCTCATTTAACTCTCAACTCTGCCACCCATCTCCGATCTCTCCTATGGTCGCATCTCTCTGCATCAAATTGCTGGTGGGAATTCGATTGGACGTTTGAATATATTCTTTCCTCAAAGTAGGTGCAATTCTTGGGTGGCAGAATCATTATTTTTCACCCTTTTGATAAGTAAGCGGATTCGATATCCACGTAATTCCTCTTGCGGCTCGTTTCTGTGGAACTCTTTGCTTGAAATATTTCATTCTAAGAGCTCCATTTAATCTCTTTTTATACCATGTCATGATCGTAGCCCCTTTTTTTGAGATCGTTTGCATTTTGGTGCGAGCTTTACGATTCCAAAGGACTTATTTTTTGTGTGGTATAATCTTTTTGAAACTATGGATATGGTTTCAAAAAGTCAGTTGGAAGGGTAGATATAGGGAATGAGAAGGCATTTGGGCTCCATAATGGAGAATAGAGACTTAGGTGGATAATGAAGCTCTATAGAATAGTTGAGCTCTATAGAACAATGAAACTTCGAAGAATAGTGTCGCTCTTATTCGGGGTATAATTTTTTCAATGGGAAGTTTTTCTGATATGATTATTTTGGCCGTAGTGACCAGGTAAATTGAGCTAAGAGCAAATAATTATTTTAAACTGAGAACGGCTCACTGAAATATGATAGTAGTTGATGGAATCTCTACATCTCTCTATATGGTTTCCAGATACTGCTTTAACAGAGATTTTGTAAGTTATGAGCAGATAATAGAAATTTTAATGGAATAGAGTGGTTATAAATAAGCCTTTTCAATGTAAATTACGAGGTCATAAAATTGAAATAAAAATGTCAATATAGACAGAAAACTGTAAAAATCAGCCAATACCTACTTTGCATTCTTTAATTTTGATTGGGCTTCGTAAACAAAAGGAAACCTTAAAATCGAATTCAACAAGAATTTGAGTGGCTGAGGTAGTAAATTACATGAGGTAGCAATTGATTTTGATCCTCTCATAACTGAGGAGAAACTGGTCCCTTGCCTTTTGCTTGCTTTCTACCTAAGATCAATGCATACATAAAAACCTTAGCCAGTCAATGGAAGACAGTGATCCTTTCATTACATATATCTTAGCCAGTGAAATAGAAAACAGGACCTTTTATGTTATATATGGTAATGATATTTTTTATTATTATTAGGTTATCTACCGGCTAGTTTTAAATAAATAGATAAAATACCCTGTAGGATTTTGCATTTACAGACTTCTAAATACACGCAATTAACTACTTTCATTATCTCCGCATACGTCCTTCCTCTCTTCCTCCCGTCCCTTAAAACTCATTTTCTTCCGTCCCCTTTCATTCTTTTTCACATCCACATTTCAAACGTCAGCAGCCTGTTCTCGTCTTAAATTATCAGTTTCTACATTTTTTCACCCTAAAATTCTGCACTTCAGCAAAAACTGTTCACTAGCCTCTTTTTTTACCCTATTCCAAGATCCTTAACATCGGCTCACCCCTAAAGCTATAGGCATGTGGCAGTTAATGATAAATTTATATAATGCTAGCTGTGCCCGGTATGCATTGCAATGCCTCTTTTTCTTTCTAAGTCGGCACATGTGTACAAAGCAGACACATGTACACCTACAAAATAAATGGAAAACTATGATTATTTTGTAGTCCAATGAATTCCTCGTACCTGCATAGAAATTCGTACCGCACAAATGATGGCATGGGTTTCCATTCCATGACTTTGCTGCGGTTTTCAAGTAAATGAGATATCCAATTGTTGAAGTAGTTTAAATTTTTAGATTTCCAAGCTTAAAAATCCTATTTTAGGAAAAATCAAATGCTAAATTAAAGAGGTCAAAGAGACCACTGCACCATATCTTATTCTAGATACAAATACATTCTCACTGATTTGATTATATATCACGCGAGATTTTGTTTCACCGATACAATTCTCTTATTGGTTAAGCAACTCGAAAACGATCTGCTTTATTGCTTGCTTGTCGTTTCTCACTTGATTGTAAAGCTTGCGTGCCAACACCCATTTGTTGAAATGACTCACGCTCCGCCTATTTTGCAATGAATTTAAAAATTCAGAAACTTTCACGCGGGCGCGCACACAACAACTCACCGAAGTTTTATCGTAAAATAATAAATTGCATTAAAGTGAATAGAAGACAAATAAGTAAGCATTCATTTTTATATATTAGATAATATAGCAATTACTTTTTTAATTTGGCTATCAACTGGATGTGTTACTCCCGTTAGCGACGAGACATATAGTATCGCAGGTTTATGTTTGTTATTTTCCCCCCTTATGTGTTTCCCTCATAACGTTTCTAAATAATTAATGTCTTAAGTGTGAGCAATGCGAATAAATGGTTGTAAAATGAAAAGTAAATGCTCGTCCACAAGAAAACCAAGCCCCTTTTTTATAGTTTCCGGCATAGAGTTGCACCGGTGTGCCCCAACCTTCTTCCGAGTAGACTCTTTTATTCATCGGAGAGCTCAGTATTTTCTTCTTTTTTTCTACCTCCGCGTGTCGAGAACTGCCCGCTGCACTCTGAACTCGGATGAAACTTTTTGCGCAGATCCGAGCGGAAAAAAAAGGTGTGAGAACTGGGACTAGAGTTTTCTCCCTGAAATATCTTGCATTTGGTTTGGGCCTGCGACATAAATTGTAAGTCGCGATGCTGGGAGTGTGGAATATTGTTGCAGGTACGGCAATACACATTATTTGTATAAAAATTTAAGTTTCTCTGTCTGTCTGTACTCAAATTCCCTTCACTAAAGGAAGTACACATTCATTGATAATTTTATTCACTTGCATTCTTCTTTTTTCCCGTACTTGAATTTGAAATGCTTTTCATTCAAAGTCGAGACAAATGCTAAACAAAAGGAAATATCAATCAGATTCTATTTTTTTGCATGAAATGTAGATTACTGCTTAATTTCATAAAATCTATTAAGAAACATTCGTAAAATGGCTCAAAATCACACTTTTTGTTATACCATTTCCTACTTGACCGACCGTATTATTGAATCGGTGGCTCGTATTATATTATTTAGGAAAAATGACGGCCCAAAATAAATAAATTGGTAACGCACGATGGATAAAAAATTTATAGACAGAATACTTCTGAGTTGGAGACACAGAAAACAATTTGATTGAAGATTATTTAACCAAATACTGAGCGGTTTTTTGAGGCTTAGAGAATCTTTCTAATTTTTGAATTGGAAAATTCATCTATTAGGTGATGATAGGTTAAATAGATTAAATACATTAAAGAAAATTCCATTGCCTGGACCGGAGGATAACTCTAGTAGGGAAAATGAAGGCGCAAAATTAATCTATTGGGAACTCATCATAAGGAGAGCATATTTGAGATTATAAGGCTACTTCCAAGGAATTGAACTGAAAAAAAATACTCAAACAAGCTGTTGGACGGTGGTACTTAGTAGGATTAGAACTTCCTTAATGGTATTATTGACTACTAGTGATGGTAGATTGTAGACAAAAATCATTTGTGATTCCATTCATTTGAATCATGGGTACTTCGGTTGATCTTGTATTCGCCATACGCCTCGGTCGTAGAAAATTCCATTTTTGGAATATGCTCAAATCGGGAGACATTTCCTTCTCTAGGGAAATATATATTATTTCAACCTAAAACATTTAAGTCCAAAGATTTCAAATTAAAAAAGTTACAAATTTTTTGTTATAAAACCATTCATACTTGCCAAAATAATACGTATATGTCTATTTATTTAACTGTACTCCGTCATGCTTGACGGAAAGGTTATTCTAGAGGGGAAAATAAAAGCCCATAACAAATCGTTAACACTTGAGTGGTAACTCCCGGTCTCGAAGACCGACTATATATTTATTATGGTAACGCAAGCTAAGTATGAAATTCTGTAGTTAACGTTCCTCAGTAGTTTTCTATTTTGTAATAATCCTCCAAAATGAGACAAAAAGTCACTTCATGTAAGCGTAGGTTCGTGTAAGCATCCTTACAAGTAGCTACTTCCCTTCCAGCAAACCGTGCGTCACCACGCGTGTCTTCAAGTACATAGTTATTTTGTTATTGTATACAAAACTAAGACGAAATGCTGAAAATTTGGTAGGGAATTACTGATATATAATGGAAATGAATCCCTCTTCATATGTATCAATACATTATGACGGCTAGTTTGCTCAAATTAAGAAAAGCTGAGCCCTCGTCCGCATATTTTGCAGCATAACCTAAATAAATCTAAGGCGTAAGTATCTTCTCATTTTGCTGTAAACATGTTGAATAAATATTTTTAAACTCACGATTGACATTTGATATTTAGAAATCATTCAAGAAAAATTAGAAAGAGGGGATTGAGATCATTCAAGAAAATTACAATAAAAATAGAAGAATATTAGAAATAAACGATAGAGAAAAGAAAATCAAAATGGATTGATCACATTCTGAGACACAATGCGTTTGTGAAGAACATAATTGAAGGAAAAATTGAGGGAAAAGTCCGCAGAATTAGGAATACCCAGGTCCCCAGAATAAGGAAGACCCAGGAATTAGCTCATAGACCAAATAAAAAGGAAAGCACATCGGAAGAGATACTAGGAGGCACTAGCATTAGATAGGGAAGAGTGAAGGGCTGTACCAATCTTAGGATGGAAGAACCAATGTAAGGATGAATCCACCAAGAATAAACGATATCATTTTTTAAAAGATACCAAAGTCTTATTTCAACCGGGAGACCAACGTCACCACGAATTTCCCAGTAATTCACGTCACAACCGTAGGGTTAGTAGCTTTCATCATAAGGGAAGCATTTTGGGAAGAGCGTGCTTCTCAGAGTGAGACATGAGACTTAAGTGGATGAAAGATTATCAAACAAGTGGTTAGACGGTATTTTGTTACTTAAGGTAATTGTACATGGGATCTCAGACGACTAGGAATATTATATTGCAGTGTAAAATAAGTTTATGACTCCCTTGTACTGAGTCACAAGAAATTGATGTTTTTCGACAAACGCACGAATCTTAGAAAATTCGATTCACAGGAATATGCTTCAACAGGCGGTTCAAATACAATAATTATAGTTTCAAAACGAGAAAATAAATAATTTTAAATGCTAAAATATTACTGTCAAAAATTCACAAATTACGAAAAATACAAATTTTGCGCATTGTAAAGTATATGCGCCTGTTACGAAATTATAGGCATACTTTTAAACATTAAATCAAATTCCTTCATGCAAGGCTGAGGGGTAAAATTAGTTGGTAATATTTTCATGTTCTCCTATGAAATTTTTAGAGCAATACTTTGTAATATAATACGTGCCAAGCAAGTAAAGTGTCTTTTTTTTAAGCAAGTTTTCATCGATTCAAATTTCTTTTACAATTTGCTACATTATCACTCAATACGCTTGAATTTTTAATTGAATGCGTCTGTGGCATATAAATTTAATAATTTGTGTTAACCAATTCCTGCCCATGGATTTTTACAATTTTTCTTATAACCTTCAGGTGACTTTTTAATCAGTGATGTGATGTACGTATTCCGATATGCAAATCAGTTTTTTGGAAAATATAAATAGTTATCAAAATACAGATATGGCAGTTAACTTGCTGTAAAGTATATGCTGATAATTACTCTTTTCTTAAAGCTCTAAATTAAGCATGAATGTGTTAATAAGTGAAACATAACATTAGGATAGAAGTGTATCACTTGGGGACAAAGTGGTAATGCAATCACTAATATTTATAAATGAAATGATTTTCGATGGCTATAATTTTTTGGTATACTGTTATAATATAATTAAATAGATTATATCTACTGAAACGTGATCTTATTTAAGAACACGTTGTTTTCCTTTACGCATAACTTTTTGGCAATACTAGTTGAAGTAGTTTAAAATGTAAATAATTATTATTTTGTGGAATTTTAAACTACAAGTTGAATTATTCCTTTTCTTTTATCACAGTTTTTCGGATTAAGGCCATAGAAACGTGTTGAAAGCTAAGTGATATCTTTTCTCAAGAATTTTCAGCGAAGAATATAGAAGTTTTCCAATTTTAACTTAAGGGCCAAATGCATGATAGATAAACGATCACATTTCCATCCAAGGTGCATTTTACAGTTGAAATCTTCCTGGTATTGGGTAAAAAAATGGTAAATGTGACCCACCGTTTAAAAACCTTTTGAAACAGGGCTCTGTATACTGCTGGGGAGCGACTCACTCTGAGGCCTTAAATCTGAGTGGTGCATTTCGACTGCGTTTCCAAACTCCTACTTCGAGATTTTCCCGATTTATCGGAAAAACGATATGTGACACGTGGAGGAGAACTTACATCTCTCCTCTTTCTAGGATTTAGCTTTACCCAGTACTTGTGCTAGTTCGAGATGGGATGCCGTACTACAATTGCATCTTCAAACTTTGAGTTTATAGTGAAATGCCTTGTCAAATAATATTTCTTGAGTCCACGCGCCATTCACGTCGGACTCGACGAGTCATGTCCTTATTTTTAGAATGTCTTTGGAAATAAAAAGGACTCAAGGAAAATTACCATGCATTTTCTCCTTGCTATTGGTATCTGAATGAGTGACGAATTATGATGAGTTGACAATTTTGGTCAATGACTTAGCCTGGTATTTGTTTCAGGGATAGGGAGTGAGGGGTTAATTTACAAGCAGATGGGTGCGGTAACGTATAATGGGAGGGGTGAATATTTTCGAAAATCAGGAGCAAAATTGTGTGTTCAGGCAATCAGAGCGCAATTGCTTCTGCAGTGTAACAGTGATATTTTAACTTCCTAGTCAATTTTTAAAAAATGTCGTCAAGCTTATTAGTTTTAAATAAAAATAACAATCGTAAAGTTATTCAAGATGAATATTAAATAAAATGAGTTTCTCAGTTTTCAAAATAGTCATACTTTAAACCGCCCTCTTTAAAAATTAATTATGGCTTTCTGGGGAGTCCTAACTCTGTCTGCCACGGGGCTACACCACTGATAATTACTGATTTTTTACAGTTTTATTTACACCATCACTCAACATCATCATAAATCATTACTACTGCACACATAATCGTTACAATCACTCAATCATAACAAACATATACTGAATATAATAACTGTTGTTTTTGCATCATTCTTAATTAAGCTCTTTTCTTTATATTTATATCGAATTTCATTGAATTTCAACTTCAAAATATAAGATTCCTTGCTAAGACTCTCTGAAGGTATTCAGTATGCATCACTCAGAATATTCTGTGCGTGTCCTTTTCTTAATCCTTCGTACTACATTCTCTTTACTTCCTTTTTATCTTCCCTCTCCCATAACCTCTTACTATAACCCTTCATCTTTAATCTCACGTGTCTACTTCTTTCGTCACCGCCTTATTTATTCCGTCCCGCAGACTCCAAACCCAGGGTCATGGAGCGTCTCAGCGAAGAGCAAAATGCGCTAGATATCCCATCAATCAATCAATAATCTCCATACTTTCTCCTCTTAATGGCCCACCTACGGGATTAAGTTTCGACAAGGATTACATGAATTTAATAATGTCTCAAACGGTCCGCTCATTTCTTCCCTCCTCCAAAATCCCTCGTCCCGTCCTCGGCATCCATCTTTAATATTTCACATTCTCTGGTTTACACTTCATCATTAGCCATTGGTGACTTTATTCTTTCTTTAACAAGGTTTGAGGATCACATTAAATTTATAGTGATAATGCGAAGTAAAACTACTCCGCCTACATGATGGTACAAGATGTCATCATATTTTATTGTTCTATGTTGGTCTGCGGTTTCTGAATCCTCTTCAGTGCTTGCATAGTTTTACAAAATTTATTGCGCAATGTACAAACTATTAGGAGTTTCTTTCCTTGATGCGTCATACTTGTAAATTACGTGATAGTAAAGAGGTATACTTTACGCATGCTATTTTAGCTCAGAGATAGGCATAATAACGGTCTTTTCATGCACAATTTGCCAATACGTTTCAATATATGCAGAACTTTAATTGGTGCCACCACGTTGTAATGGGAGTGTAGAATCTCACTAGAAATAAGATAATAGCAGAGCACTTTCATAAATTATTTCAAAAACGGTTTTAAACAAAGTATCGTAGGATATGCCTGCCCTTGATTACAATACCTTCGCCATAGGAGCCGTGATAAAAACCATAGTATTTTCCAGTTCCTAGATCAACGCCTTAACCGCTTGACCACTCTTAAAATTATACTTTTGTATAAGTATAAGGATTATTTGAGGCCGTATAAAACCTATAAAAGTAAATTTATGGACTTAAATTTTACATATCATTATAAACAGAGGTTAAAATTTGTTCTGAAAATGAGTATATAAATGGAACCTTCTCAAGTAAATCAAGAAGAAGTTGGAACTCTAAATTCATCTCATATTGCAAAAGCAATTTATTTGGTTAATAAACTAATTTATATCCACTCATTCATGGAACAAGTTATGCATGCTATGATGGGATCTAATAATTATGTCGGATTACGGTAAATGCTGGCTTATATTTAAAATGCTACGTAGTATCAAATAGTATTACGTCAATTCGGAGACTTTGTTCCGGTTTGTGCCTTAAAGTACAAATTTACCTTATCAATCCCTGTTACACCTGAAATAATTATGGATGAGAAGCGTAAGAGATATCACCTACTTTGTTAAAAATGGTAACGAATGGCTTCTCAGGAGGTCCAGGATTATATGATGTTTTTTTCTAAATATTGATGAATGAGAACATTGCCTCCCATAAACATTATGTAAAATAAGTGTCCTTCCCTCTAGCTTACAATTTGAACGAGTGATCAATGTTATTTTATTTCATGGCCCTCGGTAATCTAGTGGAGCATAGCTTTTATGGACAGTTCAATCATTGAAAATCACGTTGACAGTTTATATCTTCCTCCATGTAGATAAATAGCACACACAAGTCTCAGTGGAAAATTATACAGACAAAGATAATGACTGTACTAATGGAATGGACAACAGAATGTGTAAACTGATTTGACTTGCCTAGGACTTGCTCGTGTAATGGTTGCTGTAATACTACTTAAGTCGGTCCTTGTTAGTGGAAAGGTTAACCTAAGCTGGAGACTAGCTAATTCATTCTTCGAATCGAGAAACTTCTGCGTAAATTATGTAAATAGATTCATCGGCCATTCTTCTGATTTAAGTGTCAACTTTTATGCTGTTCAAAACTATTACTTTAGCTAGTTTAAGACTGTTTATATCTGCTGCCATGATATAACAAATATTACTTGCTAGCACTTGAGAGCCAGGATATGCTGTCATTCAGAAGGTATTGTATAATAATACCTTTATTATCGTGTTTACTTAGTCCAATGATGGTGTAATGAATATATATAGGAAATATGCTCGTAGTTCCGAATACTGAACAGAAATCCGTTTTAATTAGTTACGCCGCTGTTATAATTGCAACCCTCTCTGGGAGTGGAAATAGATGAATGAAGAAAAATGCTATGCTTTGCTTATGGTTTGGAGTAAATACAGGTTTTGCACAAAGGCAA
This sequence comes from Ceriagrion tenellum, assembly GCA_963169105.1. Taxonomy (NCBI): domain Eukaryota; kingdom Metazoa; phylum Arthropoda; class Insecta; order Odonata; family Coenagrionidae; genus Ceriagrion; species Ceriagrion tenellum. Next base: position 34,759,836 of record OY720636.1, on the reverse strand, counting down.
ATTTCAATGGATTTTTTTTCAATTTGAAGAGTTAGAAAAATATCTCTAATACGCACCCGGATCGCATAAGTGTATATTATAATCTGTAGCAAGTAATGACTCCCAGATTTAATTTCATGTCTAGCAGTACCTATATACCCGGATTTCATAACTACGTATAGCAAAACTCAGTTGCCTTCAATACGATGAATCGCGGGCACCTACGTAATGCCATTTCTGAAAATTATGTGCGATTGATCCAATAACCGTTTTATACAGATGAGTGGGGTTTCAAATCACGGCCCTTTGGCTTAGTAACTGTACTCAGCTAATTTTTAGGATGATCAAGCAGTTCGTTCATCAGAGATTCAATATATTCCAATAAAATATCAAATCCTATGCCCTATCAAAGATAATACGCTATCACCCCTAATAGAGTACTTAACTCTTAAATTCCTTGAATTCCGCCACAATGCCCATATTGCCATGCCTATCAATGAATTTGTCTCCATGAGTACACGAAAATAGTTGAAATTATACCATTTAGAACAGTCTAAGATTCAAGTACCACTTCCAAATTTACATCAGCAGTTACATACTACTCTGCGAGCCGCCACATGAGAATGTGGCAGAGGCTGTTAGGACACCAGCCGTGTTAAAGTATTAAAGATAGGATTAAAGGTGAAGTGCATTTTGGGTGTACCTAAAGTTGAGCTTTGGTTTTATTTTGGTCACTAATTGTGCATGGCAAGAACGATTGTTTTTACCTATCTGTTTGGCAATGTATCTCTTTAATTTAATCGCTTCTGTCGGGCCTATAAATGAAGTGCCTTTGAAATGATATTTTTATGTCACTCTGAAGTACTTGTATTCTAAATTTTTCTTGCAAAGTAAATCTTAAGCGCAGCCTCCTAGTCTTTAGCGGCGCCCAACCAGATCCCTCTAAAACCTGAGAAACAGAATATGTTCGCTCGTAGCAGTTTTTAACGAACCGCACAGCTTTCCTTTTAATTTCATTGATTTTTTCGTTAAATATTTGTGTCCAGGGTCTCAAAGGCTCGTGGTGCACTGTGGTTGGAAATCGAGAATACCTCGTGATATTTTCGAGGTGTAGCCTAACCAGAGCAATGTAGCACCTCTTATTTATTTTCTCATTGACGATATTCCTATTATCCGCCTGATAAATCCTAGTTTCTTTAATTCCGTGCCACATACGTTTTGTACTTGTGTTCTACACGTCATATATGGAGATAAGGTAATTCCAAGGTATTTGACATTTTCTGAGGACTTTATGTTTTCTCCACCCACAGTGTTGCTATAGTGTTGGTGCGATGAGTTTCACTGGAAGTGTACTGTGGTGATTTTACTAAGATTAAGTTGATCCGATGATAGACTTTCTAAGTCCACGTCTTTGTGAATTTCCTATTAGATGACCTTATCGTCAGAAATTATTTTCAGTGCTGCAATAACTGCAACTGCTAACATGAGAAATTAGGTCATTTTTACAATTATTGAATAAAAGAGGGCTGGTCACGCTTCGTTGAGGAACAGCAGATGAGTTCCCAGCCATATCTGAGCTAACACCATCAATGACTACTTTTTATTGATCACTGAGAAAGTCCCTTATCTAATTTACTGCTTTTTAATTTACTTCAACTATTCAATTAAAAAATTTACAAAATAGCCTAATTGCACTTTTTAATTAGTTTTTTGTGAGGAACCATGTCCAATATTTTCTTGAAATCATGGAATATTGCACTTTTTAATTAGTTTTTTGTGAGGAACCATGTCCAATATTTTCTTGAAATCATGGAATATTGCGTCAGCTTGTATTTTTGATTCACCTGATTTTCGGATGTCATGAAAGAAGAGCGCAAACTGTGATTCGCAAGACCTGTCCTTTCGAAAGCTTGAGGTTGGGGTATTCAACTAGTAATAACCAACAATTTTTTTCTCGAAGTTTCGTAGAGAAGAGCGCATAATTTCTTCATTTTTGAGCGTTGAGCATCGTAAATTTCTCGTGCCGCAAGTTCTATTGCTTTATTACCTGACTTAATAGAATTATTGCATAAGTTGTATAATGCCATTCCTTATTTTACCTTTTCTAATTGCTGTCTTACTGGTGATCCAATCCCGTTGGAAAATGACAATAGGGTGCTTTTCCTGTCAACCAGGGTTGTGGAATCGTTTCGCGAATTATCTCTGAACTACTTAAATATGCAATAATTTGCTTCAGCTAATGGTTATTCATAGATAAATTGAGTGAAAAATTGGATGGAGTTGCAAGTTAGGGCATTGTCTTCGTCTCAAAAATTTACACTTGGAGCAATTTGTTCTTTTCGTTCAGCATTTCCTTTTTTTTTAAATTTCCTTCCATGCTCAAATTCGGTCATAGCTTTCATTATGTGAGTCACACACAGTGGCGACAAGTAGACATTCAATCACAAGTAGCTTTGCTTCAGATTAGTAAATGCTGTTGGAAGCACATATTAAATAAACATAATTCTCTATACTTGCCATGAGAAGGTTATTAATCCAAAAATTCGTTTTATGCCACTCTACTCTCCCGCTATTTTGTCGTTTAATTGTAGCAAAAGTCTTCATTTCTGAGTACCCTATTATTTGCTTTATGTATTTATTCTAATCTTTCTTTCCAATCCATGCTAGTGACGATGAAAAACTACTTGATCAAGTGGCTTGAAGTCACGTTTACTAATCGTGAATATTTCCTAGCTAGCCTTTCCTACGAGAGTGAAACCCGTCACTTTCGTCAGCACTGTCTGTCTCCCGTCCATCATCCGAAGATCGCTTAGGCGTCCGCCTTATTAGTTGATGTCTCTGTAGAGTCTCCAAGGCAAAGAATATTCCGCCTCACTTTAACGTCAAATCTCAGTGTCAATAATAGCTGATTCTGCACTCAGAAATGTCTGCCATGGACATATCGCATCATGATGCCTTTTTCAGTGTGGGCAACGTTTAAAATTAAGAGCTACGGACTTTGAAACTGTCATTCCGTCGAAGAGAGAAAATGTCAGGAAAATGAAAAAGGAAAATGGAGAATGTTGTAGAAAATCATGTCTGAATGGCTTGAAAATTCGATGAAGGTGAACATATTGTTGTTATTGAAATCCCCTTTATTATTAGTTATGAATCTGAAAACTGTTGACTCATAAATCATCATTATAAATCGCTGTAAAAAAGTCATTGCTCAATCCTTATGTCAATTTTACTATTTCGTGAAACTATAACTTCATGGTCACCCTATTTGCAAAAGAATATAGATGCTCTTGCTAAACTATAGTATTAATTACTTGACAGTTTTTGTATTTTTTCAACCAACGACTTTGTTAACTCTGGTTATAGTGTTGCTGATCTCTTTTGGTGGGACATTTAACCCTCATCGAGTTACCACGATAAAGATAGCCTTATTTTTATTGGGTAATATTATGGTGTAGTTTATGGTGTATATGTATATATATGGTATGGTGTATAAAGGCGTACCATGTAGACAATTAACTACTTTTCTAGAGTCTTCAGCAAGTATGTTTTTGTTTTCTTGATTATGCCATCAAGAATCTTTAACTACTCTGCTCAACACATCCTTGTTTGTCCCCTAACCGCCCGAGATTTTCACATTTTTTGTAATTTTATTGGTTCATCGACGACATTTCTAAAACAAACCGTCACGTCTGAATTGACAATTTATATTATTGCATTTTATTCGGAACGGTGGCTGGAGAATCCCAAATCAGCGCTGTAGAAATGCCCACAAAATATTACCGCGCCATTAAAACAGTGCAGCAAAAGCGTTAAGATGAAATCCTCCGGTTTATTACACTGTACTATAACACACCATAATCCACTGCAGACGTGGATCGTATAATCAAATCAAACGGTAGTTGGAAGTCGACATTATACGAAACGAGTTGTTGGATAGGGTGCGGGAGAGGAAATGAAGTGGGGTAGCCAAGAATGGATGGAGATAAATAGAATCAGTATTTGGATAGCCTTAGAGGGTCACAGTGATGAGAAAGTGTACGACCGAAAATTTTCAGCAGTCATTTGTGAAACTTATTATCCAATTCAGAGCATTCATTTTCATATTCGATTCAATTGAATTCATATTATGAATTCATTTGTATTGATAAATAAGGTAGGAATCATCCTAGACCCTGTCAACATTTGATGAAGGATTTCGTTTTTTCCCGGCTTATATTACATATGTCACTTCATTTCTATTTCCTAACCCGAGTCACGGTCACTTCTAGGGACACGTCGAGGGTCACTTCTATTTTCTAACCCAAGAAGACTTCATGAATCAGTCAGCATTTGTATGAAACAAATGATGGTGACATTTGGTCTCATCATTAGTTTTTACCTCTTTCTGATACCGCTTTCACTAATATATTCCGAGCTACATTAAGCTCGTTAAACGTAATCCCTTTGGGCGTACACTTAAGGCGTAATATAGCGTGACGCGGTAGTTTTGTATTTTGTGAGGGTATAAAGTTAAAGTTAAAGGGCGTTAAGTTGCAGGAAACCACTGAAAAGATCCCTGTCACCACTTGACGAATATTCAGCCCTCTTTCCCCAAAATCGATCTTTACCGGCTTAAGTTGTTCCTGCTCCGGTCCTTCATCCATGGCTCTCTATCAATTTGCCTCTCACCCTCCCAGCCCTTCATATGTTCCTCCCCTTTCGCATTCCAAAGCCGTCTCTCAATTCCCTTTCCTTCAAAACCGTTCAAACAGTTACGGTGTCAAACTCAACCCAATCCTTCCTCGTTCCCTCCCTAAACTTTTCTGCGCAGCACTTAAACCTAAAACCCTCTCCTATTACAAGCAACAGGAGCCCGTACGCGTCGCCAGTCCAGCCAATGAGAGCCTTTTCCAGCTTCCAGAAGCACACCTCATCCAGCCCATTAGATATAGTAAAAAAAAGGTAGGTCGTTTGGCGATAAAGGTTTTTCTCATATTTTATCAGCAACTACATATATCGGGCCTTTTCACTCTCGATAATCTAACATAAACATTCCCACAACTCGGGACATCCTTGAAAAAGACATTAAGTAATTTTTTTAAGCGAGTCAACTTTTCAGACGTATAACAGAGATTAAATTTTTATCACACTACTTGCCCCGAATAGGGGTGGCGTGATAGGTTTGTGTAAAGTATTTTTTAGGAATTCTAGATTTATTATAGCTCTATTACAATCAAATTACAAATAACAACACTCATAAAACTATCAAAATAAAATATAATCATCGCAAACTTTGTGGCACTCCCTCACAAATATTTATTAACGTGATTAAACTTTTACCAGCATATCAGAATTAAAAATACCCTCTCCCGTCACCCGAGTTTCGATGTATAAGCATCATCATCAGGTAATTTAATACTGTACAACACTCCCTTGTATATTAACAGTAAGTAAAATGGGGAGGTAAAGGGGAAATTTTTACCTCCATCCCTCCCCCAAATACCTACTGTTAATATGTATGGGAATGTTGTACACTAGTTAATCACCTGGTTATGATGCTTAGACATGGAAACTTGGGTCATGGTGGAGTGTTTTAATTTCTGTAATTCTTGTAAAATTTTCATCTCGTAGATAATTATATGTTTCGTGGGAGTATTGTTTAATCAGCAGAAACAGTGAAACAATAGAAATAATAGCCAAAGTTACTGAACTACTTGTTTTCCTCGAAAACTGTCGGATCGGTTCATCTGGAGTATCGTTCATCTTTTCAATTCTCGCTTTCAAGAATATTAGTCGGAGTTGAATACTTTTGTAAAGACTTAGCGATGAATGTACTCAGTTGAACTTATCGGTTCCATTACATGCTTGTTAAAAATGATCTTTTTGATGCTTCTTAATCACCTCGCAATTACTCAAGACATCAAGAAATCACAAGTTTATCCGCGGACAGTGACTAAAAGATTTATACTTGGCACAGCAGAATAAAATTCTTCCCAACTCTACTCTTGACTAATCGTTGCATTTTGTATACAAACATGATTTATCAGCCCACTTTGAGGTGTTTTCTCTCTACACTTTGAGGTGTTTTGTCCATCTCACATTTGTCACTATTTCCTCGTATCTCCATGTACGGAAAAGAAAGGTGAAAAATATATTGAGCATTTTAAGCGTCAGTCAGAGTGGTTTGGCTACCAAAGACATCATTTGATCATGAGCATACGAAATATTTCACTCTAGTAAATCCGTACTTTTAGTAAGCGAGCATAAAATAAGCTATATTACTTTTTGATGATACAAATGAAAACTTCTGTGATTTTTATGCGCTTTATAAGTGGAAAGAATTCTCCTCCAAATAATTACGAGTAGAGAAATTTAACATCCGTGTATTTGTGCATCGTAAATCGATAAGAAAATTAGCGCATCAAACCGATGGAGCAAGTCACAGCAGTTATTGCAGGCAATATTAAATTTCAGGCGTGAGTGTAACACTTGGATGTCGTGTGTAGACACGAGGATGGATGACTGGCAAAACATCAACATTGAGAAATTTGCCATGACAATAGAATATGACTGCACCGGGATTGGAATGTAAATTGCCAGTCAGGTGTGTTAGTTATTTAAATCAACAATAAATCTATCATCTAGAACGCCTATTTCCCTTCAAACCTTGAGGGTATTTATGTTGAATTAAGATGGCTTGGTAGTGTACCTAGCGAGTAAAACTGATTGGCAATTGTTAGATTCGGGATCGAATACAGGTAAGTGTATTTTCCCAGGTGAGTACCCCTCATTCGTGACACTCATTCCTAATATCCTTCAAACTCTCAGAGGCTATTTTTGAGATTACACTATGAGAATATACTACATATAATACAGGAGAGCATGATAGTTTAAAGGTAGAAGTGTAGTAACGCATAATTAGGTATTACTTTCCACGCTAAATTAACTCATCGCTTAAAAGGTGACTGATTGAGCATATTTCGTTTTTGGCTTGAGATAGTCATTTGGAAAAATAGACGAGTAAAGGAAAATATTGAAACGATTTACATATTCTTTACCCTATCTACAGGTATGATGAGCTTCGCTTGGGTAAGTTATACAGCTCAAAAGAAACTAATTACTTATTGTCTCTATAATAGTTGTATAATTAAAATATTATTCTGCAATTTGGCGAGTGTGAATTCAAGTTAGCCAGTTGTCATTTATCCAGCTTACCTAATGTGAGTTACCCGAGATCTGGTTCCAATGAATTTAATGTAGGTATATTTTCACTAATTTGGTACCAACCCCATTTGCACAAGTTATTTACTCAACTCTGTCGATATTATTCTTTGTCGATAATGATGTCGATCTTTTCCTCATGTTATCTATTTTACCTATTGTAGGCAAACAGGCATTAGAAACAAGGAAACATTTTCAAAATGGTTTCATGTACCATTTCTCTTTGTATACTTCAATAGTTTTCTGTAAAAATGATTACTGCGGTTGAGTTTTTCGTAAAAATTGCTCTCTCAAATGTCACTGACGCTTACACAGCTATTTAATTATCCAGAATTCACTCTTTTCCGCCTGGAAGCGGGTTTTAAATTTTTTATCCACCGCTAAATTTGATGACGTAATGGAAGTATGGAAATTTCATTGAATCGATCGTAAAAACGTTTATTCTTTCATGGCTTGGATTTTGAGAAATGAAAATTTTATTTTTGCCTATTATTCCAATCCAATGAATTTTTCACTAATTACGATGTCAAATAAATGAGCTCGGTTTATCTATCCTATTGCCTATGTCTAAACTAAGTGTGACTAAACTATAACTAAAACTCTGATTGATTATTTCTTCTTTAATGATACTGAGTCGTATTGGGAAATTTATTTGGTCGTCTACACTTCCTTTTCATGCTTCATATAGAGCTAAATATCAATAAATCCAGTTCAAATACATATGCCTTCATATTTTTGGGCTGTGTATGGTAGAGGTAGGGGATAAATCTTTTAATTTTTACGGAAGGATATGGTGTTAGTAAGAGAAATTGGGCAAGGAAAATGTCGAATATGATTCTCATTTACCGAATTTCTATTAAGTGCATAATTAGGCTTCGCAAAAGCCGCGGGAGTTATACAATCAGTGTATACAGTATTAAAATTTGCAAAACTGTATGTATACCATTAAAGAGAGCCTTATGGATCAATTAAATGCTAAATTACAAGATGCTTAATGGTTTAAATTCAATAAAAATCATAATTGCATGAGATATATTATTTAAATTTTCGACTTGGCAGCCTGAAGAAAATCAAAATTACATGTCCATATGGAAGACAAAAATACATGTAAAAATATGATATACAAACACCCAAAGTATAATCCCAAAAATCTAGATAAATAAATCACTTGCACGTCAGTCGAAAATGGCCCAACCACGACTCCATTTCTAATATACTCTCCATATATAGATATTCTCGGGTAATTGCTGAAACATTATAATTATTTTAAATAGCTTGTGGAATGTAAGCGGTGGTTCTAGAGAGAATGACCAACATGTACACTTTCTACGCTCCCATCGAGCTTTGACTAATTAAAAAGGTTCAGTTAAACATATTTTACCCATTAGGATTAATTCCTAGATCCGGATGATTCCCTTCCCGTTTGGGTACCCTTTCATCTTCCTCCGAAATGCTTCCTCGTCGGCATTCCTCCCTCCTTCCACATTTGCGGGCGATTGCTTTTAGCTTGTGACGCATGCCTGAAAAATTCAGTTGGTGGTGCTTAATCCTTCTTCGACTCCTTGAGCGGATGAGAGCCTAATCCTACTGGCGGTGCCCCTCACATTTTTAGAGAGGACCGCACGCGCTCACATGCGCTGTATTTTATGGCGCTCCGTCGTCCATGGCGTGAAAATTCTTTGCAGCTTGGATTCCAGCACCTCTAGCTCCGTTTTTTCGAGAAATTTTCACATGCTTCACTCTTCTTTTCTTTTTCTTTATTTTATTCTTTGCCATGGTAAATGTTCTTTTCGGGGAAACAACATTTTGCTATCTTAGCTACAGAGTGTATGCTTATGCGTATGAGATAGGTACCGCGGTTACCCAGTACTTAAATTCCGTAAGTTATTTCAATTCTCACTCATCAGTATGCTGCCAATCACGCAATAATGTTTGATTTACGTTTGAATGCAAACACTGCAAATTATGGTTAATAGGCATTCTCATCAGGATTCTAGAGTCCGATACGGTCGTGGAGCTTAATTTGGTTGCTAAATTGCATTTAATTATGTCTTTTGATTTACTTGTGACTATGGCGCGAGTAATTGGTTAATTATCTAATATAAATTTACAGCATGTTTATCAGACACTGTAATTCTCTTTAATTAGGTATGTATAGTATCAATCGTTCACATCGTGTAATTATTTATTTTTCTTAACTGACGTACTCATTACGATTCAACCTATCACTAGAACACAAAAGTGGTGTGAAAATCACTCGTTGTTTACTGTACTTTTGACGTGGAACATTCGTGAATATATAAGCTGCTATGACATCGAAACTTAAAATAGCTGGAGAATATCCTTTGAGGCAATATAATTTTTTCATTTCTTAGTATCATCATTGAATTATCTTTGCTTGATAAATGATTTAATAATTTAATTTCCAGAACATCTATCATCAATATATAACATTTTCCTTTTCTACAAGTTCAAAACAGTTTGAATCAATTCCTTTTTTTCCTTTGTTTAATTATCTACAAAGGAGTGGTCATATTGCTGTCAGGCATAAAACCCTCTGCTGAATCCTCGAGGCAGTTATTTAATGGCTTTCACTCTAAAATGTTTGCTAATTAACAGACACATCTTACGTCGGAGAGCCTTTTACGTAACTTGTGTAAAGTTTTTGGGGTAACTTAGACACATTATTTTTAATTCGTTACCCCAAATTTTCAAGTTAATTCCAGGGGCCAGACATGGTTATTTCGCCTTCCCCCTTGTCGCTTGGTTAGTTCGCGGTTTCGGGCACAACAAACTTAATCTAAGTTTCCAAAGTTCCTCTTTTGCATCCATTTACTCCTTTCATTTCAGTTCCACTCTGCACATCCTATTTCAATACAGCCACCTCTTGTGACTTCCTCGTCCTTGCTATGATCTCCGTATTCCAACCTTTACGCAGTATTTTCTCTACTTCTCTCACCTCTATGGTGAAATTCCCTCGCTTTTTCGAAAGATATATTCATCAGTTCTCTCGTTTTCCGAGCCCACCGCTACTTTCTCGGCTATTAGAAAAACATTTCTTATTCATGCCTAGCTGGACAAATCCACTTTGTCGGTGCGTGCTGCTGAGTTTTCGAGTCTTACTTGGGAGTTTCCCTCAACTCTAAAAGTTAATCTTTCTTGTGCGATGTAAATACCCGGTTAATATGACATAATCTTGAAGTAGAAATGCGATTTTAACCATTAACTCTATGATGAATGATCATTGCTCAGAGTTATAGTTCCTTTTCCAGGAGAACTTGTATTTGGATTGCAGTATTGGCGTAAAATTTTCAAGAAAAAAACGGGCTCTGATTGGGTACATCGTGGAGAGCGTTTAGCGATATCACATGCGATTGAATATCACGAACTTATAGATTCAGACATTCCGTCATTAGTTTTTGCAATAATTCTCTCCATTACCTTTTCTTTGTTTTCAATCAATATTTTCAGAATATTCTCATTCATTTTACCTCAACTACACTCGAATAGAAATTTGTATCTTGAAGAGTTTCGCGTCATTTATGCGGTGATATGTGTATGATGGAGAGGTTGGCTAATATTTAAATGAAATGAACAGGTAGAAAAAAATATGCAGTGACAGTTTCAGTAGACAGAGCAGTGTTATTACTCATATACACACTTATACCCATAACTCAGTTTCCTTTGAGAGTAGTCCTGGTCAAAGGTAAATAATCGGAGATAGGCCTGAAGAGCTGACTCAGCTTTAATACTTTCCTCCAAAATTCTCTATTCTTGGATACCTCTCTTACGTTCATATATTGGTTTTTAAGTATGTATGCTTAGATTCCATTTAATTTAAATTTCAATATGTTGCTTTGCGACATTCATCTATTTATTACCCTGCAAGCCACTTTTAGGGTGTTTGGTAGGGGGTGGCTTATCACCAACTTACATATCTACCAGCGTTGTTGAGTACATTTAGTAGATTCAAATGTACGAGGGTAATCCCAGAAATAAGGTTTCCTATTTTTTACACATTTTAAAATACCTACTTTTTTCTTCCATTATACTTACATCATTTAAAGAGTAAACATATATCTTTTATTCTACATAACTTCCATTTCGGTCTATGCATTTTTGTAGTCGCTGTGATAGTTTTTGTATGCCCCTGTCATACTGGCTCGCCGCCATGTCCTTGAGTAAGCTTTGAACCTCATCTTTCATCTCGTCTCCTGAATTGAATCGCCTTCCGGCCAAATATTCTTTCAGGTGGAAGTCACTGGGTGCCGAATCAGGACTTTTGGGTTGGTGGGTGATGATGTTCCATTTAAATTCATGCAGGACAGCGACGGTTTGACGGGCGACGTGTGGAAAAGCGTTGTCATGGAGTGCGCCCTTTGTTCGTCGTGGATTTCAGTACGACCGGCTGTAAACTCTCTACTCCAATTGCAAACATTTTTGGCATACATGCACGACTCTCCATATCCTTACTTCAATTGGTGATGAATTTAAATCGGTTAAACGCCTTTTGCGTTAAAAAACAGAATAGCTGCGCGAACTCCGCACATGGCGGTAGCGTCCATTGGCAGCTCCATTCTCAACGGCTGCCAAACCAAGACTAAGTGCTTCAGCGAGGCACGCACCTGCTTATATAAGGTGGGAGAAGCAGCAATCAGAACAGTATGGCCAACAGCCGCACGAACAGTTTCTATCCATCCCCAATGCTTTGGAGACCTTAATTTTTGGATTACCCTCGTAGACGGTCTCACTACGTGGAAAGAGGACATTGTAATAACACTAACTTTATTACTTCCTCAATTTATCAGCAACTGTACAAACGGTTTCAGCTGTCATGTTGTCATCAGGCATACTGAGGTTTATCCGATTTGAGGAAAAAGGCATACGTCTGAGGGCAAACGGTGTTGGTGGAAAGGTATGACGGGATGAAGAGATCGGCCTTCAAAATGATTTCGGCAGACAGTAAGCCCTCTATATGCGTCGTTTCGATTTACGTCTGACTCGATGTTACGTCCATGCTGACAAGGGTCGTCGAAAAATTTTTCCGTTTTTTATTTTAATAAAATAGAGCAAATGTGTATATTCATGCGTTTTTTTATACCTGAGAATAATCATCCTATATTAATGAACTAGATAAATCTTTTCGAATCTTCTCTTAGATAATTAGCTTCCTCCTTCAGCTCCTAGTTTTGAGAGTGTTTTCTCCACCACATAATTCCAAAAGCCCATGTCACTGACATGTATATTGAAACTCCCAAAATCATTTATTGTAGTCCCTGTTTATAATTGGTTAACTTAATTTTCTAAAAAGAAAATAGTGGAATTTTACCATGAAGTCAGGTCATTTTTCTCAATAATGGCGCTCTAGTATCTTCATAAGATACGGATTATTTAGACAATACAGGGCGAATAAACAGAGAGCCGTCACGTCGTTTACTTTAGTTTACCACTGAGAAAACGTAACATATGGTGCATGATTTCACGTTCCAAACAATATAATAAATACTTACTATGGCACCTAAGAATTAAATGGGATCCCGCTGAAATATCAAGGCCAATTGCAGGATCCAAATTTTGACTTATGAGAGGGGAAGATTGTCCTATTTCCACCACACTACATTTTTCTCATAAACATGCGTTTCAAGATATCTTTTTAGGGAATTTATTTAGTGAATCTAGTTTTGTACGAGGAAATTAGTGAAAGTAATTTAGTGATAGATTTTGATGAATAAATAAAGCCCTTGCAAATCCACTCCGCCATAAAGTCCTTAACTGCCTACATCGTTTCTGCACCATTTTTTATTCACGAAGTTTTCGTGTAGAAGGAATGTTTAGTATTGAATCCAGATTGTTATTTAGTATTAGGTGCCTACAGCGATTTTTAATGCAAACGTGTAGTTTAGCTATCGTTCAATTCCACTGTGGATAACATTAGTTGGCAAACCCAACGTTATCATGAACATGTCCACATATACATCCACATACCACCCTGCGAGCCGCCGCATGGGTAGGGGGTATTAGGCCCACACCAGCCGTGTAAACATGTAAGGTTTTGGTAGGCGAAATGGTGACGTGTATTATAAGAGTGTATTTAGTGGAGCTCAGTTTTTATTGTGGTCACTTATTGTGCACGGAAAGAATGAGTTTTTGTATCTATACGTTCGGTAATTTATCACACTTATTTTATCCCTTCTGCCAAACCTAGAGATATAGTGATGCGTCATGATTATATTCTTTGTGTCGTTCTGAAACACACCAGCTCTAAATTTCTCAAGCAAGCTGAGCCTAGCGTGTAGCCTACATGTTTCTAGGGGCTCCCACTTAAATCCCTCTAAAAGTCGTGACACATTACTTATTCGCTCGTAGCAGTTTTTAACGAACCAGGCTGCTTTTCTTTGTGTTTTATTAACTTTTTTGGTCTAATCTTTATGACTAGGGTCCCAAATGCTCGCGGCGTGTATCCGAGGTCTGGCCTAACCAGAGCGGAGTATCTCTATTTTACTGTTTTATCCTTTTCATACTTACACATGTAATGCAAAATGTCCGTTTAAGCTCGGCTGATATATAATTCTCGTTTTTCTTTCTATCAAATATGGCAAGGACATTTCGTCCAGGCATTCCACATGAAAATTATTCCAGAAGAGTTAATTACTTTTTATATGGTGATGTTCAAAATTAGCCAATTGACAAAGCGACATGATCTCTCATCTAACATTGCATAAAATGATTTTCTATGGCCTAAAACCAGTCATAAATGTTTTTGATATGTGATATGAGGAATATCTTTCAAATGAAATAGTAAACGTATATAATGACTGCTCAAATAAACTTCCCCTCAAAAATCACGTCGTCTTTGGATTGAAAGGAAGTTTTAAAAATTCCTGATTCAAATAGCAATGGTTAAAAATGAGATTTGCTTGAAATTTAGGGATCCTCATTTTTTAATAGAAAACCATTAATTCCACTTGCTAAAGGATTTTAGATTTTAACAAAATTTGCTCGTATACGTTTCATCAATTTTTTAATGATGAAATAGCATCTGATTATTTTTTAAACTAATGAGAACTTGAATTGTACGTAGCGATACTGTCCACCTGCGTTATTTTTGTCGTTATCATATTTCCAAAGATGAAAATTTAAATTTTCAGTCTCCGCATCAACAATGAAAGCAGCTTAGATTACCATTCGGATTTGCGAGATGAAATTGCAATCCGAGCCCTTCCATATTGCATGCGCCAAGATAATCCAATCCGGAGCAACGTTTCATGGAGGATTTTGAGCCAACATTTCCCTTTAAGCCTGTTCACATCCCCAATAAATGTGTGCTAAATTGGTACATATATGGCGGAAACTTGGCGGGAATATTTCAATTTAGTGAGGTTTCAGTACCTCTTCGACGGCATAGCAGAATGTCCTTTGCACCCAAACTGTTTCCCATTTCGTATATAGACGCTCAATAATTCCTGTGTTCGAGTGCATAGCTCATCAATTTATGCGACTTAATATTCTCAACATCAAAAATATTTTATTTCCCCAAGATGTTCTCCATTTCTTTAGAGCCAAATATACAATCTTCATAAAATAATCTTTATTGGTCTCTCTCGATTGCAGCATTCAAATCTTTCTTATCCAATGCTAGTTATCTTATCCTTGGTTAGTTCTTCTTAAGTAATTTTCTATTATTTGTTCTATGTTCTAATCCTTTGGTCTACCTTTTCCCTGAATTTTCCTTCAATTGTATTTTTTCTTTAGATGCACATAAGTAACTTATTTTTAATCACTCTCTAAAATTTAGCCGTTATTAAATTGTTTTACTTTTTTAGATCAGGTGAAATTTTACAAACATTCAGTTTTTAATATTGGAGGGAAATAACTAATACGATCCAATAAAATGTGAATTTCAGGTATCCTTAGCGATCAAAAAACAACATGGACTCATAATTTTATCGTGGAAATATAACGGGAAACAGCTTTTTAGTGTGAAAAATTAAGGTGTTATGAAATTATGAAAATACTACATAATTTTCGAAATCAACAATAAAATATATTAAGATTTTGAAAATATATATGATTTTCAGTTGGATTGATTATGTGTAATGGAATTTTCATAATTTTCTGGCTACTAATATGCATTTATAAATATAAATAAAATATATTAAAAGTGCGAACAAACCTTAAAGGAAAATTTTAGTAATAGTTTTTTTATATTCATCAAAAAATTAAAATTCATTTACCATTATGCTCCTATAAGCAAATACTTCTTCTGAATGTGGTAGATAGTTTTCCCAATCGGACTGTATGTTATAAAATTGTGTGTAAAACGCTTATACCAGAACCCCGTTTTGTTCCTGCGGCGATTTGTTGTATCCTTTATTGCGTTTACTCTGTGTCCCTTTTATGGAGGAACATAGCCTTAGGTTCAGACAAAATCCAGCAGGGGCTTAATTTGGTGTGGATTCGGGTTGTAAAAATAATTAGAATGTGCAAAACTCGCAAACAACAAGGATTGTAGGTAAGTGGAGCACCCATATATCAGTGTCAAGGAAGTTTAGTTGGTCTCTTTCACTTAGTTGTCTCGCAATTTCAAGGAAATTACCAGAGACTTGGTGAGGATGGAAAGAAGAGATTGGTGGAGATTTGTGCATAGTATAGCGTTGCATGGTGCATAAACGTGGAGTCTGAGCGAGAAAATCAATTAAATCAATATGAATTTCCTAAAATCTCTTTCAAATTAACATGGAATTCGTCTGTCAGTGCTGATTGTCTTCTTGAACAAAGTTCATACATATGTCAGATTCCTACACATTCCTAAATCTTCCCTATCACATACATAGCGACATTTCAACAACCGGTAATACTGCAAGTACTACAGGAAGTTTTTGATACTTCGTATGAATAAAACATAATTGCTGAAAAAGTTCGTGAAGTTAGGCATATTGACTAAAGTATGTGTATTTTAAAATGGATGTGTAATGAACAATGGTGGAAGTGATGACATAGCTACGTATTGGCGATTTAATGACGAAAATAAAAGGTTAGAGATAAAAAAAAACTTTTACTCTCATTCATACGAGTAAGTCACCAGTAATGCAAGGTATTTTTTTGAGTATAAAACTGCATTTCTGAGTTTTTCTCCATTGAGCAAATTTCACTTTTGTAAATTAGCAATTGTACACGTTTTAGGGTGGTAGCAATTACTTCCACATCTAAAGTTCCACAAAATTTATATGGGTCGAAGACCACGGAAGGATCACTTACGCAATATTATTACTGAATTATTATAGAATGCAGGCATATGATGACTAACGTGATAAAAATATGTCCACGAACAAATATTGGGCGAGAAAATCAAACTAAACCTACAATAACGCAAAAACTTTTAGCTACAAACGCCGAATACTTGGGAAAGTAAGGAAATTCGAGCAGGAGATAGTAAACGGAGGAATTTGAGCAGGAAATCATGAACAAAGATATACGAGCCGGAGACAGAGTACGGGGATTTGACGAGGAGACAGTGATCAGATGCAGTCAATGAGAAGACAGTTATCAGTATTCAATTATCAGTACAACGAACACCAGCTGAGAGGCAGATTTGTGCGTAGCAATCCCATCAACCCTTGCCAACCGAAGGAACATTATAGAGTGAGGCTAAGCGGACTTGAACCAGGATCATCGGTCAGGTAAGCGGGGCCCATAACATCGACATTTGGCTGAGCGGATTCTAACCGGAGCCTTTCGTCGTGAGAGCGGGGCCCATCACTTTGACTTAAGGACTGATGAATGTGTGTCATTAAGGTAGGAATATTTCATCGTCACTAATTATCAATTCGATGCCATTTATGAAATGGGAAGGTGATAAATATTTTGAATAAGATAATTTCATGTATATTCTCAGCAATTGACATCCTAATAATGATACAGATAACTAGCTGATGGAATTTATTAAGGTTGAATTATCTTGCTTCTGATATACCCTCAAGGAATTTATTGGACATTTCTCTAATTTGTAACCAAGGGCAAGGTTATTTTATTTACGTGTAGTAGAATAAATCTATTTGTTACAGGGTATTCATGTCTATGGAATTTTGCATTTGAGCTGCCGAAATAAGTTTTAGGATGTCCAAAACGCGTCTTCAATTCCTCCCCTTTGCGCAACACAGGGTGTTTATATTCAATTTTCTGGGCAAATTAAAACCAAATATTTTTAATGCCAAATATATTTGTGTGTGCTCCAGATGTTTTCCATACTTTTAGTACCAACTGGAAAGTCTTCATTAGCCTGTCTCGAGTTTCGCGAGGAAAATCTATGATCATTCGCCTCATCATTATGTCCATACGTAAGGTATCCTCAAAATGATCATCCTCTGATTATAAGGCACATATATATATTTTTCAGTACTTCACAGAAATTTATAATTTTGACAAGAATCTGATAGCAATATATACATTTCTAGTCCTATGTACAAAAATAATCATTCGATAATGTTGAGTTTAGAGATGGCAACCCGAGTTGGCGCCATGTAAAGATCTTCAAGAATATAATGAAAATTTACTTCGCAATAACCCTGTAATACCACTCTGCATAGAGAGGCGTTATAACTTGTGATACTCTTAGCGGAAGCAAACGTTTATGATGATAAAGAGGCAACAAATTTTTAAAAGACTTTCTTATATACTGTTCCAATGATATTAGCTTAGCATAGGAATGCAACTTTACATTCTACCTTATCATACTACATGTAGAAATAGGTATATCAACAATAGGAGTGGGAGTGGACATTTTCCTTTAAAATAATGAGAATAAAGCATCGAATAATCTTGGAAATATCTATAATATGTAGATGTGTTAAAAATCATCCAAGGTTCGTATATCTGATAATTAAACTTGATAATCCGTTCTATAACCATTGCAAGTTTAAAAATATAAGTAGTAAAATTATGTATTTGAAAGTTTTATGTCGTATTAGCGTAAAATCTCTTATCTCAATGTGGATGTACATTAGGAAATTCTGACAAAAGCCACTAAAAATTTGAGGACGGAAATCACCTTTTGATACAGTAAAACTTTGATTGTACGAATTATTGATATGATTTATGCCCATGAAAAATGAAAAATCAAGATTTATTTCTATCCGTCCCCAAGGTCTAATGTAACTAAATTAAATTAAGGTTCATTTCTAATGCCTGCACTCTTTTTCTTTTGAATACTTTATGAAGATATGCTTATTACTCAAATTTCTTCATTATTCCGTACCCTTGTGGACCCATAGTATTATTGAAGTCTCAAAAATGTAGGGAATAAATCAATATGAATAAAACGTTGTTATGAATGATGGGGTTTTTTCAATGGGTTGTGTTCGCGGCGGTGATTAAATGGCCCCAGTCGCCGATGTACGTGTTCCACAGTCTTTCTCTTGTGCACGCGGGGGAATATTGCAATAAGTTGGCCTGTTCGAATGGGAAAGAGGGTGTTTGTTGAGAGGAACATCGAGGGAAGCAGAGGAAAAAAGAGGTTTTGCTTTGATGGAGTAGAAAAGGCTTTGGGGTGGACACTTGAAGCGAAGCGCCGGAAGGGTTATATCCTCGGCGTCCGAGAATGTGTCGTCCGAGAAAACGCTTCCACCATCGCCGCGGTGCGAAAAAAAGTCCGTCCATCTGCATTCCAGTCCGTTTTGGGAGAGCGCGCTCTCTCTTGCGGGGTGCGCTGCGCCAGCGTGGAAAATAAACCGGACATGAAAGAGTAGGACAAGTGCTGGACTTAAGCGACGTATCCCGGCGGGCTCTCCGGGAGAACGTACTTGTTGTCGAAGGTTTTTCCCCGGATGGCGCTTTCGTCCATCTGCGGCGTGGATGGGAATGGATGAGACGATGCTCTCTCTCTCTCTCTCTCTCTCTCTCTCTCTCTACACATACACTATCAGCACAAGAGATCTCGAGTGCGACGGATGAAACAAAGTTCTCGTTTTGGATTCACGCGCGGGATATGAGTTTCAAGTTCTCAGCGCGTGATGGATTAGTATATTTGGTTTCACGGATATCTCAATCTTGTTTTCGTCTCATCGTGTTGAAAATTTTTCAGGGAAACTCTAATCAAGAATTGGTGATATGATCTCATGGAATAATTAAGGAGTGGCGAATTATTCGTTTTATTTTTTGCTTGTTAATTCTCATTTTTGTGCGACGACATGAGTCTTCATCAAGCAGTACGATGTCTAACGTTCAAAATTATTATAAACTCACGCACACTCTATTTGGGTCTCTGATCTATCGTTCGAATCTCTCTAGGGAGTAGGACTGAGCATAGCGTAGAATGTATCTAAGTGAGGGAGAAGTAAGGATTCCATCGGAATCGCTTTGCTACCAAATGTTTCTATCATACGAAAACACATCAATATTTTATAGACTTACTCTTTGTTACGGCGGTTAAGTTGTTGTCAAAATGGGATTGCGGTGGTTAAATTATTTAAATTAGGATTATTTTTGGGTTAGTAATGACTCTTCTCTGGATTTAAACTGTTATTCCCCTACTTATGGTACATAGGCCATGTAGAAAGTGCCCATAACTTTTTATGCAAAATACAGAATTTGCCATATTTCAAACTCAAAGGAGAATCTAGTTGGTTGAGCAATCGTCCTATTTGTCCGCTCTTCACCTTTTATCTTTAATACGAAAATAAGTTGCAATGGATTGATGGAGTGCGTATCATAAACTAACGTCCACGATGAACAAAGGTTTAAATGTGAACAATATGAAGAAAAAAATTCCCATAATTCACCGTTTTAAAGTTTGGTCGTATCTGAGTGTTTCATTGATAATAAAAATTTCGCGGGGCGCAAGGCATATTTAAGCCTTAAACTCGTAATGAGTGAATAGATTGAGAATCATATAATCATTTTTGTTTTTATGAGTTTTTTAATCGATCGATTAGAAACGAAGTAATGAGGTAATAAGCGTGATTTGTACTACCGATGAGGAAATGAGCTAATACCTACTCAGTATGATTTTCTTTTAAAGGTCAAATTTTATGAAGTATCTTCAACACTACAACGATAAGCAATTATTTTCAGTTGAGCTCGCAAAGGAGTTTGTTCCCTATCGTTTGGAGTTAACGAATGAATATCTCAACTCACATATAAGGTAAATTCCGTTACTTATATACATACCAGTCACACTATTTCCTTCTGGGGTAGGCGGACTCATTAAGTTTCACTCATAAATACATGTTTATACTCCTAACTCTGCTTAAATAATTTCATCCGTACTGACCTATTCTTGCAAACCTCTTTTGCTTAATTTACCCCCATACACAGCTTCACACACGCTCTCCTGTTTTTAAGTCTCCGAATATTCCTCCTCCTAAAAATTTCCCAAACCACAACTTTCTCGGTCTACATCTACCTCTCGCACCATTCATTTCACTCTTATATACCTGTTTCGTTATTCGGCTCTCATCCATTCTCTCAACATGACCAAACCAATGAAGCACACTCCTTTCATATATGTCCATTACTGGAGCATCTAACACATTCATTTATCACCCACTCATTTCTGACTCTATTTATCCTACTTTTACCGCAAACTCTCATCAGATAACTCATACCCACGGTATTTACTCCACTCTTATGTCTATCCTGACATACCCATGTTTCTCTACCATACAAAAAAGTAGAGAGAAGTAAACTTTTGTACCCCGCAATTTTCTCTTCAAAGTTACAGAATTCTAAAATTCAGTAACATGAAATGATTATTCACAACGAAAATATAGGGTTAGTGGTTTGCGTCCCCGAAAACAGTCCAGGAGCCGGCTATCTCTATTACGTCCCTTCCCCCTTTGAGTTCCCTTTCCACTCCAAGCTCTAAATATATTTTCCTCCGGAAGGATAGAAAGGCTAAGCTTCCACAGCACAATGCTGTCCCACGCTCCTCATTGGCTCCTCAGAGATCGAACTGGAAGCAGATACGGGCACCTGTGCCGCG
Source organism: Ceriagrion tenellum (assembly GCA_963169105.1). NCBI lineage: Eukaryota > Metazoa > Arthropoda > Insecta > Odonata > Coenagrionidae > Ceriagrion > Ceriagrion tenellum. The sequence goes on along the minus strand of OY720636.1, from coordinate 34,738,679 downwards.
GGATACGCTCCGAGGGTTCACGCACGTACAATCTCAGCGCTTTGTAGTGCGAGGCGGACACGCATGATGCGATATTGTTCGGATGTGTGGTTGCATGTGCGGCAATGAAGTCGGCTGCTGCTGCAATTTTGGCTGAATTGGCGATAAAGGGAATTGACAGTGTTTGGAAATCTCAGAGTTACTTCATTCTATAGGCCTCGGTGGCGGCGTTTTAAAGTTCTCATTCTGTCAATAAAATCGGGTTGAACCCCGCCTTGGTAGGCCTACCAGGGTATGGCTGTGTACTCAGTTGTTGTGATATTTTGGAAATCCTGAGGGCCAAGCTATGAATAAAAAATATTGATGCCCAAAGCACTAATCTACTCACTGAATTGCCTACCTCTCATCACGTTGGATGGTTACGAGGAGACATATCATGACGGTAAGGATTTGGTAGCACTGTAGAACTCAAAGGTGAACACAGTGGTGCATTAATTCCATAATGTTTTCCACCGATCATATTTTTTTATTTTTTCAAGATGTTCAAATAAATGTATCACATTACTAATAGTAATGAACTTGATTTATCGATTTTAAAAGGCATTATTCCTAAAATTATTACATATTTGGGAAAAATGTTACGATAAGAAATTAGAATTCAGTGGTAGGGTAACAATTCAATCTGAGAAATGAGAGCGAAAAGTATTATTCTGTGCGATTTTTCAGCAGAAACAATATTTACGAGTGCATGGAACCAGGAGATGTAGAATATACGGGTTGCCTGAAAACTTGTAAATAATATGAATTCCCAATCTGCGCCGCTATAAGCTGGCCTTTTGCATGACGTCAATGACGTCGGACATACAACCTTCCCAGGCCTGTACTACTTCGAAATAGGAAACAGAATTGATCATAGGTTTGCGACGATTTAGTGATTTTAACCGGTGTCGATTGAACCGATGATTTTAACTGACAATTTCATTTAAACTCTCTCTCTCCCTCTCATTCTCTCGGCAATCGTCTCTCGGCAATGCGAATATTTCCCTCACATTTAAAAGAAACCTCCGGATTCTTATATTATATTTTTATTCCACGAGTCTATTTAAGAGAGTTCATGCAGTTATTATCGTGATAAATATTGAAATTATCAAAAATATTGGCATTGCCAAATGTAAATCACCGAACTGAATGAGGAAAGTGCATTATTTTTCATCCATATTTCAATCAACTTCTAAAAAAGTTAATAATTTACGAAGAAAATCTGCTTGGTTCGTTAAAAACTGCTACGACCCAACAGGTGGGGTTTTACAACTTTTAGAGGAATTATGGTAGGAGCCGCTAGAGACTTGGAGGCTACTCGCTAGGCTTAGTTTGCTTGAGGCATTAGAACTGGTGTGTTTCAGAGTGACACAGAATATAATGACGCCACACTACATATCTAGGTCTGTTGGAGAGATAAAATAAGAGAGATACATTACCGAATAAATAGGTACAAAACCCCGTTCTTTCCGCGCACAATAAAATAAAAGCGACCACAATGAGCTCCACTAAATGCACTACCATAATACACGTCACCATTTCATCTCCCAAAACCTTATCCCTTGCATCTTTACACGGCTAGTGTCCTAACACTTCCTACCACACGCTCATGCGGCGACTCGTAGGATAAATTGTAGATGTAAATGTATGTGGGCTTGTCTGTGAAGACGTAAGAGACGTCACTGCAGCAGCGTTAGCGTTAGCAACCGTCTCGATAATTCATAAACAACTCGAATTGAGACTACTTGAATATTTTACGGACCTTGGAATGGAACAACAAATGAAAATGTAATAAAATATTCTCTGATTGATGATCCTCATTGAAATGTCTAAATTGTAAAGTCCTTAAATTTAATTTGTTTGTCACCTCTACTTATCGGAATTGGCACTTTTACCAAAAATATTGAACAATATAATTTTTCCTTCACCTATTGCCAAGCCGATTGTATTTACAATAATGTATAAGTATTTTTTTGCCTACGATATTTTTGATAGCTTTTATCGTAGTTCCTCTGAAATGGATCTCATTATAGTCTTTTCGTATTTCTTCGACTTGTGCTGAGATGCCTTCATAGCATCTTCTATAGATTCTTACATATAATGCATCCTACTCATGTGAAGTGTGAACTCGATGAGAATAGATCACAATAGACATGTCTGAATTGGTATGTTTTTGTTATAATTTCTATATTTTGCACTACCCTTTTGTCTAGCTGTTGAATCATCCAAGAGTACCGTTGCATTTGATCTGCTGTTTACTTCTTTTCATGGAATATGGGGCATGCTGAATCCATTTCCTTCGAGGAGAACTAAGGGTTCTTTTCTTTCTCATTTCACAGTGCTCTTGAAGATCTATTTTATAAGTATCGTTATTCTGAAAATAAGCTGTCTTACAGCTAAATTTCATAGGTAAATATACATTATAACTGTACGGAAACTATGAATTTATCAAGCCGAGTATCGTGAAAGTTAATAAAATTGTAATTTTATTACGCTTACTTTTTCCCATTGCTCAAAATGAGACGTTAAAGCCACAGTTTTTTAAATAGATTTTCCATTAATTTCGCTAATATCGGTATTACCTTTAAGTTTTAAACCGCAAATGAACATGAAAGCGTAATTCCTCCGAGGAAAAAGCACTCCTTCTGACCTGACCTCTGTGCATTTGGTTTTATATCAAGGGGTCGAGGGTTATGCCCAGTAAAAGGAGAATATTTTTTCTCAGTTGTATCATGCTGTGGTGTCAGCAACAGAAAGTCTATTCTCACGTCAAATGTTTATCTTTCTTCGAACGGAGACGCTTAACCAAATTGTACACTTTATTTAAAATATTACTCGTTCTAGTACCACTTGCTCTTAACCAAAGTGCGAAATATTTAGTTTTGAGAAAAATATTGCGACATATTGAGCCATTCGAGTAAAAATTGGTAAAATCAATGGTAAAATATACTTTTAACTCTCGAACAGCAACGTAATCTTTCAGCTTGTACAATAACTTAAAATGGTCATTTTCTGCTTGCAGAAATATATTTTGCTACTACTCGTTGCTTTCAAGCTCATAAAAAGATGCCGTCTAGGCAAAATAACCACAGTCACAAATCTCCGACCTCCTACCGATTCACTCAGTGGTTCAATTTTACATACTCACAGTGTCAACACAAGACAGCATTTTTAAGATGTGTATACTTCTCGCGAGTAATAATATATAAAAAGAATGATTATGAGCGAAAGAAAAGAAACAATGATATGATAAGCATACCCAAAATCAATGTCTAAAACTAAGAAGGCAACCTACATGAAGAGGGTTCTTTCAACAGAGTTCTCTTCTGGTGACACAGGCATTTAAGGCAGTTATTGATTTCATGATATTTTGGACATGCATGTGTACGGCATTGAAGCATAGACAGTCAGGAATGAAGGTCAAGAGAGATTGTCAGCCATGTAGATGTGGTTTTATCGAATAATGGTGACGATCAAATGGACGAGAAGAAATATTATAAGAGCATGCGTACGAAAACGGACAAACTATATGGGTACATTTTGGTACACAACTACCTGTTGAAAACAATATTGGAAGAAAAAATTGATAATGCAGCGGTGGGCGTAGAGGAGATATCTTCAAACCAATCACCGGATTGATGACTGCTGTTGATGGCCTCGGTTAGTTATTTTCCCTAATTTTATAGATAACACGGTGTTTGGAGCCTTTTTATGTATGTTTTCATTGCATGATTCTTAGCAATAAATGTTTATATTCAGAAATGTAAAACACTCGTGCCTATATATAAATATCACTATCTACAAATCTAGGTCATTACTTTTATTGACTTGGCCGTTCAGCCACAGTTGGGTTGCCAAAGCACGGCTGAGTTGCATAGCGTCGAATCATTTTTATGTGTCTTTCGTTTAGTGCTGCTTTTAATGCTTACGTTCTCGAGTTACATGTCTATGCCATAAAGTTGAGGATATTTTTTTTTCCTTTTAAAATTAGTGTCTCCTGACTCCATATTTAGGTGTAAAACATACAGAATGAAAAACTAGTACTTGGTTATGATCCCACACTTTTTCAAAGTAACACGACCTAGGTTTTGGTATCTCATGCCATCATCAGGTACAAGCACTTGGGTGGCTTACACTTATAGAGGTACACGTAGGGTGAGAATGGGTTTACTTTTCTGACGTAAACACCCCCAAAGTCACCGCACTCTACCCCCCGTTATAAACAGCTCTGACCGTTACTCCTATGCTCCCCATCATACTTGTTTTCTTATCTCTCTCCTCCCCCTACGGGTACCTATATAAGTGTAACCCAACTGCCTGTACCTGATGATGCTATGATATGCCGAAACTTAGGTCGTGTTGCTTTAAATAAAGTGTAGAATCATAAGCAAGTACTTGTTTTTCATTCAGTATGAAGGAAATCTACCGAATAACGCCAGAGAAAGTTTCTTATATAAAACATACACTCATGACAAATAAAATTGACAGTAACTAATACAAGACTTTACTCCATCTAACACCGATTAAGATATCACATAACGTGACATAGTTCGAGCAAAGGGTACCTAAACTGGTATTGAGAGCTATGAAATAATGCAGTCTGTTTTCACCTGTATATGCCAGAAAAATGTATGTATTTCCTTTGAAGCAGATTTGAATTATGAACAATTAACGCGAAAAAATTTCTGGGAACCATTAGCTCCGTTTAAAAGTCACTATTGAATTCATTGAAGCTGGACAACCTTCTGACAGTAAGTTGAAATGAAGCTCCCCAAGTCTTCCATAGACTTTGCGTGACGGCATTGTCAATGAGTTTTACCCAGCGTCCGTTGACGACGCAGTTAAACATTAGGGCCTCGTAATTGATTCCTTATCATAACAACCACCAAACTTCACCTGCTTCCAGAGAAAAAGCGTTGGGTAAATAAAATATTCTTCCAGGGAATTTATAAATAAACTGAAAATTGGTTTATTGCGGGTTTTCCACCGTCCTTGGGAAACTGTCGGGCCAAGACCACTGCTGTACCTGTGATCCACATATATCCAACGATTATCCATTCATTGAAAATGCTAGAGCCTAAGGAGGCTCGAGCCTAACGAGGCTCCGCACTCGTTATTGCTTTTATTTTAATGATACTAGAGTGGAAAAAACGTTTACTAAACGGAAATAAAAAATATGTTCCTTGTTCATTGCAATCACTAAGCTTCGCATAGTTCTAAATACATAGGATCAAGTGTGTAAAATATTTTTCGTGAGCACTGATATACAAATGGTATTACAAGAGTGATTTGCCATTCGCAGCTTCCCCGTTCATAGGTGTGCCGTGAGTACAACGGCACGTGCCTGCTCTTCCTTTAGCGTAGCTCACGCGAGCACGCTAGCTCTCGACTCGGAGCCACTCTGACGGCCTGCCTGCCTTTGACGGAAGCTATCCATGGGTATTTACCTACGCACGCGGCTCACACCACCCCATATTCCATACATAAGGGGGCGAGAACACACACGGGCGAACACATACGCTCCGTCGCACCAACGTCCGCGTTCGGAATAATAAGGCTTCGAAGCAAGGCCGGTTCTCATGGCCTGAAGGGGATGAGGAGGGGTGTGTTCTTCGACCGGCAATAGTTCGTATGAGGGCGCTTGCGTGGGTAGATGGGGAGGATAAGGGCGGAAGAGGGTGGGACAACATGGGGTGGAGGGTAGGGTGGAAACAGGTGGGAGCGGATGGGACAAAGGAAAGCCCGCCAAGAGATTGGAGCACGTCCCCTATTGGATGGCAGAGAGAGATGAGAGCGCAGAAAAAATTGGTCGGTGGTTTGGGCGAGTGAGAATGAAAGGTTTTGAGCAGGAGGGGAACCAATAGAATGTGTAGAGGGGGAAAGAGATGGGCAAAGATGCAAGGGAAAAGTGAAAGTGGTGGACAAGGTTGAATTAAAGTGTGGAAAAGTTTGGTGATGACCTTCATACTAGGGACGCTGGAAACTATAGGATACGAATCAGATGAGGAATAGGTTGGTGTGCCGAATATAGTAGGGTAAAAATGCCCGTGATTAACCCTTTGAGTGTGGCATGACGTGTTATCACGTCATGCCACACTTAAAGGATTAATATGATACCCTTAAATTTCTCTATTTTTACGCTCAGTTTTCTCACAGAAACACAATAAGCCCAGTGATCTTATACCCAAACACTCATATAGAAATTTCTAGAAGCCCACCGAATGCGTGTGTAAAATTCCAGTGGCATTATTGAACCTGGGATCTTTGATCTTGCCTCTCTGGCTCACTTTAAATTCGCAATAGTATATAAACTAACATGTGTCGAGGTAATTATATGCAACCCCTGATCTTGTTACAAGTCCATTGAAAAGAAAAATTAGATCAATCCCAATTTAAATATTATTGCTCTAAAATCAAATTTATCCCTCATCCATCTTCTGAAACACATCTTGTGAGTGTCATCCTGTCCGAGAAGATCCTCAGTATCCTTGATGTTTTCATTATCCGTTTAATTTTCCAGCGATATTATTGCCTCCTTCAAACTCTTCTACTAACGTCACCTTTCAATTTCCTGTGAATATTTCTATCTTTCTTTGCAGTTGCCAAAACGTGTCATCGTAGACTCTAAAACTTAATAGTTTTGATTTTATTTTTTCTAGATCAAGGTTTTCAATGTTAGGTGCGTTCCCAGTAGAGGACAAAATATGTTTTGGAAGGAAGGCTGTAGCTGTTATTTAGCTATTTTTTGCCGATAACGCTGTGCTCCTTTTTGTACCATAAGTTAGTGCGCTATGGTGAATATTTTAACATTTAATGCTGGAACTAACGTCTTGATTTGAGTTTCTGGCGCACCGTTTTTTCTTATTTGTTTGTTTATCTTCTCCTCGATTACTGCATAATACAAGTGTTTATATTTGTTGAAACCGCAATGATTTTTTATACCTCACTTGCAAAGCCTACCATGGATTTTCCTACCGCAGAGACATGCAATAGAAACATCGGAATGAAGGAGGGAGAGAATTATTGGTTGAGATTTTCGGGAAAAGGATGAGAGAGGAAAGGTTTTAAGAGTGCTTGCGATGAGGCTTAATTTGTATCCCCAACGAGAGGAGAATTGGAACAGTGGGAAAAACATGCGGGTGATGAAATGAGGGATATGAGTGAGTCGGGAAAGGTAGTGTTAGTAGTTAAGCGACGGAGCATAGAGCAATGAAAATAGGAAAAAGGAAGCTTTAGAAAGAATTGATGCGCCTGTTCCATCTGCCTAGAAAGGGAGCGTTTTGAAAAATGTTGAGAGAAATATTAATTTGATATCCATTTCGACCAGTCCAGGGAAGATGCTGTTTCGTACACGTTTCTTTCCCTCCAATGTTTCAGAGTAGTCTGCTTGAAATGCCGATTTGGCTCTTAACTAATTTCAAATCGAAAGAGAATAAATTGATAATCAAACGAATAGCTGTATTGTTTACTGTTTTAATCTATTTGTAATATACTGTTATAACAATCTCTGGAACGAATTGAATATCTGTTTTTGGGGTAACGTTATCTAAAAAAAACTTTGAACGTGAAAAATTCATTTCCAGTTCTGTAGTATTTTGAAACGGCAAGCTTTCGAGCAATAAATAACACTCAGGCTAACAAAAATTTATTCTATTAAAAAATTTTATTCAATTGATGCGCATGGATGGGATAATTGAATAGTATGGGATGAAATTTAGAAAATATAGAGCTAGAGAGACTGGTACTTTGGAACTTGAGAATTCAAATTTTGTTTACCTATAAATTGCTTTTTGTAGAAAAGCGGAGCTGGAGACATAGTATTTGTATCATCAGTGGTATCAATACTAATAACATACTCTTAACTATGATTTAAAACTTGAGGTATGAGGGTATAAAGGAAGGATAAGGTAGGATATAAGGAAACTGGATGGAACAGGTCCTGTGGAAAGATTGGCTTCTGAAAGGAATATTAGAAGGAAAGAGAGGAAGGCGAAAAAATAATATGTTGACAGATATAATGAATGGAAGGAATTACGAAGAGCTGAGGGAAGCAGCACAGGATAGAAGGGCATGGAGGGAGCAGTTCAATTGAAACCTGTCTGAGGACAGATTCATCTTAGAAGAAAGGGTATAAATATCTAAAAAAAATATGGTGCAATAAAGACTGGTATGTTAAAACTTAGAAATACATTGAGATTTTGAGTGGCCCGTTTGGAATCGGATCTATCTCCGGTTTACTTGATAGAACTAATACATGATATTTGCTGATGAGCTAAATTGACATTGAGCGCGTTTTTTCCTAAATGTTGCTATGTATTTTATAAGATTGCTTTTTTCAGTCCTTTCAGGACAAGCACTACTTCAATGTGGAGCAAAATATAGATTTTGATATAACCTATTCTAACCTTTTTTTATAAGAACTGGGTATCGGAATATTACGTAATCAAGATTAAGTCTGGTGTTTCTCTCGTCGTTTCTCTCTTGCTCGTCCTGTATATTTAGTGAATAAAGCAGAATAGGAAGGACAAGATTAAGTGAACCGCTCCCTCAGCCTTTTGTTTTGAAAATCTGAGGGCCTCAAAAGCGTATTCCATGGTGAATAACGGTCAAGGGTATTATTCCCCGGTCTTTCTGAAATGTTCAATGACGTGGAAAAAAGCTGGGCTGGAGATAAAATAAAAGGAAAATCTAAAGGAGCCGGATTTAAAAGAGCATAATACGACGTTTGAAGCCTCAGAACTTCATACTTCGTGCTGACAGAAAGAATATTGACTAAACCAGATATTCTTTTTTCACAAAGATTCATATTTTTTCAGTCAATTGGAATTTTTTTAACATACCGTGCCCTTGAATGATTTTAAGTGGCCCATTATGACTCGGACTTATGTTATATCAACTGAAGGTAAATTTTGTTTCAAGTAACTAATCATTTATTTCGAAACACTAATTTAAGAAGTAAATAAAACGAAGGCGAGCCTTTGACCTGGGAGGATACATTATGACCTCCTCTTTTTTAGGTAGGATGTTTCTATTTCCATTACTCTTAGGAGAAATTTATCAGGAATCAAGACTTATCCTTTTGAGGTCATTTACTGTAACCAGACACAAACATTGTGATACCAAACATAATTAGTACTCAAAATTATATCATACCATTCCCAGCCAGGGCATTAATGTAAACTCAACTGTCCACAAATGTAAATTTTGCTGCTGGGTCTCAAGTCATAAGGGAGCTTATTTTAATAGAAGAAATATGCAAAAAAAAGTGAGAATCGTAACATTAAATACCCAGTAAATATTTGTGCTGTTCTAAATGAACGAATATCGACAATTGAAGCTGATTTTTACGGAGACATTTTCTACTATGTACAGCTGATTTTATAAGGTTTTTATTTTATACTGGCATGAAGTGCGTCTCTTAATATTTTATTTTTTGTTGTCTTTATATCTATGCTCCCATTAATTATTTTATTCCATAGAAAATTTATTACCTCAATTCTTCTAGTAATGGTTTTGGAGCTCATACCTGAAATGGGAGAGCAATGAAAACCCGGCCTATTCGATACACTATAGATATGAACTTTGATACAGTGGCGTCTCCTTTTATTTTGGTATTTTTACGAAGCAAATTGCAGCGTTATACAGAATAGTTCTCTGTAAAATACTGCGTAAGTTGGGAATATCCGTAGATACAACCCAATGCATTTATCACATTGCAGAACATGACTTTTCATACCTATATTTTGAACTTTCTTAACCCCTTTTCCTTCAAAACATCAATATTTTTTGGCTCGGGAGATAAGTCTTCGAGACGTCATAGATTGTTAATACTTTATCGCAAAAATTTCTCAGTTACCTTTTTGTTTTTCCAGGGATTAAAATTTCGATCATATGGCATTATTAGAGAAACTTACAAAAATATAATCGCAATCACTATTGAACTAACAGAAATGATATGAGCCAAAAAGGTCAAATACAATCTTGTAAGTCGGCATTGAGGTATTAAGTATTTATTATGCATCTGGACTCGTATTCTTCACTTCTAAGCGTGATAAAACAGTGCCGCTGACTATTTAAAATTATTTTTAGTTCGCATTTACCTTTTAAAATGGATGTAATACATTGGTAGTGTTCATAGAGTAAATTATGTGTCAATAGCTGATAAAAGTAAGGCAAAACGATGAACCTTATACTTGAGAGAATAAATCTGGAAAAAAACACCAAAGAAAGCTATTGGAAGGGGATCAATTGGGCTAGAAATGAATCATACAGAAGTTCAAGAGGATATAACTAAGATTAACGGACGGATCGGAAAATAACATTAAAGCCGGGCAGTAATCTATGGAGAAAAGAAAATATAGAGTAATAAGATTTAATGAGAGAGAGTGGCTGAATGAGGTCTGATTTGATGAAAGGGGTTGCAGAAAATAAAACGTAAGGTATAAGATTCAATTTGTGGAAAGAACGAAGTCCAAGGCTACTTAATTTTTGTGGATATAAAAAGAGCCTTTTGGCCTTACTTCCATTTGATTTATCACAGGGTCTGCGATTTTGATTGTTTCCTGTGACCGAGAGAAAGTTATTTCAGATTACTTTGCATTCAAAGCGAAATTCTGACGTATTACGCAGAGCTTTCTTTGCTTTCAAATGTCTTTTATGCCCTCGGGAATCGGTCACTAGAGAAAACGTGTTTACTTGCATAAAAGCCATGAAAAAAGCCGTTTCCTACTTCTACAAGCAAACGTCATTTGCCACAATTGGTTCAATGAATGGGAACAAATTAAAATTAGTTTCTGAAAGAAATTTCTGTCAGTTTACAATCGAAGGTTTCAGGATGTATGTTGATAAAGTTAAGCTGTTCTTGCTGTATGACTTTTCACTTGATAAATGGACTCAGTTACATTGTATAACTAATCTTTTGATAGTTATTTAGATCGTTTCTTTGGTATAAATATTCACTATGAGAACATGAGTAAATTTTCTGGTGAATTCCAATGTTTCAATTCCTAATAAGTATTGTTTCTGCGTGTTAAGATAAAATTGTTCATCTGCGTAATTTTTTTCATTGGATTTTTTATGAGCAAATGTGAACTAAATTAAGATGGGTTCATATGCGTAGTGTCAAAATTAAATGTTAAGGAATACTTTTTTAATTGAAAGGCTCATATGCCCCTTGTTTATGTGTGAAACAATCGGCTTTTTCTATCATATAGTTTTTCTGAATTAATCCCAATGAGGTGAATTAAATTGTTAATATTTTTGTCCGTCAAAAATTGCATCTAAAATATAATCATTTGTATCAAAGATTATTAAAAGCTTATGGAGTGCTTCCATTATGAAATATAAACTCTCAACTTTATCGTAAGGTTCTGAATGATCGTTCAATCGGCGATTCTCCTAGTTTACGTATTTGGTCTCAGCCACTCCGACATTAAGCGGATTAGTTCCGTTGGAAGAGAAGTTGCTGCTGCTTGTATCGGATAAAATTTTACGCTAGTTACCCTTCACTCCGTTTAACGCATTTACCATTCAACGAAAAACTGACCGCCTTTCAATAAATGTTCTTGGGCCATCGAGTTCGAACTCACTCATAGAAACTCCTCTATAATAGCTAAGTTAACGGTCGTTGTAAATCCCTTCTTTGTCCAAAGGTTTATGATATAGTTCGAAAATAAAAAAACTTTAAAAATTGGAATTTCCTACAAGAAAATACATCGATTGTAAAAGTTATAACTCTTGCATCTATTAATTGAAAACTCATTAGTTTTATTTTAAGAATTAACAGTAGTTCGTTATAATAACTAATTTTACTCTGAATAGTTCCTCAATAACAAACGGCGAATTTAGCCTAGGTTATGGCAGAGCTCATAATCCTATATTACTGTCCACTGATCCGCAGTTTTTAGCACTAAAAACATCGACACAGGGGGTCGGTTATCTTCCCAATCGCATCTCACTTATCTTCTTAATTAATTTTTTGTTTTCGCAGTAAGGGGTCAATACATCTTTTACTACTGAATATTTCATGACATATTTACAATGGTTCGTTTATTACAGAGCATTGACGTTTGATATCTCATGACATTGCATTAAAATTCCTCCTAGAGAATTATGCACTTTTAATTCAGGTATTTTTATACCCTAATAAATAAATTATTTATTCATACCCTTATTTGAAGGCATGTTTCATAAAAACGTAAACTTATGCTCTTAAGCTCTATTTTATTGATTTTCTCAAGGCTATCTACGACCTTGTTCCTTAATAATGAACGTTTATTACTTTTATCACGGGCGCTTCTTAATGAATTAAAATATCTAGTTCCTGCATTTGTAATTTGTTTGTCGCTTATTATAACCATGAGTGATTATTCCATGCGTTTGTATGAGAGAATATTTTTAGTTACTTCAAGGTATTTTTTGACAGATTTTAGCAACTGTTCTTGATAACTCTCCTTGAACAGAGGAACGCATTGCAATTCGTGCTATATTTAAGGAAAAAGTAATTTAGGGGTTTTCGATGAATATTCCCTCGTTTTATGCTGTGGCCTTCATTCCAGGGGGTCTCACAAGGATTCTTCAGTGTGTCTGAAACAAATACGAATCCATTCTGGAGGCTCGGAAAGAGAGAACCGAGATTTCCTTCGAGAAAAGTTCTTGCCCCTCCACCGTATTCTTCTCGAACGAATAAGCAAATGTTCCCCGGGATCCCCGCTACACTTTCAAGGAATTCACTCCCCGCGAGCTATCCGGGGTTCGCAAGGTCGTAAAAGAGGACCGAATCGCGCCGAGTATGATTGAGACTGGGGGACTAGGGTGGAGGAAGCGTGGGGAGAAAATAGGGGAAGGGTTCGGAAAGAATAGGGAAACGGGACGCTGAGAGAGGGGGGCGTAAATGGGAGCACCGTGGGTGATCTCGCCTACGGAAAAGAGGGTGAGAATAGAATGTAACTGGGAGGCAAATAAGAGAGCACGCGAGTGAGTGGTGGGGATAGAGCCGAAATAATGGAAACGGAAATATGGTTGAGAATAAAATCATGCAGCGGTGAAGCGATAGGCAAGCGGCGTGGAGATCAAATGGGACCGAAAGTGTGGAGATAGTGAGAGGGCAGGATCAAATTGGAGGACTACTGCTTCTGAGGTATATAAGGAGGTTTAGGGGGGAAGAAGGGGCAAGGAATTCCTAGGAAGGGAGGAGGTGGGAGGGCGAAGAAAGTGGGTGGTTTGGACGGGCGACAGGAGGGGTGGATAGGACCTTTATGTGAAGCCAGGGTTTTGGGAAAGGGGTGTGGGTGCTTTTGGGGGCGATGTCGGAGAATCGCACGTGGTTGAGTTTCGTAGAGATTGGAGTGGGTGTAGAGACGAAGCGCGTCGACTGAATAGGCGCGAGGTTGAATTGGGTATGGGCGACGTCGCATGGAAAGGCCGTGGTTGAATGGGGTTGAGGCGACGCGTCTAAGGGATTTGAATGTCATGGGATAAAGATGTAAAATTGAAAGTATGAAGGAGGGCTCTGAGGAAGGGATCGGTTGGCGTAGCGAAAGTGAAGGGTTTCAGGATGGACTTGGAGATCTCTTGAAGGGGAGGCAAAAAATAAAGGGTTTTCTGTCTTCAAGTGGTGGCTCTCACGACGGATGTTGAAGTGCGTGGCAATCCTGTGGAGTGTGGGGGCAGGACGGAATCTATAGGCTTCGACTGAGGTTCCTTTCCATTTCCCTTTCTTTATATTCTGGAGGAAGACACACCGCCTATCCCCGGGCGCGTGTGGAAAAGACAGGAAAATGCTTCGCATTTCGCATTTTCGTCTCATACCATATGATTTGTTTTTGTTGTCTAGCGTTATAAAAGGGATATAAGAAGTTGAGCAAGTGATTTGCTATGTACTACATAACTTTTGGAACGGTATCCATAGAGATTTAAATAAATTAAGAGCCAAGAAAATTGAAAGTAGGTAGTTAGTAGAAGTGATATCATACTGAAACAATTTAATTTCTGCTCAGTCATATTACTGCTGCATAAATTTCCTACAATTTTCCAAAGCTAATGCAATGATAATTTCTTCCACTGTTTTTAGCATATCATATTTTGTGGAAAAATAATTTTAATAATTTTATTTGAGATAAATAGGAACTTTAATTAATTTTCAATCACATTTATGTTAAGTGACTTAATGCTGGAAAAAGTAGTATTTCTATAACTAAAGAAATTTTTCCTAGTTGGCAGTGAGCTCAAGCTGGATATAATGTTAGTGCATAGCAGGAAAATGATATGACGTAGGAATTGACCCGGTATTGTACCCTAGTAATCTGTATTTACCCATGTGGATGGTTACCTCCTGTGACATTTCTTATGAGTTAGTCCGGTGATATAACTCTAATATCCCTTATGACTGACGGGCGAACCCAAAACAAAATATTATAGTGCTAAAGTGGAAGAAAGCATACCCAGCACTTGTGAGAATCTTTTGGGGCGAAGCTTACGGTAGATCTACGAGCAATCTCGCCGGGATACGCCACAATCTGTTGCGTTAATTTGGCCTGCAGTCTGCATTTTAAACGCCTTAATTGAGGGGCTTGAGAATGTTTCCAGTTTGTTTGCAGTTTTACGCCATTAAATGCACCGAAATGGGAAAATTAAGCTAAAGCCACTTCTCTTAATCAGAAAACCTTCTCGTGGTGCATCTATAAAATTTTGTTGAATTTTTTGTATACTATAGGAAATATACCATTATTAAAATATTTTTGCTGATAAAAATGTGATGACAACACATTTCATTACCAGAACGTACATGATTTTATACTTGAGTAAAACATTCTTCGTTGACCAAAGGTTGCTGTGAATCATCTTAGGAATCCATTAGCAAAATAAGGAAACGAAAAAAATGACTTTATTTCCAGCTTGAACATAGAAATCATTGAATAAACCAGCATATAGTTTTTTCTGTATTAATATCTTACATTTTCTTCTCTGTTACATTTTTTCACAACTTTGGTAACAAAAGAATACTTTGACGATAGACTATCACTTTTTGTGGTTAAATGTTCTTAATCAACATCCATGATTAAAAATGATCCATACAAACTTGACGTAGATCTTACCGTAGGGAGTACCCCCATTCCGTAGTTAAATAACAATTCCTCTTTCTTGTCATTAATTCATCACATGCTTTGCATAGGGAAATGAATATTCGAAGTCAATAGTCATTTCTGGTTGAAACTTCATCTAATAGGCTGCCCTTGAGAGTGATGTGGTCTCCCATGGTTTTTGTGAAAATTGCAAATCAATAAAAACATATCGCATCGTAAGCATCCATCTTTTCATGTTAACATTTTGCTTTATATATAATAGTTTGGGAGCTCAGATTAGGCAGCGTAATTTCATGTGAATGTTCTCAAAGATAGGAAATGTAAAGTGAATTACGTAGATTTTTGACCTTAAAATGAATAAATGATGATTAAACGAAGCAGATAACTGAAAAACTTAATGTGTGGTGCAACATGAAACCCAATTTTTTAAATTGATGAATGCTAATGATGACGAAACTATTGCAATGGTGCGAAACGGGTGACTAACACGTACAATCTGCTTTTACTGCATAAATCGCCCAGATACCACCATATCTGCTGGTACATATGGTGTCTCTAATTTTCATTTTCGTTTTGAATGGTTAATACATTATATTTAACGAAGCAAAACACAATCATAAACTAGCAATGTGGAAGGTAATACTCTCATTCTTTAAGAAAACTCATTTGTACGTAATAGCTGAAACAAACGGCTAAATACAAAAATAGAAGGACTGGATGGATAGAAAATACATATGTAGATTTTTTCCATTTTTATGGTTAGCAGGATGTATTTGTATGAAGTTTTGAAGAAGAAAGATTTGAAAACAAATGGTTGAGTAAACTTTTTAATAAGGATGATAAAAGGAATAATTCATGGCAATAGAATCCTTGAAAAGCGGGGGAGAGGGAGAAATAATAACATTGGCATCTTAAATGGGCTTTCAAATTATGTTAAAGAGACGGCAACATTTGCAAAATCCACATTATATATGTTCTCCATGAAAAAGCAAATTGAAGCATGCTTACGCCATGCCTTCAAAATATAACCCGGTTTGATACAGCAGGGTGTTTATAAATATATGTAAAGCAGATTTTGCTGAATCCTTTTAAACTTTCAATCTACATTTCTTTTATATTCTAACTATTATTTACACTTAATGCAATTCAAATGTTTTGCAAGCTAACATGTAATCATTGAAGCTAGAATCTGCAGCGGAGTGCTGCGTTACCTTTCATTTATTTAGTGATTCTATGAGTCATTAAATCTCCTAATTGCCGAAATGAGTTCATTATGGTCAGACCTTTCTGCAACATTGGTATTTACAATTATGCGCAAACAATGTGCGATTTTGCATTTTTTTGCATCACCAGGTAAAGTGGTAGCAGCTAATTTGATTACACTTAGAGAATACACGGCTCGTGATTTACCCGCGAAGGGAATTATTTTTTCCGGCCACATCCGAGGTTGTACAGTTCTCAAGGTCAATCATATGAGTAACGAACAGAATGAAAATGCACAGTGATACTTCGCAAAAATGAGGGAATGAGAATAATTCGAAAGCGTCGTCAGTTAAGGAATTCATTAAATTGACATCATTTCAATCATATTATCTCCCAACATCAATGTTAAACAAACAAAATGAAATTTTTAAAGAAAAAAATTTTTTGCGCCCTTGTTTAAGCCATGGATCAGCGTGATGATGGTGCAAGATGCCGCCTGTTGAGTACTTTCACCCATTTAATACCACTGAGTACAAATCCACCTAAAGTTGTGATAAGCGATTTTTTTACCAGAATACTTTGAGAAGCAGGATAGCTATAAGAAAAATAATAGTCTCCTCATCAACCAGCAATATTAAATCTCTAACGATTTACTTCCAGACTAGTTCCACCTCCTTCATCAAAATCATCGAGTGGGATGCAGAGTAAGAGAAAAATTCTATCAATACGAACGTTTACGTTTTTGTCATTAAGTATTTATTTATAAAAAAGAAGCTCTTTATGCTTGTTGATATTGTTTTATTTTCGAAGTCATAACGAACACAGTATTAACTCCTGGAATAACTAATGGTTATTTAGAGTACTTAACAAAATTTATAACAGAGTGACATGTTAAACGATGGTTCATAAACATAATTGGTGGTAATATTTCCGGTCCCGCAACCATTCTCCAGTCAAAGAGAGGTATCGCAGTGGAAACCTGTGGATTAGGAAAACTGTCATTAGTACCCTTTTGAAAATGCCTTCTTTCATTCTTAATATGATTGAATGATAGAATAAGGAAGCTTAAAATACTGATTTTAAAGTTTCTTATTTAAGTCTACGTATATTAATTATGAGCAATGGCGGAGCATCAGCAAGTAAGTAAACCTTCCACTTCGAAATAATTGATGATAATTAAACTTAATTCCGATATTATAACAACCTTTCAAATCTATGGTGATAATATCTTCTTTTTTTCACCCAGGCAGGTGCTATTCCTCCACCCGTAGTTAAGTCATTTGACTTTTAACTCTAGCCCTCCCTTTGAGTTCACTGCGGCTATCCAGGTTTTACATGTAGGGTATTTTTTCCAGTCTACTTGTCGTTTCATGGCTTCCATTTACCATCACTGACTTTGACCTTCATCAAATACTATTTATTAAATTAAATTCACAATCATTCGTCATGTACATTTATTTCAACATTGTGTTCCAGCGACTGAATTGATGAAACTGTTTGTACCTATCTTTATTTTCAACATGTTTCGTTTCTAGGAAGCTGTTTCACCAGTCCATTTCTTCCTTTCTTTTTTTCATTTCACAAATATCATTGCCAGGATAATAGTTTGTCTTTCATGTAGTGGTCAAGTTACTCTCTACAAAATTTGCATTCCATGTAGCTTTGACCTATGATGAGTCACTAGCGCCTTGGAAGCCCTTCGTCTCATTCACCGTATCCATATTTTTAAATCAAAGACATAGTACTTTTATCGATGAACAGATAATTAATGATGTAGCCAGGAAATAACGAAAAATATGCCTTTTTATGGTGATTAAAGGGATTTTGGAGTTAATTACGCATCGAATGGTGAATAATGATATTTGCAGTGCATCATGACTTTGGTGATGATAACTGAAAAGTTAATTTGCGCCCTAATTGAATAAAAGTATCATTCCATTACATGGAAAATATGATGATTGTATGGAAGTTTATTTACACCTTCATTTCTTTTCCTTAAATCACCGATCCTCTGCGTGTCATTCCTGATTTCTGCGGATCTTCCCTTAGATACCGTAACGCACCTCTCAGTCTTGCGTTCCAATCAATTCTTTTTCCTTGCCCACCTTTCCATTTCTTCCTCTCTGTTCCTGAATGTCACCCGCTAGCCCTTAATACAGTCTTCACGCCAAATAAGGTTTGCAAGTTAGGAGGGAATTGATTTTTCACCAGTGTTATTTGTTCTTTGTTAAGCGAACCCATTGGTTACAAAATGAGAATTCTTCGGAAGGCCCTTAAAAAGAAGAATTCTTCTACTTATTCAGGGATTTCAGACTATTGAATTTTAATCTTCATGCATACTTTTAGCGTTTCATTGCGTTATAAATAGGTAGAACTTTGGGTTTTTGCATTCTTCCGAATAAAATTCAAGAACGTTAAAATTAATTCCAACGAGCGTTACTCAGAGTCATTATCTCCCAAGCGTTTAATAGAGTTATTATTTTGACGTATGTAGAGTGCAAAAATCATAATATCCATGATATTTTTCATACTTTTTTTCAGTGTTTGGCAAACCTAATGAACTCAATCGAGCGTGCATAATAGAAAGTTAATAGTTTATATTATCTTATCACTTGTTTTATTCATATATATTATTTCTCTTAAACTCGGTGGTTATTCTTAAAATAAATTTCTTGGCCGAGAAAAATTTAAAATAAAAAGTTGATCTCATTTTGAACATTATTAATCGTGAAAATGAGAGGATAGAATTTGATTTCTAAGATATCCATTGTTTTTGCTCATTTTAAGTTATAAAGCTACCATGTAATATCTTGAGCTTGGAACTGAGTCTTTTTTCGTTCTGATTTATGGTCATTGAGTATACGGATATGCGTCCCCATTTGAGTCAAAAACAATTAAAAATAGCTATCGACCCATGCCAATTAAAGTCAAATATTTTAAAGGTTCAGTGAGTCATATATTCTCTCGAATATCATACCTTTGGATCCTTTATTTGAATCGTGAAAACAAAGCATTCTTTGCATAAAATTTAAAATATTTTTCACATAAATATTAAGTAAGTGCCAAAGCACAATATTATAACTATAGATCTTTAAAATGCATGTATGTTTAATAAGTATAGATGAAGGTAATTAATTTTAAATGCACGGTTAAAGTAGTCCGAATTTTTAAATAATACATCTCTTGGACATCAATACAACTCAATGAATATGTTCATAGATTTAAGTAAACTCATTCAAATGGTTTGTAAGGCTAGGGTTCAACGGATTTGAGCGACGCAAGAGGTGCGCAGATTCGAGATTGTCAACCTTTAAACACTTCCAAAGATCGAAAAATTCGAAGAATTGAGGATACGGATGTCGCGACTGATACTAATTTTAGCCCAGGGTCCTGGAATTTTTTTATGTAAAAATGTTATGGAGAGACATTTATTGGTATCTATGAACATTTTGACCTACAAAACATGAATTTTATGTGTGTTAAATATTTAATGAAATTTGGCGTGAGGAGCCCTTTTTTGATGAAGTTTCGAATATTATCGACTTTTGCGCCTTTTTTCAACATAACTATTTAAAAGTGAAAATTTTTATTATTTATTGAGAAGGTTGGTGATCACTAACCCAAGGTTTAAGTGAGAAAAATATGCCGGATGCCAAACCAAGCACAAATTAGCATTAACATCAGTTGCTTTTTGTAAAAATTCGATTTAATTTATACTATTATAATCTATGAAAACATTTTGATCTTAAAACCACAAACAAAAGTCAAAATTACCAAGTAGAAAAGACAGAAAATGCAAATAAGACCACCAAACACAGGATCATTTTGTTTAGGAGGTTCCATAGTATGAGGCTCAACTATGTGAAAGTTGAATTTTAGAAACAAAAAAGTAACTTTCTTTTCTTCCACAGATTTATATTCCTGGTACAACATCTTTCGACACAGCGGTGTCATTATCAGGTACCTGATAGGAGAATTAATCTGTGGATGAAAACAAAGTTACTTTTTCATTTGTGAGGACATCACTTTTTAGACCCTGAATTATCACCTTAAACACCATGGTTGGCAAAGGATACCCACGGGCACAATTCTAAAAATCTGTTTTAATCGTGTTCAGTCATTCAATTTTACTGAGAAAAAGTAAGGTGATCCCAGGGGATGAATAGTGGCGGAAGCAAAACTCAATTAAGTGAAAAATATGACAATCAAGAAAGATTCCTTCGTTGAAATATTCCACAGTTGAGTTATACCAATTGTTCAAAGCACAGGATGTCATGCAATATAGGAACAATGATATATATCCTTTATAAACTCTTCTCGGGCTATGCACCAGTTGATTGGCTTCATGTTTGCCGACGTTTCGGAAAACGACTTGCTTTCCATCTTCAAGGCGTGTTACTCTGTCCGTGTCAGATTGTAAACAGAATGGAGTTGACCGTTGGTGGGGACCAACAATTGAGCTCAGGTTCCATCTGATTGGCTGAGAAAATAATTCAAGAGCAAAAGTCAAACCTCAGCCAATCAGATGGCACCTGAGCTCAATTGTTGGGCCCCACCAACGGTCAACTCCATTCTGTTTACAATCTGACACGGACAGAGTAACACGCCTTGAAGATGGAAAGCAAGTCGTGAAGCCAATCAACTGGTGCAGAGCCCGAGAAGAGTTTATAAATGTCATTCACCCGGAGAAATTTAAATCTTTTATATATATCCTTCGTTAGCGCTATACTTTATAAATATTCCAATTTTCAGTAAAATGCTGTTTTGTCACTAAAAGGAAAGAAAAGACAAAAATGTTACCATAAACAATATTAGAATTGCATTATTTTGCATGAATTTGTTTTTCAAATAACTAAATTTTTCACTTGTGCAGCGTTGAATAACATATATTTTATAAAGTTACCTTTCTCTAGCGTTGAATTAAATAACTTTTGCGCACTAAAAATACAAACTGGATTGGCTCCGTTTTAGCTTTATAAAATATAGCCTCGTATTAGCAAAATGTGAAGCTATCGGCAGTTAGTTTTTGCTAACTTTAAAATAAAAGCCTGATAGCTAACCAAGAAGTAATTGAATGGCGGTGCCTTGCGGCTGTATTTATGGATTTTAAAGTATGGACATTTAGAGCGCTTTCATAAAAAAAGACATTGGAATTCATGATGAGTTGATTTTTCCTAACTATATTTTACTGGTATTAAAAGTAATTTGTTTAAATCTACATACCTCTGGAAGAAGAATGTATGTTGCAAAATGGAAATCGGTCGGTTATTGAAAAAGCTATGTGCGTTTGAATTAAACTATTTTACCTGTGCGCTGAGTGTTATGAAAGACTCGCGCTCCATGCACAGTTTGAAAACAAATTTTTTTTATCGAGTTTGGAGATAGTACACTTAATTATGTTCATTTCATATGTTATAAATACTACTCCTATTTCAGTAGTTAAAATTCGATAAAGTGAAATTTGAATTTTATGGATTTTGACCAACTATTCGGGGCTTGGGACCATTTTGCGACGGTCGGCAGTGAACTAGCGAGGGGGGACAAGGCCTCTTCTTTCAGTGAATTAAAGAAGGGAGATTTTTGATTGATTTTTCAGCATAATTATGTTTGCCATTCGTTATCCTGCAAAAAATGATTGGATGGCTTTTGTGGAAAAGTTAATCTATTATTAAATTTTGTAATTGCTGTTTCCGCAGCATCTGCCAAAAATATGGTGCAAAAAAGACGTTTAAAAACTGCGTAAAAGTAAAACATTTTTGATATTTTCATCAAAATAGGGATTCCCTTGTAATAAGTTTTGTTTTCAAAAGTCGTGCATGTGTTAAGTAATCAAAAAACAAACTTACTAAAAATCATCTGTCTATCACATCTTCACGGCTAGGCCCTTATGTATAACCCAGGCTTCCAGGGCCATTTTGATTTCTTAGGTTAAAATGAAAGATAATCGTACATTTCATTGCGTTAAGACTCTTAAATGTGAGAGCAAAATAATGAAAGCCAAATGATAAAATATTACAGTGGATATTGTCTTAGAAAACCTCTCTACTTCAATGGAATATCTATGTTTACTGCAGAAATGCTATTATCTTGATTGCATGTTATTGTCATTGGCCGATATATTCAGTTCAGATGTTGAACCATTTATAAGAGAGTGTAGACCTTAAGCATAGATCATGTGATTGCATAATTCAATGACTGCATACGCCTGCAGTCCCTATGTTTGTAGCCCCTGTGAGACCTGATTTAGCACATTTTATCGAAGTCTACCGGATCATCTTTAATTGGTTCATACACCTCCATTTATCAGTCTCTCATGATACTCGTCACTCCATGGCTTTCTGACACGGAACCAAAGACACGCGGTCACAAAAAACCGCTTTGATTTTTGACAAGTCTCTTAGCCCACTTTGCTTGTTTTTCCTCTCTACCTTGCTTATTATTAAAAAAAATACCAACTTCAAATCAGATAGTACTTAAGGACGATGATTACCCCGGTTGATTTTGGAGTAAATTGGTATTAAAGTTTTTCCGCGGCCCATCAGACTAGTCTATGCTTCCGAAAATATTTTTGTTCCAATTCCATCGCATGTAAGAAATATTAATAAATACACTGCTTTTATCAAACAAATGGGATATGAAATTAATATTTTCTGTAATGATAACATTGCTGTTTAATTCATGTGCATGCAAGTCCAAGTTCAATAACCTGTACAGCACATTTTTAAAAACAATAACATCACTATTTCATATTATATTTAACACAAATTTAGCATGTTTACAAATGCTATCTTAATTAAAACAAATATATCTAATGAATCAAGAAAGTGTATTTATTAAACGTAAAATAAGGAAATGAAGACTAGCGGTCTGTAAGATCACAAGCTTGTGTTATAGATAGGATTAACGTTCTGGTAAGGGGTTAATACGGCAGTTCTACGGTAAGCTTTTGACTTCATTCAAACATTTTGTTCCCCATAATGGCTTGATGATTAAATAATCTATCATCTTCACCTAATCCACGCCCTTAACTAAATTTCCGTCCTGATTCTCTGATATCCCCTGGTTAATGATTTCATAACTACTGAGAATGAAATCTAATTATGGTCACTTATTCTATGGTGAAATATTTCACCCTTTGATTGTGCATTAAAATGGTCTATTTTTCATGACTGGTTAGATTTTAATTTGACCAGTATAGTTTGAAGCTATTTTATGAGAACATACTAATTCTTATTTCTTTCAGTTAAATGTTCTCTTTGTTCACCTTCATTAAGTGCTTTGTAGCCACAAAAGCTCGTCATCCAATGGATAGCCAAAAAGAAATGTCGCTGTTGAAACAAGGTCAGTTTCCATATCCTGTAAACTTATTTTTATTCTGGCAGATTTTAAGTGAAATAAGCGGAGCACTATGGGTTTATTCTAACCACAAAACTCCAAAAAATGACTTTTAAAAACGCCCGAGGGTCATACTAAACTCTAAGGAACATGAATGAGTTAGAGCTTCATGTGGTTTAAATAAACTGTGAATACCGGCGATGGCCTAGGAATTAAGCTATGAGCTCTTTATTCTTCTCGCATGAAGTTAGCCTAGCATTGGTAAAATTCCATCCGCATTCCATATTCATGAAAACTCCCTATCTCGTCCTCACTCATGAAAATTTTCCCAAAAATCGTACAGCCTGCCTTGGTGTTTAAATATCAACGTGCTCGGGTCAGTTTTTCACATTGTGGATAACGCCCTAATTATGACAAAGCTAACAGAGAATGTACAACAAGGTGCAAAATATTATTCCCGCTTTAACATGCCATACAGGAAGCCTACGATGGAAACTGTTATGTTAAACTAAAATTCTGTGCTGAATATTGACTGCTCATATCTCCTATAAAATAAAATAAACGTTCTCTTTTGAGCAACGTATTCATGTGTTTTTTTTACTATTGTTGTCACCTTTGTATGAAAAGAAATGTGAAACTTTTCCCGTGTTAATTTGTTTTATTTAATTTATTTTACCTTTGCGGGCGACCCTCTTCACCGGCGTGAACAATGTACGAAGTGAAGATGAGATTGCTTATGAGTTTTGCTGCGAGTAGGCGGATTTTCTTACTAAAAGATTCTCTTACATTTCCACGGGTGTCTTCAGGAACAAAGTACTTTTTCTGAATACAGTAACACTATTACTCTATGGGTTGTCTAACCAAAAAACCATCTCAGATGCATCACATTTGTGAGGGAGTTTTAATTAAGGGTGTAGATTATGAAAATCAGCATGAAATAATGTCATTTTCATTCTAAATTTCACAAAATCATTGATACTTCTCCACGATAATTGATGAGAAAAGGGTAATTTTGTCCACTTGATAAACATTAATTATTCTAGGTGATTACATATCTGCAAATGGGAAATAGATTTTCAGTTTTTTAAATATTCTTGCTAATATTTATCTGCGATGTAAAATCTGATATTGTTTCATGCCATTCAAAGTGTGGAGATGATGTCCATAAAAAATCAATTATGCTGAGAAAAAGAACTTTTTAACTCACACTAGTCGACTTAAAACCTTCATTCTTGGTACTCCTCCAGCGCTTTAGCAAGAGTCTGAGAGCTTTAAGAAAAATGAGTCAATATTTATCGCAATTTTCTCGAATTAAGTCATAGAGAATAGAATCAGAAATATATCTAAATCAACCTTTCTCATAAATTACTCACATCAACGATCATTAACAATGCAAGTAGGTTTTATTATGATTTCAACTTCCAAAAAAATCTTTGTATCAAAAAGATTAAGTATTTTTGAAATGAACAAAAATGCGAACCTAATCAGGCAATGTTTTGAAAATCGAATCTTTGCCTGGAATTTTCCTCTTGTACTTCTCCAGGAATCTAATTTTGCAAACTTTTTGAAATTAAAGATATTTGGAACGGAATTTTATCAGAAGCACAATTTAATGCTGATATTGAAGTTAAAAAGGAAAAGTGAAAATATAGTTATGTGAAACCTTTAACCTGCTCATGTTTTCATATATCCATAAAATTAGCTAATGAATTGTATTTATGCAGTTTTAAATGCAGCTTTGAAAACATAATTAACCGAGCAATTTCATTTGCAATCTATCATATCTTGCTGATAGAGCATTTTTCAAACATTTTCGTCATTAACATAGTATGATTAATAGCAAATACTTCGTGTTTTTGAAACCATTTGAATTATATTCGGAGATTTTTTACCTACAATAAAACTCACAGGATTAACATTGTCCGCTAACAATTATTAATAAGTGAGGATATTCATAAGGGAAAATTGAGGTGATATTCTTCTTGCTATGTTTACCTTTCAGTTTGTATTCTTACCCAGACGTTTTTCACTGCCATTCGCATAAAAATAAAAGTACTGCAAACGAATCCTCAATGGAAATCAAACACATATTTTGTTCTCCCCAAACACTCATCAGTCCGTCCCAGATGCCATAAATCAGAGCTCTATTGATGTTTCCGCCATGAAAATTTCGGAAAGAACCCTATATTTTTTTGTGTGGCAAGCCTCCCATTTTTATTAAAACTCGTGCTCATATGTCGTCCCGAAAAAACCGTCACTTCGAACGTGAAAATATTTCTATTCCATTATGCAAAATTTTATCTTTGCTTCCTGAAGTTTTTTACCGTGTCACCGCTCCTGATCTGTACGGCAAAGCAGATTTTTATCGCATTCATTTCCCCCCTTGTACACATTCTGACCCATAGTATTTTATAGGAATCTGCGAAAGAGTGGCATTTTTCAATTTTTACTGCCACCACCGGCATGTGTCGAAGGATTGAATAGTGCCATTTCTTCTTTTTTGCTGTTTCACTCGATGAATTTTTCCTCTACAAATGCGAGATTGTTTTCAGTCGAGTCCACTGGAGTGTTTCGTCACGCCCAGTGCACCAGAGTTCTCTGCGCGCACTTTGAAATTTTCTTTCTGGGATGCAATATTTAATAAAAAATAATACCACCTCTCTTTCCCTCCCACCACTTCAAATGAAACGTGCATCCGATACGTTGATAACACAGTATTCACAGTATCACATATGGATATGTATTTGACTTCCGTCGTTCGGTTCGTCATCGAAGGATCTATTTTATCATTTTTCCTATTGCGACGTAACTTATCATCGGAAACGCATTAATGACAGAAATTTTGGGATCACCAGCCTTCTGGTCATCTTGCATGAAAATTGTCATCCATAAATGGCTTTCAATTGCTACGAAGCTGGAAATTATTTTTCAAATACTTTATTTTTTAAATAGTTTACTTGAAGCCTCTATTTCAGTTCTTGCTTGAACTTTTTTATTGGTGTAACTGCTATTTTGAGAATATTTTCTTTATTTTGGTAGTGATGAATCCGCAAAATCAAATAATCATTTCTAATTACTTGTTTTTTTATTTTAAACTTTATAATCAAAGAATATTTTATTCGGGAATTAAGGTACATAAAAAGCATTCATCATAACCGTTTGCTAAAATGCGTTTGCATCAAAAAATTAGTCTGGAAAATTGAAGAGAAATTGGATTGGTATATCTAATATCATTGGGCTTTGAAATTACTTGAGATTATCATAGAAGTATTTTATTTTTCATTTCTCATTGACAAAAACTGGAAAGTTTGATGCGCAATTATAAATAATCTGACTTTAGAAGCGTACAATATTAAATTAGCGGTGAGGGTGTACTCATTAGGAGCTTTGCCCTCAGTCAGAAAAATGCGTCTTTAGGTGACACTGGATGTGAGTGCCTAGAGCTGCGTCTCCAATTGCTCAATTGGTGATTATATTTTGTATGGCATTAATGGCAGTACCTAAGTCCGGAATATATTTTTTGCCTACTCCTCGTGGGTTTGATTAATTTTGACAGTTCGAAGAAAAGAGATTGATCCATCAGAGATGATCCTGGGGTTGTTCTTTTCTCCGTTCCAGTACCACATCAACTGTTGGCATTCCTCGTCTTCCTTTTCATGGGTTTGATTCCCCGACATCTTTTCATCCGCGGAGAGCCATTAACCTGGAAAAGGTTCAATTATCCTGAAATCTTTACCTTCTTTTCATTACCTTTTTAGCCTCTCTCGTCAGTGTCACCACCTTTACTGAAGTGCTCTCTTTCTTCATTATCCTACCTTAATGGAGGGGATTTGCTGGATACGTCTCGCGGCTGCGCCCGGACACTGCGGGCAAGTCCTTTCGGTGGAACGTTCCGCCGATCGTAGGTATTCACTCATGCGTCCCACCGCACGGTTACCAAAAGCCCTCATTAACCTGTCTTTCGATCTTGTTGGTTTTTCACCTCGTCATATTATATATTATTTCAAAAGTGGTTGCGATCCGATATTGCTGAAAAATGAATTCGCTAAATATGAAGATATAATGGAAATCAGGCTTCACGAAGCCAAAAAAACAGGCACTCTATTGGGAACGCCGCGAAGATTTAATCAAATTTTTACAAAGGGGCACTTAAAGGCTACTGAAGAGAAATTTTTCCATTTCATTTGACTCCTACAAAATGAGCTTGAGTTTGTTTTGAGTCTTGTTTATGATATTATGAGGGAAAAAGGATCCAACTTTGTGAAACGACCAATCTCGCCAAATGAAAAGTTGGCTTTGAGGTAAGCTATATTTTCATCACTTCGTGTAACTAAAATTTCTGTCTTATAATGTGCATGCATTAATTTACTATTTAATTTAGGGAAAATAGATGGTAAATAATATTTGTTTTGTTTTTGCAATTTCCAATTAGGCTACTAATATTGTGTTGAATGGATAACTGATGGTGTAGGGAGTTTATCTAGTTGATAAATTATGGTTTGAGAATTGCAAATATCTTATGATAGAAATGAATAGTAAGAACTAGGAATACGGCTGCACTAGATTATTGGATGATTCTTTCTGCAGCAAAATTCGGTGGTGTGTGTAAAGCGTTTCATGTTGGTCGACGTTGACGTTCAGGAACCTTCCGTAAGGTGGGTGGAGCAATTTTCATCTCCGTACAGATATAAGTGAAACTTTTAATACGTGTACCTATTTGGGATATTTATTAATAAAAGCGAAAAATTTCATGTTACTGATATGGTTTCTTAGCAATTGAATGATATTTTAACACGTAGCCTGATGGCACTTGACGTATATGCATTCCGATATAATGCAATAACATATGAAGAGATTCTCTCCCAAGCATAACATAGGTTTGTGATTCAGGCTACCGCAGAGTTTGCATAGTATCGGTTTCATATGATTATAATGGTTCCTTATAACAATAAAGGTATTATTCCAAATAAATAAACGCTTCTACACATAACTTATGCTCAAATTTCACTTCCGCGTCGTAAACCCAAGTCAAATCAAGACTTAAATTGAGACTAGAATTTTAAAATATGATTCTTTCATGAATCAAATTATATGACAACATGTACGGTTATTTCCTACTTATAAATAAATTCACTTAAGTGAATTGCGGTCAAAGAATTATTTTTTAACTTGTTTGAAACGTGGATGAAATGTGATCTCAATGACTCATGATTCAAGCTGCAACCACCTTAAAACACGCATTTTCACTTCAATGATTGAAATTGGGAAGTAGTTTTTTCTCTGTAAAGGTTTCTAAAACAGCAGTTAACGTCGTCTCCCTCTCTTCTTTGAAGCCCATTGAATTCTTCCACTAATTTCATAGATTTTTCAGCTCTTTACTTTGTAGTCCTCGCCTGAGTATCTTTTTACTGCTCCTGACTTTGATGTTCGGGATGAAATCGGCAATTGGGACCGTGAAGTGGTTTCTTCGAGATATCGATGGTCTTCTATGTTATCGTATTTTTCCGTGTGTTCTAATTGAAGGGTGTTATTAGTTTTCTGTAGGGTCACATTCTACATCAGGAAAATTCTTTTGAGCTCTGCAAAAACGAATACGGAATGTACTGTACTAAAATCATCGCGTTGGACGTTCATGAAAAAATCGTTCAGTAGTGTAACAATACTAATTTTATTTTACTTTCATTTGAAAGAAAAATCCACATATAGGGGAGAGTATGTGTTCGAGAGATTCATCTTGGCCGGATACAGGTTGAAAATGTATTTACCTAATTTGCTGTTCCAATGATCCAAGGAAAGCAAGCTGTTCAAATAAAGTCCATTCCGGTGGTTGTCCCGCAGTGGAAGAACCTGTTTCCAGTTTTTGGCGTCTTTTATGTTTAAGGAAATTGTCCCAAATGGTTCGCCATCTCCTCTTGAATTCTTTCTCTATAAAGAAAAGACACTCATATCTACTTTTCCGTTGAAATTTTTAACGACTTTTCAAAGAGTGAACAGTAGAATATATTTTTTTTAAATAGGATATAGTTAAGGGCCCATATTTACAATAGACTGAAGTTCAATTGCATGAATTGTCATAAACTTCAATGTTTGCTTAGCTACAAGGAAGTACATATCGCGTCGTCATAGAGAAATATTCAAACGTCTTGGTCTCATTAAGTTTAATTCCTTGTAGGTTCCTTGCATCAGGGAAACATTTCGATCGCTTGCATTCGCCTTCCGTATTTCAAGCAACTACGTACATCAGTTCTCAGAGATGCAATGTTCGGTAAGAGCAGACATTGGGTGCCTTTATTTTTACCTTCCCCAACAAAACAGGATTTACAGAAGAAAGTGCGGGACTTTTGGGTGAAGTGAGACTTTCATAATTGCGTCAGTCCCATCGACGGAAAACATGCCCGAATATCCTGTCCTAATTGAAGTGGTTCTTTATATTTTTACTATGATGGACATTTCTCCATTTTGCTCTGTGAGATAGTTGTTCCGGATTGTAAGTTTCTCGTAATATATGTTGGGTCGTACGGGCAAGAGGACGATAGCGGAATGTTTTCCAAAAGCCTAGTCGGTGAATTAAATTATTCTAAAAATTTTTCCACCCAGTGAATATCTTCCAGGTTCGAGCATACATTTTCCACACATCATCGTGGGAGATGAAGCATTTAGACTAGAGCATCATTTTATAAAGCATTTCATGAAAATAGCAGCTAGGTTAAGCAAAGAAACGGCAGTGTTTAACTTTATATTGACTCGTGCCGAATGGTGAGCGAAAATTTATTTGAATCACTCTATCAAGTTTTTAGAGTATTTGGCACATCAGTAAGATTAAAATCGGAAACATTTGACAAACTTATAATAGCTATTGTAGGTTCCTTGGTATTTCCTACGACTAGGATGATAAGTTCCTAGGACTTATAACTTACTTAGAGAATTGTATTAAGAAAACTATAATCCTCATTTGAAGTGCATGATAGTAATTTGAATCCTCTAATTATTATTTTTTCGCTAACATGAGCTGTTGGTTACGCTAGAGGTGATGGTTTTGGACTTGAATTTTTATGATATCTTCACCTTAAAGTGGTGTTGGAATGGTAAGACAAGTCTATCATCAAAGAAGGGCTGAAAAGACTGTTATTTGTTATAAAATTCTAAGTTGTGAGCCATTTCATAACTACAAATATTGAATTTTCTCTAAATTCACCTGTAATTACACCTTTTGCTCAACAAAAACAATGGTTTCTACTATGAAATTGATTATAATTACCTCCTTATTTTTCCATTGCATCTATGAAATACCACATATTCTCTTTAATAATCATTGCGTCATAATACCTTTATGGTTCATGTCCTCATGCTTCCTCACTTCTTTATCAAAACATCGTTCTCTACTACGAATGACATGGGTGAATCTCTACGGGCTTAGTATATCAATAGCTAGAGGAAACTCAAAATAGCCGTAATGTCGTACGTAATGTATCAAACTTGGGGAGATATTAGCTCCCACGGGGATCCACGTCAGGGTCACCTGCAGACCGCAGGCACACATACCAGTGGTTCTTTGCAGGAGGTGTTGAAGATCCGGAAGAGATGCATTGTCAGAAACACCAAGTTACACTAGAGTTATACAAGGGTGGCGAACCTTATGGCGATTGAGTGCCAAAGTTTATGAAATAAGAGTTTACTCGCGCGACTTGTGTGTCAACTCATCGAGTGAGATGGAGGTATCCCTTAGCGTGCTCCGCGTACCACTTTGGGCATGCGTGCCATAGGTTTGCCACCCCCGCACTAGGCACTCACTCACTATTCACCAAAAACTTTCATTCCGAAAACTCGGACGAATCCATTTTTCAGGTGTCACTCACTACTATTAGTAGTAAGAGCGGAGTCACAAAATTGCTGGCAATGGCCGAAGTTAAGGAAAGGGAAGGAAGGAAACGTAGGGTGCAAAGCGAATGCGCATATTTCGGCCACGAGGTGGCCCTCTTCAGCTCACTCAAGCAAGTGTCACTCACAATACTTATCGTTGGAGTAAAGGAAAGGAACAATCCGTCTGTAGATATAGGTATTTGTAAACATGTAGTTAAAATCATATGGAGTACCACATTTTTACGTATAGTACGATTCACGATTAGTACGCTTTTTGACCGTTCAGGGATGGTTGACGGTGAGTTATTCATTTACCGTCATCCTTCCATGTTCCGCCGACGGATGTTCACCTCCCCACTGGTTGACAGTCCTAAATAACGTTTAGTCCTTGAAGGAGAGAGGCTAATTGAGAAGGGGAAGGGGAGGAGGACCGATTTACCTAAATAAATTAAACATTCAATTTCTTAGACAAATACTATGCCGTGATGCGTGTAGATGCCATCATAGGTGCTGAAGGGTGCGCCCGGTAACTTGGTTTTATGAGCTCAAACTCGGAGCTTGGAAACTACTGGGTAGAAATAGGAAATATTCGAGTTGAAAAATGTCAAATGTGTGATGAGCCGTTGATTACTGCAGAAAAACAATTGAAAATGCCTATCACTCTGAAATCGTCAAGAATGGCCTTGAAATAGGAACAAATTGCAACATTTTCAAACTGTAGATGTATTGTGGCACAGTCCCTTCTCCAGTTGCATTAATATAGTACATACTTCAATTTTAACCCAGTGGCACAAATTTAGGAGCATCTCAAAAGAAATTCGAATTTTAAAAAATGAAGGACACCCCTACATCACAGCGCGATCAAATTTCTGTGAACCTTTTTAAAGAAGTCAATCGATATATAGTGACGCAAAATTGCGATATTATTTCATTCAATCCAAATATTTTATTTCTGTTTTTACATTGCCTAAGTGGTTGTAGTCTGACGATATTTTGTCCACATGAAATAGTGCGTAGGTGTGGGTCCAGAAAATGGCTATCTGGCAGTCTTAATAGCATAAATGTTGTAAAAACTTAAACCATTCATTGATAATTACTATATTTTATTTTGTAATAAAGCTTACTACCTTATTTAAAATAAAATTATCTTAGATTGATAATGCTACTAAAGTTTTTTCCTCCTAAATAAAGGCGCATTGAAAGATATGACATTAATCAAATATGCTTTATTTATCCTCTTGTTTTACAACGCACATAGTTATTTTTGCGTAATTTGTGTACTTAAGGGCCGTAATACCCTAGGCATTGTATTTTATTCCGCTTCTTATGTGTGTTTTTCTTTGTATAAGTCTTACTCGTGTATTAGTCTTTTTAATATACGGACCCTTAAATATCAAAAACTGATTTATATTGCCGGGCGTGTGAAACAAATAATAGGATTCAATCGTTCGTGGTATTCTCATGTGGGACATTAGTTGTGCCTGTTGAAGATGGCATGCTGTTAATTTTGTAATTGTTATATATGAGTCAGAAAGATTGAGTAAGCGACTAAAAGTCAAGGATATGGCTCCTCATGGCTAGTTGACCCATAGAAATTGAGCAAAGTTAGAGCATTCTCCCATTTTTGAGCCCATGCGGTCGGAATAGCGTTTCTTGTTGTTTTAAAACCCCATTAAAATCTTACTCTAAGTGTAGAAAAGAATGGAATGGAAATTTGGTCAAACGCCAATGACATTAAGTGAAGTATAATGAGGCTAGAGTCATATGCAGTCGAATTGAATGTGTAACAAAATGTTCGGCCAAGGTACATTGGTAAAAGGACAGTGGAATTTAACGTAAAATTGAAATTTGGGCGAACAGTGCGAGATTTTGACAATCCTCTAACCATGGTATGACTAGATTTTTTTCTCAATAGGAGTCTGAAGGCATGAACAATGATTCGATGGCCGTATAAAACAAGTAGGCGTATTGGGACAACTATAAAGAAATTGAGAGCCTTTTAGTCGCGACAAATGGAGCATGTAAATTTCAGCATCAAGAATTTACTTATTCATTTCAGATAAATAATCTCATATTGGTTGAAAAATGAAATCTAATTAATAAAAACTTGCAACTTGTAGGATTGGTTTATGTTTTTAGTAAACAATGCGGCTCTGGTGATTAGTCAGTTTACACTAGAACGCCCGCAGGTGTCATTTTTAATCCTCGACCCGGAAATATTGCTGTTATTTTTTAAAGCATTTTGTCTAAGCTGCTTTCTCTCGTGACTATTCTTAAATTTTGCTATTATAGACTCTGTACACAATTGATACCACTAAGTTTCAAAATTTTCAAGGTAACTACAGATTTGTCTAGAACACCCAAGAGGCGTCAATCTGATTCCTTCGTACACAGGTTGAATGTAGGCGATTAACACTTCTGATTGGTATTGTGGTATACATATTGTCGTGGAGGAGTATTTTCAATGTATTTATTCTTAGGTCACCGCACTGACTTATTCTCAACCCTTCTCCCCCTTCCTCCTCTTCCTCCGTCCGCCTAATTCCATCGCATCTCTCTGTCGTTTGATGAAAGACTGTATGGGGGGCTAAAATTGCGGAAGGGGTGGAACCCAGTTTGTGAAAAGGTGGACAGTCAGTTTGCCAAGAACATACTTGTGCTCCTCTTATTCTTCTACTCTTTAAAGCGCTCAAAATGATGACTGCCTACTATTGGAGGCAATCGCTTTTATATTCTGACGAAGAAAACGGCTGGCAATAATGAAAAAAGTCGATTTAGCATGCTCTAGAGATTTAATTGATACTTATGGACTCAAATGGCTTGAAAAGTGAGCGATATCATAGGAAATGTATACAGATGTGCATAATATGCTCCAAGCCAGATCAGATTGCTTGTTCATAGGGAAAAATTTCTTTATGGTGGAGTCGAAATGCCGCCTTGCGGGCGTTATTTTTTTACGCCTCGTCAAAAGTGCCTTCTTCTTGGGATCCATTTATTTAAAAAATCACTGAGGAAGAAATGAAACAAATGTGAACTCTCCGGCTGATTTCGATGATTCGTTGGAAATTCTCCTACCCCTCAGGCTATCATATTATTTTAGACGCGCAAAAAATTGAAAAATAATATCTGGCACACTAGGAAGATGCTCGAAAACAATCAGAGCTGCTTAATCTTGAAAAGTATTACGTTCCTCCTAAATATTATGTCAAAGTTACACAGACTATTGATTTATCTACGTTTATTAATTGACAGTTGCTGGTTAGGTTGAATTTCGATTTTCTCATACATATGATATTTTTTCATTACATTACTTTAAAATTTACGTTACTTTTAGCTTAGAATAATGAGTTGTTTGCATAGCTCTTTGTAATTGCATGCTCGAACATCTGAGCGAATCCTATTGCCGGCCATCGTATTTGTGGTTTTCTTAATTTGCGTTTTATCCTTGAAATGGGGAGTCCCCTTTTAATGGTGACTCTCCATATGGGACTTAATGGAAATAGGGAATACCCTTTACTCCATTTCAGTAAGAACAATTATGAGGTAATAGCTCTTGTGCGTAGAAAAAGGAAGTATCTCGTGAGACATATCGGTGCAAGTACAATTGATCCTTAGTAGAATTGGGTTGTGTGCCTGTGTTAACCCAGGTGGCTGGTCTCGAACAATTAAATAGCAGACGGCCAATATAGGCCATCATAGATCCAGCTTCGTATGCGGATAGAAGTGCAGGGTTCGGCAGTATAATTTGTTGATTTGAATTTGACACCAGGAAGCGAGGTTTGTATGGTAATCTTATTTCTGCTCATCGACACTCCGGAACTTAATTTCTTTCGTGAGAGGGTTTAAAAAATATTGCTGAGGGAAGACTTAGGTGATGGGGAAAGATCGAGGGCATCTATCTAGCAAAATTTGCTGTGATGATAGTGTTTTTATGTCATCAACGTGGTGACTGCACTCATCACCATTACCGTTTACTAACATGGCTTATGGTCATATGGAAATGTAAGTAGCAACAAGGAAAAGTGCTCACGGGCGAGAGGTTAGCGAGGACTGGGACGCTAAAGGAAACTTTTGTAGCGAATAGGTAGGCCTTTTCAGGAACAAATAATTGACTAGCCTGTGTGTTTTGACATAAATTTGACCAAAATGAAACGCGAATACCGGAAAATCATGCCAGTGTTAGTCATGATATTATTGCCGGATGGTGGAATTGACTTCAAGAATCGAGTGGAATGTTATCTCTGCTCAAAATTAGATCTCCTTGGTTGCTAAGATACGGCACTATGCTATGCTCAATGTCGCTCACAACTCGCCAGACGAAGTTAATCATAAACAAAGGCTTCATCACGACTGATGCCCTCTGTTGAGACTCGCTCGGTGTATGTGGAATGTACTTAGGCTCCCGGTTTTCGGTTGACTCCTATATATGAATCAAGTGCACTGGCGTGTGGAAACCTTTTACCCCCAAATTTTATGACATTTCCACTACTTCAATGGCTTCAGATTTCATCCAGAACTGTACATAGGAATGGTCAAGCGCTCCTTATCTCGGTAACTCATATTTACTATAATTTTTACTCACATGGAGCTATATTCTATCATGAATCACATAACCAATGTTGGGTTCATCGTACGCTTTTTGGACGCCAAAGGCGGTAAAGTAAGTCTAAAATAACCGCAGAGAAATCAATGAGAGAAAGTTTTAATATATAATTAGAAGTGTGGAATATTAGAAACCAGAAATGATGCAGTGTACAGAAGATTAGAAGATGAAAAACCATATGAAACACCATAGATAAAAAAAGCTATTGGACTCAACCTGATACAGAATAGATTTGTGAAGAACATAATTAAAGGCAAAGAAGGGAATTAGAAGGAAACGTCCCCAGAGGAAGACCCTAGAATAACTTCATGGACCAAATAAAAATGAGAAAGCATAGGAAGAGATCCCAGGAGGTAAGAGAACTAGCATCTGATGGGTAGGGTGGAGGTCAGAAGTCAACCAATCTTAGAATTGAAAAACCAATGATGATGGATAAAATTTATTCATATGCATGATAGAAAAAGAGCGTTATTCTATTTTAAAAGACACACATTGATAAAAATACATTATCATATACGACATTATGATCTCTCTAATGGATATACTACAGTTGAAGTGCCGAAAAGTATCTCTTTTATGAGATGAATAACAATTTTTCAGTGCAAAATAGCTATTGAAATATTGGAGACAAAGAATGAAGCTGTTATTTCTTAACTTCTTCATTTAGAATAGAGAGTACACCGAGGTCACGATAACTGATTACACGAGTGCTGGCGGTATCGATAGTTTTCAATTGTTTTCATAAGAGCAAAAATAAATCGTCTTTCTTCAACATAGGTGCTATGATTCACCAGTTTAATTGATAAAGCGCATTCCTAAAACAGCAAGTATGAGCATTTTTTTCTATAAAGGTAGGTGATATGTAAAGCGATAGTTGTCTCGCGAAAAAAGACTCTCGATTCCAACTCTGAATTCTATACAATTATGGCGCCCAGACCACGCTTATGCTAGAAATTTTTTCCTGGTGGTTCACTTTTATCGTAAATAATAGTTCTGATCATGAATATATATTATGGCTTTAAATGTTTGGAATTGTTGCCTAGGCTACGTGTTGTCTAAATTTCCACTTTTAGTTAACCCACTTCTTGGCGCCACTTCAAAAAAAGTCTTTTCAGTTGAATCGTAAATAGACGTAGTTAATTGTAGTTAACGTGAGACTGTGGTGAATATTCAATTACGATCGAGGAAATATGAATTACTTGATGCTTTCAATAATATTTTGATATTTTTGTGACCTAAAAGTTAATTTGTAAATGCTAGAGAGGAAACATCTATTACAGGAGATATGTAAGAGGTTTATGAAACTTCCATCGTGTGCCGACGACGATGTTTGCCAGACTCTGATTCTAATTTGAATGCATTAAGCCCATTCGGAATGAAGAATTTAGAATGCCTTGTTTGAACAGAACTTGCTTGTACCAGGTTGTAAAAAGGGTATGCGTCTACGAGGACCCAAATTAGGAGACTTGGATTGAATAATGAGTATCTGTGCAAGACGGCGGTAAGTGCTTTTTACCTCCAATGATGGCCTTTGGGTATACTCATGAAGATACCACATGTCCCTGGATCATATTACTCGTTTCAATGTATCAATGCTGAGAGCTTATAGAATTATGATAATATTTCATAGCGTGATAAAATTTCACCCTCAGAAGCACGCATGTTACACATGTTTCTATACATTTGAAGACAAATTGCGGCCTTGCTCGGATAGCTAAGAAAAAAAAGTGATGGTGAGCACTTTATTAACGCTCAAAGTCACGGAAACCACCGCTAACACTTTCACATTAGGCGAAATAAATTCTCCTAAAGGACCACTATGTTCAAAAACACGGCGTAGGAGATCAATTGCAATGATTAACAGCAGCAGTGTAATGCATAAGTAGCACTTCATACCGCATCTGCCAAACGTGAAGAATACACATCGACCAGTATTTTTGTCAAAAAATTCCATTATTGCTATATTTTTTCACTTAAGGTGGACCGCTTGTGATGGGTAACCACATTTTGTAACCTGTCATTTAGGTGATATCCAACCTTCCTTAACAAACATCAGCAGATATTTTTAATTTTTTCCCACCAACGTATCATTTTAAGGCCTCAATCGATAATCAGGATTTTGCTTGATCACCTCGGTGAAGTGCCATTCGCCTTGCCCTGAATTGGGATGAGCTAATCTTCCTTCTCTGTGTTTTCCTTTTTCGCATCCAAGTTTCGTTGCCCCTTTCTACAAGTGGAAGACAGTTGGTGCAAAATGACCTTTGCCATTAAATCTAGTTTCACTTAAGTAAGTCACGTTCATTCGTGGTGCCAGAAGTGGGGGTTAGAATTAAATCTTACCAAATGCACCACACACTTATAGCGAAAGTCGTCACACAAATACCTTACTTTCACTGTGGGTTGAGTAGACATATAATCTTCACATGCAGTAAAATATTTTGGAATTACCTTACATTCCGACCTATCGTAGGGAACACACAAAACATATGCGGTACAGTATTAAAGAAACTTGGTATTTTAAGCGTTTAATAGGAAGGTCCTCGGATGAAAAAGTCAGAGAGATGTTGCTTCATTCTCGTTAGGCCACACACAAAATAATCCGCCAGCATTTGGGACCCTAGTCATAAAGATTTAACCAAAAAAATTAATAAAATTCAATAGAAAAGTAGCACGCTTTATTAATAACTGCTCCGAGCGAACATGTAGTGTCTCACGACTTTTAGAGGGATTAGGATGGGAGCCCCTAGAGACTCGGGGGCTATACGCTACGCTTAGCTTGCTTGAATAAGCAAAAATAAGCGACCAAAATAAAAAATGAGATCCACTAAATACACTCCCATAATACAAGTCACCATTTCACCTCCAAAAACATTACATCTTTACACGGCTGGTGACCTAACTCCCCCGCCACACGCCCATGCGACCGCTCGGAGGGTGATATGTAGATAAAGAAGTACTTTCACTACTAAACTTAAAGTGAAGTGACTTGGGTACTACTTCTATTGCTATTTTTTCCCTGAGAAATTATGGCTACGGATCAGACGGGGGAAGAAAAAAATGAAAATGCATAAATCTCTTACAGATCAGCTTTTCTTCTGGATGGAGTCAATGGAGGAGAATTATTGTTCATGGGGCGATCTTTATCTTGCGTCACGCCAGAAATCGTCCCAGCCATTCATCTTCGGGTCATTGAAGTTCCTTTCAGTGGAGAATCCACTCTGTGCCATATACCTTCGTGCCAATGGTTGGCATTCCAAAGTTTTATCTGAATGATTCCCTAGCATCAAATACATTGCAAAACTACGGGTATTTCATAATTTTTAGTTTTATAGAGATATTGAAGAATGCCAATGTTTTATGTACATTTTTTGTTAAATATTTGTTTAAATTAGATTTTTTTCGTGGTTATCGTAGATTTGGCTCTATGAGCCAATGATAGTCATTTTCTGTAGAAAGCTGCGGTTCGTCTCATATCTAAATATATGTTATTATTGCTTAGACTGTTGGTGTTCATTAACCATGATCTAGGGGAACTTTACCTAGATAATGCAAATCACCCAAAGTCATGACCTCATTTCTGTGAAAAAAGAAATAAATATTAAGGTTTTCTTTCAATTAAATATAAACGGCGCCGTATATACCATCTGTTAAGCCGTAGAAAATTTTCCAGACCATGAAATGCGGCAACAATCTTGGCTAGCCAGTGGAATGAGACTTATATTTACATCAAGTTTTCAAGGCCAGAAAGTGAATCGTTAAGAATTTACAGCCTTGATACGTTATAATTTTTCAAAGGATGTCAACTTCTTGGGCTTTTTAACGACGGTGTATGGTCGTTTTCAAGCTCTTAGCTGGTAACCAGTCAAAAGTCTCCGTAAACGTTTCAACGTTGGGGTGAGAAGCGCTTCCTTTGAGGTCGAAAGATATCGATCGTTAAGCGGCGAGGCACAACAGGGTTATTTTGAGGACTGACTCTTTTGGAAAAGGTAAAAAAAAGCTCTTACTTTTTACGCCGCCGTGAGGGGGTAGTTTGAAACAACCTAGCGTTGTAAGGGTCGTCCATCAAAGACGAAAAAATTGCGAGTGGGTATTTTCTTTTGAGCTTTTTTATGGGCTCACCTCCTTTAACGCCTGAAGATGCATCCATCAATGCTCCGAGGACCCTTTTATATCGTTTACCACCGAGAATCTTGCTTTGGGTGAGGTTTTCTCATTTTTTTCGTCGCGCCAGCGGCCACTTCACTTTCACCGCTCCGGAATCCCTGGGAAAACATTGGCTTTTATTTTTCTTCCGGCTCTCATCGTCTCCGCTACATGCATCATTCCGCTACTTCCAATTAGATTACGTCTTAATCTCACGGCCCTCTCCACGAGCATATATCCAACCTTTACTTAGACGTCATTGCTCGCTGATATCTCTATGCGATTGATGGGATGCGGCTGGCTTTTTCCTCTTTCTTTAATATTTTCGGGCCTCAAATAAATTTCTTTATTTGAGGCCTATTCCAATGACTTCTTACCTGCACAGGAATTCTTTACGCACAAATAATGGCATGAGTTCCCATTCCATACCTATGCTGCGGTTTTAAAGTTAATAAAATATTCTATTTTTGAAGTAGTGAAAATTTTAAGATTTTTGAGCCTATAAATCCAATTTTAGGAAAAATCGAAGAGTATAGAAAAATTGAATATAAGACTTATAAAAGGAGTGGAACCACCGCAATGCACTGCAAAAACAAATATACCACTGCGCTAAACCGTATTACGTACCTTTTAACACAAGTTTGACACAAACAAAAAAAAGCAGAGCGCACAGTACACTGAACCACAAATAAAAAGAGATCACTGCACTAAATCTTATAATATACCTTTTAACCCAAATTATGTATCACTGATAATTCTAATGCATACGATATTATGTCTCACTGATACGATTCTGATGCACGTGATTGAGCTACCCGTAAATGATCTGCTTCGTGGCTAGCTTCTCGTTTCTGGCTTGTTTGAGAAGCTCACGTGCCATCACTCATTTGCTGAAACGACTCGCGCTCCACCATTTAATAAATCAGAAACCTTGTGGGCGCGCGCATAACTCACCAAAATTTCAACGTAATCTGATGAATGGTATTGGAATGCATAGAAGACGAACAAACGAACATTCATTCTTCTGTATTAGATTACGTGTTTTTTCAAACTGCTATTCTTAAATCGTAAGTAATGGAATAATTTTGAAATAATTATGACCAGAATAAACAGTACCACTGTATGTCTGCTTGTTGATAGTTATTTTACATTACCCGAACATTATGCTTTAGAAGTCCTTGAAAATACGATGTTCGCTATTTTCATACTGCAAATGTATATTTATCACTCGGGTAGAAATATGAGAGCTCTTTGCTTACCGTAGGTATATAGGAAAATATAAGAGGTGATCAAATATTCCATTTCCATGAAAATATGGGATAAATGTATTTTCCTTAAAACGTTTTCGTAATGGCTCCGCCATGAAATTTTAAGTCCGAATGAATTGTTGGAGATGCAGAACGAGTTGAACGTAGTTTTTAAGATATGCTCTTTCTGTTTCCATATAAAGATAAATTATTTCATTTAATTTTTTTGAGTTTTAAATTCGGGTGTACATTTATTCTCGCTAAGTATTTTTCGGAAATTCGCAGCTTGTTTCGACATCACCGAAAACGATTGCGTTCATAAAGGAAGTACCGTGCGAGCCATCACTAAGGTGAGTGGCACGGAGTTATTCCACACCAGGCATACAGCACTTGTCTCAGTTCAAATCAGAGCCTCGCTCGTTCCCCAAACCGCAAGGCGTAAACCAAATAGCAATCAGGAGAGCATTTGTGGTCAAACAAGAAACTAGGAAAGTGTTATGTATGCAAAATCACTATCTTGCATTGTGTATTTTAAGATACATCAACTGGTTAGTATATTCAATAGAGTAAATTCATAAATTCCACATGATACGAATCATGCCGTACATTTCAAGCGGAATGCGTTGTTAGTAATTATGATACGTAATGGAACACAAATAGAGTCTGCTACACCTAAAGAATGTGGGGATTATATAGAATTGATTCATCGTAATTATTATGGTCCCTTGGTGCGCGGAAAAATGACATTATATATCTATCGGTTCTGCAGACTATTACATTTATCTTATGCCTATGATTTTTTCTACTGTAATAGAAAATCTCTAGTAAAATATGTTGAACATAAGATAAATTATCTTCTGCTTTGATCGTACGTAATAAATTTAGCCTCTTTTTTCCCTTCGATTTCCTTTACCATTCATATTAAACATATAAGTTATTTAAGTGGTTTTATATTATGAGATTAATGTTAGCCAAAGAATGATGGCTTGTTGGCATTATAGAGTATTAGTTTTTCTATTACGTTAGAGAGTTGTTTAAGTGACGCTAGCGTTAGTGGTAGATGGCATCGACTTCGGTATACACAAGCGTAAAATACTTAATTAAAAATTATATAACCTGGCTTCAAGAAATATTTTTAAATAAATATATGAACTCATGGTAATGCACAGCAATTTCATCTTGCATTATTCCAGGGTGACACATTATATTCCAAAATAATGTTTTTTGTTCATAAAAATGATGGAAGAGGAACGAATATTAAAGCAATAAATCCTGTTAGCTAATAATTGAGAACTCGTTCCTCAGAGGCCCTTCGTACTTTGAAAGTTATGTTATTTTTGGGCGGAACAAATGCACTGCCTATGGCAAGAGCTACAATAAAGTCCTTTGCCACCGTAATTTCATTGTTTTCTATGTACCTATCTCGCTTTTGCGTTTCTTAGATATGATTTCGCGAGGATTTATTTACCCTCAACAAGGTGACACTCAGAATTGAAGCATCACAGAGGCCAATGCGAAAGCATTTGCGAAGAACATTTTCATTGATCCAGAATAAAAGTAAGATACTCGAAGGCGCTCAGAAACCTCCCTAGCTCTTAACCAAAAATGATTCCAGCTAGACATTCGCTGAATTTCCTTCAATAACTCGGCGGGCAGCCTCCGGGAAACCTAACCTCTTGGTTTCGGGAGAAGAATGGTTGCAAACCTCGAACTTTTAGGAATTATTTTGGAGGGCACCGCCAGGAAAGGAACCTGCTGCTCACTTTGACTCAACTCGGGAAACCTCATCAGGCCTCAACGCTGGTGAGATTTACAGAATAAGAGCTCTTTCTTGATGCGGTAAGTGGTGTTGCATGGCCGTTCTTAATTGGTAGAGCGATTTATTTTCCGGTAAATTCCAAAAAAAAACGAGACTCTAGGCTTCAGAATCTATCATGCATCCGACTTTGCAATCTTCTTAGAGGGACAGATGGTCCCTTCCACTCGCCTATTAGGCGGCTCGGAGGGTAATACGTAGAAAAGGTAAGGCCTATGTCAATCATTTCGCCTTCGATACACTCCCTTTCTATCTCCTACCCCTACCGGCACAGCGCTTGGTGCGACAGTGTTACAATGTGGCAATAGTTTGCTCTGCGGCCTGAGGTATGATTGCCTATGTAATATCTTCTCGGACTGTCAAGCCATCTTAAAGACGGATTTTAAATCTTCGATTGGATTTAATAAAGTTTTGAATTAATTGGTCGTTAAAATAAGTGTGACTTTTTTCTTGGTTTCTCCTATATTTTTATTGAAGCTATAATCAATCTATGTCCGGAATTTTAGACTACCATATCAAAGACGAGCGGCTTGAGGTGTTCGGAATCATATCTCAGAAACGAAAACAAATACGTATAAACCGACTAAATTTTGTATCAATAAGAGTCAACTATTGTTTTTTACACATTTCGAACACTTTTACCACCCAATAACTCGCGGGTATACTTTTGAAGTGTTTGGGACACGGATTCTCAATAATTAATTGAGATTGAATTTATACTTGTGAATTTGTATTCCACACCAGTCATTTAAGGAGAGGAAAACAGTGTTTTCCTTAATTTAGAAAAATAATTACTACTCTAATGTACTTTTTATGCGCAGTTTGAGCATTAGAAATTGCTTAACGCTCCCTCTTGTAGTAAAAAATGTTACCATGATTTATTTGACAGCAATTGCCACAGAATTATTACTTTGACGAGGTCGAATAGGTTGAGAGTTTTTACTTTTTTCTTGTCATGCATTGGCGGCGATTTCTATTTCTCTTGTAGGGTTACCCGAGCAAGACCGATCAAAGGGTAGGTACCAGATGAGCCCTGATAAAATTTAGCTGTGGTCTAACCAAAATTTTGGAGCATTTATCGTAGTACGCTACTTGCAAAATACCTGCCAATGCGGAAGTAGCATTGAGTAAGAATATTGTAATCCCTATGGATGTTGATTAAAGCTTATTTTTGGAAAAGAAATCCCACGCATAAGATGGAATCAATATGAAACCCCTAATCCCAAAGTGAAATTGAAACCTGTGGTCTTTCCTTTGGTATTTCGGGAGATTTTCCGACTCAAAGTCTAAATCACTACGTTTTATCCCGTCTTATT
Source organism: Ceriagrion tenellum (assembly GCA_963169105.1). NCBI lineage: Eukaryota > Metazoa > Arthropoda > Insecta > Odonata > Coenagrionidae > Ceriagrion > Ceriagrion tenellum. Next base: position 34,694,055 of record OY720636.1, on the reverse strand, counting down.
CCACCCACAATATCTCCAAAGCCGATTTTTTCGAAAGTTCTCTATTTCATCAAAAGGTTATCACTCCCTTAAAATAAAATGTTCGTCTAGCCTTTGTTGTATTTTTTCATTCTCAGTTCGGCCATAAATCCTTTGCAATTTCATTCTGTGTTAAGGGAGGAGCTTTCTGATACCGATAGAAATGGAACAATTATTCCCTTTTGGAATGGAAAAAAAACTTGAATCATAATCGAAAGTGGTTTCAAGTAAAATCAGAAATTTTTATATTTTTTTGTGAATTGATTGATTAAAACCAAATTTCGTCACTTTGAATTTTAAACCAATATTTCATCAATTTGTGAGATTTTAACATTGTTTTCTCAGTATGTTACCAAATAGACTCAAAAATCCGAGTTAAATGCTTATGCTGTTTCTTAAACCAATTATAATATTAATTCATGTACCTGATCATACGTCTGGAGTAAATGACGTTACCTTAGTCTTATGCGTTTAGGGTTTATTTTGTTCCATCTAATTATAATCACGTCATATGCCTTATTGTCTTTCATTTGGACCAATCGATCTCTACGTTCACTAACTGCAAATTTTCATTACCGAAAACCCGTAAACTTAGTCATTCGTATCATTTTTCTCCGGTTTTATGACTGATTTTGGTTCGCCCGGTGGGAACAGCTCTTGCGTTTATTTACCGTCAGGGTGTAACTGTAGTTTGTAAATTTCCTAAGGTAGATCATCCTAAATTGGTAGAGCTTACAGACATTTTCCTACGTGGATAACGGGAAGAGGAAACAGTCTTTCTGCCAAAATTGTTAAATTATAGCATATTGTTTGTTTGTTATAACAATTTCAAGAGTCAATGCTTGTGGTTTTGCTACCTCTCTAATAGCGGACATTTCACAGCTTCTGATCTATTTGCGAATTTATCTTATCCTTACTCTCAAGCTGTTTGTGGCAGTATCTTCTCAAGATATTTGTTAGCAACAGGTTTAATGGTGATATTATTAATGTGGTCAGTCTACTCACTGCTTTTAGGGAGGCATAATTTTGATCATTTTTTCCATACTTAAATTGAATCAAGGTGTCTAATGTGTACAAAAAGATTTGAATCAAATTAAGATTCTCGAGAAGTTATCATTGTATTAATGGTTTCTGTTTGTCTTCTGTTAATCATTTAATTAAATTTTTACTAAAAAAAGCCTAATCTATCAATTAATTGTCCCATGTTTGAATTATAGAAGTCCAACCTCTCCCTACAAGCTCTAAGAGAATAGTTCAGTCTACTCACTGCTTTTAGGGAGGCATAATTTTGATCATTTTTTCCATACTTAAATTGAATCAAGGTGTCTAATGTGTACAAAAAGATTTGAATCAAATTAAGATTCTCGAGAAGTTATCATTGTATTAATGGTTTCTGTTTGTCTTCTGTTAATCATTTAATTAAATTTTTACTAAAAAAAGCCTAATCTATCAATTAATTGTCCCATGTTTGAATTATAGAAGTCCAACCTCTCCCTACAAGCTCTAAGAGAATAGTAGACTTCATACAACCTTCACCCCGCGAAATGGGGTGAAGCTGATACACCGTTTTACGCTGAAAACTCGTAAATATTGGCTACTACGATATTTCAACGTCTTTTCATTAGTTTTATGCTCACAGACTCTGTGCACTTGGAAAGCGCCTTACCAACCCTTTATTCTCATAGATTTTGCATAGATAGGTGTTAACCACTTCTCGAAATCATTGCAATTTTCATTACATATTTTGAGGCAATCGCCGTGATCGCCATCTCAAGGTTTTTTGTTTTAAAATATTTTCGGCAATTACATTATAAAAAATGAAAGATAAACATTAAATTTTTACTCAATTTTACACCAACCAAGGATGTGAAAAACTTATGCCATAAACGAGGTATTTATGTTTATCATGTCGAGGTTATATATACTTATATATATATTTAGCGAAACGTTTTCGTCGTTTAAAAAAACGTCTTCGTTTAAAAATAAGTAAGCTCGCAAAAATAAGTCTATGCACCTTGATATTGGCAAAGATAGGCGAAATTTACGTCGTTCTGGTAAAACTGTGTGGAAATTTACGAATTATCTGTCATTTTGTGATAATATATCAATACTTCATATCCATAAATTATCGTCATATGTGTAACTATGTATTTTTATGGAATACTCGGGATAGTAGCTCTAGTACTCTCCAATAATGACAACGAGTGTCCAATGCATGGACTAACCACCGTCGTCTACCACTATCTTCTGATAGTCCTTCAATTCCTTCCAGAATCTATATTTTCGTGTTTGTACCAGCGTCAACCCCCTACCAACTTCACCTTGGTATACAAAATGCTTTTTTACTAATTTTATATATTTATTTTATATATTTATATATATTTTTTAAATGTTTTACTTATAAATAAATTTAATATATTATCTGTTTATACATAATGTGCGTACTGAATTTAGTAACAAGATAGTGGATATACCTCTATCAAAATCTTCATATGGTCGCTCAATGCATGAGGAAGTGAATTGTAAGTTACATAACATTATAATTATATCATTCGTGATTACACGTATTAATGATAAAATGCCTGGAATATCCCATAACTTCCGGCAGATATTAGTAAAAATATTATCCAATTATGCTAACTTTATTAGTCCATAAATTTAGTTCTTTGGGAATGTCCCGTTGACTGATCTTTTCATCTCAAATCTCTTGGAAATCCTCCGATTACTCTATTAAACAAACCCCTCGCTATTTATGAAAAAATAAGCACCTATATCTATGCTCAAGTAATAATAGAAGACAAATTAAAACTTCGAATAAAAATAATTATATCAACAATGATTCAAAAGTACAATAATAGAATTTTAGCTTCGAGCATGCGTCATAATCCAACCTTTAATCAAAGACGCATTTAAATGTTGCATCAAAGAGAAATATACAACGCGCCAACAATTAGATAGCTTCTAAAAGGGAAACATGACGGCGTGATTATTATCCTTTTTTTGGCTTTTCTATGTAAAAAAATTGCATGCTCAAAATTGCTAACCTCGAGAAAGTCCTTATATTGTAGAGGAGATAAAACCAGCAGAACTTCTATTACAAAGTGTATCCGTTAAGCAAGGTCACATCAGGGACAGGAACCCAAGATTAAAACGCTCGATCCATAGGAGAGTATGTTATTTGGAGTTCGTGTTCCCTCCCAGTCGTAGCAATTTTTCCGGAAAACTTCACATTATTAATTTTCGTATCGTATTTATGTTATACGTAGCCACCTACGGCAGCGCAAGAGCAAGGTTTCTATTCTGTTGCAGGCACATTTTTAATCAGCGGATTCTTTTGAGCTTGCATTGCAATCTGTCGAGAATGTAGAGTAAGTAAGGGTCTATTTGCCTTCAAAATAAACCCGTTAGAGGTGCTACTTCTATGCCATGAACAGTGGGCTACTCCTTCTTATCATAGTATTGCACAAGAATGAAGTAGCTCCGGAAATTACCCAGCGGGGAAACTTGGGGCTCATGACATATCCACAATATTATAAGAATCCTCCGATTCTGCCTTTCCCGATATCGTAAAAAAAATTAGTTTCTCCTTTTCCACGAAATGCCGTTGCAGTATTTCCATTACTCATCGGTCTTTTTAAAAAAGGTGCCAATTTATCACTTTCTATGACAGGCTAACCTACCGTCCCATATTATAAAAATATCAACATTCTTTTAGCTTTAGCTTGCACAATTTTAAGAGATGTGCGTGTGTAATTACTTCCAATACTGTCACTGGTCCTACTCATTTTAATCTTTTGGAGTAGAGTTGAAAAATATGAACAAAACCCACTATGTTATCATCGTTTGAATCCAAATTCAATTATCAACGGTATATATTAATAAAATTTTACGAACCCGATGCTTAAACAAAATCCCACTTAAATTTACACTATAAGGCTCACTCTGGTTTTCCTATAATGTATTATACTATTTTACATTAATTACAGTATGCAATACATAAAATGTATTTATTCAAGAAGCAGTTATTCCTGTAGTGATAAATTCTCTTCAGGGTTGCAGTTGCTGCAAACGATTCGTCCCAAGTTAGCTTTAAAGTTAGTCGCTGATAGCTGATCCAACAATGGTATAATCTGACTAGGCCATTGACTGCATTGAAAAGCTGGTAGGTTTTTTTACCCACAAGTCTCCTTACTAGTTGGCTGAGTAATTGTTAATGTAAAAAGAAATACATATTTATTCATTGGATTTGTGAAATTTTTTTAATAAGTGTTTTTATAACTTACTTCGATACATATCTTTTTTGTCAATATTCTACTGGAATATTAAATCAACTCGTTGTAAAGAAAGCATTGGCGGGATTTTTTCGCATGCGAGTATGTTTTAAGGTTACATTCCTGTTATTATAAATAAAGAAGCATGACGTAATTCATCGAAATATCCGCAAAAATTAATTTGACTAAGTGGGTAACGGTAACGATTTATTATTTTCTGTCAACGTTTAGACCCTAAAAATTTGCCGCATCCTTGATTTTTTGGGCCAGATCTAGAAAAGAGATAGACCGCAGGTTTTGTCTAACACGAGAAAGAGAAAGTGTGACTAAACTATTATAATAACTTGTTTTGGAGCCGCGTGTGTAAGACATTGAAATATATAAATATGTACCATTGACTTGCGCGGAAGTGTACTGCTGTAATTGACATGCATTGTTTACGATTAATAATTTATCTTCATGGTCTGAAAATATTATGAATAATTTATCTATTTAAAATAACGCAATTTATAATCCTTTTAATCTCCAAGTAGTTTTATGCATATATTTTCCGTGATTTCATTAATTCTAATAATTATGTAGCACATTTGCTATTGCCGAGTGCAGGTTCTGTGCATTGAAAAGAAAGTCCTATTATTTATATTCATCGCAATTAGTAGGCAAACAAACTCTCATGAGCAATTAGTACGATGCATCTTAATGGTGTTAAATTTATTAATTCAGTACTTAATAATATTTATTTTATGACTTTTTATGATTTATAGTTTTTTGATGTTTCATTTGTGATGTTTCATTTGTGATGTTTCATTTTTGATTCCGATTGTTATCGTTCTGATTATCACAGATGAATATCTAGTCTCTGTTAAATTATTTTTTGCATTGAGCAATTTTATCTGTTTTTTATTAAGTTTTAAAAAATCATATGCTAATACAACAAGTAGGACTTTAAAAAAGTAAAGGTCAGTGGATGTCGTTTATTTGGCCTCTCAGCATTGATTATTTACTTACAAAATACTTTGTCAATCATCGCATAGCTTCAGAATTCGTCTATGCGAATTGCTTTGAACTCCTGCGGTATATGACCAGCTATGAACAGTCACGGAATCAGAGAGGCGCATAAATATATTTTTGAAAGAGTTTAGAGGAGAAGGTGAGGACTGGAATCAGCTTTCCGTGGACTAAAGGCACGAAAATTTCACGGCCAAAGTATGGAGCGTTCCCGCGGCTTATGACGAATGAGAGATTTTCTGTGTACGTCAGTCACGGACATGCACAGCGGATGCCTATTGAAAGTAGGACGGCCTTAAAACTTCCACTCTAACTGAACGCTCCCTGAAAGGTCCTCCCTCCGCTCTTGCCCGCGAGTAGCCCCATTGGCATTTGACCCCGGTGTGCTTTCTCTCCCTCTCTTGATAGTCAATAGTACGAAACTTTCGAGGCCAGCCCCTTTGACCCAAAACTAAATCGTATTTGCTAGTTCCCCAATGCTCGTGCATGATGAAATATGAAAGCATTTACGGAAACTCAATGTCTGTACTCCCGCCACTTGCATTCAATCCTTGACGGAGCCTTTCCAGCATTTAACATCTAATTCCCTTCCACCAAAGGTCGCATTGGAATTTGGAGTCCTTTGTAACGCGGAGGTCAGACAATATACTCCATTGGTAAAACGTCTATGGCGTACATTTCGATGGTCCAATGATGCATTTTCGCGGAAAATCAAATTTCGGTCGTTAAAATTCTAGACGGTTACGCGCTGCACTACTACGCTTTCAAGCTTCTAGGCGCTATGTGGCAGATTACACCTCCTCTGGGAGAAGCAGACACGGGGATTCGAGTTCCCAAGGGTTGATCCGATCACAGGGTCCACCGCAAGAGACCTTTGTTTGATCTAAACCGGGATGCTCGTGCAAATGCGTTCAATTGGTGTTGTACATCGGCTTGTAGCAATATGCGTCAATCGTGTCGAATACCCCGGCATTCTTAGTTCTGTACTGAGTGCGAAACACTCCTGTAACTCAGTGAGCTTAAATTTTTAGGGCGAAGCTCCGAGGGTCCAGTATAAATTTTTTCCCTCTCTCACACTATCATTAAACCAGCAGGCTAGTACACGAATCCCGAATAGGAAACGTATTTTTTTATTATCTTTGGGTGGACTTGGCGATAGAGCCTCAGCTGTTGGAGCAAATAAAACGCTTGTATACTGCACTGCCTCACTCATGAATCACGCATTGGTAAACCTGTTAGTTGGCATGATAGATCTAGCTTATATTGTTTTTAGATTCATAGTTGAGTGAAACACGCCATTCCATAATAAATCCCACGCCATAACAGTCCTTTACCCATCTATACTGTGCCATAGACTTCAAAAACACGATAAATTAAACCACTTGGATATTATCCCATTGTGTCCGAAGAAACTTGACTGAATTCCATGCGAGGACTCAACGATGCGAGATATTCGCTCTACTCACATCGAGTTTCATAAGCTTAATGCATGCCATTCTCATTCTCATATGGATTTTATGCATATAATAAAAATGTTAGCCTGCAGAGTTAGTGCACTCAAATTGCTTTGAAAGTATCGTAAACTTTGTACAGGTTAAACCCAATGAACTCCGTCCAAGCATTTGCACGAGATAACTGTCATAATGTAAGTTTAAGAATTTTTTCATCATGAATGCACGTGTGTCCAGTCTAAATTTTTGGTGTGCTGAGATATGGTACAATTCTGATTAAAACTGTTTAGGTAAACTTGAGAAAGAAATCGGTCAGTTGCAATGTCAATATTCTTTGATTTTTAACAAATTGAGGAATTGACATTTTCGTAAGTATTAAACCACTTTCTCTCTGTAAGGCCTTAAAGATATCAAAATGTACCCATAACGCGCAAAAACGTATTAATAACTCTTCAAATTGATGACCAAGCATTCCAAAATCATATCAAAAGTGCCAAATATGATATGGTAGGGGTTAAATACATTTTTAGCGACACTAATTTCGTGATGAAGCTGTTGCGGTGGAAGTCCTTACCAGGTGTGCTAGTTACTGGGCGATGCTTCAGTGCCTAACGCCCACACCTTCCCCCTCGCATTGACTTTGATCAATCTGAATTCCATTCACTTTAACCGATTTGGTGGAGATTCTGCGAGGACTTCATCCCACATAAGCTCAATTCCGGTGGCAAACACATAGCACCATCTGTTTTCCCCTGAACACACACGTTGCCCTGAGCCTTTCTAATCTCCTTGTCGGCATGAATTAACCCTCGGAAAACCTTAGGACACCTATTCTCCCACCCTCTTACACGTGGATCTGCTGCCATGTACCTCTCCCCTCCATAAAAACTCCTTATCGAAAATTCCTCCTTCACTCTCTCTTTCTCTCTATATATTTTTCCAGCCGTTCCTCTCTCGCACGCAAACCCCTTTCCCTTTGAAAGCCTGTTACCTTTTTCTCCCCGCACCAAAACCCCTAAAACTCTGTTCAACTCAACCCAGTACTACGCCCCGCGACCGCGGTGACGGGGAGAACCGCAGAAGGTGTCTGTCTACTTCTGTCCGTGCGTCCTTTTTCGGAGAAGATTGATAGCAGCGCGGAGGCCGGAGGACCCACGGAGGAGGGAGATGCGAGAGAGGGAGATTTTTAGTCATTTGTTTGGGAATCTCTTATACAAGCACCCGCGGCGTCACCACCCCCTGGCCGCGCCTTTTTCCAACTATAAAAAAAGGATAAAAGCAAGAGGTTGGCTGTACACATTTCTACCTTTTTCATCGCCTCTCTCTAGCTATTCGTTGGAAAAAAAATTCTTGGAGTATCCCTGATTTATTTACTAATTTTTTCACATATATATTTTTTAAATAGGATTTTTCACGCCCCGGTAGTTTTGAAGGATGACATTATTTGCTTGGATCTCATTTTCTGTAGCACGCAATCGATCATATTTTAATGCCATCCGGGAGTGACGTAGGTCTTAAGGGGGAAGCGGGAACGGCACAGTGAGTGAAAGCTTTGCGAGAAGTCCGTATACCTGTGACAGACACTTGGAAGGTCATACAATTAGTAATGTGTAAATGAATACCTTCCGTAATCCACCCATCCTTCCAAGGTCTAATTCAGGCCGAATTTTTCTGATTGATACTTTACGAATCAATTTATGGCGAGGCGACTCTCGGATATGACCTCATTCACCAACGCAGCATGTAAATCTAATTAAGCTCTTATCAATTTCCACTGACTCTGACGTAACTTGATATGATACATCAATGTGTATAGAGAGTATGAAAACACTTAAACCTCGACGTGTTTGTACTCACTGAGAAACCTTCTAGATGAATTTAAGTCGCAAAACTTCCCATCGTTATTTAGGTGTCTCTGCCATTCCTATTTGGCCTTAGATTGGTGTGAAACCGTAGGAGGCAGATATCAATATAGTGATAAATGATGAGGGAGGACATAATACCCCATACGGTTTCTAAAACGTGAATGTGGCGATATAATTTTCACAGGAATGCCTTGCTTATATGTAGCTACAGAAAGCCAAACATTTATCGTTATTCGCCTCATTTTGAGTACATTTATAGCAGCGAATTTCCTTAAGCAAAAGTGCATGTGATTGAATAGAGATGAAATTTCATCGTGCAGAAAAGACATTTTGTGAGAACTCACTTATATCTTATTATGATGCGAGTGCAGCTCTGCTATTTTGCGATGCAGGTAGTATTCCGTTCACGTCTTATAGTATTCGTGCTGCTGCTCGTTCTAGAAAAAGTTTCTGACGTCGTTTCTAGCGCATTGTCATTGAGATGCCTGGAATGGACAAATGAATTTGACGTCTTTAGAATTGCATTGACTTTCCCGTGGAAGCAAACCAACTGAATTAGAAGACCTTCACGTGCCTTATACGATCAATATGCTGAGTAGCTTCACTTCTTAAAACTGCTTGTTTTATCACGCATCAATGTTATTGCTAAGGCAGAAAAAACGTGACAAAACTCATCATAAATCGGATGGTGGGCTGTAAAAATATGGTTAGTGAGTCAGACTGTTGAATGTGCATTTCTAGAAGTTCTCTATCTCCGCCAGCAAAAATAACTGCATAGTAACTCAGAGGTGATTCAAAATTTAATTTCTTGGAATGGCTAACTTAGCTGTTGCAATTATTATAAGAAATAGTATAAAATATTAATATTTATATCAATTTAATTTCTTGGAATGGCTAACTTAGCTATTGCAATTATTATAAGAAATAGTATAAAATATTTATATTTATATCAATCATGTTTGATAACCATCCAAGTTACATATTTCTCTCTGTTGAATCTTTTTCACATCTTTATATTAACAGCTACTTGACTTTTTGTTTTTTCTCTTTGTGATCGGCTTTAATAAATGTATTTATAACTGTTAAATTACATACTAAAATCACTTGGAGCATACATATTATTTGAACACTGCTAATCTCGAATTTTTTCGGTAGTTATTTGAGTGAACTTTAGGTAGCATAAGCGACGTTAAGTAGGTTAGACGCCTCGTGGTTATTGAAACTGCTAAAATGTTTCTAGCGAATTCCTTAAGCCCCAATATTTACTTTAACAATCGCCATATTATTTAAACCGTAGATTTTCTTCTGATACTATTTTCTACTTCATATTTGTTGAGTTATACACAGTGGACATCTTGTACTATCGCGCGCACAACATTACCTTTTTTAATTGTAAAATGCCAAGAGAAAAAATTGGCGCAGAAAGGGAAGTGACCCACGAACCATTGGTTTGTCGAGCCAATGTACAGACCACTACTCTCCCCTGCCTTCCTAATAACTGCTTCAATTTTGGAGGATAAAACGGAACTAGATAATTTTTTTCCTTAGAGCTATTTTAATGCATTTCATTGCAGTATTCGCGGTAGGCTTAACACCTTCTTTGTAACACAGTCGACTTGAGTCGTGAATGCACAGTTCCCATTTAGTCCCTCTTCTCATGAAATTCTCCTTTGCCTTAAGAGGGCTTGGCCGAGTAACTGGACAACATACCTGGCAATTGTGTGACCCAGTTCCAAACCTCTGTTTTGTAAAAACAAAATACTTTCGTGCCCTGAAATAGATACCTGTAAACTTGTTTGATCATTACTGTATAATGTCATGCCGAGTACCACTTGGTGATATTTGAACAATGTTGATACATTTTGTGCTTGAAAATAGACAGAGGTAAAAAACCATATTGAATGATGAGGGGTAAATCTTGCGATAGGGACAATAAAGTACGTGATATGTTTGAACTGCGTTCATTCTCAAGTACAATCGCGGTAATTAGTCACAGTAGCAAACTGCAGAGTATCACGCTGTGTTTCAATGTTCATTTGCAGTCACCCTTGAAAGGTTCTTTAGACCTTCACCGCCTTAGCATTTGACTTTCCAGATAAAAATTTAGTTCATTATTTGCATAATTTAATCAGGAATCCTATTCGTCCTCCGTTTCCTATCGAGTTTTTTATTTCATGAAAAATGCCGGTTAAATCTATGAGCGGCAAAAAATATAAAAATCGAGGTGTTTTTCAGCCTTGTGATAGTCGAGAGATTCGGAATTGGCCTCGCAGGCTTACGGTAAGAACGTAGGCGATGGGAGGGAAAGTGGGTGGGATGGATATCCTTTCTGCTCGACTCCTCCTTAAGCACGAAGGCCTTGCAAATCCCGAAGGTGTTTACTTAGGACACCAAACTCACTCTCTAGTTCGCCTTCCTTCCTGGAGATTGCTAAAAAAAGCACATCCCAATATACCTAGTCTTCCATATTCACACTCTGATTTTTGCATGAATTTACCAGTATACATACTTGTTTTTTTCCAACACTTTTTTTTGGCGCAAGCGGTATTTTACTCAAGCCATAATGGATAATATATTCTTATTTCATTTTTAATTTAAAGCTGATGTAAGAATCAACATTTTGAGTAAAGTTTCCAACCGGTTCTTAATCTATCGCCTCCCAAAAGAATTCATTATGTTGGTGCTACCACTCTTCTGTGCGAAAGAACCCCATTACCTTGACTGATGTGTCATGCACTATCTGTTTGGAACGATCTGGGATATATAGGGCTGAAGCTAGACGACTTCGATTGTTTTTTTCATTAAAAGAAGGATATATCATCGGATATTTGTTCATAACTCAATGTACAGTAGTTTTTTTATTGTATAAGCGTGTATAAAACTTATTGTAATAGAATCCTTGAGTGAGATCATCTTACCTTGAAGCGTTATCTTGTGGTGAAAAATTCCGTCTTTGACATCTATTATTTAGTTACAATATTTTGTAACGTCGCTCAAGCTATTGCTGAGGATTGTCATTTCCCTGCATATTGTTATGTTATTGGAGCACAAACGCTGCTTCATAGGACTGTAATTGCTGAATTAACCTACCTGAAGCTTTAAATTAACTCAATTTTTTCTCGTATAACTTTGTAATTGCCTCCCATTTTTTTTACTCACAATCAAAGCTTTTCTACCTCGCAACCTCGGAAAAGCATAACCGTGAGTAATTAATATAATTTAAAAAACTTTTGAGAAATCCTACAAGCAAAACAAACTTGAATTTATGGCGCAATCAACTTGTCGGAACTCTATTACTTTTTATTTTATGACATCATCCAAAAGCTGTAACAGTGCTATTACTATGGGTTTTAATGGGTCGGCTAGAATTTTTTGGAAAACATTTGGAAACATTATAAATACGATAAGCGGCTTATATGTTAGTTTGAAAATATGAGATTTTTTCATAATGAGGCCACATTCGTTGATTTAAGCTCGAAGATACCTTGCTCATAATAACTTAAATAACATTGTACGCTTATTTTCTCGCCAAAAATAATCTTTAAATTTTCATTTTGATCGAGCATTATGGCTAATCTAATGCTTAAAGCGAAAACCTGGAGTTCATTGTGGGAAAATAATCCGTCAAATTTCGGGTTTGACATCAGTTTAGGTGAAGCAGAAGCATTGACTTTTTTCAGTTCAGTGGAGGGATTTGTTCTGCTGCGGGTCCATTGGCGTTCCCTTACTTTTTTGCTACTTCAATATGATCCGATTAGGTGACGACCTCTTCCCATTCTCCTTGACTACCCTCCCATCTCCCGTTCATCCCTTTATTCTCTTTCGTGAACTTTTGCAATAAACCTGTCCCCAGTGTTCTGTCAACATTAACAGCCTCTGGTGAAATTTCCTGGAACTAGTTTCACATGTTGCAATCAATCAGATCAGTTGCACTACTGCTATGATGTAGGATTCTGCGGGGATAGGATGAAGGGTTGATCAAACGATTTGCATGCATTACGCTGAGTCGTTCTAATAAGCCTTTGGAATTCACTTCCCCAAATATCCTGCAAGCCACTAGTAACCAAATCCTGGCCACTGGGCCCAGAGAAAGTCCAGTTAAGTGCATCACTGGAACTGGATGAACCTGGAGGGTAGCCGGAGGCGAAATGTGGCACCTCGGGTAGGACGGAGTGGCGGAATACCCGAAAACCGAATTATCAATCCTTCTGCAGAGTAATGCATCTCTAAAATCTCACAGATATTTTATTATCTGTACTTGACCACTTCATTCCTCATTGGTTGTTCAATCCTTAGATTGATTGACTGCAGCCCGCCACCCTTCCCTGTCTAACGCTAGTTTCTTTGCTTCCTGGCATTTTTTCCTATAACTTTACTCTTTATTTGGTCCATGAACTTATTCCCTGGTCTTCCTCTGGGATATTTTTCCTCTATATTTACTTCATTAATGTTCTTCACATACCCATTTTGTCTCAGGGTGTGTCCAATTCATCTCGTTCTTTTTTCTACAATGTTCCATATGGTCTCTTCCTCTTCTGCTCTTCTGTTCAATTATTTATTTCTTTTTTTGCCCGTCCATTTTATCTTCATTATCCTCCTCCAGCACCAGGATTTGATGGCTTATAGTCCTTTCTGGTCAGTTTTTTCAAAGGTCCATGCTTCCGATCTATAGCTTGACAACCTTGTGATGCTTTATTCCAGCCTCGCCAATACTAAACGTTCATCTGTCCTCAACTGTTCTTTTCTGCTGCTGCTCGTTCGTTTCCATCTTGATCTTCTCTCATATTTCCTTCTCTCGGTATAAAAATTCAGACCATCGCATCATTCCCTTTCAGGATAGTCTATATCAAGGAACTAGGATTTTACTTTTAGAACTGTAAAACTGGCTCTCTTATAATACTATCCTCTATAATGCATTGCGCCTCAAATACTGAGCTCCATTTAAAACACTCCCTCAATATACTTCAACATGTACCACCCAAAACCTTATCCTTTACACCTTTACACGATCAGTGTCCTAACACCCACTGCCCGGTGCTTATATGGCGACTCACAAGGAAGTATGTAGATGTATGTACAGCTCCCTGCAAACCACTATCGCTTCCATTTCACGATTTTTCTTTCTTTTGAGAGATAATAGGTTTTTGTGAAGGAATAACATTCCTTCTCATTATAGACTTTTCGTGAATATATTTTGCTTCACCATGCCTGTAAATAATTCACGGTTTTTAGCCTCGTAAGCCCTAATTGCACCACTAATGAAGAAAGACATATTTGTAAAACGTTTACTGTGAGATAACATCACCATATTGTCATTTTGACGATCAAATTTGATCGCGGTCATTTGGTTAAACAATCGAGATATGCCTACGCTACATTTAGGCACCTAAACCGCTGTTTTAATGTACGGCAGCCAATTTGTGTGTAGAATTTTCATCAAATGCTGTAGTTGAAACTTGAATCTGAGCGCCTTCCGTGATTTCGAGTAGTTACTCTCTTCAATTTTACCAAAATCCCTCCAGCAGCCGAATCGCAATAAAAACACGTCTAGCTGGAGATGTTGTTTAAGAAGTAATTAAACTATAAGGAGCCTAATTGAAAAAATAGAGAAAATAAATAGATTTGCTGAGACATCTGACAGAAAACGATATCTACATCTTTCAAGCCTAGCTCTAGCGCTACTTTTCCGCAAAAAGTAAATTGACTCTAAAACCAGGTTGATAAAAGCAATCTAAGCCATCTTTTATATCCCCTAATCACTGCGGTCCATTACCTGCCGTGAATGGACATTTCTTGCGATATAACTATCCAAAGCTTAGTATTTGGCCGTTTTTGGGTACCTTTTAACGTGGAAAGACTCTGTTTTGAAGCCATGAGAGATCCACCGCACGTGACTATGGAATGAGTGCCTTTGCTGTATGTTCACCTACGCATTTAATAAGAGGAGTCTGGCGAGTTGGGGACCCATTTACTTGTATTTCGCCATTGAAGGCCCCATCCAAAAAAACAGGAATTTATTTTTCCGTCGACGGAGATGGAAACTCAATTTCACGCACTTTATTCGTGCGCCTTGAGTATTTTTTCATCATTTCCTCCATCGAGTTGTACTGGGTGGAAATTTATTCTTTTTTTTAGGAAATGAGTTTTTGTAGAATAATGGTCAGGATTAAAGTTAAAGCTGAGACAAAAGATACTCCGATATAGAGAGCGTCAACTATAGTCAGAGCAAATATGTGGCTATCGCCAGCGAAGAGTTTGAGGTCAATGAGTATGAAGCGTTGATTGGTGGACAGAGGCAGAGAATAGCTGAGGTGAAGACCTCGAGGAAGAAACTTTTATTAAACTTCTCTTGCATGCCACCGGGTAACCGAGAAATTTACACAAATGTTATTCGCCGGGAAAGTGTTAAATCATACATATCCTCTTGCATGCTCTCCTCTACCTGCTCTCTTTCTCTGCACGAGTGAGTGTCACAGATCTTATGCCACAGCCCTACGCAGTGTCATTATTTTAAGTACAAATTCTTTGCCATTGAGCTTCAAATGATTTTAGGTCTGAAGCTCTTTTCTTTTCTCCTAACGTGGAGAGAGAAAAAACGCACACACTTCCTTCATGGAGCTTTTACTACAAATTTATGATTTATTTCTAGACCGATTGCGATATCATACCATCACCGAAGTTTTTATTTTGGTAATTCAGAATGTTTTCATGATGAAATTGGATCTTTAGAATTAATTAATTGTAATTCTCCGTTTCCTCAATTTTAGTGTAATAACGCTATACTAATTATCTGTGTTTTTTCTCGTTTTATTTTTAATCATCTGTCTTTAATATTTAATAGTCAAATTAAGTTCATTGTTTTGACAAATCTGTTGAAAAATATCAATCAGTCACTCATTATATTTTTATCTGGCTTAAGTTCAGATACGGCAGACTAGTATGGGGCACTTCTTAAAAGTGTTAGCAAGAAAACCTCCAATTGGTGGTTTAATTCACCATCCTTCAATGAGTGCATCATTGTCTGGAGCGATCACATATTTTATTCACTCCATACCTTGTGAGTTATTTTCATGCTATGTGAGATCAGTCATGAAATACTGAACTCCTCACCACCGTACTTGGGCTGTAGACTTAGTAAAACCACTGCAATCCGTTTCCTCCGTAAAGATCATACATATGCGTCCCGTCAAATTATGTTGAAGCCACTACTCAGAATGTATGGTGTTACAGTTTCTTCTGATGATGAATTCTATAACTGATGACTTCGGAAGTTGTTCATTGCTGTTTTTTCGACATTTTTGACTAAAAGTATCTTGGTTTTATATAAAGGTAATTTTGAGTATTTCTAATGGGATGACATGAACTAATACCAGATGACTACGTTATGTAAAAGTTTTATCAATGATTATCAGAATAATTTCCTTTGAAATATGTATCTCATTTTATGTTCATTGAACTAAAAATATTCCCGGTACATATTAAGAAAACATAATTAATGCTGTCAACAAAAACCGAAATTTTCGGATCAAACGTTTTCTTAATGTTAAAAGCTGTATTTATTATATTAGCCACATTTGAAATTTGGAAATTTTAGTTTTTTGCTCATGGCGTTTAATTAGCTGCAAACACCATGCATTTTATATTTCAAATTAATGTTAATAGCACGTAAATCATTACCTATCAAGATTAAGTCCAGGTAATTAATTTTATTCATTAATATTGAATAATGAGCTAAAATTAGGTAGTTTTATTGAGGTAATCTGAATATCGGATTATTAATTTTTGATGGAGTATTCAGGTTAATTTTCCCAGGGAACTGAGTTGATTTGACGGCTGTGAATAGTTTCACAGCCGATAAAATTTCTATGCAGAGTATTATTTTATTAAAACTCCGCTTTCTTGACTCGACATTTATGAGGAAACAAAAAGGCTACGAAATATTTGAAAAATGCTTTTCTGTCGACAGACAGAGGTGATAACGGTTCCCTTGCAGAGAAAGGAAAAAAGCGCTTCAGCATCCTACTCTGTAAGCCAGACAGATAATTAGGCTATTGGCGAAAGAGTACATGCATAATTCTGTAATCATTCCTATCTCAATGTAAATTTCATATTTTTTCATTACTTGCGTTACTCATAATTTCATAATAAGCTGAATCTTTATATTTTCGATTTAAAAGCATGTTATTTAGTCCCATGGATATCTTAGCAACCCCTTTTTAATCCATTGGCGACAGTTACTAGAGGCCTGTCGGTACCTATTGTGAGGAGAACATTTGGATTAGAGTTGAACCCGAATGATCCGATTGATCACATTCTGGAAATATTAAGGTAAATGGGTTTGTGTAGCTGTTATAACAATATACATCAACTTATTTATTCGTGTGATGTCGATTTTGTCATTAAAATGCTTAAGTAACTAAATAAATGAAGATTACTTCGCTCAAATCTTATATCGATTTCACTAAATATAGTATGAAACTTATCTACACTATGTTATTTTTAGCCTTTGAGTATAAAGTTTCACTGAGTGTTTCATTTACAACTTTTGTAACAGAAATTTATGCACAGAAACATCTTCAGGAGAGTTTATTGATATAATTTACTTTTCAAAAAACCTCCTGCGCGGTGCGGACGAACCAAGGCTGTGGAGAATCGCTATCTGAAGCTCGGTTGCACTGTCCGAGATACAAGCATTAAACTTTCTATTCACCTCGCAGGCATGTATACTCGCCCCACCTTTTATTTCGTATGAACTACCACAGGGCATAGATTCCCCAGTGATGCAGCGCAATGACAATCTCGACAAAATACGTGCTTTTGATTCTCCTGTAGGTACTGAAAGCATTTTAATGCGAATCTGCATCCTCAGTACTTGCGTCCTAACTATTACCTCGCGCCGTTGAAGCTTTTTGTGCATTACTAAAAGGCGTAATATGCGCATCTAGAGGCATTATCTCAGTTGCCTACGCATTCAAAAAGGCTTAGTAAACATAATTGCGCAATTTTAATGCATGTGTAGTCTCGAAAATTTTTAAAGAATGACGAAAACAATCACTTGTGCTAGTTCCATCGCTCCACGAGGGAAGATTTATTGTTAAAATGGGCATAATTGGGGAGAAATTATCACTTCAACTTTCTTGTGCTTTCAACAAATATCTGTGTATTTCCCTAGCTCCTAGCCCAAGGCTGTTCGTCACGTTTGTACACCTCGCCTCACCACGTGAATTCCGACGATACATGTTTCAAAACAAACATTGAACGCTCTTTTGGCCCGTAAGTGAGCGTTGGTGCCTTAGTCCATTGAATATGGAGGGCTGTATGCCGTAAGTAATACACTAATGGCAGTGTAATTCCGCTCGTGCGGAGGAAGATGCCCCGGCTGAGAGGGTTTACCGCAAGCGAGCATGCCCGGTGGCTTGATGCGACTAGGCTGGCGTTCGCCGGGCGCGAAGCGAGGCGTGCGGTCGAGGTGCGGCAACCGACTGAGCCGCGCTCAATCGAAGGGGCGGCGCGTAAGGAGCGGGGGATGGGTTCAGAGAGGCGCTTGATCAGAGATATGAATGGAAGGGGTGATGGCCCGCAGAGAGGGAACACGTATACATAAGGGAGCTGTGATATAATTATTAATAGGGGACATTGCTTTAATCGAACGATAATTGTTTTAAGTCAGCCACACGAATTTGATAATGGCATGAGAGATATTTGACTCTTCCCATTCGTTCTAGTGGACCGGACAACCCTGTTGATTTAATCTAGCTTTAGACTCTACACACCTTTGAATTACCTCCTAAGTTCCGAAGGTTCACCACTCAAAATCAAATACGGTAAATTCGAGCATATCAGTAGATCAAGGAACCCTTCAGGGCTAAAACTAGCATAATTGGACCTTAAACCATTCGGATATAGTGATATGAAAAAAAGATATTTAATGGTGAACACAGAGCTATATATATCTTATAAATCGCTATTTGCCATGAGTCCAAAAAAATCTACGTAATGTGGCAAGTCGCGTAATGCGCAAGCATTGTAGGTGTTGCATTCTACGGTGTGACATTTTACAATGGTACTACATCAGAGATCGTATTTTGTATCCCCTTTGACATGATTTTTAGCCCAAGAGAGATTGTAGTATCGCTATGATGCAACACCGTATGAAAAGATTTGGAATTTATAATTGACGTCTGCCGCATCGCCGCTGTTGTACCTATTGAGCACACATAATGAACGTATATAATTTGGAGATTTTTTTAATGAACTGACATCTTATTTATTTACTACATTTGCTATAATTATCGTATTATAAACCTTTGAAACCACAGAGTAAACTTCGAATCGCTGTTAATTATTTACTTATATTTAATCACACAAGACACGCATGAGAGGCAAGGAGAGAAATTTTCTGAGGTAATAAGGAAAAACAGATAAGTCGGATGGAACTAGTAGATAAACACTGGAAGATGAGCGCCGATTGAATTAGTGGATTTCAAAGAGCATTTCCTCTGCTCTGGTCATTCCATTCGTTTCGGTTAAGGTGGAGGCGATTCAAAGTTCTCCAGGCGCGAAGCGAGGCATCAAAGAAGCCATGCACGGATTGACTCAGCCTTGTACAACTGAATTGAGGAGTTAAAGGGTGTGGAGCACGCTTTCATGGATGAATTGATGGAATTTATGGGTGTAAATTCTGCAGAATGGCCATAATTATTGATGTAATGCATATTTATTGGATGAGAGGAGCCAGGTTGAAGAACGTCAAACCATAAAGTTTAGTCTTTCTAATCTTATTTCATTATAAGACTGTGGCTTTATTTGCACATAGTCGTAGGATATTGTTCTATATTCACCTTTTCCTGTTAGTTCTTCACTACCCTCGTAGTTTGTCGTCTCTTGCTCTTCCAACGATTTATTGTTATGTTCTTTCCATTGCTACCCTTGTCAAGCCATCAGAATTGTAATTGGATTACTCTAGCAAGACTATTTTTCACTAATTATTTCCTCTATCTTATATCGCAGTGTATGAATTGTAATTTTACATATTTTCTCCTTGCCCATACTTCGAACTGTCGTTTAGTAGGTGTTCTAGCGATGCTTTTTTCTCCTGCATAGTTTATTAGGCATGGATTTTAGGTCAGTCTTATCATTCACCGGTATATTCAGACTTATGACAGTTGATTAGGAAATTAAATCCATAATTCATTGAAATAACTCCTATTTGAGAAATATGTGAGTGGTATAATTGTGTCACCTATTTTGATCTGGTGGTCTAGAACCCTGGTATGATGTGATAAAAATACTATCTAACATGTACAATAATTCAAGCATCTGGGTTAATTTGTGTCAAATGCTTACAACTCTAGACTTACTTAAGTTATGATTAGGTGCATCATTTGTCAAATACATTTTAAGTCACTTTATAGAATCACTCTTCATATTTGAAAATGGGAGAAAATAGCTGGGAAATTAATACAAGTTAGATAAGGTGGATAGAGCTGCTGACAGAAAGTTGATGGTTTTGATAGAAGGGAAGAGAAAATTCTCCCTCTCTTACTAAATATTTAATAATTCATACTTTAATTCACATCGCCATGTGTATATACTCTTGGATGTAGGCAAATTATTCGGGTCTATTTTAAGTTAAATTTTTTGTATAAAAACAAGGTAAACCGTGCGGTTTATTTAAAAAATGATAAATATCACTTTATTGATTTTTTTGAGAGATTATAATATAACTTGTGTCAAAATAAATTATACTTATAATGTTGGCTTGTGGCATCATTTTGTGCACAGGCTCATAAGAAACGTATTTTCGAGCTACTAGTATTGTAGTCGAGCAACTGGTAAAATAGTTTGCTCCATGTAGTACACAAAATGGGAGCGCTTAAATATTTTAGATGAACTTTCCCTTAATACTAAATCTCCGTAAACATTTCTGTCCAATAATGTTTTAATAACTAAAGTGTTATATTGTTCCTTCGCAGAGTGAGGTTCTGAAAATGTTTTCAATTTTATATCGTTATCTCTATACAGTACATTATAATTAATATTTATGTTGTACATCCTTAGTCATATGTCGTTATATCCGATTTTCAAGAGCAGTGGTTTTTAATTTCCAAGTTTGTAGCAAGGCAAGAGAGATGGTGGAAAGTGGCTGAGTCAAGCTCAAACCAAAGGAAAGGTGCTGTGGAGGGAACGCTTGGGTGGCTATAAAACATGGATGGAAGGCGTAATCAGCCACGGGGAGGTGAGAGATGTTAACTCTGGAGTTCGAACTGAAGTTTAAATAAGAAACTGCATTATTTTTTACCCGCAACAGACTCATCTGCGGGTAAGACGTAAAAGACAAAATTTGAGAAAGAGATGAAATTTTTCAGCATAAAACCATAATCACCCCTATCAATAGATATTCATCTGAATATTGGCTTGATTTGATTTGTTAAATTCTAATGTATAGAACCTACGTGTGATTTTGTTCTTTATTTGAAGCTTTGGATTGACAAAAGTATCGTGGCTGCGCGAAACCATATAACTCTTCGTTCACGAAAACCTACCTGATTGACCTACTTTCGTCTATAATTACCGAATATTAGAAAGATTTGTCACGACTTCAAATTTGTGAGCCACCATTCCCAAAGTCTCTTTTCTGTTGCATATCATTAAATGCACATGGTAAGTGGGGTGGGTGGATAGGAAAAGGCTGAGGAAATGGTTAGTTGAGCGTGCATAATACACAGCTTGGGGCCTCCTCCACCTGTCAGAATATTTGATGTCGGAGAGACGAACGTGGGCGGGTGCGTGGTCGTAAGATATCTCGCCTCCCTCAACCTCCCGGCGCGTCTTCCCCCTTTTGTTTGGCCCCAGCACACGTGCCATTTGGATTTAGGCGAGGGCTTCATTGGGTAAAAGATGAGGATTCTCTCCTCCTTGCTTGGATTCTTAAGATTTTCTCCTCTACGATCTCTTTTTCCTCGCTATGCACGTTTCGAGTTTAAGCTCAACTCTCTCTCCCTTGGGCTCTCCATTCACTTAGCCATGCATACACTCTCGCCTATTCAACG
This sequence comes from Ceriagrion tenellum, assembly GCA_963169105.1. NCBI lineage: Eukaryota > Metazoa > Arthropoda > Insecta > Odonata > Coenagrionidae > Ceriagrion > Ceriagrion tenellum. The sequence goes on along the minus strand of OY720636.1, from coordinate 34,672,390 downwards.
ATCTCATTCTATCATGTATATTTATATATTCTCCATAGCATCTCGCTCCCTCTCTCTCCACCCTCCACTACACGTTGTGAGCGTGAGTCAGTCACACGAAGCGGAATTCCTCCCTAAATGCCGCGCAGCCTATCTTCGTCTCTACTATCTATTTTCTCCGAAGCGGGTGCTTCCTCACAGAGAATCTCTCGGCGCATGCCACGATGTTCATACGCCGGGTCCCACTTCCCCTTCATCACCACCCTTCTTCTTCGCCCCCTCAGATGAGTCCTGCGGCCCGAGTCTCCACGTTCTTCCTTCCCTTCGGCGCTTCCTCCGTTCCGACGTCTAAACTTGCTCCCTCGAACAAACACCGGCCTCAGGGTTGTATGGGCCGGTTTCCTGGAAAAATTACAAATGTTTGGAGTTCTGTCAGGCAGGCAAATTGTTGGCATTATTTCGTCATGGATCTGAAATTTAATCGGGAACGTCTCGAGCTCTTCGGAAACTAACCGTGAGGTGACGATTGAGAGTTGGAAAAACATCGAGTGAAGCCTTTTGATACGGTTACCGAGCAGAATTACACCAAAGAAAATTATAAATTTTGCTGTCTGCACTTACAATTTTTTTTCAATTCAATTTCAAATACAAATAGAAAATAGACAATGTTGTTTCATGCAATGAAATTCCATATTTTTCTCTTTCATCGGGGTTGTGAACTTCATAAAATTTTTGTTAATAAAACAGAGTAATTGATATTCATTTTGGTTGATAGTTATCCGTAATTGAATTGTTCAATAAACTAACCATTGTAACTCAAGTAGTACCAGCTTTCCAATGTGCACCTTTCATTTTCCTTCTATTTTATGTAAAGAATAGAATAATTGGATGGAGCGATTTAAGAAGTTTCCTTGACCTTATATTATTAAATATTAGTAAATTATAATTGCCGATTTAGGGTACGGTAAGTCCTGAAAACAATTCACTCTAGATTTTTTAAGCGACTACTCATCATTCAATTAAACAATCCTACTAACTCATTTTACATCCACATTTCCTTTACATTGTTGTGATGAAATTCCTTTCATTTGCATATTTCCTCCACTGAAACTTGATTACTTCGCCTACCTAATCAACATTTGCTCAATGTCTCAAGTATGCTGCCCTAATATTCCTCCTAAGATGATTAACTCCCAATATTCTTCCTATTGTGTCTCTACCAATAAACGCATTGCATAATAATTTACCTCTTTCTGTAAACAACCCAACTTCTCTACTGTCAAATGACTCTATGAATAAATTCACGTTTATTATTCTACATAACGTTTGCACTCGCGTTATCTGTATATTTCAATTCTGCACATGAGAGCAAATATATATGATAGCCATTCTTCAAACTTTGTCAGGTGCTTCAAATACAACTTTTAATTAATGGGATAAGTCCTTAGAACAGTAGCTTTAAGCATTACCCATCTTAAGGGACTCAGCAGTTTAAATACGATGACGGAAACGCGAGAAAAGGAACTAAGATACTATCCCTGGACAGCCGTTATACTAAATCAGACAATATCTTTTTCTGTTTTTCTTTTCTTAATGAATATTTGTGGGTATGTACCTGTCTTGAGATGAAGTTTATGGTTAAACACAGGTTGCGAATATCGGGCTGCGTTTGGCTGCGATGGTCGACAAATTGTTGGACCCAGAGAGAGTAAACATAGACCCCCTGGTGACAGGAGGATTACGTATCATGGTTGATAAATTGAATGTGACCTAAACATAATTTTATTTGTGATTCTTGATTAAAGACTTCAGCAACTCTCCCAAGGGATGTCTACAGCGCTGAAAATGCTTTCTGTCAGGCAGACATGTCGGAGTACTTTAGTCTCGAGTAGGTATGGAAATTCTGCCGTGTCATTATGCCTTTCCTCGAATTGTGGGAGCCGTTTGGAATGGCCTCAGTTGCAGAAAGACGTAAAAGTTTTATTTGCACTGCTCCATTCTTTTATCCCTCCTTTGAATTGTCTCTCGGAATAAAGACTATGGATATCTATTTCTCAGAAAGATGAAAACCTTTCTGCGAGATTCGTGATTTTATACTACTTTCAAAGGGTTCCTCTACCGCTAATGAACGCCCACATTCATTTGATGTTATTTCGCATCTCATTTTCATCACGTCCCATTTGTACATTCGCTCTACTAATTTAATTATCCGGTAAAGAGTAATTGCCTGAGAGACAAAATTGAATTATTTAAAGCTCCTAGTCAAATAATCAAATAGTAATCATGGAAAAATGGCAAGAAATAACTCAGTGAGAATTTCTAAGGAGAATGTCGATATCTTTTCACAAATATTATTTTGTTTGAAGCATAGAGTTGATGTGTATCAAATCCTACTTTGGAATGTCATATTTTTTTATTGTCATTCATGCGCATGTAAAACTGGCGTTTAGGTGGAAAGGAAACGAAAAACGAGCAGGACGTACAATTTTTGTGGCTCTTCCAAAATTCTCCCTAAATTGGAAATGACAGTTTGATATCCTGTGGTAAAAAAACTTTTAACTCTCCTCCCAGCTGACAAGAATAACAGATAACATGATTTTCTGTGAACCAAGTGCTATTAAACGGAGCATTTGCTTGCATATTACTTGGCATTGGGGCAAATGAATGACGACCCTTGTGTCATTCGCTCCGCTATTTGAAATAAACTACGACGGCATTTGATGTTATAATTTCAGATTTACTTCACCAACCGACTTATTGTCTATCATTCAAACAGCGGTTGAATATAAATTCCAAAATTGCTAACAACACCTATAGATTTGATTGCTTGTATTATTTTAAAATAGAAAGATAGGTTACGTTTCATCAAAAATTTGCAAAAGAGAAAGTTAAGGGAATGGGAAAAGCATTAATACGCCCTGCCATTAATATGCCTGGGATTTCAATGAACTAATATAATAATACCGGCTCGAGAATACCATAACTAATGCATGAGCAAATTAAAAGGCAACTACTATCCCACCCTGCCAGACCACGGGCTTAATTTGATATCCAAATGTAGCGATAATTTCTTGTATTAAAGAAAAAAGACACTATCTCAATTCTCTGTGGAGTACACGGGTAGGTTTTACCTCTAACATCTGGTAGAGAACTCGTCGATGGTTAGAGGCTTCGGAAGGTACGATGATATAACGTCCTACAACTTTTGGCCCTAGGTATATATTTCATTTTCCACTAAACCCTTATAATCATTCACTTCGGGAGATACTATTTCGTCGGATACATTACCTAGTTTAATGTATGCAGGCGAATTTCACGAGCCACTGCCTGCATGTTCAATATTTTCTATTTGTATAACCCAATATTTCCCTTAATATGGCGAGAAAATATCAATTGCGAAGTGATTCTGAGTTGCTAAAATAAGGTGTTAATTGATCAGAGTATTGGATCCTTATTTTGGCTGAAGAGTCAGTGCTGGATTTTTTTCCTAACTTGCTATCTCTGTGAGAAATTTTTGCTCAATATTTGGAAGTCCGAGGTGAGCAACAAGATATTCCAATGACTTCCTTTTTGTTCATAGTTCTGCATCATTAAAATCACATCTATTATCATTCTATCTACTCTCTTACAGTACAAGTATGCGTAAGGATCCTTTTAGCATTTTCAATTAGAAGTGGCAGAGTATTCACAAGCGTAAGGTAAAAATTTGACGACGTTTGGCAATTTTATTGGGCTCCCTAGTGTCAAGATTACGGGAGTTTATTTGCTTTTGGTGAATATTTTCAAGCATAATTTCAATAAATGTAGTTTTAATACTATTAGTAGTACTATTTCAAAATTACAGGTTTATTATCTTCCCAGGAACTCTTTAGACGACGGGAAAAGAATTTAAAATACTTTTACAGTTTCATTTTCCATCTGTTGACATTTACGATGGGACTCACTTACTAAGAAATACGAAGAGCTAACAACATTTGATACGACGTTTGTTAAAATCAATTTCATAATCATAAAACGATAGTATATTTGATTTTGAACCGTGAAATATATAATATTTTCCGATGGGATGAGAGCTGTTGCCGTCGAAGAGTCACGTATCCAAGTCTATTTTAACGTTACTCGGAATGTATCATCCTTTTTAGGTATTCCAAATTTACGGCGCGCCGCAACCGAGCGGGTGACGCTTGGATTAAATGCATGGGTAAGTGAATTAAATGCATGGGTATAGCACGTTCACGCCTCCGTGGGATCTTACCCTGAAACATTAGTTGTGCACGATGATACATTCGTTGCATGTCTAGCGAATAGAAAAGGTTGCTTTTTTGTAGCCTACTTTTGAACTCGGACTGACGCATGTTGACTACATATTCACGATTTTTTCGATGTCTCATGCCCAGTTAGTTTCATTAAAGAGGAGGATTTCGAGTTAGAATTCACATTGAACGTCTGCTTTCCAGAGAAGTGTCGGGCATATTCTATATTTTCAGTGAGATTGTGATAAATACCTTTCGAATAATTTTTAAATTGGTTGTATATTTTGATTTCGTGGAAATGAACTGTTTTCCAGAAAGAAACCTATATTTCTATTCAATTACCAACAGCCAAATTGTATTACATGCATAATTTTCCTTTTTTCTTTCACCTTCACCTTTCAATCGATTTCTTGTAATCTTTTCCTTTTATTATGTGCCATTTATAGATGTCCTCTATTTGCCCATTTTCTTCTGAGATTCAAAGCGTCAGAATGTATAAATTACTATCTTTCATTTCTCTCGAGAGTTATTTTAGAAAATTGCATCACCCATTTGATTTCCCATGTCCTATTGATATTCCCTTCATCTCTGCCTTTGAAATAAATACATTTATCTTTGTATTACAACTATTTCGGCTAACACATTGCCTTTACACTTCCGTTTTGGCTATGTCCATAAATGTCAACTTCTGTAAGTCCATGGGCCTTTTAGGAAGTGATATTCGCTATTCACTTAAATAAAATTTTGCCTTTTAACAGGGTAATTGAAAATGGCTCATCAGTTATTATTTATCTGCTTCATCCTTGATTGTCTTACGTCCCACGTTCAGGTAAATTACCCCTGATCAACGGCCTTGACATATCTTTCACCTTAAAGTGTGATTTTCTTATTTCCCGAGTATTTTCCTTTCCTTTCTGTAGGATCTCCTTCCTAAATGCCTTCTACGATTTCTATATATCTAATTGTATTTCACGTCTCCTTAAATTGAATTATAATTGTATTTTTTGCATTATCTCCTAATCCTGCCCTTTTCTGGTATTTTTGGGTCAGGATTTCTCATTCAAATATTAGATTCCGAGACCAGATAATTTATTTGATAGTGATAGTCATTGGAATAATATTGAGATTGATGGGGTTATAATATTTCACTAGAAAATGATTATGATCGCATAAGCATACATTAAGGTTAAAAATGTATTTTCAACATTTCGCGCCCGGATTAAATAAAATACATTGACTCCACGCTTCCCGTTCTTTTTCGTTTAAAAATTTTTGCTTTCTCCTCCCCCCCCCCCCCCCGCCCTTACTTCGGAATTCCACTTCGACCCTGTCCACTCTCACCTTGTAAAACATAAACCAAGTTGTGGGACTTGCAAGAGCCGGAGGCTTTGATGTCGAACTGTGTTGGGACTCTGAAAAGAGGATAGGGAGCGGAACAAGTCGCACGTTTTTCACCGTGGCTTGTTGCATCTCTGTGTGGTGGGACGGGGAGTGTCATTCAATATACCCTCCAGCGAACAAATGGAGCGGAGAAGGTTGGCTAGGTTAGGTGGACGTCTGAAGCATACTGTGGGGCATTTGGGTAGGAGATTGGCTGTCGATCTGTTTGTATCTGAAATTGGGAATAAGTCTTTGATGATGGTCTTGAGTTTTTGGACGCCAGGAAAGTATGTGATTGGAAGATTTAGTGCGTCCAGGGGGGTGTCTTTTCTACATGGGGTGAAATTAGCAGAGGAGGGTAAAATACGTTTTTTTGAAGTGGCTTGGGATAATTTATATTGTATAAAGAATTGTGAAGCATATATATGTATAGTAATTATGCAAAATAATTCCCTCTATGACTCATCTGTTTCGAAATTTATGTTCCAATGATGGAGCGCCCGTACCTTAAAAATCATCGAGCCTTCAACTAGGGCCCACCCTATATCACGTCCACCAGACTTAGGTCTAAGGTTCGCTCTACATCATCCATGGGAATTTGTGTAAATCTCCCAAGCCGGCTGCTCTTTGTCTGCAAAATCAGTCCAGTTGGTTCAGTGGCATCTTTCTCTCCCAGGGGACCGATCCTCTAAAGTATCGTTGCAATCTTGTCCTACATGTTCAGTTCTTTTCCTCTCTTCCTCCTCTCTCTCCCTCTCAATCTTCTAGTTCTCTCTCTCCCTCTGTCATTATCCTTTTCGTCGACTCCGGTTTCCCTCCTGCTAGCCCTTTCTTGAGTCCTTCTCGCCTGTCGCCTCATTCCTTTTCTTTCTCAACTTTATTTTTTAATTAATTCTTTCTTCCACCATTTCCAATCTGGTCTGATGGTATCTTGTTCCTCCTCGTCCTTTGACTTCCATCCCTTTCTTTGCCCTGTCGTCATTTCTTCCGCCCTACCCTTTCGCAGAATTCCTCGCGTACCCCTTCCTTTCATCCATTCCTATTCTCCAACCCCTCTCTTCTTCATCGTCACCATCATTATATTCTTGATTGGAATTTCTTGGACTCATGAGCGAGCAAGCGAGCGTCCAATTCTGTATTTTTAAACGCTATGTAGATTAATAACCGCCGTGAGCGCACGAAATTGAGAGATAGTTAAGTAAGAGCATGTAGAGTTAGATTGTTTCCTTATGGCTGAGTTAATTTCGCGCTTTTATTTCCTTTGAATATTGATAATATCTAATTGATAAGTTACTAAAATAGGGTTTAGAGAAGTTAATTGTTAGCACACATTAGTGATGGATTTTTAATTTACGGAAAATTGATTATCATTCGTGTAATTTATTAAATTGTTTCAGTCAATGAACCTTGCGGCTCGTTTTATCTCGGGGTTATTGACTTGGGTTTGTTCATCAAAAATTATCTGTGTACTAGCTATTAAATCCCAAGAACAGCCAATTGAATTATATAAAACGTAGGTAAATTTGCATTTAATATAAACATAACAAATTTATCACTTGATCTTTTAAATATTCTTCTCTTTCATGAAATTTAAATATTCTTTCTCTCTCTTTTAAATATTCTTTCTCTTCCCTAAACTTAAGTCTTCTATATTTAATTCTCAAAACCAGCCGTAGAATGGCCTGAGGGAGCCAACGGTATATGTACCTCACAGGTGTATACAAACTGCGCTTAGGGATTTCTTCCTTCTGGAAATTCAAAACTTCTCCTGGAAATCATTTATATTAAGAAGTGAAATAAGAAGTTTATTATAAAATTAGTATTTATAGGGCTTGTCTAACCACTTGATAATAATTTTGCTTATAATCTCAAACCAAATTACATCCTTACTTTTAAAAGTTACACAGAATATATTCTTCTTTCATGATTGGTGCAACCTTTTGGGAGATTTAGTATTATATTACTTAACAATTAATGAACTTCATACCTGCTTACCTACAGAGTTCTTAAAATACACCATGTAAAAATTTGGCACGCCTTGGCTGGGGCATGGATATATCTTTAATTAAAGATGGCTTTTTGATGTTGTTATCATTCTGCAAGATCTCAGGCAACACAATTATTAATGATGAGTGAGGAAATATTGTGTTTTTTATTATCAGATCTATATTTTTATTTTTTTACATCACTCCTTTTAAGTAGAAGAGGTATGGTAGCAAACATCCCCATCAATCTCAAGTCTGACCTGACCGTGTTACTCGAAGAAAATCGATGAAAATAAATATTACAAAGGTGATTTAGAAAGGAGTTGTAAAGGAAAATCTAACTCAGTCACTTGCGTTTGCTTTGAAACCTCCAATGTAAAGGCTCGGACTTAATGTGAACTTTCCGAATGATTTCTCAGAAAAACAGTTTTGACAATCGGCCATTTATCGAAAATTTTACTGCCTAATTCCTTAGCGAAACAGTTGAGGCTATTTATTGTATTTTATATACCAGTGCATAAATACATAATTGTGAATTTTTCCTTTTTCTCGCATGCTAGCAGAAGATCTTAGCTTTATGTGAAGAAATCCATTCATAAATAACGTGGTCATAAAGACCATCCATAGTACTTCCTACAGTGAGTTTCTTTTACCATTGTTAAGCATTCATGTTTGATTTACGCCGTCCAGTAAAAAAATGATTTGTTTAAGCATTTAACGCGAATGCATTACTTTCCCATAAATAATGAAATAGATCTTCTCATGGGTCTTGTCATAAAATATTCCACCAGAATGACATTTCCATTAGTGAAAGTCGTTTTTATCGCATCAGCTTATCCGAAAAAAAATGCAAGTGAGGCTATACATTAAATTGGTCATTTGCGACAGATGGTTGGATAAGAAAAGCAATGTAGACCTATGTAGAAAAATGTCATGAAGAAAGGAATCCTAAATTACATGTTTTCATGGTGAATATCATCCCATTTGTGCATATCAATTAATTTATTTCTTATTGCGTCATCTAATTCAATACGATTTATAGAAGTGAAATATGTTATTCCAAAGGAAATGCAATACATATATAAAAATATCACGGGCGAATTTCACCTTAAAATATTCAGCTGCAGGTATTTTTTTACATATTGATAAGAAAATTGCTTTTTTTTGTATCTGCATGCTCATGAAAGTCTGCTGGTGAAGGTTAACTTTTAATAGGATGTAAAGCATATCATTCTGTTTGCTCCTCCGCCCAAAAATCGTCTCCATCTTTGTTTTCCTACCTTATCTCTCTAGGTGCCTCGCCATTTCCCTTTCCGTTGCTTTCATCCCTTCCCCGTCATCCACTCACCTCGGCATCTTTTTTTATCCCGTTTTGCCTTGCAGGACGAGCGTACATTCAGGTGACGTCCTCAAACTAACCGATAAAGGCCCTCCCTATCTCCATAAAACGTCTTCCACTTGCCTCCGCGACTCAGGTCGTCCGTTGGCTCCTCTACACGGTGAGTAGCCCTTCGCCAGTCCTTTCCAGGGGGCGGCTGTTTAGTTCATTTCCCTTCCATCCCTGGGTATATCTCACCACGCGTTCCTTTGAAGGGGAAGGTGCGAGCAAGGAAGTTCACCCTAGCCCCTCCTCAACCCACTTCTCTTCCATCCTTCACATTCAAACATCTTTTTCTCTTCCGCGACGCTCTGTATCCGTCTCTCTATTCTCTATCGGTATCGAATTTCATCTTTTACGCTCTACGAACCAGTATTTCCAGTTTTAAGGCTTGTTTTTCCCGTCTTCTATTTAAAAGACGTAGACACTATGCACTCCTATGAATTGGTGGTTTTTATACACGTTATTGAAATGGAAAAAAGTCTTTATTTTACCAATAAACCGATTAGTAACTACATATTATTCCGTTATTTTTAACAAAAGTCTTTCATTTTTATTTTTATTTCATTGATTACATTTTATTTCATATTATCATATGAATAAATAATAATCTCTTTCCTAAAACTTACTAATATTATTACAATAAGCTGACGCATTTTTACGCTAAATTTGATGGCATTGTCACCATCAACCAAAAGATTAGAGAAATTAGAAGGTTAAGCCCATCACTTATAAGTAAAAGTGATAAATATACACATCACAGTGAACATATCATTTCATTTTTATTCCTGTAACCTCTACTACTTCTTAGAGTGATCTAATTCCTATTAGCTATTCCATTTTGATTAATTTTCTCATATCTGCTGTTTCGTAACCCTAATGTGAAAAAGTAGTCTCCAAAATCTAAACCCAAAGACATATTCCGGAGCAATCTTTCAGTTTAAGCTTTGTAGGTTCGTAAAAATTAGTAATGAATATGAACAATTTAATATCTCTGTAACCGAATTTGGCTTTAAATAGCCTTTAGTATCATGCATTCACCATGTGTGCAAAAATTCTTGAGAGTCAGTGCTGCAAACGCCCCACCATACAAATAGTCGCTGTTTTCCCATAAAGCAGGCTATTTCCGGTGAACAAATCTTATGGTCTTTCTCTGAATGAGATATGGAAGCTGTATTTGGAACTAAGTCACGCAAAATCTTAAGGCGTAATTAAATTAAATTGCACCATAAATAACAGAATGTAGCTGAGACATAAATCAGGGGAGGCAATCTAAATAAATTGAGTGCTAATTTTATTGAGGGACTTGTAACCGGATGTTCTCTACAGAGAAAGTCTAGGGATCTCAATTTTAACCAATTTAAGCTGTTTGTTCCATTTCTTCCCCTTTCACTTGCCAACATCCCACTTTCGGGTAAACTGGTCGTCTTCTGGAGATTCTATTTGTTGAACATGGATTTTTAATGAATAAATTACCACTCGGTGTAATCCTTTAGTGTACAATTTGTCTTTGTAAATAGTTTTTGATGCAATTTGTCCAATGTTTTAATTTATTTCGAAAAATCACAAATAAAATAACATAATTTTAAAGCTTAGCGCAGAAAACTTGGAGTCATCTCGCTTTTTTTACATATCATTTTTAAACTACTAATTTTTGTATTTGCTTTTACAGAAACAAACAGCTAAAACATACTTAAACTCAAATTTAGTGCTAATATTGAATAATTTATTTCTACACATCTACACATTACCTTAGAGCTACTTTGTACTCGTGAACAACTTCTATCTGCGCTTATTTTCCCTCATATTGATTATTGCTGCCTTATGCACCACAATCTCACTGACAAGAAAAATGCAATGCTTTAACAGCTACTAAAAATGAGTATAAGATTTGTACTTGTCCAAAAAAAAAGTTGATCATATTTTTATAATTTGCAATTTTACTAACCTTTCACGGTTGAAGGTCAAAACTCGAAGAAAATATATTCTTGGGACGTTTTTCTATTGTCTTTTGAAGCATGAACAACCTGGGTATTTGTTGCTATTTTTTCCATTGGGTAGAAGAAATCAAATTTAACAACCAGAATGGCTACTATTTAATCACCTCTCAGCGTAGAACGAACCCATAACAAAGATCTTATCGTGTTGCTGGGGCAAGGTTATAGACCAGTATTCCATAGGACATAAAATATTCCACCTCAATGTGTAATTTTTAGGAAAATATTTTCAACATCTTTATGTCTTAGAAAGGGAACAATAAGAAATATTCATCCCTTAAATTATTATTTGATAATTTATTGTTTCTCTGTTTAATATGTTCCCATTTTTTTCAAAATGATTTAACATGTAATGCAAGAGCTCCTAACTATATTGAATTTTTTGTACGCTCTTATTGGACGACGAGTGTCTAAGAACAATCAATATTTCTTTACTTTACTTGCGAATATCCACATGGACGTGTGGTAGGGGGTGTTAGGACACCAGTCATGCGAAGGAGAAGGTTATGTGGAAGTGAAATGGATAAATGTTTTGGGTATAGCTCTATATCTACACACTAAAATATTAATTTACTTTACTCCAATAGATACTCTAGGATTTTAAAAGAAAATTAGGGAACAATATTCTATGCGTACATTTCTTTAATCAAAACTAAACTTGCCATATTAATATTTTTTAAATGGTGTGTTCACTGCAATTCAGTTTCCGACAGATTAAGATTGTAAGTAAAATTGTCTTTTGTCAACATGCAGTATTGCTCTGCTAGTATATCTTCAATAGGGAGAGAATTATGCCATATAATTAATATGTTTTCATTAAACTCAGTGTTTTTATTACTCCTGAAATTTTGCTGGCTCCTACATTGATTTGGAATTTCACGCTTCGAACAACTATCACCAATTCTTTAGGTTTTCTCGGCAGCTCCAATTGTTGCAGTGTGTGCAACATACTGGTGCTGTGATGTAAACGAAGCCGATTAAAAACTATTTATTGAATAATTATCCTTTCACCTTGAGCGCACAAGGTCGTCCGGTAGTGGAAGCTAAAACAAAATTTATTTACAAATGGAATGGTGCGTACTCTTTTGCTGGACACTATCTCACAGATATCAATTTATTGCATTACACGGTACATATCATAGTACAATTAACGATGAAACCTGCTCCCTGTTTCACTTCTCAGTATTTTACCGTACACCACAAAAACGACACTCTAAATAACCCAAACAGAACATAAATAAACACCCTTTGCATCAGATATCAACATTTATAAACTACTCTCCGACACACTATGCCCATCATCTCCACACAACACAGAAGTTCACATAAATAAACATCCCTTAAGAAATGTAAGCAACCAAAAACCCCAGTCTTTTAGGTTAAAAAAATCAGTCCACAAAATATCTTTACAACCAGCAAACCTGCTTGTGGTGAATGCAACGTGCAAGGCTCTGTGTATGCACCTCCTCTCCTCTGGCACGTACGGACCTTCTCTGCTGTACTACAAGGCACCTCGTGCGTCGTGGTGACACCCCGAGGTCCCTGCTTACTTTCGCGACCGTGGACCTGTCGACACTGTTCCCACCTCACTATTAACTCCCACAAAACACTCAGTAAATAAAAATTTTCCGTCGATAATTGTCCTCCTATATTCGGATTAGCGTGGTTATTCGTGGGAGGCGGTCGACACAATGCCCCCCGTCCAATTCCTAGCTCAGCGTGGTTACTCGTTGCAAGCCATCTAAACAATGAAAAACCTATCGGCTCGTCCGCCCCTCCTTTTAAAGTTACTCGCTGCGACTTATTATCCTTCTGGAATTTTCTTGTGTGTTTTCGAGATTTCTGCGTATTGTTAAACTTACGTAACATAGGTAAACAAATCGCGCGGGTGTATACATGGTCGGAATTTCCTAGTGTGCACCAACAAACATGGGGGAATGCGCCCTATTTATTATACTAAAATATACTTGGAAAACAGCATGAAACTATTGAAAATATATCATGACATGAAAAAAACATCCACAGAACGAAAACACGTTACACTGTGAATATAAGACATGGTTTCCGGCTTCACCTGGTGGTAATTAATGATTTCACTCATAATAAAAGATATGTACTTTGTTTTATTCCACACTATTTTATATAATTCAACTCGACCATGGTTTCCACACCGCGTGTCATCCTCAGGTAAATCTTTTGTGTCGTGTTCCCCTTATATACAGCAAACAAACACAAAGTATGGAGGGGGAAGCAGGGTGGAGAGAGAGAGGGGGGAACGAATTGTTAACGGTCACATTTGAAGTTTAAAGGGGGGACAAGGTCAGAGGGCTTATCTGTGACGCCGTCGAGACGGTAGATGGATTCGGAGGAGGGATGAGGGAGAGAGAAACATTTGGTCATTACTTAATGTATCAGGACTATTTACGATTTCAAAATGTTCAATAAAATCAAGCTTCCGCCCTTCGTTAATGCAACGTAAAATTCTTGGGCCGAAATTATACCAGTGTTTTTCTTCGCTTAAATGTTTCACCATTCCAGTGGTTTCGTCACTAATAATAAAATCTCTTCTATGCTCCTTATTCTGGTTTTAAATTTTCTTTTATTCTGTCCGATGTATTTACTGGCAGAGTCCTCACACTTCAATTCATACACTCCACTTCTCTCTAAAATCTCGTACTTGTCTTTGGAATTGAAAAGTAATCTTCCTAAAGTTAGAGGGTTATAAAAAGATACTCTGGTCTCTTTAGCTGGAATTGTGTTACATAGTTCATGTGACAGTTTGTTAATAAAAGGTAGCTTGCACCAGCGAGTTGGTTTGTAAATATTGAAAGGCATAGAAATCATTGTATTTATTGTTTGTTTTACACTATATCGTTCTAACAATTTATCTATTAGGTTTGAGCCATACCCATTCCTCTGAGCAATAAGTTTTATTATGTTAAGTTCTTTTTGGAAGTTTTTATAGGTCATTGGAATGCTAATCAGTCTATTAACCATTGATTTAATAGATGCAGTTTTATGGGAATGGTGGTGATTAGATTTCTCCGGAATTATGACATCAGTGAAGGTGGGTTTGCGGGAAATGGAGAAGTCGTGGTGTCCCTCTCCAATATTTATGGTTAAGTCGAGAAAGTTTATACACTCTCCTCCCAATTCCATAGTGAATTTAGTGGAATTGTGTAGCGAATTTAGAAATTTAGTAAAAATATCTACCTGGCGCAAGCTGCCTGACGACAAACATATTACATCGTCTACATAGCGGTACCAATAACAAATATTATTTAACAGTGAATTTTTGGAGTTGAATAACTTATGTTCCATCTGTCTGTTAACTGTCCATAAAAATTTCGTCTAAGAATGGTGACAGAGGTGACCCCATAGAAAGACCAGAATTTTGTTTGTAATACCTACTGTTGAACATAAAATAATTTTGCTCTAAATACAATTGTAATAAAAGTTTGATCTCATTGACGATATGAACATCACAGTCTATACTTTCAATTAAATTTACAGCTAAGGAGGCGGCTTCATTAGCGAGGATTGATGTGAAAAGATTGGTCACATCGAAAGATACAAGTTTGACCTCGAGTGGGGATTTAACTTTGGATATCTTATTCACCAGTTCCACTGAGTTTTTCATGCTATTGGCTTTGAATGCAGAATAATTCCCCAAAAAGTTATTTAATTTTACCGCTATTTTGTGTCACGGAGCGGAAATGTGAGAAACCACAGGACGAATGTGGATGTTGGGTTTGTGAGTCTTGGGCAAGCCGTAAAATCTGGGTGGCAAGGGGTTCATGTTGACTGACTTCCACTTTTCGTCAACTGTCAACACACTCTTGCACACTGACACCGTCCTCTTAAGGCAGTTTTGAAATTTATTGGTTGGGTCACTATTCAGCACCCTAAAACCATGGTTATTAAGGAATGTTTCGCATTTACTCACATAATCACTCCTATTCAAGATAACTATACTGTTCCCTTTGTCAGCTTTCGTCAATACCAGATCAGCTTCCTCAAGCTCTGATGTTGCAGATTGTCCTTTGTGGAGTTGGATCAGGCAGGTGATCGCAGGCGATATCCATGTTGAGAGGCGAAAGTTGAGTTGATGTCGGCCGCTAGTTGTTTTCTTCCTAGCTGCTCCTTATGCAAGGCGATGTCGCAGTCAGCTGCGACTTTTATTGCTGCACTACGGCACAACGGATTCTCGGGGGTGTATTTATAACCTTTGTTAAGGAGGGTGAATTCAGCTTCGGAAAATGAGTGATTAGACAAATTCAACACTCTGGGGTAAACGCTACACTGTAATAAAACAAAGCACCCAACCGCCGAGAACGCGTCGAACATGCAGTTAAACATGTCCAGAACCAGAATGTGAGTACATTACTACTGGTTCCATGACGCTTACATCAAATTAGGGAATGTATAGCTATGAAATTACGATGACGGTTTTAAAATTCCTCAGGGCACATTATACCCTCTTTTTTATTCTAAATAATTGTCTTTTTAAGATAGTTAAAGTCACCATGAATCTTACGGACTATGAAACACCTTGTGACTCTCTTTTTCTCAAATATCCGTTTTCCAAATATATCGCAGTATCCATCCTGTATCGTAACCATTAACACTCCATCAGCCACTATCTCGCTATCTGTCAACGCCTACGTTTATCCGGTAATGATGACTTTTTGGCTCTTGAGCAACAAAGTTTATTTTGCAAATGCATATACTCAAATTCTCCTAATCTCTTGTTTATATAATTATTTTCCTAGTTTAAAGAGTCGTAGGCGTCACATGTTCTTAAAACTAGACCTGTTATACCAATAAATTTTGATCCATTTCTTTGGCGATCTTGGAAAAAAAATTTGTCACACCTACCTTTCTGGTATTATCGGTTTTCATTTTTACCTGCCATGTGTGCAAATCTTCTTTTTCTGATTAACTTGTAGCTTTAAAATTGGTTTTGATTTACTTGAATTTTGTATTTCCCCAGTGTTTTGGAGAGGGTAAAAAATGTCTCAAACCTTTTCATCATTCTTTAATTCTCTATCCTTTCATCTAGGCATTCTGTCGCTGTTCTAAATGTTTCCTCGCCATGGACCACGGTAATATCTATCAACAACTACCCATGTTTCCGTGTAGCTGTGTATCTGTGGCCACGAGGTGCTTGTAGACTACCGACATGGCCGAAAATACACGTGTACGTGTCGGCGAACACGAGATTTAGCGTGCATGCGTGCTAGCAGTTATCTGATCTGTGAACAGCTGATGTACTACTGGACACTTTGGAAGGTATGTATCTCCAAAACTTTGTCAGAGGTGGAACTCTCGCTATTCCTCGCAACTTAAGTGAAGAAAAAACGACCTTTTCAAATCCTCATTATTATATTATGATTTTTCACTCTGTTAATGTGTGCGTTGTGCGTGTATACCTATTTCGTATCAGCTGTCTTTTTGATTTAGTAGATCCATAGACCTAGAGATTACAAAGGTTTTGACTCATTTAATATATTAAAATTATCTTGTTCCTAAAAAAACAGTTCGTGACTTCATGCATCTGTCCTACACTAATAAAAAATTATTTGGCTAACTCGATAGTTCACCCT
This sequence comes from Ceriagrion tenellum, assembly GCA_963169105.1. NCBI lineage: Eukaryota > Metazoa > Arthropoda > Insecta > Odonata > Coenagrionidae > Ceriagrion > Ceriagrion tenellum. The sequence goes on along the minus strand of OY720636.1, from coordinate 34,655,812 downwards.
AAATTTCCACAATCATTCAGAGTACTCGCAGACAGCCACCAGGAAAAATTATGAATGTATAACCCCGAGAAAATATCGCGTCAATCTGATGTATCTCACAAGTTGGTCTTCTTTTATTTAAAGATCTTCTAATTTTTTTCTCCTTCTCATTTGTAGCTGCAGTAAAAAAATAAATTTCTGAACTGCATTTTAAATGCGATAGTGCTTTAGCATTGTAAAGAAATATTTTAAAAATGCAGTACATAACTTTGTTTTGACGTTATGGGTGGCACTTCACTATTGTTTGATTTTTTACATTAATTTCTTATTAATATAAATCAAATCATTGAACGCTCTAACATTTTCACTAACAAATATTTGACTGCTAGCGTTAAAATAATATCAATGGGATAATTACAAGATAAAATAATCCGTGTCTAGTTGGTGTATATAATGGCATTTAATGATGTTGGAAGTGATAAAAGAATTGAATAAGTGAAAGTACGCTGCCATTGGTTTCTTTGAGTGATTTGCGACTGTGTCGTTTATTTAACCGATTTATTTTAATGGAAGAGTACAATCATCACAAAACTGCAATAATTCCATCTATACCTCTGGGTATATTTTATCACTCCACTCTCATGTATCAGTTAGCTTGAACGAGGAAGTACATTCCTGTAATATACCACCATTACGAAAGCATTCAATACACATTTTTTCATTACCCACTCATTTCTTATCCTAACTTTCCTTTTTTCACTAAAAACACATCTTATGTAATCAAATCCTGTTACATTTAGCCCAGTGAAGCTTAATTTGGAAAAATAGAGAATAACGATTACTATTAGTTGCAATACAATTTTTTTCGTTTGAAAACCGCTTCAGGTCCCCCTAGAAGAGCTATCTTATTCCATATGGCATTAAAATGTTTTTAATAAGTTAAAACTAACGGATAATATAACATGGTTGTAGTTATTAAGTGCAAGTTAGTTTACAACGGCGGGCAGAAACCCAATTCATTTATAATTTCCCCTCTTCCGGCTGCTGAATGAATTAGCTATGCGAGTTGCATGATGTTCTCAAATAATCGAATCGTCTCATTTTTGATTGTATAATATTCTTACATTTATTATTATTGTTAAAATTGTTATTCAGTTTTTATGACAGTTAATTTTGTATTTAAGTCGAAATAAGCAGTTTGGTTTTCTACTTTATTATGAACTCAACTAAAAATTCACACTGATGTGATTGTGTACACTCTGTTACTAGCATATTTTGTATCATTCCCGACATGTCAATGCGGGCCAACAATAAATGGGCACATTTCAAACTCAGTCAATCTTTCGCCCTTTATTCAGGTCCATCTCATTCTCTCAACACTAGACTGTTTGGCGCCAACGCGCGAGGACATCCGATAGCTATATTTTTTTCTTTCGCATCAGTGACGATTCGAATCATCCACGCCTTCTCGCGACCTTCACCCAGTTCTTAGTTACACTCACCACCCCATCAGCCGAATGGTGCAGCGAACTCGTCCTCCGAACGGATTGTGACACGCGTCAAGGTTTCTTGACTTGCGCTAATTTTTTCAGAGTGAGTCACGACGTATTCGAATTAATGACGTGAATCCGTCTCCGGTTCATGAATAAATAATCTCACTCATTCAACATTTCAGAAAGAAATTAGTCAGGTGTGTGTGCCCTCTTATCGTGGAAATAACTTTCCCACCGTATTCGTCTCCTCTAACACGTCATTTCTTTTATTATTCCTGTCATTATTACATCGTAATTCCCTCCATCGTTATATTTTCTTATTCATTTCTCCTAGTTCATCGATATACAAATCTCTCACGTGACTAAGACCGAGTATTATTACGACAAGTTCATTTTGAAGAACGAAGATTAGTCATGCATACCATTTTCATTGTTGTAAATATCATGCATTGAAATAGATCTAAGGTGTAATTAATTAATACGATGGCACAGGAAAATATTGTTGCTATTGAACTGCGCAATCAGCTATATGAAATGAATCAGTGATTTTCCATTAATATGCTGAAAAATGGTACTAGTTACGGGATTGCCAAAGCAACTATTTTATTAATTAAAAAATGCTAGATGGAAATGAATTCCAAAAATGCATTATATTACTCATTAAATAAAAGGACTGCTCACAGGGGTTAGCCATGTTAGATGGATTATTTTTAAACTGGCCTCACTTTCGTGTGCAAGAATACAATCTACTTTTTTCTTCGGCCTATTTATGTTTTATTCCATGATTCGGAATATATAGTATGCAATGATCCAAATTGAGGAAAATGAAGAAAATGTTAATAGTTTAGATTTACCAATAGCTACTAGCAATACACTGAAATATCGACCCTTCGACGTGTTATATTGGTAAACGTCGAATGTTATTTATTTTTACAGACTGATTTAATATACTTGTACACATTTCTTTTCACTTACCTCCTCCAGTGTTCAATCTTGTTTATTCCGTGGCATTTCCTCTTTCGGTCTCTTGAAAGAAATTGGGAAAAAATGACGAGTCGTGTGATGCATCAATGGGATTCCTGTAATCCCCGGCTCCGCCTTTAGAAATTCTCCATTTTTGGGGCTATTTTTTTCTCTCTCCAAGATCTCCCGTATATCCCCGCCGCGTACTTTGCCATAAATATTTTGGTCTCGCGTCTTCACGTCACAACGTTGATACGACTCTGTAAAAAAAAAGTGAGTTGCGGTGAGCGAAGGGACCGGCCGGGTATGCGTTCAACCTATCATTGATCAATGCTCCCGCGTCGGCGGTTTGAAGGTTGGGAACCACGTGGGCTCTCCGGATTAAATTTTAATCTCTCCATCATGCACAAAACCTGTCACCAGTCCGCAAATTGCGGCCGATTTCTGCGAAAAAGCTATGCGTCACTATATGCATTAATGATATTGAGTTTTTCAATTGCTAAATTGGCCGATGACGGTGGCAAAAAAAAGTAGAACACTATTCAAATCTGTCACAATTTTTTCCTAATTTTTTTCGCGATATATTTTGATGAGGAAGTTTTTAATTTGACCTTTTTTGTAATACCTATTCATGTCCAAAAGGTTTATTTTCGAATGATATAAGTGAAAAGGTAATGATTCCATAACTAGTAAGCTGTACATTTATAATTTTTGATAATTAAATAAATGTGAGCATAATATGCCTGATAGTTATTGGTTTATAATTTTTGGCTTTGCTTGCTCTTTTTTTCGAATTATTTTGGCATATTTATGCTCAATTACTCTTCAAAGTATCCAGCCATGCAATGATTCAAGGAAGGATACGAAAACAAAGATTTAATGAAGTCCGTCATTAAAATTTTCCACAGTTGTGGAAAAACTTTTTTAACGGGTTTCTAGTTTTTTTTTAGTTTTATAAACTGGTGGTAATGATTATCGTTATTTGGTAATTCAGTTGTCACAGGTACATTGAGAGCGTACACTATTCGCTCGTTAGGTGGTTCATAGAAACTTTCAAGCATTCTTGACAATCTGAGTCCATTTCAGGTGACACTGCATCATAAATTGTAACAACCCTGTGTTCCTGAGGGTTCCAGGAAATTCGTGAAATATTTTAGGATACAAAGTCGGTATTCTTATCCCGTGCTGATAGTTGTGTTTTTCAAGTCTCGTTAGCAGAAGAAAGTAATGCTCATGAAACATTATTAAAATTGCTTCCCTTTATCAGTAATAAATTTTATAAATATGTATAATTTTCATCACTATCCTTAAAAAGCTTTCCGTGCGTTTCAGAAGTTCCTAGTTTTTTACGCACGACTCAATATTCTAGTTCTAATATCAGATTGTAATGTGTATGGCATTTTTTTTATAACGGTAATAGTGAGTAACCGCTCCATTTCAAACTGAAACGGCATTGATAAAAAGGATAGCTATGCAAAGATATTGCTCTATAAGGATTAGGTACCAAAATAATGGTTTTTAATATTTCAATTTGTGTTTTTACGCAGAATTGATTCATAAATGTCTATTTGTATGAAATCTTTGAGAACTGAAAAACTTACACGATTATAAATCCATACTGTCTGAATATTTCACACATCATTTGCAGTTTATCGGTTATTTTTCCTTTATAGTAATAACATTTTTGGGCAAAAGCTCTTTTTCTCTGATTTAGCTCATTGTAAATGCAGAATTGTGTTATCAACTATTTATTCACTTACTCTGATGGAATACAAGCAAGAGAAAGCAAGACCTTCAGCTTATGATGACCTCTTAGATCGACAAAGCAATTTTCATTCTATCATCATCACTGATCGCTCAATCCTAAGATTGGTTAACTATAGCCCTCCACTCTATCAAATGCTGACTCCCTTACTTCATGGTATCCCTTTATATGTACTTTTCTCTTTATCTGGTCGATGAACTTATTTCTGGATCTTCATTTGGGGACTTTTCCCTCTATTTTACCTTCCATATGTTCTTCACAAACACTTCACTTCTCGTGTCTCAGGGTGTGTCCAACCCATCTAGTCTTTCTTTTCTGTATGATGTTATATATGATCCTTCCTTTTTTTAATGTCCTGCACACTTCATCGTTTCTTATTATTTCCGTCCATTTCATATTCAGCGTCCTCCTCCAGCACCAGGATTTGAAGACTTCTAGTTTTATCTTGCCAGCTTTTCCAATGATTCATGTCATTAAATTCTATATTAATCACAGTTTCATTGCTATAATCTCAATGTCTAGGCTAAGAATGTTATGCACCAAACTAACAGAAAATATTATGACTATTCTGTCCAGGTATAAAACGGGCAAGCTAAATAAAATTACAATATCTCATATAGGAATACCTTGAAGACATTAATTTGGTAATATATTCTTGATCAACTTTTTTTCTAACTACCTACCAAAATGTTATTTCAACTAGATAGAATTCTATTCAGTTGAGGCCTAACTTACACAGGGCATCTATTTTTATGATATCTCTGAGCATAGGATTGAAAAAGATTTAAATATTTTAGGAAGAAGTATTATAGCACTATAAATCCATCTTAGATGCCAAAATTTCACCGACATCAGAATTTTGCTAAGAACATTTCTATGATTAACTAATCACCTTTCCTCCGGTCAAACCTATAGTAGTTCTTCAGTCAGTAAGCTGCTGATGATGGAAATAACCTCTTAATATACAACTAAAATGGTAACTGTACCGGCTTATACTTTATATGATTGTGGAGTGCAACATATTACATCTGCTAGTGTTACTCAGGGTTCAGTGAAAACAGATTTTCTTCGAAAACAAAAAAATATTACAGAATATTTATACATATGCAGACTTCCATTGATGATAATCATTTGTTGAATATATTTGAAGCCTGGTTTAATTTGAAATCATTAATTTATTTGTCAATTTTTTTAAGTGGTCCATAACTTCGTAAACTATTCTGTTATATCAATTTATCCTCTTCAACATTGTTTCCGGTATATCTCTCTTAACTTACATGCGGAGAAAATAACCGTAAATGCGTAAAAAAAGATAAACACTTTTTAAATCATGGAAGAGACGGACATATTTACTCATTCACCCCTGAGAGTGGTTAACTCCCATGATGTGCGAGCTACGGCTAAAAGCCTCTCTAAGGTAAGCCAAGGACACTTACGTGCCTCCTCAATTAGCGAGCAGACATCGGCTAAATTCTTTTCTGTCCCGCTCGACACCATATTGATACGCCGTGTGTTCATCCTCATACCTCCCAGCTAACCGCCACAAGGAAGAGTGGCAGGAACTGTAACTGAAGGAAAATGGGTAAAGTAGTAGGAAGATAGAGTAGACGGAATTGAATGGAATGTTCATAGGTCGCCTTTTTGTCACGCTTTTTTCATTTTAATAATTATGCAGAGAAAAAATGCCTGTCTCTAATTCAGTCGCTAATTAACCATTTGAAGTAATATGGCGCGCAAAAGAGCTATATGGTTCATCTAGTAACTCATCAGTCCTGAATTTTTCAAGCAATCTAGTTTTATTCAGTATCCTCTAGCATCAATAAGTATCTAGCGGCTCTCAACCAAGTCCTCGCGTCAGCAGTGTTTTGGTGTTTTCATCGTTCTATAAGTGCTTGTAAGTCAGGATCAATTATGGGCTTACACATATTTCTCGAGTAAATTTAGACTCTTTGCCATAATGGTCATTTCTATTCAAATAATTGTTTATATCTATTTATCTAAGGAGGAAAATTGCATATACTTATTTATAACACGCAAAGAAATCGTTTTATAATACTACATTAAGCTTTGAAGATTGGTTTTTGAGCGAAGTCATTTCTATTTGATGGAGGCTTTTGATTTGTGGTTATGGATAAAAGTTAAAGGTAGTAAGGCGAGAGGAGAGTAATATTGGTTTTAATTTTTTTTGGAGTAAGGGAACACTGTAAAAAATAATATCACATAACGTTATATCAATACTTGTAACCTTGTATGAATAGCTATTTAAGCGACTTGAATAAATTTGGCGTAATATTCAAGAATGTAAGTCGTCTAGTCAATCGAATATCTTGGTACACATTTCTTAGATTCGGAAAAAAATATGCTTGGTGTGTCGATACTGACATATCGACACGTACACAAATAAATGGCGATGGCAGCATCTTTAGGGTAAACGGTAGGCAATATAGGCTAGAACTCTTATTCCTCCACATCCATAAAATTTTTTTACCTATAGGACAAGTGTTTCCCATAGATTAACCCGATCTGACCGTAGCCTTCTTCACATCCTCAAGCCCGTACCAACCTCTACCTAAACTTCTTCCTAATCACCGCTTCTTCGTTGTGGAATTAGATACCTCCCCATAATAAATCTTCCTCTTAATTGGAATCATTTAAAATAAACACTACTTATATCAATTGAGTGAGGAATACTACTTCTAACAGGATATGAGGTGTGCAGTGTGGGTTTATGCCTGGGAGAGGATGTAGTGACCAGCCTTTCGCGCTTCAGGAAGTGATATATAAATGTATGGGCGTCCAAAAGAAAGTATATTGTGCGTTTGTTGATTTGAGAAGGCATATTATAGGGTAAATAGAATGAATTTGTGGAAGGTTTTCAAGGACAATGGAGTGAATGGGCAGTTATTGAATGTTATGATGGCGATGTATGGTAATAGTAAAGCATGTGTGAGAGTTAACGGGGTTCTGTGTGACTGGCTTACAATAAATCAGGGCATAAAATAAGGGTGCGTAATGTCACCATGGCTGTTTAATGTATTTATGGATAAATGTGTTAGAGATACATGTAGTAAAAATGACGGTGTTTTGATTGGAAATGTAAACGTACGAGTTGTACTATATGCGGATGATGCTGTTTTGATCGCAGAAATAATTTTGTGAACCAACAGAGAGAATGCTATGGAGGGTAAATACGTGCAAGACTAAAGTAGTAGTTATTGATAAGAAGACTGGGGAGAATAACTGTGGGGTGAGGGTGAATGGTGAAGTAATTGAACAAGTGGATGATTTTGAGTACTTATGTAAGATGTATGCGAAAGATGGAAGAATAGATGAGGAGATAAAGAGACATGCGAATGCTGGAAGGAAAGTGGTAGGTAGCATGTGGAGCATATAAAAGAATGAGTGCTTGTCTAAGGAAGCGAAAATTGCCGTGTACAAAAGTGTACTTCTTCCCACTTAGCTATATGGTAGTGAAACATGGGAATGTCAGGATAGACATAAGAGTAGACTAAACGCCGTGGGTATGAGTTATCTGATGAGTATTTGCGGCAAAAGTAGGATGGATAGGGTCAGGAATGAGTGGGTAATAAATGAGTGTGGGTAAGATGCTACAGTGATGGACATACATGAAATGAGTGTACTTCGTTGGTCTGGCCATGTTGAGAGAATGGATGAGAATCGAATAACGAAACAGATATACTGGAGTGAAATGAACGATGCGAGAGATAGAGATAGGGCGAGAAAGTTGTGGTTGAATGTGGTTGAGGAAATTCTTAGGAGGAGGAATATTAGAAGTCTTAAAAACAGCGGGTGTGTATGAAGCAGTGTATGGGGGTAAATGAAGCAAAAGAGGTTTGCAAGGATAGGTCAGTATGGAGGAAATTATAGAAGCAGAGTTATGTGTACAAATATGTATTTATGAGTGACACTTAGTGACTCTGCCTACCCCGGAAACGAATGGCGCGATTGGTATGTATGAATGTACTTATATTAAAAGCCCTTAGACTGAATCATGTTGAATTGACCAATGTGAAGTGTTTAAATATTTTTGTTAATTGGTCCAGTTATGGTTTTTCTTAACTATTGTATTATTTTTTAGCAGAATGTGGAATTTTACCTCTGTTTTTTGCTAAAATGGGTTATCCCAGAGCATATAAAAAATAATTCATTCGTTCATTCATCCTCAACACTCTGAACACAATATAACTATATTAAGTAAATAATATGCCCTGGCTTTGTAAGTCCTATTGACACAGGTTCGGTAACATTCGTAACCGCGATTAACGTTGGTTGTTGCTACCTTGGGTATCAGCAACCAGCGACCTCTTTCGGAGCCTGTTTCGTCGACATAACCCTCAGCCTGGCCAAAACATTTCCTTTTCCTCTTGTTCCGTCGACCCCCTTTCGGTTCACGCCCGATATCCCATGACAGCCTACTTGGGTAATACGTTAGCTCAAGCGTCAAATTTTTCCCCTCGGCCCCATAAGCCCTTGCGCTGAAACCTTTTCCTCATTCTCCTCGCTTCGGTCTGAACTACTTTTCCAACAGCTTAAACCATACTCCACCTACACAGGCGCAACATCTGACTAAAACCAACCATTTTTCCCTACATCTCTCCTCCTCATCTCACTTTATTATAAAGTGCCCCTCTTTTCTATAGCCTGCAATTACAATCATACTCGGTGCTATGACGCAAGGCAGGGGATGCTGACACTAGACAAGAGCAGAATAAATGTATCATTACTCCTGGTACTGGGGTTCAAAAGATTACACAATTGCATTAGTTCGTAATATGTATTTACACGCATAAATAATGTACAATGACATTAATTGCGAATTGTGGAAGTAATTTAACACTATGGATTTTGAATTCTCTCGCAAATTAATGTATTTTAGCTTCGCAGCAAACTGTTCCACATTGTCGATGAGGCGGCTACAGTAAAGGTGTTACTGCACGTGGTGGTACTATGTTCAGGATGGTAGAGCAAGCAGAACTGCGTCATTTAATTACTTTTTGTGTATCTAACGTTAATTTTGATGGACGAAACAAAAAATTTTGCCGAATTACTACCCAGTATTATCATAGCATGAAGAAGGGAGGGAACAGGTAAAAGAATCAAAAGCGCGAAATGATGTAATCTTATGTATTTTGTTGAACCTGGTTTCGATGCGACAATTTTATCCATTAAAAGTGGAGTTGAAAAAGTAATGAGTAATCCTTATCATAAATTATAAAAAAGTGTCCCCCTATTAGTATGTTACCTTTGAAAGATTTAGAGATGTAGAGTAGGGTAAAATGATTCCTTCCGTGTCACTCTAGATCCTCCGTGATTTAAGAACTTTTAATTGGGTAATCTCAGTCTGTCTTAATCTTCCTAGTCTCGACTGCCTTCAACCCAGTTGTTCCAACTACTTTGTCACGCTCTCTACTCGTAGAATTTTTATGAAGACCCGCGATTTTCTATTGTATTTTGTTTTTTTGTTTATTTAACCTGCCTATGCCTAATCTCAAATGTTCCGAGCTCTTTCCAGATGCGGACAAATAAAAAGGGAAGTACAATCTCTCTGTCAGTTTCAATGTACCATCTACCTGTTCCTTCCATACCCCCATTCTATCTACCCTTAACAATCCTTTCATATAGCCTTCATATCCCTTTCATATCCCCTCCACATCCCCTTTATATCCCTATCGTATCCCCTCCCTATCTCTTTACCCCCTTATTTGCCCTCCCATCGTCCCCGGTCGGATAATCTCCCTACTTAATGCTCCTTCAACGCCTCTCATCCAATCCTTTAATCTCGTAAAGAGATAGCCATTTATTTGTCCTCACTCAGAAACTCCTTCCAGAGAGCCTTCCAGCTCCAACCCCCTTTACCATGAGCCCTCCAGGCTGACGTGGCTCGAGTGTAATTTTTCTCACCTTCAGCCCTTCTTCCCTTGGAAGACCCCGAATTTCTCCCTTCTCGTCCTTCCTCGCCCCTCTCCGTCCGCCCTTAGCAATGAGACGGGGCCAAATTGCGCCTCCGCAAACTTTCTCAAAGGGTTTAAGGGCTGGGTGGGCCCCGGAGAGACCTGGGCCTAGCGCGGAGGGAGCAGAAGTGTTCGCGGTAATTGAATCGTTACTCTTTGGATAATGAGATACAAAAGTGTAGTAGTGTTTGGGAATTGCCCCGATCCTCCTTCCCATCCCCCCCAGCAAATTAGGGTACAAGGGATAAAAGAATTATCCCCGCTTCAGACCGCCCACATTGAACGTAGTAGAAGTGATTAGAGCTTTTTTTTACGGTATTTAAAAAAACGCTAAGGGATATCTCAAATGATATCTCCTTACACATTCTAAGCATAACGAGTCTTGAATGACGCTTTTGGTCGCAAATGAAGATGTGTTTTAATTTTTTGGGGCAAATTCTTCCGCTAATTTTTTCGCCGAGCCATAATTACGGGCTTGCAGTGGCAAGTTTAATGACGTCTTGATGAATACAGATGTCTTCTTGTATTATTTAATGCCTGCATCTTTTAGGCCCAATTTGAAAGGAAATAATCTTCTTGAATATTTCAAAGAGCATAATTTAATTTGGAAAGATATTTCAAAATTATCCCTCGCGCTAATTATGAAATTCCACTTTGGGGCTATTCACTAGTTAAGTCTTGCAGCTACAAATAACTTAGTTCTAACCTTCATTCCTTGTAAGTGTAGTGTATTAAGGCAGAATATTTATAACTTATGTACGGTAAATTGCCTTAGGTAAAGTAATATTATTTTTCTGAAAAAAACAACTCAGTATTAGTATCTTAGTATTACCCGATAACCGGCATATTGCATGTGGTAGTTGTAAGTTTGAAGTATCGTGTTATAAAGTCATTTAAACTGCGCAAGATTGGCCTCCAGGACGAATGTTAATGTTCATTTACTACCAATTTAGAGGGGCTTCTGAATTATTACAGCGATATATCACCGGCAGAGCTTAATTTAGACATGTGATACGTTCCTACCTTTTGACTAGTTTTCCTATCTTGGCGTAAACATGCTTCAATGGAAATGGATCCAAATTTTTGGCGTGTTATTTTTAGGGTGTGACTTTTTTTAGGCTTAAATCCACGTTTCCTGGCGGATGAACGGATAGCACTTTCACTTTGGCCGCGAGGTCGATTTTCACGCATATATGTCATCAAATGATGCTGCCAAAAACCAGTCATGCTTGCTTTGCCGTTCTTAGGGCAATAACTCGTGAATATCTCTCAAATCTATGGGAAGACAAAAAAAATCTACGCTGTGAAAACTGCTGGAAAATTTTTATTAGCTTTTAGTTCCGATTGCCTGCACTTCAATAAGTAAGAATTCTGTAAGAAACATTGAATAGCTCCCAAAGAAATTGGTACTACTTTATTAGTTATAAACTCTTAAAAAGGAAGAAAACTTTTACTTGATACCTGCGTCTTTGCTACTAAAATATGTCGTATCATTGAAGAATATGTCTGTCTTTGAAACTGTATGAAGTTTTTATTCGTTTATGCAATATGACGCGTTTTAAAGTACAATTATTTTATGGGCGGTTGTTGATGTACCTTTAATAATGACAATTGTGATTCAATCATCATACCAAGCATTCTCTATACCTCCATTCACCTAAGAATAGAGCATATATATCTTATCTGATAGGCAGAAAGGAAAGGACGCAGTCATAACATGAAATTTATTCACCTACTGCGGATTAGAATACCTATGGAAGTAATATCTGGCACACATTGACATACTTGAGGAAATACATGAACTATTTAGGGACATGAACTATTTAGGGGTTACTATGATGACTAATGTGTCAGTATAAAATGTACCGCTCAGAAAATCAAGCAATGACTTATTACTCTTAGCTAGAGGTTAGGTAACTATTACCCAGAGGCACTGGGAAGTAACAGAAGCACTGGGAATTCTCTAAATATTGATTTTCAATGTAAAAATCTCTTTTTCATTTCTGGGGTTAATGTCAACTTAAATTTCCGCACATTCTTATTCCCTTGAGATCAGAATACGAAATGATACCATATTACTTTTTTATTTTTGCTTTCGAGTAATGAGAATTAGTTGGGAGAAATGCATCCAAGCTGATTTAATAATCGTTCTACGGCGCGGCCTTGGATGAAATTTTCATTCGTGTTGAAAACCGCCCGTAATGGCCTCTGTCATTTGATGACTTCTCATCAGCGGGTAAGCATCGGATTAGGTGACGCTAATTTAGCTCAAATGGGAAGACGTTTTCGTCCGCGGGCCAAACAACAAGTAATAACATTACTAAATGTCTATGGACGTCGCTGCGGTACCTTTGCCCTACATCGAATGTAATTTTGCCTAATTCGAAATTCCCCCACCTGGCGAACGGGCGACGTGGATACTCCGCGCTGTCATTCAGGTGCCCTCACATCATAATTAGCCGCCGAGATGTGCCCAAGGGACGCATGGACCACCCGTTTCCGACTACTCCATGCGTAATTTGGTCGCAATTCCCTCCTCGCCTGAGCAGCGATGTAGCTGTCATTTTCCATACCAACGGCCGTTCCTAAACAACAGTCGTAGAAGTGGGTAACGATCTTTGTTGTTTGCATTACTACAAATGTACAAATTGAGTGACCGCAAGCTTGCATCCCGCATGGAGGACATGGTATTTTTGTTAAAATTTCATATTTTGATCGTTGTCCAAGGAGTTTTTTCTTGTGGCCGGATGCCAGCGTTAGGTCACAAAATCGATTGAAGTATTATTCATCAACAGAAATTTTCAGCGCAAATGTTTAATCTGTCCGGCATTTTTGACAGATACAGCACGTAGTCCAGCTAGGTTATCATATTTCAAAGGTAATTCCTTTATTGATTGAAAGTGATGAGTTTACAAACCATTGTAAACTAATGTAGCATTTTTCAAGCGGATAGGGTTTGTAATTGCATCGAAAGGTTTTTGGAGGTTTGGTTAAAAACTTTTATTTTTTCCATTTTTTTGTCGGCGATGCAGGATACTAAATATAGAAGTGGTTTGCTTATTTTGAATGGACTAATATCAAGAAAGGGAATATGTGATCACATTTGGAATTTTTACAGTTTTAATTCTGTCGACGACATTAAAATGTTCATATTTCAGATTTTAACATTCCCGAAATTACGAAATTTGGCGTCCTAAAGGATTATGTATCCTTTGCGGGGATAAACTTCTGCTGACTACCATTCGAGCTGCCTGGGTGTAAGTAAGGTGTCGGACGTTCGGACATCAGTTATTAAAAGAGATGAAATAGTACTACAGAATAGGAAAATAAATAGTACAATATTCAGTTGTATGGGGACTTGTATTGCTTCGGGGTCGCTCTGGTTTTTCAGCTTTTCATCATCAGCATTACACATTTCTGATCGTCCGAAGTAGGTATCGCATGGGTAAAACGAGCTCCGAGGGAGATTATTTAGAGAGATGATTAGATATGGGGAGTGATTTCATGACGTGTGACTGTATAAGTGAACTTACTTTCATGACGTAGAATGAATAGAGTTGTACTCCCTTAGGGTGTAGGGAATTTCACCATAATTTTTTTTTTGGAGCTGCGCCCATTGAGAAAATGTGCCTTTTGAATCCCAAATTACGGAAATAAAAAACATTTTCCGATCAAAAAATATTTTACCGGGGCGCCAAGGCCTGAAAGATAAAAGGCAGGAAATGAGTCGCGTTTGACGGGTTGCCTCCCTTATTCGTGCACTTCCAGGCCTCCCTTAGAGCTCCCGTGGCGCCAATGTGGACGGGGATGATCCTGAAGGTAAGTCTGATGCAAACCTTGGTTATTTCACTACATGTAGGCTGAAAACAACAAAAATATCGAATTTTCACGTTTTTTGGCAATTTTTGTGCTATATGTGGCGCGTTGCCGTACATTAGGCAAAAGTAGGAGCGTGGTAATAAACTGCCTGGGGGGCCTATGCTCGAGTTCTCGCTCGCATGCGAGGGAGTCGTGGAACTCGAATGGGCGATCTCGCCCAAAGAGCGTTCGAGATGACATTTGGTATGCCTGAGATAACTGAGTTGAGGGGTGTATGAGTGAGAAAGGAGCCACGCGTAAAAACATGGTAACAGTGAGCGAGCGAGTAGAGAAAAGAACATGGTCTCCGCCGAAACAGGCTTCAAACTGTGGCGATGGATGGAATCCATGTACAACAACTATTTACCAGACGAAGGAAATTTCCCAAACAAGAGTAAAACTCCCCAATGTGTCAGCTATAGAGAATCGTTACGGGGTCTCAATCGTTACGGGGCTGACGTAAGTCAATCGTTACAGGGCTGTTGCAGCAGCTGCTCTCACCATTGCAGCGTGGGAGGACAGGGGTCTCGTTGGGACTTCAAACGTCGTAGATTGCAGTAAGATTCGTCGAGAGAGGGTATGTCTTGGGAAAGCTGTCCAGAGTATGGAGACAACTGTTCTAAAAACCAACCCACCCAAAGCGATCTATTTCGACGGGAAAAGGTGCGACACACTTTCAGTAGAAGCCGTTGGTAAGAAACGCTGCAATCTGTCGAAACTGTCAAAGAGGAACATATAGTGATTGTTGACCAGCCGAGTGGCAAGTATTTAACACACATAAAACACACCAGCAACTCGGCTGGATCTTTCTCCACCTTCATCCTTTCCTATCTGAAATCATTGGGAGAGGACGATTTGGAAGCTATCGGAGCCGATGGAACCAGCACAAACTCCAGCTGGAAAGGAAGAATCATAACACTCATAGAGAAGAACCTGGGGAAGGAACTGCAGTGGTTGATCTGCTTGCTGCACCAAAACGAGCTGCCTCTCCGTCACCTGTTAACTGCTGTCGACGGCCAAACAATAACTCCTTACCTTGTTTTCCGGTGAAGTCGGGAAACTCATCAGTAAGTGTGAGGAAATGCCAGTCGTGCGTGTCAAAGTTATCAAGACCAATATCCCAGAGGTGGATGGAAATAACCTGAGCAACGATCAACAGTACATGCTGGAACTGGCCAGGGCGATCAGCAATGGTAGTTGCACTGCAGACCTAGCGACGAGATATCCAGGGGATTTGAATCATTCCCGGTGGGTCACAACAGCAAACCATCATGAGGACGTGCATTACTACCAAGAAACCTAACAATGAGCTGAATATCCTGAGAAATTTTGTGCTTTGCGTGTGTGTACCTCAGTGGTTTGCAATCCGGCGTGCACCATCTTGCGCTGGGAGAAGCCATCATCTCTTCAATGGAATCTTGCTTTCCAGATACCTTCCAAAGAATTACAGGGATAAGGTTTACCAGACCATGCAAACTAATGGATTCTTCGCGTACCCTGAGAACAACGTCCTAAGGATGGTTACGGACACTCGGCAGCCTGTGCGAAAGCAAGCTTTAGAGCTCATTCTATCCTCGAGAAAAAAGACAGCACCTTCTCATTCACAAGGTGCCGTGCGGAGCTTTAACGTTCCACATATCAATTTCAAAAACAAAAGCTATGAGTGAATAGTAGACTTAGCGGGGAAAATAGTCGATCCGCCTGCACTGCGGCGGTACTCCAATGCTGAATTTCAAGCTAAGCTCGACGCACCTGATGGGCCGGAAATCTTACAGGTATCACCATACCAATGCTACGCGTAAAGTGTTGAGCGCATGGTGCAGGTCATGAATACAGTATGTGCCCTAATGGTTGGTTTTGAGCAACGAGATCAGCGCATTAGAACAAAGCTGATGTCACAAGCAGCCATGCCAAAGTTCCACAGCATGAAAGACTACAGCTCTCCGTTTGCATCGAAAAAGCGTGAGGAAAGCCCATTAAAATCCCCATAAAGCACAAACAAGTGCGGGAGGGTGGGCACTGTTGGGGTGCAGCCACTTCTTCGTGGTGGCACCTGGATAAGTTTCGAAGGTAAAGTCCTAGAAACGAGCCCAGAGCTGCACAAAAATTGCCAAAAAACGTGAAAATTCGATATTTTTTTGTTTTCAGCCTATATGTAGTGAAATAACTAATACTTGCATCAGACTTACCTTCAGGATCATCCCCGTCCACATTGGCGCCACGGGAGCTCCGAGAGAGTGCTGGAAGTGCACGTATAATGTAGGCAACCCGCCAAACACCACTCATTTCCTGCACTTTATCTTTCAGGCCCTGGCGACCCGGTAAAATATTTTTTTATTTGAGAATGTTTTTTATTTACGTAATCTGGGCTTCAAAATGCACCTTTTCCCAATGGGCGCAGCTCTGAAAAAAAATTATGGTGATATTCACTGCACCCTATTACACCATGCTATCCAGCCGTCTTTGCTATCAGTCGATGATGTATCGATTTATTTGGATTGGAAAAGGTTGAGCGGGCGGATCATTTTGTCCAACTTGGCCGAATGTTTTCGAAAAAAGGAAGGATAGATGAGGGAAATTCATAGGTAGTATGCCGAGTCTTCTCCTCTCGACGTTTTTATTTGGCAGCGAAACCTATATGTCAGGGTAAGCATGGGAACAGGCTTAGTGTAGTAGGAATAGGGAACCTGAATAGTTTTTCCTGCAAAACTAGGATAAATAGTGCTGTGAATGAGTGGCAAATGAATGAACGTGGGTCGTTCCTATATGAAACTGGTGCACTTCATTATTTTAAAGCTTTGATTGAATGAATGCGATTTGAATAATGAAATAGGTGTACTTGTGGCGTGAGAAGATGAAGTACACGACGAAAGTCACGGGTGAGCGAATTGGAAGTGAGTGTAAAGAGGAGGTATATTTGGAGTACTAAGAATGGGAAGGCAACGGGGAAGCCACTATATTAGTCTCCCTTGAAATCTTATTTCATTTCTCTTCCTTAAACAAGTACAAGCAGTGAATACATTTCACCCTAGAGGATGCAGCCCTGCATCCTAACTATATGACATTATGGCATTCCTCCCGGTGAAATATATTCCGAAGAATAGCCCCTTAGTCAGAACTCCGGGTGGAGACTACTGGGAGGGGCACATCAGTCAGGAACAACAAGAATGGGAGAGCTTGTATGAAGTAAGTGTTGCATGAGCGTAAGATGAGTGAAAGAGGTATGGAATAAGAGGGCATCAGGGATAGCATTGGTAATTAAATACCATTGCCTAAGGCTGAAGAACGGTAACTGAGTCCTTTCACTTTGTCTATCACTGAAAGGAGCAACTTGGAGGATGCGCATCGTATAGTAGTGCCGTTATAGGATACGCAATATCTCATAATTATCATCGTTGGTCGATCAAAGCTAAGAAGTTGACTGCAGCCCTCCACTCTTCCCCATGTAGTATTAGTTCCCTTATTTTCGAATAGCTCTTCCTAAATACTTTCCTCTATATTAACGTATTGCTTCTATTAATATCTAAGGTTATTTGATGTCCACATTGTTCCAGATAGGTATGCTTCTAGTGATTCGTGTGTTGGGTACATGCGTTGCTCTGGAGCTGTGTCGCTGTCCTGATTCCTCTAGTTCTCAAGCCATGTCTAGCTCCTACATCCTTTGGAGCTGGCGAGATGATCGGTCTTCCGCGGCAAAGACTGGTTTTTAACGCTATGATTGGGTCGAAATTGCCAAAATCGGAGCTGTGACAAAAACTATCAGTGTAATCCCAACCCTAGGGAACAGAAAAGGGATTTTAGCCCTTGGTAGAGCGAAAGGGAAAATCTAGATATCAGAAGATATAGACAAGAATTTGTTTCCTAACAATTACTGAATACTTTTAGACCAACGGATTAAAATAAATTTAAAAAATTAATTTAATTAATTTAATTATTTAAAAAAAATTTGCGTAGAATAATAACATATTTGGTGCTAAAGGTATATGGTACAATGGAATCTTGAATACCTTAAACGGAAAAAAGCCCAACTCTCCTTCTGTTCGCACCCTTCTTTGATATCTGCACTGCCATACGCCTCTCGAATTTGCGACCTCCTTGTCAGCCCCATTACTTCACGAGACCATCTCGTTCACATCAGACTCATTCTCCCCAACCCTTTCCCCCGCATTAACAGCTCCTTAGTTTCCCGCACCCCCTGCCTGTCGCCTCCGCCCTCTTTCATGACTCCACCCTCGATTACGAGCGACCCGCACCCATCTTCCCTTTGCCTCTATCCCTCCCTTATCTTTCCTCCCCCTCTTTACTCCCCTTTCTCCCTCTCTCATGGCTTATCTTGATCGTCCGCCTTCGTCGGCTTGGAAGCTTTTTAGCAACACGTGAAGGAATAACGTTTTCCAAAGGGATAAAAAGGTTTTCTCAGCCAGCCAACCGTTTCCCCCTTGTTTTCCACCCGTCACATCTTACTTCCTACCACGGGACTGTACTCACGAGTCGTCGCGCTGACTGTCCGCGCAAAAATATTCGGGCTTATCGACTTTTAAGACATTTTATTCCCAGCAGATTCGGTTATAATGTTGCGGAAATTATCAATTTTTTGCTGAGGTAGTTTTTTAGTATTTGCTCATTTTATTTTCGTTACTTATGCTCGTATTATGTAAGATATCGCACTCTAATAGTTATTTAACTAATTCAATGTTAACAAAATTGTACAACATTATTTGCAACAATGCAGCATGCCATTGATATAATGAAACTGCTTTACTGTTCATCGCTATTGGTATAAAACGATAAGTGTAAACAGAAATGGTAGAAAATCCATTAATGCAAATTATCTACGCTTGAGTACTATTTTTACCTTAGAATCTTAACTTTTATAAGCCAGCTAAAAGACTTCCATCCCGCTTTATTTGGTTGAACGACCCTTTCAATACATTTGAAAAGCGAGGAGTAGGCTTCAACGAGTTAGTTAAATTGTGTTTCCCGCTTATGAAATGCCATCGAGCATTGTGGAGAACCTTCAATGATCTTTTGCTATGATACGACTTAACATGCCTTTTCTCCATCGAAAATAAGATTTTATAGTAGCAGAAAGAACACTATTTCTCAAATTTAAAGTCAACTTCATGCTAATTTCTATGCTAACTCCTGAAAATAGATAAGTGACTCTAAATTTTAATTTTTTAATATGAAATGTTTTTCTTATTTCGGTGACCATATTAAAAATTTCCTCCAAGGATAGATTTACCGCTAAAAAAGAACGATACGGAGGGAAATGCTGTGAGTACGACTTAGTTAACTCAAATTTCTCTGAGATTTTTTCGAGATAGGACATCAAGAAGTTGCCATTTAATGTAAGTGATTGCAATACATTCATCCAAACCTCGATAGTTACTACTAAGCTATTAAAATTGTGGTCAATTAGCTGTTAGAATGGAAATTAACATTATTCTGCGAAATTTGTTGTACCCACTTTCACAGCAAAGGTTTGGATCCACAACGCATTGACATCAGTTTATTCATTAACCTGAATACTTCGATGCATTGATGAAACATGAATTGTAAATTGAAATCTTTTTGGTGGAATGGAGCTGTTCTCGTTTTTCTTTCGCCGAATACGTTAAGTCTCCATAACTAGTCCAATGGGAGGATTTGAAAATCGGTAGCAATTCAAATTTCAGTTCTGTTAATGGTCTGGAATATATTCAGAACATAGTCCAATATATTTAATAGAGGTTTGCATGACAAGAGGAACAATTTTTGCAGAGAGAAAACAGTCGCGCAAGTATAAACGTTAGTAACAAAAATTAGGCATGATTCTACCATGAGGTTTGAAATAATTTTCCAACAAACATCTTGAAACGTTAAAAAAATACGCACAGTATCCAATAAGTTATATTTATGTTTACTTTATAGTACCTAGGTTTGAAATTCTGTGCCAAAGTGCCCACCCCATAAAATTTTCATTAGTCCATTTCTACGAAAATCAGCTATTTCATACTATTTGCTAAACCAAGTGATGATTTTAGAGGGATTGATTCATTTCTAGTGCATGCTTCTTAACCCTACAAAGTCCTTTGGTTTAGTTTGTGATGAATGTTAGTAACCTTTTTATTGCCAGTAGAATGCCAATCGTCTTTCAATGAAACTTGCATAAAAAATGCTGGTGGCGTTCCTGTCAGCGGGTAAAGTCGTGCCTACTGTCGAAACCCCATTAAAAATAAATATCTATGTTATAGTACTTCTCCATTTAAGAATCGGAGCGTAATTAAAGATAATCTTTGATATTTTAGACCATGTATAAACCATAGATTTATTCGTTATCGAGATTCAATGTCTCAAACTAGCATATCTCAAATTTTTACCGGAGCAGTAGTTCTTTACTTCTGGTTGAAAACTAATTAGACCGTCTCTCCTTCTGTTATTTCAGACGAACATTGAGAGGGAAATCCGACTTCTGAGAATCGTCCTAAATACGTAAAATCTATCTCACTCTATCCACTGACTTAACCCTACAACGACTGTAGTATTAATGAACTGCGCGAATTCTAAGGGGATGAATTTGATTCCGCAGTGAATACGGAAGGCAGACTCAAGTCTCCGACGCACGTTTCCGTTGCGTTCCTACCTGGAACGAGGACCCTCATTTCGTTCCGGAATCCCATTGTATCTCGCTGCCTAAGGCTACGGCCTTCAGTACGTTGAACTCACTGGATAAACATGATTGGTGCACTACTACGATCCCTTATCTAGGATCTTTTCTTCAAAATTAGGAAGCTCCTCCGCGAGATGGAGGTTAATGAATCATTGCGCCATTTCTGTCTTGGATATGAAATTATCACACCCAAAGTCGTTTTTATTTAAGCAAGTAAAATTTCAATTCAAAAATTAAATTTAAATAAGCAAGTAAAATAAAATTTAAATCGGTTTTAATGGTATTCAAAATACAAAGCTCATTTCGGCCGAAATGCTAGATAATCAGGTAGATGGAAAGGGAGATTGCTATGTTGGTCTATGTCAGTGCCAAGAGCAAATTAGTAAAATCAAGTAGAATCAATGCCATCCAGTAAATATATATGCACCCCGTCGAAATTCGCCTTGAAAGAAGATGGCTTGGTGGTGTAACTGGCTAACATTCCTGACCGGCAATTGGGAGATCCGGTTTCGAATCCCGGTCAAGTCAAATGATTTTTCATAGCGAATTTCAACCTTGGTGTAGAGTTTGAGAGCTTAGTCAATTAATTCTCAGTAGTTGTTGGAGCTGCTTCAATTACAAGGAACATAAATCTTACTAAGTATTTTCAATGAGCTTACTATACCACTTTTAAAATGATTTATAATTATTATTAAACATTCCTAAAGGCTTTCTATAATTGCCAACTGATTGAAAAAATAAGTGTTAATTACAGACGCAAATTTTTTTTCCAAAATGTATGAAAAGGGAACTCATTTTTCTTGACAACGTTGAGGAAAGGGACGTGGGCTGATGACAATAAATCCTTGCAACGTCGAATGAAATAATTTGAAGAAAGGAGACAACGAGCAATGATTGTACATAAATTTTTGTTGTCGAATAATTTGATGCAACCTTTTACCTTTCTTGTTGTTTTCCAAATTTTACCTCTTTGAAAGCATTCAAAGCTAAATAATTTACCCAATTTATGCCACTGGTGTGGTTTTATTTTCAATCCAAGGTGTAAAATCGTAATTTTAATAAAAATTTGGATGTGGATATACCATAATATATGTCTAAAAAATCTGCATAAAACTATATATTTTTTAGGGTATGACTTACATATATGCTGCCTTCAAATAAATGAATTTCTCATAGTAAAAAATGCTTAACTGGAGAAGAGGAAGCACAGGTTTTGAATACTTTATGTCACACAATTCTATTCTTAACTTCAATACCTAACTTTACCATCACACGTCTTGTCAAATAATTCTAAGCTCATTGGTCACCAACCTTTAAAATTGTTTAATTTTAAGTTTTGTGTTATCAATCCTATACTTTAAATTTCCTTGTCCACCCAAACTTTCCCTTATTATTATTATTGAAATTAATTTTTCTTGCCTTTCATTTTCCTCTCAATGTTTCCTACTATCCACTACTCAGATATTTTATTAATTAAGTAAATGTAGATTTCCTACTTTTATTACTTCATACATTTTTTCGAACGGTCATCTTTATCCTGTTGTTTCTTATTCCAATTGCTTTTCTTTACTCCGATTTGTTTCTACTTTCACCCAACTGATTGCTCGTAGGTGAGTTTCGTTAGAAAGTGAATTTTGACATCCCCCTTTCAGACGGTGTAAGCTTTTTTTAAGCTTTTTTCTGGGGTTTTATAGCACCTTATTTAGCTTAAAGACGGATTCAAAATGGGCATTGTTACTGGTATTTCTTGAAATAAAGAAAGGAAAAAGAATATAATTTTTTTAATTTCAAGGTTTTTTCGACAAACTTTATTTTTATGATCTCTTTATGGGAAGGATATGCTTTTTCTACTCTAAAAATGCCTCCATCTCGCCTACTCCCTCACACAATCGATCCTCCCGATATTTAAGGCTGGGCCAAAGACCTCAAGTATTGAGATCAAACGCTTCCCAAGTTGGTCGTTGCGCTAGACGTTTTAAAAAATATATTCCTCTCATGGGCGTGATTCTATCAAGTCTGAAGTTTGTTTTTATGTTGCGTTCTCTCATGGCGTTCCTCCCATGCTATAGAGAACGGCCGAACCACCCAAAACAACGCAGAACGTTTCCAACATCCCAACCCCACACCCTCCATTCGTGGCCACACACTTAAACCCAAAACTTCCCAAAGCTACGGTAAAGAAGAGACCACTTGCCCTCCCAGCATTCCCTCCTTCCCGATCCCTTTAACTCGCACCTTTATTGACCTTCTTCCCTTCTGCCATTCCTCTTCCTTGACGCGGCCGCTCTAAAAGTGCCGACCCTTTTAGTTACGCGTCTTGACGTTCCGTTTTACACCATTTTCGGTTCGCTGCTTTCCCTTTCTGCTTATTGCACCCTCACTCCCACCTCACATCCGCATTCAATTCTTTGACCCGATACCAAAGCCTTCATCAATGTGTGCGGAAGATGTGGGACTAAACTAAAAACTGGAATACCATACAAACATTTTCAAAGAGTCAACTTATCATGAGGAAGTATTTTAAGGCTATTTTTATACTTCCGCCAGATATATTTTATAGGATCGTCTAGGTTTCATAACGGGATAATTCCGTGTCCTCATTGCTCCACCTACATTTCATGTCACCCGGAGTAACTTTAATATGATTTTTTCAAATACAGGGACACTTTATTGAATGAAAGAATGAACCGAATGATGGATGAGAATAAAGTGAGGAAGAGCATAATATGAATGATGGAATATAGAAATAAAACTAGTTTTGTGTATAAAAATCATTTTTATAAAAGGCAGATTCCAAAAAGTACGATGCTGATTGGTTAATTATATTTGGCGCGACCGGTTTCAGATCGATTGCATGTGCGTTCAAGGCATTGGATAATTCAAACAAATAAAAATTCCTACGACACATTTTGAGGTGTAATATATATGCCAGCAAGAGATTGAAGAAACTGGAAAATAATTAATGATATGGAGCTCTTAGTGTTAATACAGCTTATGGAAACTTAGGTAAAGTTTGATAAATCACAGAGCTACGTTGATTTAAACATCTGGAAAGAATGGTCAAAGGTAGCTCACCAAAACTACTGCTGAATAGATAACTTCTAAAATTCAGATTTAAATGTGAACTCTTAAATTAAGTGGTCGATATTAAATGGTAGACTTTTCCAGAATGGATTTCCAAAGATTTATATGGGCTGCGAAAGTAATGTTGGCAGATTACTGAGAAAGCCCAGATACAACGAGGGTTGTTTTACAAAGAAGAATACGAGGTGAAGAAATATTTAGCTAGGTCAAAAAACTGGCTATATATGAGGTTATATATTTGGAGCAAAGGTTGCATTTCAGTACGTATTTATGGAAACTATTTTAAAAAGGTTCCTTTGTTCACAGAAATTGTAATTATAATTTGTTTCTTCCCTGCATCGAGGATTCTGATACTTACTGAATAGAAAGCATGATCAATTACTTTTGCGTCGTACTCTCCCTTTTTTAAGCACACTTTGCATTAGACCATTATTGATTCGTATTTACGTTGAAAAAATTGAGCACCAGTGCGGCGACCTTTACTCCGAGCAACCTGACGCACTTGCAATATGTGACTCTCTCCCTACCTGTCTTCTTGAGTTTTTTAAAGGCTCTGTCGACGTTTTGTGAAGCTATGCGTCACGCTCGCACCCTGTATGCCATGTATATAAACCCAGCTTCGGCTGGTAGTATAAGCACTTTATCTCAGGTCATAAATGCGGTCAGTCATTTATCACCATACTCCCGCATCTGGTGACCCCAACGGAGCGTGCGGTGGAGAAGGAGGAAGTTGTACGTGCAAAACACCAGTTACTTCAGCAACAGTGCGAGGTGCACCAATAACAGCTGCACCAGCAACAGCAGTTTTGCGAGCAAGATTTCGCCCAATTCAATCGTAAGCATGCTGCCCTTCTGACCCGAAAATTCCAGTCTATGGATTCTCATATGTAGTAGATAGCATTTTCACTCTCCTTCTAATTACTACCGACAACTGTAAGTATCATGATACAATTTCACAGCTCGATCTTTGATGCAAGGCAGAAATCTCCAACGTAATAATTAACCCTCAGGCCGAAGGGAAATGCGATAAGCTCGAGACGGAGTTAGTTACGCGCGTCTCTACGTCAAGAGAGGAACAAATAAGGCCATTACTCACGTATTCTGAAATGAGAGACCGTGAGCCATCCCAATTTCAGCGTTCCATTCGAGGTTTTATAGGAGCAGTAACAGTTTCGGGATCCCAACAGCGGAATTTTTAGAGCAGACGCCTGGCCAGCTCCGAGCAAGCAGATATAGCGTCGTAGGAGAGTCTTACCCTGGATGCCCTCGCCGAGTTCCCAAACAAGATTTTTGAAGTGAATTACATAAAATCCTTGTAATTAAAAACCTAAAAATTCCCCAAAAAAATTCGCTTTGGTACACGTGCTCAGGTTCTGAGACTGATCGTTTTGAATAAAAATATGTTTTATTAGAATGGGTTCCGATGATTGGAGTGATTTTTATTTATGCACGGATTAGCGTGTAACTTTACATTCTTGTACTTATTGGAAATATTGTGGACAAGACTGAAAAATAAATGTTGCCGATTTGGTTTGTTGGCAATGAATTGCAAATTTAACTTGCAGTCTTATGGCACTTGACATATATTTTGAAATTATTCTGGTTTATGTGCGCGGATCTTCATATAAGCAAAATAATTCGTTCCTTATTAGTACAATGATGCAAAAAATATCAAGGGATCATGCTGAGTAAATTACCCGTATTTACATATTATTTTTGCTTAAATTTCAAAATATAGAACCGTAACCCAATTCATAAAAATTCTTAAATGAATACAAACCTTTAAAAATTTAGCCCATGCATGACTTATATTACCTCATACATGGTTATTTCTTACGCATAAGCAGGTGTCTACATAGGTCCAACAATTTTTCTTCGACTGACTGGAAAAGTAATTGAAATTTGCATTCAATGACTCACTCGACTCAATGACTCGCAACTCAAGGACTCCTTAAGTCGCCACCGAGAATTCACTCTGCGCCCCTGAAGTCAATAAAGTCCTCGAAAATCTCTCTAACCGTCGAATTCGAAGAGCAATACCAAGAGCTCTCGAAACTTGGGCAGAAGTTGACCACGAAACCAGAATTTCCCTCGTACCAGGCCCTTATATTCCAAATATGAGACAAATTCACCTTGGTCAATGATCTTATACTTCTCTCAAAGTGAGAATTTTCTTTTCCTGGCTGTCTTCCGAACTGCAATTATCTTAGCCAAAAGATAACTGTTGCAATATTTTTTAGCACACAACCTCGTGGCCACATGACGATTTTATCGAATATAATATTCTATTGTCTAAGTATAAACTTGGTATGAAAAGTCTCTTTAATTTCTTACATTGGCAGATATGCTCAGGGATTTAAAACTGATAACTTTGAATACAAGTATTTTTTTACTGGAATGACTCTAGTTTAAATTCTAAACGTAACTTTGCTTCTCTTTTGACTTATTTCCGAATCATTTGACTTTGATTTGGTCTTATTTTGGAAGGATTGAAGATAAACCGAATAAAATCCTTTTTATCTGACACTCATATTCTTGGAAAATTCTATTGTGCCTACCGGTAATTTATTTATCTTTTTACTTCATAACAGATTTATGATTACCCTGTAAAATACAGGGCGTACTTGCACCAACGTGACTCATAGCGCGATGACTCTATAGAATGTTTACGTAATCGAAACCCCACATCTGCGTGATCTATAGTTGGCTACAATTGAAAGTACTAGCTCTCATTGTTGTTAATGCTACAATCCGTCAAAATGGTCCAGGAATATGAATGAAAGAAATACATATGATAAAAGATGGAAGGGTTGGTTAAGAATGGCTCCTCGTTTCACGAGTACTTCTACACTCACATGGTATGGCCTTTCGTCCGAGTAGGAGATCGAGAAAAGGATTGGTCCTCTCGTTGTCCTCTGCTTTGGGCAGCGAAATGAAATTCTTCCCATCCTTCCCCCACGCCGTTCAATACCTTTGAATCGGCATCATCATGTTTTCTAACGCTTTCTTTTTACCCCCACGGGACTTTCACTGCGGTCTTCCAACGAAGGCGAAGCCTTTTTTCTTCTTCCCTCCACCCCTCCCTTGCTTTGTCGACGCACGCCTCTCCCGTTTCTCTATCGCTCTCTATACACTCTTCCCTTTTCATCTCCCGTTTGGGATGGGGTCACCCACTGCCAGGCGTCACAACAAGCTTCCTCCTCCCCCCTTCCTTATCCCCGAGGTGTCCCCGAGGCAAGACGTCCTTTGAGCGCAACGTCGTGAGGAAGGAGAAGAGAAAAAAAAAGAATGAGGAAGAGAGGCTGTACAGGACGACTGTGACGACATGAACGTGCAGCTTGACATGGTCGAGTGAAAGGTGGGGAAGTGGAGATTTTGAGGTATGGGTTGGGCGGGCGGTGGAGGGAGGCGGGAAAGAGCATTCTGAGCTCAATCTGATGAGGGCGTTTAAAGGGGATGCGAGAGGAGAAGTGACAGATGATAGGTGGAGAGAACGGGTGAGAACGGGGGTGCTGACGCGAGTGGTACTCTCACCATGTGGGTGGCTCTCGCTCGTGGACACGTGGCGAAGGGGGTTGTGAGGAATAAAGGCCAACCTCGCCGCTCTTCCTCGTGAGGGCAGTTTTGAAAGAAGCAGAGTAGCAGAAGAGCAACAGGGCCTGGCTTCGCTGAAGATGAAATGCTGAGAACATAGGAAGCGGAGGATGAAACGAAGATAAATATTTACCTCGCTTCACTACCATTACCACTACCATATCAGTGCGGGTTTTATACCAGTGGTCATTTTTAAAGATAATGTGATTTATTGCGTGAAATTCAACAGTTTTAGGATTTTTCGAAGCGGGAGCTTATTAGGGAGGTATATTAAGCTATTACTGCGGCTGGCTGGGCCAGGCGAAACTTTGTGGAACTTGTTTAACATTGTGATTCATTTTATCGTTAATGGTTATAGTTAATACAGTTTATGTGGAATTACTAAGCTACAGCTTTCGCTTCATAATATTATTAAGGCGCTACAAAACTGGTGATAGGCCATCTAATTTTCGCCCATTTTTTGCCTGTATGTGGTAGGTGGCCGTGAGACCTATTCCGAATATTTTTCTTGGAATTTTTAATCCTCAACTCTTCATTAATGAGCAATAAAACACTTGCAATTAATACAACATTAGTTGTATCTTCCGTATTTTAAGATAAATATAGGTACACCCATGTCTAACACAAGTTTTTTAATGTTAAAGATTACACTACGCCATTGAAATAGTAAATAATAATTTATAGAATATCATTCTATCCTCCCAACATAAATTTGTGTGTACGGCACTGCTACAAAGCCAGGAAATATAACATAACTGTTCAAGCTCCACTCCACACCATTTCATTGCGTTGCCAGTTGGTTTTGTGCATAGAATGAGTGTCTGTGGTTACATTCTGGCCATTTCATTCGGGCAACGATTATTACTTTGGGTGCTATATTATTAGCACTTCAATTTATTTCCCTCCAAGCATTCATTTCCGACTCAATCCATGAATTATAAACCTAAATGTCTGTTTAGGGGTAAATAAACCTTAGTTCACAGTCGCCACCTCCAATACTCAATAAACAACCACAAAAACCTAGGATGACACCTCGGTAGGGTTGAGGGAATTTGTTTACTTTTATTTAAAAAAAAATACGATAACTGAAAGTCATATCTCAAAGTATGCGAATTATTTCTAATATAAGAAACATTTGACTTAGATTCCATAAAATCAGTTTCACTAGGGTTAATGGACCACAGTCTATTTACGTGTTTGAACTCACTGCAATTTTATTCTTAACATTATGCTGCTACATACCTTTTGGAGGATGACGTTAATGATCTGCTTGCCATGATCCCATACTAGTTTGTAAATGTTTACTACGCAGTCAAATTTATTTTTATTTTTTATATTTTAACACTTTTTGCAAATCATTTTTAAATCAGAGATTTTTATTTAATTTAAGCGATGAAATGTTGCTAAAAGGGGACAGGTGGTCTCTAAATTACGGTGGTATTTCTTTTAACAACCATGAGAGGGATTTTAATAAATATTTTGTTTAATAAAGGGTCAAAGGTGAAAGTATGACAATGCGATGATCTAAATGAAATAGGTTTCCTCCGCTCGCTTCTGGGACCAATGTCGTTAAGGACTCTCAAGCATATTCATAGTCAATTCACTGCACTTTCCTCGTCTGATGCAAAAGACTATTGGTCTACTTGTTAGGCATGGACGGAGTGACCTTGTCGTCTTTATTTGACCCACCTAATCAGCTCTACAGTATGGTGATCAATATTACCGTGAGGCCAGAAATCTTGCGGGGGAGCAGCCGGTAATTATCTCATTTATGCATGCTCTCCTGAATCCGGCCTTAATACCCTGGGGAAACTGTGCAGATACGAATTAGCGTCGACAATGATGTATCTCGTCTCTCTTTGCTGTCACAGAACTAAAACGTCTGCGTACATTTTCCAAGCCAAGTATCACCGTAACGATGTATGGCATACAATGAATGCAGAACTGCGAGAAATACTAAAATAATAGGTAGAAATTTGCGCTCGGATTCACATGAGCGTAAATACAAACATGTTCTTCATAGGAACCTCTTTCATTCCGTACAGGTCATAGTTTCCTGTTTAATTAGCCGGTGTGGAATACGTGACGGAATTCGAACGTCATTTAATTAACACCACGATACCTAGAATCAAAATAATTAACTGCAAATACTACTCCGGACTTCTGGAATTGGGTGTGTCTGCCTTCTCTGGTGGATATAAAGTTTTTGAAATTGCAAGGGTGTTGTTTCCATGATGGAAAGTGACTAAAAATACTTATCGCATATTATATGTACTAACTTGTTATAGGTAAGGTACATGTTAAAATTGAAGAGGGCCCCGTTTACCGTACAATCATAAGTTAATAGTGTATGAACGGGATTGCAACTCGGCTCTTTTTCATTATTTCAGCAGTAAGGATCAATTGTGACAAGTTCCTCGAGAAATTAAATGCAAACGATGATTGCAAATAACGAAGTACAAGCACAAGAAAATGTTCGCATTGCTGAAAGGGACGCCATTTCTCCTAAGAAAATATAATTTTTTTAAGAAATATTTTGCTAACACGAAGTATTTTCTTGTAATGTTTGAGTCCCGTATGCTTTGAAATACGAGGATTGCTAGTACACAGTGTGACGGATTACATTCAATTGCATCTCAAGACGAGAGTTTTCCTTTAACATTAAGTTAACTTTATGAGACCGTCTAAGTTATTTCTAAACAATATTTCAAAGTTTTTTATTGAATTATGATTGTATTATTTTGTATTGTTTTAATTACCAAACCTTGAACCGTCATCCTGTCTACACCGCTTATGGTGCAAAATGAGACTTGCTGAGTAAGTGGAAGAAAATCATTTAAACACATCATTCAAAAGTGTATTTCCCAATTATTCAAATACACTACGATATGATGGACTGCTACAAAAAATTTCACTAAGTCTATTCTCGGTGTAAATACGTATGGAATATAAACATTGCATTGAAATATAAAATATAAATTATGAGTATCTGGTGGATGGGTTCACGTTAACCCAATTATGTCTCAGATTGTGGTATCTTTTTGGCCCAGCTAGCTTTATTCATCCCATTACATAAATGCGAATGGATTATTTTAGATAATTAAAGTAGAACCTAAACGTACTTCAATATAAAAAATAACTTCAGTATTGAGAAACAATGTTATTATTCTGGTTTCCTATGTTGTCATTCGAGTGGTAAAAATGTTGTTATAGAATAAAATAGAAATTACTTTGCGTCAACAAGAAGACAGGAAAAAGCAGTTATTTTCCTTTGCAATTCTTCCATCAAATTGTACCAAGTTTAGCTTTTCAAGTATTGTGGAATATTTCTTAGTTTAAACTTGGCGGTTTATTGTCAAGTGTAATTCTTTACATTAAATCTATTATAACTATGCAATACGCAGTGATTATTCAAATATTGTACAGTGAAACACTCTCACTGCCAACTCGTAATACAATTACATGGTTTATTCTGTATAATTTTTCACTGAGCACCTCAAGGGCTTTATTTATATGTAGCCTTACAATTCTGCACGGTGTTGTTATTATCATCTGCTGCAGTTTGGCCATATAAACTACCGCCGTATTTTTGAAAGTCCATAGTAAAAATTATGCCCATTCTTTATTTCTAAGATATGAATATATAATTAAAGACAGTAACCAAAAGAAACATTTACATCATCCTCATGGATAGCAAGAAAAGTGATGGCGATATTAGGAAAATTAAATCATAGGATAAATATTCGCATAGTTCGCTTAATCTTTACCTTGCGCCTCGTGTCAGTGTCTTTCCTTGTTAATATAAATCCGATTTTTTCATCGATTTCCTTTGTCACAACAATCACCCTTACAATTACGCTGGAAAGAGTATTTTTTAACATTCGAACATTGTCTCCGTCCAAAGACTTTACGAGAAAAATAAGAAAAGGTGAAGAGGTAGTTGTTTCAAAGGGATTAGAATGTGGTACAAGGAATGGATTGGAAGAAAAGGTGAAAGCGAAATCGAATATAACTGAAAATGAAGGCATTGAAGAAGGAACGGCGTGGGTGGAACATGCGCTCAGTGAGGTTTCACCGCCCACGAGAAACGGAATAAGGATTTTAGGAAAAACGTGAAAGCGGTCTCAGTTCGTCGAATAAATTCGCCACTTCGAAGAGATGATGCGAGCTCAAATGAAATGTGGCGGAAGAGTTTCTCGGATTAATTACAAGGAGGGAAAGAGAGGAGGATTGGAGGTGTAAGCGGCGCTCTCTTTGCCATGCGTGCGAGATTTATAAACACAAGGCAGTCTCTTTCCTCCCTCTCCATCCCCCGGCCGTGGGTCGGGCGAACAGGAGCGGAGCTGGCTGGCTGGGAGGAAGGATGCGCCCGGGAGGATATTAGCGGTTTAAGCGCACGTTACCGTCTCCGGGAATGCACATCATGATAAGCAGCCGGAGCACAGGCAGGCCATCGCACGCGCTCAAACTAATCTCCGTCTAAGATGAATGCTGACATGACGCAGTGCTGAGTGGAGGCGTGTGGGATGGGCGGTTCATTAACGAGCGATAAAAACAGCAACGGGAGTGATGTATAGCCTTCCCAAACAATTGCAAGAATTCGTGAAGGAATTCCGCGACTTGATTGCTCGACTTAGTGCGTTGCTGAAAGTGGAAGGCCTATTGTTTTGATTGGAATGGGAACTTGTTGGAAATCCGTCAAAAAATGATGGAAAAAGTATCCAGTCATGAAAATTGTATTGAAATATGTTTAATTTAAATGTATTTTGTGTAGGCTATTTCTCTGTCGTCAAATACCTGAAAACCTTTACTAATGTTCCCAAAAAATAAACACTTGTGCTAAATTTCATGGTATTTGACGTGGTTGCTATGTATATATAACATAAGGCTAGTGAGTAAAATTTTTCCATTTAAAGTTTGTGAAAGTCGAAAATATAAATTTGAACATATTTTATGCAAATTAGAAAAAACTAGTAAATTTACACGAAAGCTAAGCCGTTTTATCCATAATCAGTGTCGCCACATTCCCTTCCTTAATCCAATTTTGTGCCATTAGCTATTATTTTTATTGATAATACATAACTTTAGCCAAAAGTTTCGTTCAATATTTGATTAAAAACCTGGTATTCGAGTTATGCGAGAAATAAATGGGATTCGGAGAATATCGCCTTTGATTGTTTCGTTAAATATTGCATCACAAAACTGCAAAGAGGGAATTCATGCATCAATTGTCTCAGATAAATTTAAATGGTATGTAGCTCAGAGTTGCAGTTTTCGGTAATTGAGAGCTTTTATTTTTCAAAAAAGACCATCAACATTCAAGTAACAATTACTCTTATATATCTCTTAAACATTTCAAAATATTTGTAGGGCTTTTGTATGTTGTTTTTGCCAAGAATTCATGCTAGATGTGAAGAGCGTCTCTTAACCCAATAGCTGGCGGCAATAAACAGTTTCCACACTAAATGAGGGGAAAACATAGTTAATTGCTTTCCTAGAGGGAATACACCTTTGTAATTTTCATCACAATTCATCATCCAGCTTAAGGCATTTTTAGGATAAAATATTTCCTAGAATTTTGAGTTTTTTTTGCAAAGTGATTATTTTGGTACTGATTTTCTTTTCATTTGTATATTGTAATACTTATCATCTATAATAGAAACATGTCTATGAATTTGCTGAACATGAAAAAATTGCACATTCAATGACGATCCCTTAGGAAAAACTTTAACCACATTCTGACAATATTTCTATAAAGTTGAGAAAAATAAATAAAGTGATGGTCATTAGCATTGGCTGTAATATCATATGTTTAAATTGACCTCACTATTTGTTTTTGATTGCTCATGCCATTGAAAAGCTTACACATGTATCAGTTCATTGAGAGAGCTTTAAAAAAACTCACGCGACGTATCATTTGAAAAGTGGACCGACTTTGAGCCGTAAAAATTTTCGGTTATAAATTAGAGTAGAATGGAGATCACTAGAAAATTCAATCCTGGACATATAACTTAATGAGTTTACAGTGCATATTTAGTTATGAGTCTAAAATATGGTTAAATATTTCCATTTTGAACTTTCTTGCGACATTTTGTCATTTGATGGCATTACGATGCTTCAGATTGGAATGAAGAATAGTTTTTTCTCATAGGCATGATAAGATCCATGATGTCGACAGGTATTGGAATGAAAATGGGCAGCAATAAAATTCAGATGGAATTTGAGGATAAATTTTTTGCTATTAACTTCTTATTTTGTGATCTTGATGGGCATATAATATACTGGAGACAATTTCTGATTTTAAATAAAGACTGTGAGGCTGACTTATCACTGCTTGGAAATCTTGTCAATATTGTCTCTCCTTAAAATGTCTTTAAGTTCGTTCACACTTCAAGCGGCCCATTTTATCTGTGAGATCATATTTTTTTATATATCTCAGAATATATTTTAATTTTAGGAGAAATATAGACTCGCAATACATGTATTAACTGTTCATCGGAGACATGGCTTCGCAGAATTTCAGAAATCCAAGAACGTTACCTGTATTCTCCGTCTTTCCGTATTTTACCACGTACCTTTGAAGAGACATAAATTAAAATTTTTTTAACATATTGCTCGAGGGTTTACACACATAGTCACATGACAGTCGCACATTTTTTTCTTTTCCATTTGTCAAATAAGCACTCAAAAGCCATCTGTCCCTTCATCAGACGGCAGTGAGAAATTATCCATATTTCACACGTCAATTAGCGAGAATATTAAATGTCAGGGCAAAGTGAAAGGCTAAATTAGAAGCGCACGAATAAAAACGTTGACTTGGGGGTTTAACACGAGGTCAAACACCAAGCTATCCGACGATGACGTCCCTCATTTTATCCTCGTCAGCATCAGCAGTAGAGGCAAAACTTTAATTCTGCATGATCCCTGCCGAAATTATTACCTCTGGGTCTGCACAATTTAGACGAGAAGTAGGTAACGTAAGATAACGATATATTAATTGCGATTATGTATGTTTTTAAGTGCTTTCGTGATATGGTGACTAAAAAAACTCTTTGAAGTCATCGGATTACTCACCGTGGATGGCATTTATGTTACCTGCGTGGGAATGCGTGTGGAAAATTAGAATGAAACCTCAATGCCCAGAGAGCTTCCAATACTTGGAAGATTTTCCAGCCTCGCTACTCTGAGTAGTAAGGTGGGGGTTGGAGCAGGAGGTAGTCAAAATCTTTACATTAAAACCTCCAAGGAAGTTGGCAAGTTTAATGAATGGGAGCAGCGGGAAGAAGAAGATGGTGGAAGGTGATGGGATGGGAGATATTCTGAGGAGAGAAGGGAGGAGAAAATGGGGTATGGGGAGATGAGAGGTTTTCGAAACAGAAGTTTCGCCCACTGCTCGAGGGAGGTACGGATGTGTAGAGCCCTCTCTTTGCGGTGTTCACACGGTGAGGAGATGACGGGAAGGGAAGCAGACGCTCCCGCGGACGTTTTCAAGGGGATGGGCAAAAAGAGTGGAGAGACGAGACGGGGGAGGTTCCGAGTTGCGGATGAGATGGTTTGATGATAACTCCCTACAAAATTAATACCCTATCCGTCGCTCCGTGGCTGAGTGATTGAACCCGGAGAGTTCCCGCTTTAGGAAGCCGGAGGATAAAGAAGCATTTTGGAGATGGGAAGTGTGAGAGTATCAGGGATTTCCACGGGAAAGGAGTGATAATTGAAATTGTTTTGAAAAGGTTGATTGTGTCTCGGAGAGAACGAATAGTTTTCGTTCGGTGGTTGAGCGAGAAGGAGGAGGAGAATTAAATTTTTCCTCATATTTTACTAGATCTATTATCTTCACCGTGGAAGATAAAGAAAGAGAGAAAGAGAATGGAAGGTGTGAACTTCATATATTAATTTGTTCTGGGCGATGAACGTGAGTTGCTTTTAGCATAATACCCTGTCCGTGCCACCGCGAAAATCTCGTAAGTCTTTTTAGCCACAGACGGTTGAGGAGTGCTTCTTGAGCGAGAAATGATTTTGGGTGAAACTTATTTGGTTTTGCAAAGGTTGGCTGGCTCTGAGCGGTGTTATTACGATAATTTCTAGATGCTGGGAAATTATTGCCATTTTCTTTGCTTAATCAATTCGCAGGGAAGACATATTGCCATTAATCCCACGCAGCAATGATACGCTCAGTATGTGATTTATCGACCCCTCCTACTTACCCTAGTCCTCCCTTTCCCCGTATTTCTGGGAAAAAAAGCTCTATAAAAGAAAGTTATTATGTTATTCTATCATGCTAAATTCTTTGATTCTTTGGCTTAAAATTTTTTGTTACGCACGTATTTGTTATTTTTAAATAAACAAAAATTGGACTTTGTACCTACTCTTTCATAAAATAGAACAACTAAAAATCTTCTAATTTCAGCTATTAAACGCAGTCACTGGACTATTAACTGGCTAAATGCACAATTTTGGCATCCATTCTTACTTAAACTTTTATACGCTTTTCTCAACATGGACCCCCAAAATGAAATCCTGGGTACCCAAGGGATTCATTTTCTGTAACTCCATAACAGGTCAAATAATATGTTTCGCCGAGGTCTGGAAGAAAAAACTAATAAAATGATGGAAAAATGGCAACAATGATTCCCAGCATTTTAGACGGATGTCTATTACACCGCTAAGTTATTATACTAGAATTTCACCAAGGCATTTTTTCATTCATATGGCATTAGAAGCTTCGAAAGAATAAATGTTTTTGGTCTTAAGTCTTTGTGGAGTCATTTCTTAGAGAATGGACGGAGAATCACAATTGTAAGAAAGTTTTTGGAAGAAGAGCCATACATGATAGAGCATGTTTCTGAATAATTTATGTTCTCAGAATAACTTACTAAAGAACATCACAATAACTTTTTCTCCTTCAGAAAGGGAAAAATTCACAGTTAAAAAATAAAAAAATAATTGTTCCATAATTTATAATGTAAATAATAGCTAAATAAAACGGAAAGAGAGCATTTTTCATATATAGTTTTCATAATTCATTCTACCAGGATCATTCAAAATACTGTGTTTCGTTGTCAAAAATTACTGGATAAGTAACAAAGAAATATTTAACATTTAAAAAAATTCTTTCTCTTGATAATTTGATACTACTTAAGTTATGTTTAGAAATTACTCATGCATTTCTAAAAAATATTCTAATTAACACTAATTCATCTATTACCCCGTTACATTTCAGTTACTGCAATCTACTGACCCTGAGAAAATCGGGTTTCAAAAATATAATCACTACTGTAAGGTTACATGGGTTCATAGAAATATTAAAGCAGGGAAACGATATGTTTCGCATCAAGCTATTCGTATTTATTGAATGAGATAATTGATGAAGTGCAGCTGCAAGTGGTTTTCCCTACTGAACGGTAAAAACGCGATGATTGACGTAAATCTATCCCGCCGATACTTAATAGGTGCTATGTTCATGGTTGGGGTATGATGGTAAAATGAAAATATCTCTATTTCTGTGCTTGGAAAGTTTTATTAAGGCCCATCTGTGATCTTACTCATGCATAAAATGCATTTCTTTCATTACTGAAAGAAATATAGCTCGAACATTACATTTATAACTGTCCCTTCAATTTTCTGGTTGAACTTTGCTGGTGTGTTTTGTATTTGCTTGGATGTAAAGATTCCTATGATTTCAATTGGCCATCCAGGTGGCTAATGGCTGGGTCACCTGGATTCCTAGGAGTCTAGTTCCATATATTGATAATTAGAACTAATATTTATTTTAATTTAATCAATGGTTCTCTTCTTGAGTTATAAATACGTGGATATTCTATCTGGTGATCTCATAATTTATAACAATTTCTTTTCTACTAGTTTTCCACTCTCATTTTGATTACACTTGCTCTTGTATTTTTCCTGCCAGTTACTAGCTTTTCAATTCTTCTCTGTATAGACCACGAAATGTCACTCCCAAACCTGCGACGATTTTTCACTTTTTTTGCAAGGGTATTAAAGTAATCATTTTTATTGGTTGCCGTCGCAGTTCCCTAACCCTCTTAATCAATCTATTTAATCGTTTAATGATTTTATTTATTAGAGGCCTCACGAGTGTACAACTCTAACTTCTGAGCTAATTTTAGCTTTTTGCAGTTTCTAATCGAAGTAAATTGCTTATATGTTCAGTTATCCATTTTCTTTCAGTTTTTGGCGGTAAAATTTGCTAGGTAAACTCATTTGACTTATTCTTTATCGATTTTCGTAGTCTTTACTTTGTACTCATTAATCTGGCAATAATTTTCTAAATTTTTTGGAGGTGACATTATCTTTATGTCTCGTGGGTAACTCTGCTATATTTTTCGGCCATTGTTTACCTGTTTGCTTGATAGTTTTGCCTCGTAAAAAGGTGATGAGGGCATTTTATAGATATCTTTATGACACATCGTTAAATTTTATGTTACTTTAAATGTAATTAATGATGCTTTGTATTAACTTGCTACGTTTTTACCAATAATCTTGCACGATGGCTAATTGTTGAACTCCTGAGATAAATAATTGTTTGTTTTGGGAAATAGAATGTTTCCACATTAATTGATTTCATTCGTATAAAAAACGAACAAGTACTTACTGAGTTTATCCAGAAGAGTATTTCGCCCAAGAGACTACAACTCTTATAAAATTCTCATCAAATTTATACTTAGCATATTGGGGTAAAAGACAAGGATTTCAGAGAAACATACCAGGCAAAGAAACATATTCGTAATTTCTACATTAGAGAGGAAGAGGTTTCCTGTGATGATATTCGCGTGATGCTACAGGGCGATCTCTCTAGGTTATTTCGACCAACGAATACAAACTTTTGTGTAATGATTTCCTGTATATATGTTCTGCATCTGCTTTTGAGCAATATTTTAACCCTGATTTCAATCTGAGTCCTTAGTATCTTCTTTATTAGGAGTGGCTTAGCAAAACTATTTTAATAGCGTGGCATTCAGCTATTATTCGTTCGTCGAATTATGCTAAACCTGCAAATCATTTGGAAGATAGCTCTCACTAGAATGATGGACATGTGATACAATAATCTGTTTGATTTTTTCCCGGGGAAGAGTTCAAAAAAGTTCATCTAAGCTTCAAGATGGATTATTAAAATAATTGGTATCAAATTTCACGCTAGTGATGCTTGGTTGAGAGGAAAATATGAAGTTGTATTTTATTATGAGTGGAGTGAGATCTAATGAAATTCACGAAAAATGGAATAAATCTAAAAACACGCTAATTTTCCATGCTCTTTGAGAAAAATACGCAACGAACAAACAGTTGGACCATTTATTATATATTTTGTTAATATCCCGCTGAAATACCGAAAGCCTGCCTTGCATAAAAACATCTATGTGCACTACTTCAGCTGTAAATGGGAAAAAGGAAATTAATTAACGAGGTTTTTCTACTTTCTATGAGTACTCGTGAAAAAATAGACTACGTGAGAACAGCATATGTACAAATTAGGACCCTCGAGAACATTTTAACCATTTTTCAGGCCTCTTATCCTCTAAGCCACCTCTTCTCTCCGAGAGAGAGCTAATATTTTATGCGTGCTAATGTGAGTGCAAACACGGACCTAAAAAGTTCACTACATTCTACTGTGATCCATCGGAAAATTTTCATTGACATTCAATAACGGAATATAGTAGTTATAAATCAGTTTATCGTTCGCTTTTAATAATATTAAATAGTACTTTAAGTAGGCATGAGTAGTTTAGTAATTAGTAGTATAGTAGTAATAAAAACTTGAAAACTTTATGTCCCTTTTTCAATTCTAAAAATATTCTTCCTCCGCATTCACAAAATAGGTAAGGATATGTGGTCTAACTACAACTAAAATACATGGCCATGACACTTGCAAAATGGAGCAATGACGCCCTATATTATCTCAAACCCAAGAAAGCCAAACTAATTTCGTACAAAATAAAAAGCATTGTGATAAGGCAAGATTTCATGATTGTTCATTTTCCATAAAAAGATAAATTTTAAGCCTTTATTAATTCATGTCTTTTAGGATGAAATCATCATTGACTAGTGTTGTCTGCTCCACCCCGTAGCCTCCTATTCACTCATCTGGAACTCAGCTCTTTTGCCTCGGGCTCAACTGTCATATGCATGTGAGTATACAGCTTTCCTCTGTGTATCGCTGATAACAAACACCAACTTTTTAATTTTTTTATTATTTTTTTACACAGCTTACTTTTAATCACTACCTCTTTCCCTTGTAAACAACGGATTTCTTTATGATACTTAATATTTAAACGGCTATCTATTTTTTATGTTAACGCGCATATTAACGCAACGAATTCGAATAACCATTTTTGGCCAGAGCAATTTGCTGTTCACAATGGAATCTACACTAACTTACTACCGTTTGACGTTTGTCACAACTAAAAGTTTACTAAAAATATAGATAGGTTTTGTAAGGGAAGAGAGAAAGACGTGAGAGAGTGTATTCACGTACTTCAGAGCTTTCGCATTTATTTACTCTCTAGCGAGGCAAGAAGATCTCACGTCCTTGAATATTTGATGTGATGTACGGGCCTTAAGTCTCGGTTTAACCAGCTTCAGAGGACGACAGATGTGAGAGAAGAGATGACAAATTTGAATGAGAGAAATGGGCCAACATGGCGCACACGTGATCCATGGAGATGTTGACCAGCTGGTTTAAATCTACGTGTTTCCACTAGGGCACATCCTTTCAAGCCGGGGATTAAATGTTAATCCCTCTGTAGCGTAGAAAAGGGTCGACGTATGTACAGCGTGGACCTTTCACCCTTCATTTCAAGCGCGGCTAATTCTCCGACCGACTTAAATGGTCCACGTGGTATGGAACCCTAGTTGGTCGCCTTAGACGCCCGTAGAATTACTAATCTTGTTCAGCTGTGCACCAGAGGAATATGCAGCCCGGAATTACTCGCTCAGTATTTCAATCTCCGTGCAAAATCTAATGTAACTGGACTATAGCGGATGCAAATGCAGCGTCATGGGATCAATGTAGTTGGTATAAAATCCATTTAATAATAAAAGTCCGTTTCAAGGTTTTCAAAAATGGTATTTTCTCCGCCATAAGGCTGCATTGTTGAGGACAGACTTCCATTTTCAACTACGTTGGACCCTTTGGGATGTATAGAGAGGGCACTATCTATGCTGGCCAATGCTAGAAGCTGAAGCCAGTCCGCCATCTTCGTTGACCCTCATTTTCCTATAGCGCTTGCGGGGTAACGCACAAATTTTGCAGTTTTACTGTTTTCTATCGGTAACTTACTAGAAATCAACACGCACTTACCCATTTAATATGAATTCTCCTTGCCTTTATTTTTTATTTATTTGAATTAAATGTTACCCGCATTTCCAATGAAAAATATTGTAAAATCACGTAGAAGCCACATTACTAAGCAGTCAGTATATGTTTCAAGAACTACTTGCCTTAAATTTGAAAGAGATGGTGGATACTCTTTTTTTACATCCGCTAATTCGTCCATTCCATCGTGCTATCCATAGAAAGTAAGGAGAGAGCAGGGCTAAAAAATATGGTTGTTATTTCGGTTATTTATCTTCAGTTTGATGGCGTAGTGCTCTCTGCATATACGTCAATGGTTTTATCTCCTAACAGTTTGATATTGTCAATGGTTTTCAATCCTACAGAAAAAAAGGATAATAAAATAATTATTATTGCCTAGGTAAAGAAACCACCTCGCCTGGATAACAAACCAAGCATCTCAGTTGTGCCGAGCCAAAAACCTGACCAATACGGAACCCAGGATTCCTTATCCATTGGAAAATTTTGGATGATTCTAGAGAATAAGTTTTTTTCACATTTATTGCCGTTGATTGTAGAGAGACTGAACCGGTGCATAGTTTACTCGGCACTGATAGCGCTAATAGATTCTCTCTCATGCAAATTTTAACGTTGTGCTCAATTTGTAATATTGAATAGAAATGAGTTTCTTTTCCTTCTAGATGCTTCTTTTTAATCGCCTGCTGTCTCACAAAATATCAAGGAATCGTCCGTAGCCATGAAATGATTTTTTCGATAACATAGGAAATAACGATTGGTCGTGCGACCAGTGACGGTGGTTTTTTTGTACCTCCAGGTTATAATCTCGTAGCGCGCTGCCAAGGTTGTATTTATTTCGTTAATAAAGGAGACAAAGGTCATTTATCATAGGCATTTGTTGACTATGAATAGTCTTGAGGAGAAGTTAGTTCAATAAGCACCTATGAGAAGCAGATATGCTATTTTCATCAGTTACTTCTTGAGATCTTGCTTCTTCAACTCTGTTACGTAAAATAATAATTACATATTTATATATTAATACATTTAGGCTTTAAACATCTTTGTTTTAAAGGAATATTGAGTCAACTATAGTGCATATTATTGCTACAAATCTGAGTGTGAGAAAAAGTTTCACACCCGACCGCTCGAGCAAGAGGCAGCCTAGCGACCACTTCCGGGGTAAGCACGTTGCGTCGTGAGGCCTGATCAAGCCAGCTAAAAGGACTGTGTGAACTAAAAGATCCATGGTGGTTTATGTGAACTTCAACAACACGCACTGATAAGCTGATGAAACTACGACCCCTACTGCATTAGCAAAAACCTGCAAATACTTGTCAGTAGTTGAAATTTCACAAGCATTTATCACAGTATGTGAGCGCTACCAATATAATATTTTATTTTTTAATACTGGTTTGTTTCATGATTTTGCTTATATTCCTGATTTTTCAACTGTAAAATACGCTGAGATATAAGAATTATTCAATCCCTAGGGTCGTGGCTCTTTCATTTCTCTTTAATGGAACGCGAGAGTTAAATATAGTTCTTTCGTATCTGTGCGGAATAAAGTTAAAGACAATACGCCGATTTACAAAGTTCCTTCAGTTTATTAAGAAGTGGACGGTAAGTTACACTGTTCGGTCGGCCAGCTGCTGCTGGCCGACGTGAAGGCGAGAAAGATAGCGATTGAGCCGAAGCGAGAGTGGGGCAAACAGGACGGACGACGGCAGGTAGGAGGCGCAGCACGCGCATGCGCCCGAGCTACCTCCACCCACTGCGAAAAACAATCCCAAAACAGGTGGGAGGTACAAAAACCCAAACAGTATCCTCCAAAATTGTCCAAATAAATGAGGCACCTTAAATAGCTTCGTGCTTTTGCATCCTCCTTGCAATTCATGATCCAGGTCTCAATTTCTGGTCTATATGAATACTAACCTTGACCTCATTTGATGGCAAACCTCTTTCATTCCATTCCATGGTTATATCAAAGGCCTGTGATATAATTCCAACACTGATTTGGCTATCCATAGTAAAATAATTTTTTTGCAAAGGTATCCCTGTATACTTATTTTTTGCAAATCAATATTTCAATGTGAGGTGTCACAACCTGCCGTTTTCAATTTACCTAAGTGCAACAAATCCTCAGAGCCGAGATCCATGTTGTTGTTGCTCCTTATGCAAGAAAAATTTCCCTTGCGATAACTTTAATTATACTCTGTGCAATGAGGCTTTTAAGTTATGCACGATTAATCAGCAAAAACATAAATTGATGCTTATAATTTAGTTCTTTCACGGTGTATTATGCTGATGAAGTCTTCTCGGGTTTCCACTGGGTAAGGTCGTTATGGGCCGACGTTTCGATGGCTACCACCGCCATCGTCCTCAGGGCATGTCAGTGTCAATTCAATTCAATTCAACAATGTTTATTTCCGAAACACATCATACAGAAAGAAGAAAAGCAATAACAAGGAAGAAATAGCAACATGTGCTCGGTCCCTGTTATAGGCTACTGCCTCTTCAGGGTGTTTTTGAGTCTTTGACCTCGTATTGGAGGTGTGTTTGTGCGGGAGGTGACGGCCCCGCATTCGCCCTAGGAAAACGGGAAACCCACTAAAACCGTCGCCAGGCCCAAAACAATGAGCAGACATATAAGAGAATATATATGAAACTTAACAGATAAATAAATCTTGTGTTTAAATAGTCTTTAGTTCTTTGGTATTTTTGGGCTTATAGCCTGAACTGGGAAGGTGCCACTGGGGTGTACAATGGGTGCATTGATTCCTCGGTGTGGAGTAGATCTTCGACTTGGCCTTGTTGGGCAGGGGTCCGTCTTCCAGCTGTGGGATCTCTTGTAGTAATCCTGGGTTGTTGGTAGCGATGCGCCTGGCCGTGTTGCATCCGAGATGGCAAAACCTGTGAAGGATAGGTTCAATATTAGATTGTTTGTAGATCACATCAGACCGAGCGCTGTAATGCAGGCCGAGGATCTGTCGCAAGATCCGGCGTTCAAGGGAGGCGTATGGCTTCAAGCTGTTTCGAAGTGGGAGAACAGCGAGCGCGGAGTACTCCATCACTGGCTTGAGGAAGGCCTTGTACAAAAGCAATCCGCACTCCACCGTGACCCCTCGCCCCCCCGCCCGGACCGCGCGGATCAGATTACTCCGCCTGCCACACCTCGCTCGGACTGATTTGACATGGGGTATGAAGGTGAAGTTTTGTCCAGCGTCGTTCCCAGGTTCGTTGCTGTCTTCTTCTCTTGTATTTGCTGGTCCCATAATTGAATTTTGCATAAATTCTTGCGTTTGTATCGTGGAGATGCAATCAGGAATTGTGTTTTTGCGGCGTTTGGCCTCATCCTCCATATCCGGAACCATGTCTCAAGCTTGTCCACCATGGTTTGTAGTTTCTTTGTCGCTTCTGCCAGGTTCCTTCCAGTGCACCAAAGGGCGGTATCGTCGGCGTATTGACATAGTTTCACCGGTTTAGTCCTGGTGTCTACCGGCATGTCCCAACAGTATAGTGTGAACAGGAAGGGGGAGAGTACGGTCCCTTGTGGGACCCCAACCTTAAGAGGGAAGGGTGCTGAGAGATGTTTGCCAACCCTGGCGTCCCTGTTGCACAGGAAGCTGTTGATAATGCAGAGTAGGTTTTGCGTTACTCCTGGGGTGAGGGATAGTTTGTACATTATACCTTCGTGCCATACACTGTCAAATGCCCTCTCAATATCCAGAAACAGTGCTGTCGCATATCTATTTCTGATAATAGCCTCCATCGCAGTGCTGGTTAGTAGAGCTCGGGGGTCCGTCGTGCAGCGATGTGGTTGGAAACCATGTTGTTGTTGGGGCAAAACACCA
The DNA here is from genome assembly GCA_963169105.1 of Ceriagrion tenellum. Classification (NCBI taxonomy): domain Eukaryota; kingdom Metazoa; phylum Arthropoda; class Insecta; order Odonata; family Coenagrionidae; genus Ceriagrion; species Ceriagrion tenellum. The sequence goes on along the minus strand of OY720636.1, from coordinate 34,611,292 downwards.
CTGGCCTCAAACACCGCTATCATTCTTCTCGAGATGATTCTTTCGAACCATTTCCCTAGTATACTTGTGAGGTTGATTGGTCTGTAGTTCTCGGCCTTGCTCTTGTCTTTGCCGGGTTTTGGTAGCATAATCATGGTGGTCCTTTTCCATGATTTGGGGTAGTAACCCAGGGCTAGCAGTGCATTGAAGATCTGCATCAGGAGAGGCCAGGTATCCGGTGACTTCCTCAGGTACAGCGCTCTTATTTTGTCTTCTCCAGCGGCCGTGTTCTTGTACGGGACAGCGTCCCGCATGTCCTCTTTAGCGATGGGGTTGAGGATGCCCTCTTCGCCGTGATACTTGTCGTAGAGTACGGCGATTTCCTGGAGTCGGAGGTCGTTCGGGATGAGATCTTCTTCAATTTCTTCGAGGTAAAGGTTGCATATTTCTTGTTGTTCATCCGTGAACAGAGGGTCCTCCAAGGGGGAGTAGACTCTAGTTTGGACCCTTTTGACTCCTCCGCTTGCCCTTGAGGGTCGGCGATTGGGTCCCCGTCTGCCCCGATTAGGGTGTGTCTGCGGGGCGGTATTTGGCCTGTGATGGCTTTAAAAGTGTTCCAGAAGCCTGCGCCGTTTCGATAGTCTAGCTTTCGACTCGCTTGGTGCCAACATTTTTCTTTCTCCGCAGCTACTTCTTTCTTGATGACTGCGTTGGCCCGGTTCCACTCTTCCTTGATCCTGAGGTCTCTGGTCCGGATCCATTTCCGGTATAGCCAGCGTTTGTTTTTGATTAGATGTCAGTGTCGAAAATGGAGCCTCCTAATATTCCTGGCGGTTTTCGCGCCAAAATGGTCAGGTTGGCTCTGATTGGCTAGCGCCGATCTTTTTTCTCTCCGCCTTAAATCTGCGAAGGGATGGGTTCCAAGCCTCGCTGAGCGCGTGTCTCGGTTAAAGTTTTTTGCGTTAAAAGGTTAAAGTTGGGTTACAAAGGTTTGGGTTTAAAGGCTAAAGTTGACCATTTTGGTGCCAAAACCGCCAGACATATAAGGAGGCTCCATTTTCAACACTGACATGCCCTGAGGACGGTGGCGGAGGTAGTCATCGAAACGTCGGCCCATAACGACCTTACCCGGTGGAAAACCCGAGAAGACTTCATCAGCATAAATTGATGCTTATTTGTACTTTCAATGATGTGAGGTCAGTGGTTAATTTAATGCTTTTGAAAACTCTTTAAAGCTTAAAACGATGTTTAAAAATGGTTAAGGCTGAAATGTGAAAGGACATGAATTCATGCCCAAATCGAAAGTAATTTTCCCTGCTGTAGTTTTTAATGTAGTTTTGGCACCCGCACGACCAGTGGACGTATGCGGAGCGCACGGTCTTCATTAGCTTTTAAAAGCACTCTTAATCAATGGCATCCGAGAACAAAACAATACGAATGGCGTCCAAACATTTGGTTATTCCGCGGGCATGGCCGCATGAAAACCTCATGATGGTGCTCGCCTTTGAAGTAAACTACGCTTTCGAAAGCGCTCGGAAGAATGCATGAAGCGCTTCCGGCTGTAGAAGATAACGCGACTCAGAACACAAAATCGGCAGTTAAAGGGTGAGGCACTTGAGGCTGGGAATGCGTGAAAGCAAACCCTATACCCCTCGGAATAATTGAAATTAAAAATCGAAGGTGGAATAGGGGAATAAATACACGACGGGGGTAACCAGCAGCTCGTGCTCTTTTCGACCTCAATCGCATTTAGTCTCGCTTTAACTGCTTTCATTACGAGCTGTTTTCCCTGAAATGTACGTGGCGGTCAGCTCTTGAGCGAGTCTATCGTCCACTCAATTTCATGCAATGATAACGGTCAAGGGTTTCACAATTGAATGCATCTAATAAACGGCAGAGCATACGCCCTCTTCACGGACATTTCGAGCATCAGTGCGCACAGCTGTTACGAATCCAGCCAATGGTCATCACTATTAATTATGGGCTTGGTTACCTCAGTTTTAAAGGGCACCTTGCGACAACCTTTGTCTAGAGGCTTTTCTGTCGAATCAAAATCGCCAAACATCAATACAAAATCACTCTTAAAATGTTGATTTACAAACTGGGAATGAAATAATAAATCAACGCATTCAAATACTTTTTTCTAGCTTATTTCCAATGCCATTTTATTGTTTGGGAGTAAAAATGAATATAATTTAGCTTTCTCACTAAGATGATCACCATTAATCTTTGATAAAGAAATTTAATTAAAAATTTTAAAAAGTTTTGCAAGTTGGGAATGTATTTTATATGTGGTAAAAATGCTATATTCTAGGAAGCCTCTTTAAAAAAAATAACCCATTGAATTAGAACTTAGAAAACAAGATTACCCCCAAAAGACCTTTAAATGGCCTAAAAAACTGATCTGACTTGAAAAAAGGTGGGGTAATATTATCTTACTTAGTTAATAGTTTGGTAAAATTTCTTACATTAAGGGAAATAGAAGTAGCACCAACGAAATTCAAACTACTATGGACGTATCGATAATATCCACATTGTGGATATTAAAGTAGGAGATTTTTACGTGTGCACCGTGTACGATGCATATTTGAGTATTGAAGGCCTGATATGGAAGCATCACGTAACAAAGAACCTTGGCGGTGGCTTTCCCGGCATTTCGTGAATGTGGATATTTTCCTGGAAGCCGTCACATCCCCGTATGGCCATTAGTTTAAGGACAACGGGTTATTTATAAATATTCACCATTAATCTCAATTTTCTCAAGTATATTAACCGCGCCATTTTATTAATAAATAAAGGAGATACTAGCCTTCCTACGTTTTTTATATTTTATGATACTCAATGTAGTGATATTTTAGTTTCTCGTACACAGCACAGTTTTAAATATTGTAATATTAAAATATGGGTGTTATATTCCCTCGCCCATCATCCTGGATGCTCGTGTATTTCGGGCCCAATGGGCTTTTTCAGAAACAACACGACAATGCTCTCAGTTCATCATATTTGGAGAAATTTTCTTCGCCGGCCCGGCCATTTTCATCCCTGCGTTTTATTCTCTGGAGTACGACCCGTTGTATTTTTGGAATTAATTTTAGAATTCTTCCAATATTTAAAACGGAAAAGAACGAGCAGTACATGTTATTTAGATGTGCCTGTTCTAGTCGAGTCTAGCTCCGCATTTCCTGTTGGCAAATGTCCCCAAAGGCGAGGGAACCTGGGATTCGGGCATTTTGTAGGGCAACAGATGTTTGCCAAAATACGTCATCCCCCTAGGGTTATGTTCAGATGTAGCCGCTACAAATATTTCAGACGTAGGTAACAGCCAAGTGCAAATGTGGACTTATAGTCATGCAGAATTGGATGCTCTATTCTATGCTATATTTATGGTAGTTAATTTGTTTTTGATGAGAGAGTTTCCATCTGCAATAAATAAGAAATCTTACTACTTCATTTTCTTTAGTTATATCATTGCTTTAACTAATTCGTTGTATGTTCAGAAATACTGCAGAGGAATAAAAAGTATGCAGGTTATTCACTTATTATATTTTAAACATTTTCTTATACTAAATCTAGGAGATGATTGAAAATGGGCATTTTCTATTGAAATATAACATATTGCTTTAATAAATGCAATCTGGCCTGAACCTTGAGACCGAGGTCAAATTTAACCCTTTTTTGATAATTTTATTAAAAATCAATCAAGTTTACTTTTATTATTTCACTCTTCTTTGACATTATTAATTGTATTGTCTATTCCACCCGGAAAAGTTGCATTATAATCCGCATCCTGTGCCATCAATGCGTATTACTTCGTTGCATATCATGGTACCCTCTTGCTTAGTTTGCCTGGGCATAGGCTCGGTGCTGAACGTAGCTATAAGGTAATAACTTCAATCCTACGAATCATTGGTATCTTCATTCGATTTTCCATATATATACTGCGAAAATGTTTACAAATCGTAAAAAAAAACAATTGTACTCGCATATTTGTTTGCTGTTGATCCCATGCGATGTGATTACGAGCCTATTTTGGGGAAAATAAGTATCCAAGAAAGGTAGGATTTCCTATTCGTCATCTAATGGGGGACACGTTTATACAAGTTTCGCATCTCCCCTCTGGAACTGACGATGTTCATGCCGCTTGGAGAATTGCTTTTGTTTCTACATGCGTGCGCACGTGCATTCGCTGGTCCGTGGCTCGGTAAAAGAGAGCTTCGTTGCCGCCCGGGAATCCCGAGTTCGCAATTTCCAGTGTCTTTTGTTCTACCAGCTATTTCTTTGTTCTCCGAGGCGGGGTTATTGAAACAACTTGGAACAGTATTCATTGCTCACCCTTGCGTCAATTATTTTTCCAGCGTGCGTGGGTAGGCACGGGTGAGGTGGCCTCGAATTGTTTCAATCCATTCATCAACTTTCAAGTACTCCATGGATATTTTTGTTTCATCGGGCGCTTTATGGCATTGTTATCTGCCACAATCGACCTTTTTGTGGAATAGCAACCATTTTTCCTCCAAAGGTCAAGTAATGTGGAGTCAATTTAAGTGGAACGCAACTTGTTCTTCGCTCTCAGCTTTCTTTCCCTCAGTCGTGTAACGCTGTGTAACCCCTAACGCGAATGGCAAACCATCAGTATACAGTCAATAGTCGATTTTATGACACTCGTATGGATATGTATCTTCGGTATTCCATTCTGAATTAAAGTCACTGTGTATAACTATATATTTGTGGGCGCTGTGTAATTGAAAAATGATGTTTTTTTGCAAAATCGTCGAATGTGGGGAAACGTTTTTTAGCCTAGGAGAGACAGAAGAATGAAAAAAAATTTTGCTTGAAAAAGGAAGATTTGAATGAATTTTACAAGAATAAATGTTTTTGGTCGAATATTTGTCATAGAAACCGTTTGATAAGGATTTTTGAGTTCCGAAAAATTTTTAGCATTAAAAAATATTGTTATGTATTGGCAACAATGATGGTATTTCTAATTATATGAAAAATAAGATAAAATAACCCTTGTCACAAGATCACCATATATTTTTTAGTTATTACTTTATATTAATTACATTCAGTGCTTGAATATAAGCTTAATAGCCTGATAACATTTTCAACTAACTCTTTTCAAATTGCCTATTTAGTGAATAGCTTTTGTTCTTATTACTTATTGGATCTCACGGCAAATTTTGTGGCACTTTGTACGTTTTTTTTATTTGGACTATGAATACATTTTTTAAATATTGTATTCAACTTAATTTCATTAATTTTTTTTGTAAAAATCGAAAGTGCGTGTCATAGGAAATGATGCATGTGCAAGTGAAAAATACTAAAATAATGATAAATTATTGCGCACCCTAGCTGTAACTTATTTATTGAAACAATCTCTTTCATTTACTAAATAAGTTAATTTAGTTTTTAATTTTGTTTCATTTAATTATCGGTTTGCAAAACAAATGTCATTTTCCCATTCATGAGCTATTAAATAAATTACTGATGGCCTAGAATTTTGAGTCACCAAAAAAATATGCATTATCACTGTTGCGGGTATTCAATTAAAACTATGATTTTTTGCTTTAATTTTAAAAACTCTTATTAAATACCGGGTATTCCATTTATTTGTTATTTTTAATTGATTTCATGGTTAATTTGAGCCTGAACCACTGAAACAAACTAGCGAAGTCAGCGAGACTAATACCCACATGATCACCTAATTGAGCTCACCATAAATTAAAGCGCGGTATTTTTACGTTGAATTTTTGACGATAATAGATTTTTCGGCTTCATTTGTTTTTTTACGGTTCACTTACTTTTGACTCGAGTTTATTACGTTACATTGGAACTCCGCATTTGAAACAGCGCTGCGTTTGCTCTGTGATAACGAAATTACTTTTCGGCGAATCAGTTTTTACAGCATCCTTCTAACCGAAACATTGACTTATCAATCACTGAAAAAATGGGAAATCGAAAAAAACTTGGTTGCTAGTTTTCCGAGTTAATTCAATCGTAACTTCATATAATTTGGATGTCCCTCAAGGCTAAGGTTTATCATTAGTGTTAGCATCAAGTATTTTAATTCATTAATGACTGATTTCATGAGCATTTAGCGATGCAATCGATAATTATGTAATATATGAATAATGGATGTCTTAATTGCATCCAAATAACAGGCACTATTCTATTTGTAATTTGTCCTCCTATAGTTATTGATTTTGTTCTGTTTTCATATCTAACCAAATGAATGTATGTATTTTTCAATTACCTATGCACCTTATAAAAAGCCGACAGGAATAAACGAAATCGCCATTTATGGCATTGTAACTCAATTATAAAGCAATTTCATCACCAAATGGCTCATTACTCGTCTGCCTTTACGTTAGCTATGGAACTCGTAAGTATTTAATACTAATATTTCGGGCCTATTAAGTTATAACATAATTTACAGAACTAATAAAGTTGTTGAATGTTTCCGCAATCATACAAAACGAATATCTATTGAAGTGCCGGTTTAAAAATATGCAATTATAACAGCCTAAATATATCAGTCAGTTTATATTTACTTTAAATACTAGTCAAACTTGCAACAATTTGTAATTAGGAAAATTAAAGTAATGTTTTTCTATGTGTGAACTAGGATAGGATACAAAGGATTTGGTGCATTCCCGGTGAAATAAGCATGCCAAATTCTGTTGGGTTAATTTTCTTGATAAAGACGGAATATTTGTGCGTCGAAACATTCGCAGCAGCCAAATATTTGACCCGGTTGGAAATCCACAATAGGTTCACACGAAGGACGGGTTAATCGTCTGACACGAATATAAAAAGTGGACTGAAAACTTATATATACAAGTCTGAGGGGAAAAGGCATGTACGAAAAAGTTTTATATCGGTCAAACTGCGCGTAATTACAATGCCAGAAACTAGGAGTACTTGGCTTGTTTGATTAACAGAGGCTAATCAAGCGGATGGCAAAGGCGGTTGAGTTGTCTCTATTCATCAAACAGGTCTGGTTCTCCTTGGTACTGTCTGTGCAATCACGCCCAGTTTCACCAATATAAAACCTTTTCACTCATAATATTTCCCCTTAGACTAATAAATATTTACTCAAAGTTGTTTTTACTTTTCTTTTTTACTTCGGTGTACCTAATTGTCGCATGGCAGCCGAAAGCAGTTGTATATGGCAGCCGAAGGCATGACAGCCGAAAGCAGTTGTATATGGGGATAGGGTTGGTGTGGTGGCTAGAGTACTGGCTAACCATACGGACGGCCAGGGTTCGAATTCCATCAGGGGAGGATGTTTTTCCGAGGGATCACGATCCCTACTTGAGTGTCTTGTGGAGGGCACTACAAGTACAGTACTTCGGCTGCCGGATGAGACATAAAAGCGTAGTCCCCTTGCCTTATCTCGTTAAGAGTTAAGAGTTATTCCACCCTTACCTGTCTCTTATGGTGCAAATAATCTTAGCTATCGGTCGCCTTCCCAAATTTCCAATCCAATGTATCAATCTCGTTGTACATGCGTTAATAAACAGTCGAATATATCCAATTTGGTATTTTTACAATCTATATAAATATTTTGGCAAGTCCGTCCGTCTGTCCGTCTGTCAATGTAATATACAAACGCCAAGATATCCCATGCGTCACGCTGTTCCGGGGAAGTGATTGAATAAAAATGAATGGCGTTTTTGTGGGCGCGAGTGGCTGAGGACTGTTGGCGCAGTTCGAAGATGCGGTCATTCGCCAATTTGCTCCGCTTTGCGCACATCCTAAACGTGTGCGGTTTAAGCCTGCATTTGGACGAACAACGCCATCGAAGGGAAGGAAGGACTCGACCCGACGTCGTTCCCGGTGGAGTTTCTCAACACCCTCTCGATCCCAGGGATGCCACGGCGATGACGGCCTTTGCAACGGAACTCGACTCCGCGTCATCGAGCTTCGTCCCAACTGCCTCCTCGCAACGATCTTGACGGGGTCGAAGAAGCGTAACGTCGTTCCGATCCCTCGCATTCCGCTCATCTCGGACGACCAAGGGCTTCCTTTCAAGCTATGGCGTCGCCAGTTCCCCATCCAGCTCGCCTTCGCCATGATCAACAAGGCTCAAGGTCAGGCCGTCCACGAGCTCGCCCAAGCCGGTCTTCACTCACGGTCAGCTATACGTAGCGCTCTCTAGGACGACCTCCCGCGGTGGGATCAAGGTTGTGCTCGCCTATCCAGTGCACGAGAATGGAGACTACTGCTGCCTCCAGAATCACGTCTACCCTGGCGTGGCGACCTAGGTCACTTGCACCAACTGGATATTACATATTGCATATTGTCTCCTAATTTCTCAAATACATGTTACTTTTTTCTAAAAATCATGTATTACGAAAATCCTCCCCACTGGCTGGGCCCACGACCCGGGCGGAGCTCAGGCCAGACCCCTAATGGAAAGATAATTGGGTATCTCACTCCGTCGAGAGACTTGACCATGCAGCTAAAATAAGATGAATAAACGCTAACATTTTAACAAATAATGACTACTAATTTATTTGCACGTTCTATGGCCTTGAACCGCAGTTCAGAATCCAAACATCAAAATGCAAAGTAATTTCATAGCGCTCTCATATTTTGCCGTTGATAAATTAATAATTTTTTGATGGCCACTCATGTGCTCCTCTACCTAGTCGTGGATTAAATGAAAAGAAACGTATATTTAAATATAATAGTGTAATATCGACAGAGGATTTAGACAGAGGAGGATTTGACAGAGTTATATGACCAATGCTTTTTATGGGAGTAGAAATTTCTTGCACAAATATCAAGAGAGTTTCCAGGAGACTCCACCGTGAAATGAACTAAATGGACATTTTCTTCAATTTCACATTTAGAGATCTCACAATGAAGGTAAACGTTTTTATTTTAGGATAGTTCAAATAAAAACCTTTCCTTTCTTCTATTTTAGCCCTTTATAACCAAATTTTTTTCTTCTGCAGAGACATAAAATAGAACATAGGCATCCATCACTTTCACTTAAAAATTAACTATTTTTTTTTAATTTTTAATCATTTAGTTGAAAAAGTAGGCACTGTGACTCAGGAGTTACAATGGGTGATAAAGAAACACTCTTACATTAGAGCATGAAAATCTTTTTATGTGTTAAGGAACGCAATGGAATAATTTACATTATGATTTTAGCATAGATATACATGACATTTTGAGCATTTTATTTTTTACAACACCTCCACATCCAGAATTCTCACAAGGACCCCTTTTGTCAGCAATGACCAGCCAATGACCTATTTCATCTCATCTAACATCCTCAGTTGGAGCTGCTGAAAACAGTACTCTCTTCTTTTGTTTTAATTTTTCCACCCATAGAAATTAAGAAAGAGTAGCATTCAGGCTATTACATTGAAGTTACTGTGGTATTAAGAGGAAACTAAGTGTAAACAGAGAATAAACACATGTTTATACGATATGTTACCTCCGAGTCACAGCGGGCTATAGAGGGTTAAGTTAATGGTCGCATTTTTCTCCAGGCAAAAACGAGCGAACGGAGGAAAAAAAAACTTTTGCCTCTTAAAGACATCAGGGGAGTTCTTTTGTAATTCCTCTTACGTGAGAATGACGTCATAATCGTGGAATAGACGCCATTTTTCGTAGATAAGCTCCAAAAACCCAGGGCGGCGTGACCATCTTCGGATCTCCTCGCGGTGATTTTGCGGGTCTTTTCCAAGAGTCAACGGCTCTTTCACTTGACACGCCGGCTCTTTCCAATGACCCACGAGATCTTTCAACTCTTGATCCTTACCTTCTGACTCTGGATTGCGTCATTTATTCCATCTTTCGTTGGTCTAAAACATCTTTTATTGGGCACGTTAGCTGTCGCCACAATCGTTCCACTTTACTTGAGGAGAAAACCACGGAAGCGCGGGAATTTGGTTCATATAAACTTATGAACGGCTGCGATACACGCGTGAAAATCTATTAGTTTCCGGATATATCTGCCACTGGTAGGTATTTTTTGTTTGAAAGGTCATGCTATTTATGTTTATGTAGGCCTATGTGTTCTTAGAGCATGAGAAAATGCGATTTGGTATTAATTTCATCATTTAGTCGTGAGCTTAACAAGGATTCTACATGCTTGTTAACCATTTCCCTTGGTAATACACCAGACAAAGTATAAAGGTTCTGTTTCCGTTAAAACTATTGAACGGTTGCTCACATTTTGTGTTCTTCCTTCAGTGTGAGATGGTTTGTCATGTAATTCAAATTGGTCCATAAGGAGAAAATTCTTTACCTTCAGAATATGTTACTACAAATTTAGCATCTTTCAAAACACTACCATTGCGTCCAAATGTGATATACACCCAGTAATGAACCACAGGAGGACATTATTTTGCAAGTTATGAAAACCTTTAGATAATTTGCGAAGCTACCTTCGATCTGTTAACGTCTGTTGTCGGTAAGAGGTTTACGCAATACTTTGTCGACGCAATTGTTTCATTCCTAAGGCCAATGCCAAAAGCTAACAGTATTTGAGTGAATATTCTTGTGCGTCACATTCAGTCATTTCGCTGTTGGAAAATGTCTCCTCCTTGCCACAGCTCCACATGATCTTACTATACATGTCATACAGTGTAAGCCATTCGTATACATTCATTTTGTTGCCTTCACTTATTTAAAGACTGCTGTGATTCCCGAAGTATATATTCACATTAACGTTTACGCTTTAGTCTTTGGGTTGCTATTGTTGTCTCTGAAGAGGGTCAATATTTTTAGAACATAAATAATTCAAGTGAAGACGTAAAAACTGGAACTGAAATAAGTTAATCAATACTAAGATAGAATCCCTAAAATTTATATTTTTTCAATGATTACCATTCATATTAATTGAAGCCTCTAAAACTTTCCACTAGACCGACTTTAACTTCTGCCTTTAGGTGAGGCTCTCACGTTCAAAATATAAATATTATAATTTCAACAGATTCAGGCGAGATATTGTGGAAGTTCGTCATATTATAACAGAAACAACAATTGCAATTTTCTACAAGATATTCCAATACGTACGACGCGTTTCAGCTCACAGTCACATCGTCAGATACAAGACTTGTTTCTGTTATTCTCTTATCTATAAATATGAATGTGTTATTATGTGGTTAGTTACAACTACCAAACCACTGCGCGGAATGACGTAAAACTTTGAAACATGATTCATTATATTACTATTATCACTACATTATATTTCGATGCTTTGCTATCGGTAGTTTCGATCACATGAATTGATTATTCAAATTAGGAGTTGCCATGGTCCACCAACAAACTTTATTTTGTACAATGAAATCCAAACTTGGCTCGGAAAAGAAAGGCTTCAATCGGTATAAGGTCTTCTGTGGCCAAGAGATCGAGTACATTAAGTAAGAAGCGTAACTACTCAGCAACACGAGAAGAGATGCTCTGACATGCGAAACAGAATGGCAGCAGTTGCACAGAAATCAGATAGACGTGCAAAATGAAGATAGGTTACGGCAACAATGAGAGAGGAACAATGAGCTCAGGAATCGCGAAACAGCTTGGCAACGGTCTACTCGAATAGAGGATAAGAACCGGAGGGATGAAGTGACCATCTATCAACATCGGTGCTATTTAAGTAGTAATGATTCAGCATGGTCCATTTTTTTGTTTCCCGTCCATGAAAGAGGACCAATAGTCACTCATCTCTAAGTGCAGCTGGAATACGGTCAGCGTGTCTACTACAACGAACACAACGTTCAAGATAGGTTACGAACTCCTCAAATGACCACAGTGGCAGTATTCCTTCAGGCTTTGAGGTTTTCTCATAACATAAGTTTAATGTTTTTCACACCCGTTGAATTTCAACGGATACCTTCCGCTGGTAATATATAAATATTATGTTCCTCAGCGTAATAGTTCACACTATTTTGCACGGAACCCGCTTGTATATTAATTTATTTAAACTAATATAGACTACCTGACTACTACCCTGAGGAACATAATAATTATATATTACTATTTATATATTGTCTTTGTCATAAAGTAGATGTTAGCCACAGAGAAAAACCACTGACCTAATGCTTAGACAGAAGTATTATGATAGCCCTCCTCACACAATTTGAGAAGTCTCAAACAAAGGACGTTGAACAAGACTTCTTCAACGCTTAAAATTCATTCAAGACCATTAGAGACGGCCTCTCAATGAAATTTGTTCAGGAATATTTGAAGCGACTTGAACCAGATACTTAATGGAACCAGATACTTAAAGAAATGTTTTAATTTTATTTTGGGTGAGACTCGCTGAATCTATCAATGAATACACTTTAAATAATGAGTTAATTAAATAATTTGCCTAAAATAATAATCAGAAATACGTCCAATACTAGATTTGAATTGGAGTACATTAATCTTTACATTTATAAGATAAAGACGCTGGCCACTAGGCTATGAAAACCGAGTACTTAGGGAAGAAAATGGATACTAATTTCCTTATTTTTATCATGGCCACCACTAGCTCCAATCTCCGGTTTATTGCCGGTTCTAGTCATTTTTTGCGGAAATATGCATTTTTTATCCGTCTAAGGGTTTTATTTGAACATCAGGTAAACACAGTTATTATAGTCATATTTCGACTCGTCCTTTATATTTTGGAAGGAAACTTGTATATAAATCGTAAGTTATAATAAATATTCTGACGGTGTCCCTTTCACGCATGGAGAGTCTACAACTGAAATCTGTCCATCAAATTGTTTTTGTGCCAACAATTGACCCCTCTTAAATATTCATCATTGTATCAAGAATTTACATGAATGAATAGATCATTACAGTACGCTAATGTACGCTATTGAAATTTATCCTAAAGTACGTTAACTTTCCTTTCTTCACTAGAAATTATTTATTGTTAATATAGACTGTTATAAATCTTACGTACACCTTTGATAATCTTAAGCACAATAGTACTTCTATGTTATAAAGTGTAATTATTACATGTAAGTGTAATTTTATGATTGAATAATCACATAAAATGCATGGTGCTCCATTATATGTCGAAATAAAATGATATATCGAAAAAATTCATCAGCCGTTCGATGTGATCCATTCATTGAACTTAATTTGAGCCATTCATTGAGTCATTTAGTCAGCAAAACGGATCTTCCACGTTCCACAAAGAGGTGGAATTACAAAGTAACCACCCAGATACGGGAATAAGTTTTTAGAGGATCTAATTTCACCAGAAAATTAAAGCTAAATGAAGACTCTAACTATCTAACTTTCTTACAAAAGATCAAACATATGCAAAAATGAATGTGAAAAAGCGAAAGCTTTATAGATTATAGCTAAATCTAGTTTGAGGAATCAAAATAAAACAATTCGTTGGTATATATTTCATTGAAGGTTTGCCGCATTTTGTTTGAAAATATATTATTCGGGTATGCACCACATTTGTAGGGCTAATTTTTCTATATGGTCGGCATGAAATGTTATCGATGAAAAATGTATTCGTATGGAAACATATTAAATTATTTAAAATGTATTCATCGATCAAATATGTTGTTTTTAAACTTGCATTTAAAACAAAAATGGTTGTAATTCGTCTTGTGCATGTACCCACGCAGAGGTGGGGGTACCTCCTTGAAACCATTGCTTGGATATTTGAGGATGCTGCTCTCTACGAAAGGCTGCAGTGGAAACTCGGCTTTAGAAAACATCTAACTGATGAAATGATTTGCTAGTACCGTTCTGCTAGTAGGGAATAGGATTACATTGAAGAGTAATAGCCTTTGGTAGGATAACAACCTGGGGCTTCCATGTGGGAGACCATTTTTTCATATTTTTAACGGCAATGTGCATAGTGCATGTTGTTTTGTACCCATCATCACATCTGCGGACTCTATCAAGCCACGCTGGCGTCCGTCGATTTCCTACGCCATCGAATATCCACATACATCCTCTTTAAGCTCCCGCCATCGCTCACCCGGCCTTGAAAAATCACCGCTCACAACTCGGCACGAATCACACATTGTCCCAAACATAAACATCCTCTCGGAGCGAAGTCTCCTTTAATTTTTCAAAGCCAGCCCCATTTTGACTGCTCCCAGTTAAGAGGCTACGGATTACGCACATATTAAACTCTCCTCCCCCCCGCGTCAACCCCACCTCCACCCCACGTCTATCCACAAAGCACAAGCTCGCGTTACACAGAGGGAGCGAGCAGGTCGGGCAATCAAGGAACAAAAGACCTCTTCCCCCCTCCCACCTGAACTTGTCCCCTCCCCCTCCGTAACCTTCATCACTCTGCACCCCCTGCCGCGTCCCCTCTCTGCCTGCAATGCCTTAACACGGCCCCTGTTCTATCCTCGCCTCTCGATGCGGCACGTCGGTATTCAACAAGAAGGGCAAACTTACACAACGGAATATTTTATGTGACCCTCCTCTCAGAGTTACGCACCTACCTCCTCTCCATCTCTCCCCTTCTGCTGAATGTGGTTCCACCCCTCCTATCTCATGCTTTGTCAGGAGCCTACAATATCGCCATATATCGGCTGCGATATCATTGCTATATCACATGGAAATCATTCTTAAGACAGTTTGGTCCACAATAATCTGTCTTCATGTAAGAGATCATATTCAATTTTTACTTTAAAAAATATTACAGTTCGGGAAATTTATTATTGTACAATCAAGGAAAAGGAAGATATTTCTGCTGAATATTATATAGATTGATATCTTATTCAAACCATTTAGATACTGAATTTTATGCCTATATCTGTCAAATTTTGTAATTTTGCTCGCCAATATATTGCCTCGCTGATAACAAGGACATTCTTAATGACGGGGCGATTATGAAACAGTAGTTGATTGATTGATAATAGATCTGAGGAGTGCAAAATATTTCTATCATGAACATCTATTCTTCCCTCGATTATTTTATTATATTTGAACATCTTTCTCACATCAGACCTGTTTTTTCTCAGTAGCAGACATTAAACAGATAGTGAAATTCGTTCTCTTCAATCTTTTTATTAATTTTCCGAACCATTTAGTCCCAATCGTCAATCACTTTCGTATTGACTATACTTCCATCTCCAAAATGTCTGGTATTCATCGATACATTATTATATCACAACTCCATACTGGTATTCATAGTTCTTTCATTATCTTTCATCACTTATCACTGTTTTGTATCCCTCCTTTGCCATACATGAGCACGGATTCCCCTCTAATCAGTCCCTTGACTTAGCTGCACCTCACCGTAAACGTATGCCACAGTGTACGTCTTTGACTATATCACTCATGCCTGCTTCTCTCTCCGCCTCCCTCAAGACCTCGACAGAGGGCGAAGGGTGCCTCACGCACGCTGGGAGATATAGATGCAAACCGGTGGGTAGAGGAGGACGAAGCATTGAAATGCCCTCGTTCCCTATTTCACCTCTTTCGAACCCGTTCAAGTTCGGAACCCCTAGGCCCTTTCGACCGTGAAATAAACCCTCTCCCACTGGACGATTGACTCGTCCTTCTGAAATACTTCCAGCCGCCCGAATGTGGGCGATCCTAGCCTCCTCTTCCATCTCGTTGGCAAGCGTAAAAATTTATAAAGCAGCGGGTAATCCCATGCATGTTTTTTCGAGAAGGGTTTCCTAATGGGGCCAGTCCATTTCCAACGCAGGAGGAAAAAAATAAAGGCACTGATAATATATTTTTTCCTCTCCTTTTAGTACCACGATGGCCAGAAATGAGCTCTCTCCGTGTTTTATTTTCGTGGCACTCGAGTTAAAAGGGTTGAATTGAATGCGCAGACCCGCTAGAAAATACAGGCAGTATGATTTGATTGAGGCGAGTGATTTCTTCCGCACATAGGTTTCGCGTGCAATACCTCCCCCGCCCCGGCTGAACACCCTCTTGAGCCACCTGCGGAAAGCTTTCCTCCCACTCCTGGGGGAACCTCGATCTGTGGCCTGGAGATTTTTTCATAAAACGTATTTATGCATCGCTTTGGTGGTCAGAACGATCAGAAAACTTCTTATTTGGCCTAGTTTGAGAGCTGCACCGCTGGGTCCAATCCTATCAGTCAAAGATACGTGTGTATTAAACTTCGTGGCCGAAGTATTCCTCGGGCAACGTAGTGTAAATTGTGAGGCTTTCAGTATATATTTCATTCTAATAGGACAGGAGAATATTTTTAATGAAATATGGAGTTCCTTTATTGTTTTGTTATATTGTAGGAGTATTTATAATTTTTTACATGATGACAACAGTTTTTGTTGAAAATTATCTAAAAATGAATTTAGTGCATGGTTTTTCTGTGTCATCTTAAATTCCTAGGCAACCTGGAATTCTCCAATTAATCATTATTAAGGTATTTTATCTTAGTTATTGGATTATATTTTGAATATTTTGCAGTAACCATGATATTCTATGGTAAATCATAGTCAGAATGATCTATTATTCCCGTTACCTAACTGATGTCACAGATATTTTGATTCAATAGCAAGGTATTTTCTGTCTTTGAATGATGCCTCTTCCTTGGAATAAGTGAATAAACTGAACAACCCAACTCGTAAAATATTTATCCAGCATGAACTTGGCTTAAAATCTCCATAATTTACATTCCCCTCGACAGTTCTACATGTTCTCTGGGGCATCTAGACGATGTTAGTCATGTCTGGCGATGGATTGGTTCGGGTTTCTTCTTTTTCTAACACGACTAAAATGATTGTTCCCTCAGTAATTCATTCTTGAGTTTTTATTCTGGAGTGTAGGTTTTATTTGTCAGCCAGTCTCCAAGTAGAATTATTTCGAGACATTTTCTGGACTTCAATTTGTCTCGCGAGTACTAGTTTTCTTTGCGTCCCACTCAGCTAGGTTGCGCAAGTTATTGCCCAGTTAGCCGCCAATATGATGCTTTAAACAAATCATATATCTCAGCATCCCCACGAGTAATACATATTCATCCTCACCCTGATAGAGTTAAAATCTCTATCCCATGCATGCTCTTTTGTGGGCGTGACCGTGGCAGTAAATAACTGCTGAATCGTGTTTTCGCGAACCTCACTAGCATTGCTCGGGATTTCTTTATATTAAACCCCTGCAAGAAGAACCTATACTAGATATGAGCTGAGTTCCAAGTTTACTGGTCTGTAAATTATAGTCCATACCCTGAAAGATCCTCGATTTGATTAATTCTCATTAAATAACTAGCGTGAAAAAGAATAATAGTTATCACAATAACTTGATAGTTTTTTCATGAGAACAAAATCAAAAATATTCGTGACTTAAACATCTATAAAAGTTGAATACTGGAAACGTGACTATAATTATTTACGAAGATCATTGTGAGCAAAAGAATTAAATGTAAACGATCAAGTAAATTTAAACAATGTTATGAGGTTTTGCTTGTTTATCTCAGTATAAGCGGGGATCGGGTTGGTGTGGTGGCTTGAGTACTGGCTTACCTTACGGAAGACAGGGGTTCAAATCTTTGTGGAGGAGGATGTTTTACAGAGGAAACTCGATCCCTACTTGAGTGTCTTGTGCTGGGCGCTGAAATGCAGTAAGTCTGCTTGCCCGGAAGCCTTAACGTCTGTCGGATGAGATATTAAACGTGGTCTCCATGGCGTCTATCGTTAAGAGCACGATAATGCCGATGCCGGGTTTCTATCCACTCTTCCTCCCTTGCCTGTCCCCTTTGGCGCAAATGACCTTAGCCGTCGGTCGCCACCCCAAATATCCAATCTTCAGTAAAAGTAATATTAAATCTGTTTGAAGGGTGAAAAGTTAAAGGATTTAATAGGTTTATGTTAAAAACGTTTTAACTAACAAAATCATCGCATAGATTTGGCGACTTGAATCTCGAATATCATATTTTTTCTCAAACTACAGGGAGTCGAACGTTACATTCGTTGACAAAATATTTTTCCCCCAGTGATTTCCCTCCTTCTTCCCCAAAACAGATACTCTGACACGGGTTGTTCCCCTTTTTCCCAACCTCAGCCTTCACCTTATATGCGGGCGAACCATGGACCACAACCGCAAGCAAAACGTTTCCACCCCTGAGCGTCTTTTGTTCCGCGTCGCATCCCGCCCCCCCTGTTTACCCCTCCGACGTCCGATTCCATTCTCTTTTAGGGTTCCCAGTCCCTCTCAACCCCCTGTTGTACTTGTTACCTCCCCCCTCCTTCCCTCTCTCTGCCTGCCAGACGCGGTCTGCACATCCCTCCATGAAACCCCAATTCCCATTCTTTTCTCTCTCTCGCATCTCGACTCGAGGGAAAGGCAAGGCAGACGGCGAGATCGTGGAGAGAGGGAGAGAGTGTGTATCCTTGATGGATGGACTCCGCGGCGGAGAGTCGTAAAGATCGGCTCCCTTTGTTTATGCATCCTAGTACCCGCCCCTTGCACAGGGACCTTCCCTCCTCCTCCTACCCCACCAAAACACCCTTACGTGCCCCTCTTTATCCTTTTTATACCCACTCTAGTCTCTCCTTTTTAACCGGGCTCGCCATCCTTCCTACTCCTCTCTCTCCCTCTCTGCATCCACCCTCCCATCTCACCCACCTCTGCTGTCTTTTCAAAAGGCTCTGGATAACCTGGATGACGGAGGCGGGCGGGCAGCTCTCCTGGGAGACAATGGAGGTGGTTAGTGTGGGGGAGGATCTGGGAAGGAGGGTGGGACGTGTGTGTCTCCGTGTGGAGGTCGGACGTGAATGAAAGGGTGGAAAGGAGCCAGATGAAAGAGGAGCGAGTATAATGCCGGGTGAGGTGAGGGAACTCTGTCTCCGCGGTGAAGTTACTTAAAAGGAGAAGGTCGAGATTTTGGGGAAAAGAGAGCCAAAATACGTATTAGAATTTATATGAATGTGTATATAATTTTTTTCAATAAACTTGCATAAATTTTTAGAGGATATTAAATGACTTTATGTGAAAGCCGTTTACTATAAAGCGACCTAAAATAATGTATCTTGGATATAGGAGGACGAATGATAAAACCATAGAGACAATATAAAAAATTCGTTTCCACTATTATCCTCGTATAAACTATTAAAAAATGACTAGGGAGTTGAAGCGCAAGTTAATGTTAATGAAGCGAAAACTTGTTTTCATGAGTACTGAAAATACGTTGCCGATTTTTTACGCTAAAAGGTGTATTTTTAATCCGCATTACATGACACCTCGATTAGTTTTAACCTGTTTGTATTTTAGTTCTATAAAAGTACTTAAGGAATTAATGCGTGGCTAGTTGCTTTCATACGATGCACTACAATACTCTTATTTAAATGAAATTGCTTTTTCTTTTTTTCCTTAGATATTCTGATTTCTCCATATAAATAAATTCACTGTGGAGAAGAGGGCCCTCTACTCACCCGAAATTATGAGATATGAACTCCACGCAATACAAAAATTATGAGCCAATAACTTGGCAAAAAATTTACTAAAGATTTGTTTCATCGTATTGTCACCAAGGTCTGTTCCAAATTGATTAAATTAGCCATGAAACTTTCGACTTATTACATCGGTATTTGAGTAATGATATCACATATTCCTGTCATGTATGTTAGTCAACTCCTCCAATTTTCAATTTGACAAAAGATAAGACAGATTTGTTCCTTGGTAACATGTAAGACAGCCATTGGAAAAATCGAGTAGAAATCCCTGTCAAAGGTGACTTTGATCCCTTTGCTGTGCATAAATTGTTCAGAATTCTATTGGAAATCCACCGTGACTCAAAATGTATAGTTATTTAGCCATTTAGTCAACTTTTACATTGCTAATGGAATGATTGATATGCAATTTGTTATTTCGTATTCAGTTTCATCAGAAAGACCTCATTTTATCCATGACTCCAAGAATTGCTTTGACTTCATTTGCTGAAATTTTGGATTTGAAAATATTAATGCCAACGAATTTGCCATCTTCCAGAGATGTATCTGTTTTAATACGAATATAGGCTTTAAATTTTTTTAAAATGTATTTTTACCCAGAATATATGTTATCATTCTTTCTAAGAACTGTATTCAAATAGAATTCTAATAATCTCGGCCATAAATTTTCAAATGGTGAGGGTGCGCTCCCAGGGTATTCGTTTAATTGAACAATTTCGACTCTTAACATCGGGATTATCTCATGCTCTATAAAATCCGAAGATTCTTGCAAAATTGTGTGGAACTTATGCATGACGCATAAATAAAAAACTGTAATTTTCCACAATCTATATTCAGTAGGTATTTTATAGCGTTTTCAGCTCCAAGCAGTAAAGATACATTTGCTCAAGTCACAGTGATCGGTTAAGTAAATGTACGGAGTGAAAGAAGCCACCAAGAATTGCCTTTAAGTTGAAATATTTTCTGAGCATATTGTATCCACTTGTGAAAACTTACTCCCATTCTTCAGTAATATTTTCATTATAAGCCATGGGCCATCTCATAGAATGTGTGAATTTCCACAGAGAAAAAATCATCCGCCTTGACCGGGATTCGAAACCGGATCCCTCGATTTCCGGCCGAGTGCTTTAGCCAGTTAAGCTACCGAGGCGTCCTCTTCCCCTGTGGATGTTTGTGGGCTCCCGAGCTTAAACCTTAAACTAGAACTATTCTAACTTCCCGCCTTTTATATACCCACCGTCTTTTTACCTATTCTCAGAAAGGCATTATAAGAGTGTATTATGGTACTTTCGATTCACGTTTTAGCGCACTTACCTTCCATGCTATGGTTGTTATCATGTTTTTATCAATTATTTTTTAACATTTTACCATTGCTCTATTGTCCTAAGTTTATTTCTTCGGTTTATTTATGGAATTTCTTATTTCTTTTGCTCTAAACTAGACCTGTGTGCCGCCGCGCCGCGCCGCCGCCGCCGCCGCCGCCGCCGATGGATTATGTACGGCGCGCCGCCTATAGCGCCGCGTGTCTTCCGTGGCGGCGGCGCGGCGCTGGTCATTTACCGGCCATTGCCCCTAATGCGTCGGAACTATACTTATTTCACTTATTACTGCGGACTCCTCATAATAACGTACAACTTAATAACTAATGAGATAACTTAAACTAATGAGAGCAGCACTTCTGTCCATATTTTATGTGCTGTTGAAAATAGTCTTTCAATTAAATCTGCGCTACAGGAATTAACATGGTTACCATTTTGTTTTGAGCCAGCAGCCACACGCCCACGCTTCATCGGCATGGATTTTACTCTGCTCAAGCCTTTAGTTCCCCAAAAGTGCGTTATCCTCAGTTTCCCGCTTGATGCCGTCCTAATCAAAATTGTGAAATAGGAGATTCAAATAATGGTATAACAGGCCGCATAATCGATCAAGGTGACGGATATTCTTAGTGCTCCATTTCTTTATACTATGCATATTTAGGACGTGTGATATCCAGATTTCCCTTCCTCACTCACCTACCTAAGAAACTTCTCTTTAGTCTTTCCGTCTATTGCGCTTTTTCTGTTCTCCCTCCATAGTTACATCTCAAAGACTTCTATTTCTTTCTTTTTCCATTCCGAGGCTCCATGTCTTCCAGCCAGTCAATGCAATTTAAATGTGTCTGACAACGCGAGTTTTGCCATTTGGTTTAAATACATGCTGTGGAGGCTCTAATATTAGCTACATTCAATATAAAAACAATAGTCGTGTATTTACGCAATAACCCTTTTGCACTTTGATCGTAGGTAAACAATGTTCAAGGAAGTGAATCAACAATACAATCATAGTGTATATATGAGGATGACGATGGCATTCGGCCCTTTGCATGGAGATGGTAGAAGGAATCGGCGTCATGAAATTGCGTACGAGGTTTTATTTTCTTCGGCATAGATGATTCGTAATCTTCCATGAAATGCAATTTACGTAGTTCAAATAGTATCTGAATCGATTCCGATCCTTCACATAAACAAGCGCTAAAATAACATGAAGAGAAACCTGAATCACCTAAATTTGGTTAACTTAAAAGCCTGGTTAACGCATAGGTATAGTGTTATATCGCTGTGCCGTTACTTTACTTTTCATCTTAGACCTATAAAAATTCTGAAAAACCATGAAATGGGCAAGCTATTTTAAGTGTCTCTGAAAAGGCTGTAATGAATGGTAAAGCTAGGGGGATCCAAGTGGTGACATGAATACTCTCTTCTCCTGCGGAGCTGGAAACAAGAAAAATATGGCCACTATCTTTTACCGCTCTTAAACTTAAGTCTTTCGATATTCACTAAAATATGCAAATCAATTCACGTAACGAGAAGTATATGAAACGTACTCTTGCTATTTTGTATTCCGATTAATAACGGCAGCCTGTTCTTGAGAATTTTTTACTGTAGCGTCCACTCCTCACTCTCCCCCGCACCCCCACCGACTGGGATTTCTCGGCTTGAGTTTGGCGGGTCAGTCTTAATGGGTAATAAAAGGGGAGCCTTATGAATTTTCCTCTGCGGATGAAGCGAGTGCTAAAGTACAGGTAATGGATCTTAATTAAAAAGATAATAAGCACGATTGGAGGGTCAGTTACAAAATAAACGTCACTGCGGCAATCGGAGAGGGAGAATAGTTGTCTCGGCCCCGATGCAAAGAGACTGGGTACGATTTTTGTTTGAACAATTGGATGGTTGGAGGTCTCTTAGAAGCACAAAGAGAGAAGGAAGAGGCCCTTTAAACTGACAATTTTATCCGATATGCGGCACGCAAGGAGAAGAACAAATGTGGCC
This sequence comes from Ceriagrion tenellum, assembly GCA_963169105.1. Taxonomy (NCBI): domain Eukaryota; kingdom Metazoa; phylum Arthropoda; class Insecta; order Odonata; family Coenagrionidae; genus Ceriagrion; species Ceriagrion tenellum. The sequence continues at coordinate 34,588,644 of OY720636.1, read as the reverse complement.
ATCAGATTCCACGCATGACTCTCAAGCAATTATGTCCCCTCTTTTTCCTTGTCTTTTGTTTTACCTAATGTGTCATAGAAAGATTTTGTCCGCATCGTCTTTGAGGTCGACGACCACTGAAAATGCCACTAAAGGGGCAGTTTTGATCCCTAGGGTGCGATATTGACAGAGGAGGAGCGGTGCAGTGGCTCAAGGTAGGCGCGCCGCTTTTCCTCCGGATTAATCAGGCACTGGGCATGCCCTAAAAGGAGGGAGCAGGCGCATGTCTGCTCCAAAGATGATTGGCCTGTCGAAAATCTGGTGATAATGTTTGCGTGCACTAGAAAGGACAAATATAGACACTTGCGCTATGGTCTTCATTGAGACAAGTCGTTTTACTGTCGAAGGTCTATCACAATAGTATCATAAATCAATCATAGCTCCCACTCACTTAAACCGAAACTATTCGAGAGAAGAAACAGTTCTGGAATGTCATATTTTGTTCAATTTCTACTTTCATTCCGAAACGAAACTAAAACCTAGCCAGACTTAAGGTTTCAATCTAAAACGAAGTCACATTGAATAAGAAAGCTTGAAGTTTTGTTCCGGTACAAAACTACTCATTGGTTCCTGTTTCGTTTTGCAGCCCGGTTTTTTTTAACCGAGTGCCTTTCGAATAAACAATGTGATGACCATATAAAGGGTGGCCAATAAAGGAGTTGGTACTCTTTAGATACTCCCGTACTTTTCGAACAATCGTTGAAGTATAGAAGACGGGAGGCAGGATGATCTAACTTATTTTGACATATGTGGTACTGCATTGTCAATTGAAACATTAATGGAAAGGGGTATTTGCTGGGGAGTTAAGGGGAAATCACAAAAAAGAACATTTAAAGTGCAAAAGGTTTAAGTAGGATGTCTATTGAACCTACGGACAGATGTATGTAGAATCTACAGTGTATATGGATCGTTCGGTGCTGCTGGTGAGGGGTGGGAAATAAAAACCGTAAAGGCTTGGGAAATCCTGGGAGATGCTTTGATGGCGAATGAAAGATGAATGAGCTGGGGATGAAGAGGGAATTTAGAACAACAACATGGAAAATCCAAACGTCGTATCCTTGATGATGGGTCATCGGCCGCTGCTCCCTGCAGAAGTGCAAGACATCGCCTGGGCATGACGGTTTCTGCTAAAGCCAGGTTGTCAATTGTTACATTTGTTATTCCTAATTTGATTGGTTGATCAATTTTTAGACTACATTTGTCTTTTCACTCTTCTCGAATTACTTTTTCTAGGACACAAATTAAGAGCAATGATAAGAGTCCATCTCCTTGACTTACTCCTGTTTTGTATTTGAATATTTCCAAAATTTTGCCCCTGAATTTTACTTAACTTTTTTTGCCAGTGAGCTTCTGTCAAATGGTTGCAAGTGTTTTAGGGTGTCGGGTTTTGTCGAGTCCTTGTTCTTTCACAATTTGATCAAGAGATTCGCGCTCAACTGAATCAAAGGCATTTTTCTCATTTTCTCATTCTTGTGGTTTCTTAATAATCTGGGGCTTGTGAATTAGGGTTGTTTTCATTGGGATCTTTTGGTGGGAATCTTTCCCTGGATTTTGGGCAGTTCGGAAGTATTTCGAAAGAATTAACAAATTCTTAGCCATTGTCTAGATTGTTAAGTTCCAGTTTCCCATTTTCTTTACTAAAGCAATGGTTATGGGGTTGGTACCCCAACAGTTTCTTTTTAAATGTTTTGTAAAAGTTTGTGTTGTTTTTCTGGAAGCCTTCTTCGAATTCCAAGAGTCAAATTTTTTATGTTACCTTTTTTTTCGTCTGAATAATTCGGATATTAATCTATAAATATTAACTTTTTAATAAAAATCTAAAAAACGGGAGGCCTTTTCCATAAAATCCTCCGCTCTCAAAATTTACAATGCGGTACAGAGGTGAATGCAAGAGTTGATAAACATAAATACAGGATCGTTTGAATGGTATTTCATTATTTTCGAAAAACTATAAATAAAACTTTAACAGTGAAATGAACATATCTGTTTGCAACGAAATTTTTCGCTCGCAAATGAGATGAAAGGTAAATTAGTAATGAATTTGTCTTAAAAATTTAGTAATGAAAGGGTATAATATTAGGTTTGATAGAAGTTGTACAATACTATATTTGCTTAAATACTTAAAATCAAAAGAAATTTCTCGCATGCGTTATTAAAAATGTAAGAAAAATAAGTTTTAACATGAAATAAACAATTGAACACATAAAATAATGAGAAACAATGAATAATTTATGCTAGGTATAAATTGCTGAAATACTTGTAAATACATAATGGCTGGATGAATACGCCGCCGCCGCCGGTAAAAACCATCGGCTCGACCCAGTTCCAGCCGGCGTCCGCCGCCGATGGTTTATCCATCGGCGCACAGGTATACTCTAAACTGATGAAAACCAGGATACGACCATGTTACCCTTGGCTCTAATTTTTTTCAGTCTTACAATTAGGTTTAAAATTGCGTATTTACATTGGATACCTTTTTTGGCCTTTATTGTGCTATCGAGCTCGTAATAGACAGAAGTCTTCCTCTGAAATTTGTAACATTTCACAATTTCATTTTATGAATATACGGCAGAGTGAAGTGAGAGATATATAGGAAATTCTTCCTTTCGGCCAGTTTCTATAGAACTCGCAATTAATCAACAGGAAACCACATTGTGAGTGAGATAAACGTGCAACAAGCGAAAATGAGCATTTTCCATGCTTGAAATGCTTTTTCCACCAAAATCACGTATTGTACGGTTTTATAGTTGCAATGTATCTTCATTAATCCTCAACATATATTCGCTCTCTCAATGTTCCAGAGCACAGTCGACTTTTTGCCGCAGAAGCCACAGCTTTCACCTAGGAACACTAGATCCCTTTCTAATGACCCACCCCTTTCACTCCTTTTCCTCGGTCTCCGTTCAGTGAGGGACAAATTATTTTCCGTCTCAGCTTCCTTCGTGCCAATCTCCAAATTTCCTTCTCATTCATTTGTCTCTCCAAGCGCGTGCTCGGCCCTATGTTTATCTCAGCCGCTCTCCCTCCGTAACTCTCCGCGTTCTCTCTCATTTTGGAACCCCATTTTTATCCTCGCCCCCTCCCTACAAATTTTCCAGGTGAATTGGTCCTATTTTCTAAGCAACCTTTCTTTGTTCCATGCGCTGTCTACCGCCAGCTTTTAATCTCTCTTCCAGCTTTCAAGTTTAGCCGTTCAGTCCCTCTTTTCCTCATATACCCGGCATACTTATAGTTTTCTGTGTACTGCTCCTCTCTCTGTCCCTACAAAATTCCTATCTCACGTTCTTCCGTTGCTCTGAGGTTATTTCCGCGCTCTCCCCACATCCATGGAGGTCACCATTTCATCATGATGTCTACAGACACCAGGTTAAACTATTAGGTGATAAAGGATTAAACAGCAGAATCTATAAAATGCTCTGTTTCAATTGGTACAAGGATGCGTACCTAAGTCTGGCAATTTCTTATATTTTTAATTTTATAAAATAAATTTTTATACTTTATTCTTATTTTTTATAATTTTTGTTGATTTATTATTTCATTTTAACAAAAGCTCAAAAAAATTTAGTAAGTTATTGCCTATAGAAAAACATATTTCAACGCCACGCTCCAAAAAACTAGACTTAAGGGACGCATGAATTTAAATTTATATTATTTTAACTTTTTTATTGTTTGTGTCCATTTAATGAGTTTCTTCCTTTTGTACATCTTTTTCCGGATTAGGTTGGTGAAAATGGTGGAAAACTTCAGCTTAATCGCTGTTAAAAAAATTTTAAATTTGGTACTGATGCATGGACATATGATAACGCTAATACAGAATAAGCCAATCTCTGATTCGGGCCTTTGATATTCGGCTGTCAGTTTCTCTTCTCTTCCTTAGGTATCGTGCGTATTTTCTGCTGCCCTTCTAACTTTTCGTCTAGTATGGGAAGCCTCCTATGAGCCATTGTATGAGTTAACTATCTTACTTATTTCTGTTTATCATCCGAGCTGGAAAAATGCCATACAACGCTGGGGTTTTCCGTTTGCTAAATAGTCAATCAAACACTGCGTGTGTTAATAATAAAATCGCGCGCTCATGAAAGAAAACACTCAAATGTATCCCTCTTACTTGTGCATATTGGTGTTTTCTCGAAAATTACCGATCCGTTTCTCCCGAGATTCGATATTTAAGGTTTGCAGGGTATAAGAAACTCATTGAACCAAAGGTCTCAGGGCTGCAAGGGTCAGAGATCCCTCTAAATGAGCCCATATTTTATTCCCGTAATATAAGCATTGAATTCAGTACATTAGGTTTCAGAGGTACATTAGGTACATACAGTAGGTTTCTTTTTCAAATTATTTGCAATCACAACGAAAGTTTTGAAGTTTCTCTAACGGATCGGAGAAATGATTTAATCTTCAATAATAGGCTTGGTTTTGGTTTCATTTTCGTTTAAAAATAACATCTCCAATGACAAAATTATAAATTTTTCTCAGATTTCAGCAATAGCCTTTTTTTTCGCAGCTTGAGCACTTGTTTTTAGTGGGAAACTCCCTCCAGGCGATTTGCGAATTATTGTTTCTTGCAATGAGCCACATTTGCATATATGTATTTATCTATACGTGTTAATAATTTCCATGCACTTAAGATAAAAATTTGAGAGTGTAACTTAGAGCGATATAGTTACGAATGAGCGGGTGGCGGGCTCTTAGGGAGGCTGGTCTACCAACGCCTCCTTTGTTCGCTATTCGCAACTATACCGCACTCATTACACAACGTACCTTTAAGGTCCGGTTATTTTTTTATCTATTGTTAAATATTCCTTCGTTTTGACAACAGAAGTTAATGCCCTCTCCGATCGATAACGCTCACGTTAGTTAAACGATAATATGATATATTACTGAAAGCACAAACTATGGTAATTTTACATGCATGAGATAAAATGTCTACGTTATTTTGCGGTCGACGTTGGTATCACAATGAAAAACACTGGCACACCTAGTTTCCGTTGTTCATGTTCTACTATTGTTTTTCCGGCTCCCATAGCCTACCTCCTTCCCAAATAAAATGGTATTACTATTATATATTATACTATATTATATATCATTATAAAAACTATTATATAATGGTAAATTGATGATTCACGCACAATTAAGCGTCATCAGAGGACATTCTAAGCACAAGTCTCTTTCTTGAGCACCAAGATTCTAAGATTCATCTCTTTTCCCATAATTCCATCTAATTAGGATTTTGTCATATTTGCGTTCCCACGACAAAAAATTTGCTTCGTAAAACTAATTATAAGATTAACTCACCTGCACTATGATGAGTTACTATGGTAGACATTTTCGAGCGCGGCCATTGCAAACTAGCATTACGTGGTGACAGAGTTATCATCGTAAGAATTTCCGTAATTAAAACGAGGAAACGAGGTTTGCCCTCAAGTTACCCACTTTTTGGGTGGTTAAATTATCTGAAGTTTTATTATACAACTTATCTTAACTTACTCCATATTCTCTTCAGCCTCTGGCGTCTTCCATTCTCATTCTAAGGTACCAACTGCTCTTAAGTTTTTCTTGCTATGGCGTCTCCACTTCCATTGTCACCCTCTTATCGCGAATTCTAAATTTGCCAATTTGTGTCTAGTACTCTGGCCACCATAACGTCTCCATCACATCTTTCGTTACCTTCATCTCACTGATCTGCCACTTGTTACTGTTTTATGTAATGCGCAAGGTCACACAGCCACGTCTCTCCTAGTGAGAGTGAAACCACCCTCTCCTTCCGAGTATTAAAAAATAAAAAGAAATATCTCGAACAACCTTTTGCTTTCTTTATAATGCAAGTCGTATATTTCTCGTTCCGTCAGCCACTGTTCACCATAGGTGTGTTCTGCCTTTTATTTTCCAGCCATACTTTCTCCTTATATCCCCACTCGTTTCCATTTTGTCAGGTCCCTTTCTCTTTAAGGGTTTTCATTCTTCCGCACCACTAGACGCCTACTTCGGCCATTTCGAGTATTTCTTAACCTAATTTCTTTGCTCCACATCGGTGTGTGTATATTGAATCAAGAGTTCTTTATTCACCTAATTTTTACATTAATCAAGCCCATTGAGTTACGGATGCTTAACCGTCGCCTTAACAAATCTTTTATACTTAATTTTTGTATTGAACGCTTAAGAATTCATACCGTCTATCTACTCCTAGACATTCCAAGGTTTTTGGTGCATTTTACAAATAGTGGTTTTCATATCATATCCTTTATAATCCCATAAAGTATTATAAATATTAAATAATGTGGCCACATAATTTGATAAAAAATAAATTTTAAATAAATTCATAGAGTATATAATGGGTGTGCAACAGACCGCATGCAAACGACTGTATCATCACAATACCTCATTATCGTATAAGTAAGTCATCCCACCTATTATTTATGAATTGTAATGCAATATCTTTATTAATCTAGAAGTGGATGAGCTCGAATACTTTGGGGAATTTGAAATTTATTGCATTTTTTCCGCATCCTTTTTTCGCATTATCTAACAGTATTCAATAAATTTTTCGGGTTTATGGTTGGTAGGACCAGTAATCATTCCAGGCATGAATTGCATTTTAGTTCTATTTCAGTTAATGCATTTTAGTACGCTTGCAATTTTAAAATATACTGTCCGATGCAATTAGCAATAATTGCCATGCTCTGTTTGGTAATTTATTATGTTCTGGGTTCAACCCATCTGTTCAGAGTGCTAAAATCCTGCGGTGTATTCGAAGTGTGGCGTAACAAGTCCGAAGTAGCATACCTCTTATGCGAATTACTTTTTATCCGAAGACCTTCTTATTATGCCCTCGATATATCCTAGTTTCTTGAAAAATATTTGCATACGTTTTGCATGCGTATTCCCCATGGTATATCTGAAGTCTAAGGGTATTCCAAGGTATTTGATGTTATCTGAAGACTTACTGTTTACTCCACCCAAATTGTAGATATGATGCTGGTGAGATAACTTCCGTAAGAGGTGTATTGTGGTGCATTTACTAAGATTTAGTTCTAGTCCTCACTCCTGATGTTACGAATGAATGTTGTTTTGGTCCGATGATAGAACTTCTAAGTCAGCGTCTTTGCTAATTTCGCAATAGATGACCATTTTGTCTGAACATAATTTTAATTTTATCCTAACTCGAGTACAAAGTCATTTACGTATATAAGGAATAAAAGAAAGCCGATCACGCTTCTCTTTGGAACAAAGGATGTCACTCTAAACATATCAGTTCCAATACCATCAGTGACTACTTTTTGTTTTCAATCACTGAGAGAGTTTCGTATCTAATGCATTATTTTTTATTTACTCCGCAATATTTAAATTTTTGCAGGATTTTTTGTGAAAAACTTTAACAAATGCTTCATTTACATCAAGGAATATTGCGAAAATTTACTTTATCGATAGACCTGATTGTATGAGATTATAAATAAAGAGCGCGAGATATTTCTCGTCGGATTTACCCCTAAGGAAGACTGTCATGTAAGCAGTTTTGATTATCCAGGAAGGTCATAATATTGCTAATAACAATGTGTTCGAGAATCTTGTATAAAAGTGGTGATAACAATACTGGTTGGTGATTTCCTAGGTTATGTCTGTTTCCTCTCTCATTGCATATTGGTGCGACGTTGGCTATATTCCAGTCGTAGGGTGCCTTGCCGTAGAATAATGACATGCTAATCATGATTTCTAGGAATGGTACAAGCTGTGTGGTGCTAACTCCTTGAGCAAGTATGCAGGTATTCCTTCTGGACACAGGATTACTCTTGTTACTCTTAATAGAATGCACTTATTTCCTTATTACACCACATTGAATGGTTATGTCAGCCTTTGGGTCATTAATGTCAAGAATGTCTGAATTATGCCTTGTGTCATGCTTCGTGTATATTCTTTCAAAGTAGCGATTTAATAAGTTGGATTTGGCGATACTGTTGGGGACTACTCGCGTACTGTTGGGGACGCGGCGTATTCGATGTATGGTCTAACCAGAACCAAGTGGAGCCTCTCTACCACTTTCAATCAGAGGACCTTCCTATTACCCAATTGATAAATCCTAGTTTCTATAAGGGAGAGCTGCATTTGTTTTGTATATTTTCCCCACGGTACAACGGAAGTTATGCAGTGAACATAATGTCATGAATTGGAAATCATGCATTATATTTACATTTTGGCGCCATTTGCGTTACTCATAGGTGCTTATAGATACCTTTGAATCTGGCCGAACTCAAACGAATTGTTATCTCTTTTGCTCGTATCCAATGATATTCCTCGACGTAAGAGTATCCCCCATCCGAATGCTTTACTGCACAATGTGAACTTATACCACTAAGATTACACTTGCTTCTTTGACACCGTAATTATGGTGCCATGTTCCAGCATGTGAAGAAATGTTACTAGGTAAGTTGGAATCTAAATAACTGAACATTAAAAGTCATAATTGCACAAAAATGGAAATTAATTACTCATCATCATACATCGCAGACGAGTTGTTTCAACGTATCAACTCTCCTTGACGTGTTATACGCATTTTTAAAAAATTAGGAAGAATAGTAAAACTATTATTTCCTAAAACTAGCGCTCTTACTTGATGACTGGTTTTCCTTTTTTCATGAGTTTTTTAAATATTTAACTTAACAGGTCTACATCTGTTAATTAATTTACGTATAGTACTTAATACTGCATCCTTTTTATCATATACTAAATATATTTTTCTCAATAAACCGACCGAAAGTCATAAATGAAAATCAACATTCATCAAAACTTTGTACCCCTCGGTTCATGCTAATGATGATGATGCCAAGATGCTACAACTAGGAGATTTGTTTTAATGACAAGTGCAGAGATTTACGCTAGCATATCCACTATGCCATATTGTTCTGAGATCACAAATATGATTGGAAACGGCATAGAATCTAAGGACTCTATAACTCACCCAGTAGATATAAGCGTAATAGTGTTTACCTGTACTATTGGCGGATACAGGACGATGAAACAGGTATACCTATATCACCTATCCAATAGAATCCAATTCTAAGCCGAGGACAAGGCCGTAGGTTTCACGTCGACACTGAACCTAAATATTGTGTGGGAAGATTATTCGGTCTCATCATCCCGCAAACCGGTCATATCAACGGATGATAAAGACTTCCGTGAATATGTTTTCTTAGGAAACAGTTCGGTGAAATTATATTTCCTTATGCCTCCGTCTGACTGCCTTTGGTCCAATTTTTGTTTAACTCGACCTGCATTTCGTGAGACTAACCGACCATCTGTAGACATTTTAAATGAAGAAAATTGTTCGATTTAATTTAACTGGGAGCTTGAAGCATTAGCAACATTTGTGCGCCATTTGTGTGATTAAGTCACTATGTTTACCGCGCCTGCTTTACAATAAAAACGAAATTATATCCTCATTACTCCCACCGTAGAGACAGCGTAGCGGAAACAGAATGATAAGATAGATCTATTACGATATCAGTCAATTTTGCCATCCATTTTATGGAGACATAAAAAATCAGCCATTTAATAGTGCCAAGATAAAAGAATAGCGAGCGGTTTTGAGCTTTCGGCGCTACGTTTTCGATTGGAAATTACACCCAAATATAAAACAGTAAATGTTTGGTAATTGATCGTAGCCGTTTCCTAATCTCACATTGTTCACACTCCCATTTACATTCATTTGAGATAATCTCTTTGATTTCTATGGACGTAATGTTACGCCCTCCTATATTTTCTGAGAAGGACGATAGACTTGCCAGAAGGTCCATGGAATGTCATTATTGAACGGCAGCTGGAAGTAATGGTATGGCAGGAGTCTTTCTGGTAGACATATTTATGACCAAAGAGTACCGAAATAAATTTTAATTGTAAATAAAAGTTTGTTTACCTGTTTACTAGAGTCTTCTTTCACAATCAGGGTAAATGTGAGAAAGCCTCAGTTTTTCTGAGAGGACTTTCAAATTAAAGCATAGCATGCAAAGTATTATAACGTTATGCGTCTCAAAACATTCCTATAATTTCGTATGCTTACCTACCGTATACAGTTTGCTTTGAGTCATTGTACGATTCCTTTTATTTTGGATTATGTTGACGTGATTTTTAGTCTGCACGTCTCATTCCTTACCCAACACAAAATAACTCGATTACTACCCTGCCGTACCTCTTTCCCAGTATCCGTTTCGTTTATCCTGCGTATGCCGCTTCGTCGAAGGGTCCTCAGTTGACTGTGTTTATTGGCATCTATTTCCTTATGTGTTTTATTTTCGACTGTTTATAACATGCCATGTTTTGTTATTTTTTGTGTTAATTTCTTCCCAAGCCTTCTTATCAACACTGAAAACAAGGTCTTCTATTGTATTCTGGTCCATTTTTCCAATTTTCCACGTTTCTGATTCATAAAATGTCAACCCAAACGATTTTACTTTTGGACTTTTTTTCGCATTTTCTAAGATGACCTTAGTTGCCTCTCAATTATCAATTTCTTTTTGGTTGGATTTCTTGGCATTCTTTTTTCCTGGGTAGTCATTTATCCTTCATCATACATGCTCAATAGCTTTCTTCTCTGACCGTAGGTATCTAAGGCTTCTATTCTCCTCTGATCTTCTTTTCCAATAACTCACTATTTATATATCAAGATAGAGTAGTAAGAACAGTATAATCAAGGGCAATAAAGTAATTAAACTGCATAATTTAATGACTGCATACGTGTTCTTTTGTGAGGGCACTAAGCAAATTTCGTTGCAACTACCAAAGTGTGCCATTCAAAAATGCATTGTTTAGTTAATTTTATGGCTCATGTTTGTGATGCTTATCATTACCAGTCGGCAATAAATAGCTTTACTATCCTCAGGAAACTCACCTCACCAGCCCAATTCTAATGAATTTCAGTCACTATTGATGGAGTAATGAGACATAACTCTAATATTTTACGCAAGCATAAAACGTAGGCTTCAATCATAAACAATACCTCATATGTGTTGCTGCTGTCACTAAATTATTTTTTCTACAACTTGCGATGAAATACCACCGATTGAGTTCAAAAATGATCTACCTATGGACATTAGAATCGAGTGGAATCTGATCATAGATTCAATAGTTTCCCCACTTGAAAGTAAGCTTTTGAGATCCTTGCAGTGCAGCCTCACCTGTCTGCTCATTTGCGTTGAATTTCGTTGGTGGTATTATGTTCTTTTTTCTCATATGCTTAGTCGTAGGTACTCCGGTGGTCAAACTCAAAGAGTAGTTGAGTACAGTACATATAGCCACCTAACTCATAAAAAAGCAAACCAACTTAATTTTTTTAAGAGAACCGTGGTATTCAAACTAAATAGTGATGTTAACAAACTTCTAGTTCAGGGAATATCGGGGAATATTCAAGCCAGTTCTACTGGAATTAAATATACGTCCAATTTTCCGTTCCAACCGACCAACAAGCTGTTTAAAATCATTTCTGGGTTAATTTGTTTCGATATTATTTGGAATGGACTTCTGAACCGTTAAAATTAAGCTCTAGAAGAAAAGTTCCTCTGATGAGTTATTCTTAATATGACTTGTACTTATTGGATTGCTCACATCATGATGCTAGTTACAATCAATGAATTGGATTTATTTTAGCTGAAAATTTATATTTCATCTCCATAATTTGTATGAGTTCAGTTAACTTCTTTGTCATTTAAATTCTAGAAACAAATTTTCTCTGCTTGCAAAGTTCGGCTGTAACAATCTCTTCTGATTCATTATCAGTCTACTTATTTGGACATTTCAATAAGTAAAACTCAACTACTAGGAAACAATTCGTCAATACTAGAACTCGGACCCATCAATGGGTATTTTACCTGCTTACCCGTGTTCCTCAATGCGTCCTCTAACCTACTTTCTTGTCTTCTACGAACATCCACCGCTAACTTTTCCTCTTCCATCTACCCAGCCGCTACCCAGCAAAGCCCTTTCATCCATCCAATTCCATGTTTCTAATGCTTCTAGTCTACCGGCATTCTGTCTCAGCTAAGTTTCCGACCCATTCAGTGCAACGCTACACATTGAAGTCGTAACCAATCTTTCCTTAGCGCCTCTCCTCAGAGCCCCTTAATACGTAATTCTTTGCTCTTCGATAATGAATGGTTGGTCTTAGAAATTTCGCATCTGATGTCTATATCTATAAAGCTATATTCATTAAAATTCCAAACATTTGTAAAGCAGACTGTTACACCTAACAGAATCATATTTGATGACCGATTATTGCCATTCACTTTCAATGAAAAAAAATCATCAAAATGCTTCAGTATATTTGATTTCCATCGATTGCCGAATACGGTGAGTGCAAAAATCGATGAATTTTGATAATTTATGACTTTAAATGAGCAATTTTTTTGATTATCAATGAATATCGACGATCAATGAGTATTGATGACTATAAATGGTTGGTATATAAGGTCTCGTTTGGTAATTTGGTCAGACAATCTAGTGCGTATAGATATGTAGTGATTGGGTCAAACTTGTTTGTGAAGGTAATCGCCTATTTATTAAAGACAGTGAAAAATAATCCGTATCATATTAACAGTGAAATGAAGCTGCTCCCAGGACCCATTTTTAAGGGCTCTGAGGCACGCGCAGGTCAAGTTTTACCTACATTAAGACAACCATTGAGTGAAGAGAATTGAAAATTTTTGATTTATAGATTTTGACATTTTCTCCATCATCTAGCGCTCTTGAAGTCTCCTGAAAATTATGCAGAAATACTCAGTAGTTACGATCTGGATGCTCGGATAACGGTGGTGGGGGTAGGAGACACAACACAGATCATTCTCATCCGCCATTCCTACTGTCGTCCATTTCCGATAACAGATACTAAAGAGTGTCCCGGAATCAATGCATGAGTAAAATCGCGTTATCTTTAATGTTAAGTGAAACAGGTATGCAAATTTAAAACTTCAGGAACAAATTTATTAAGACGTAGCCTGTTTCCATGGCCTTACGTAAAAATTTAAGGATTTTTTAGTATACCAGCCCCTTGAAGGAGAATGTCTTGATGGTTATGTATGCGAGTACATGTATAATTATCGATACTGGTTGTTAAAATAACCTCTCGTTATATTCAATCTAGCAGATCGTCTATTCCGTTCCTGAAAAAATTAGTACCATTTTCCGCTGCTCCATCTCATTCCGGCTGGTTTTCAAAATGATTACTATAGACACGAAGGGGGTGGTGACTCTCCTGATGGCGAAACAAAGAAATGAAAGGCATCAACAACACGCGCACTCATATCTAAGATGACGCACTAGGAAATCGAAATATAATGAATCGGAACGCAGCAGGTTAGTTCCATGCATGAAATGGGATCATTTTATGGATGGGATGTTTGGGACATGGGAATGTCACGCTAACTACGACTAAAACATTAAAATCAAACAGCTTGACAGCCTAGATTAAAGGAAAGTCTTCATGCATTAAAATAAAGTCAGTTTATTCCATGAAGAAAGACCCAAACAGCATGGTTATCGAGCTCAGTTTATCCTCTTGTTTTATGAATATTACAGTGCTTTATTTTGAATAATATTTATTCTCTTCCTTTCTTTTTCTGGAGATCCGTTGCGGTACTGTGATCATTCCAATTAAAACCTATCTTTTTGTCATACTATCAGCTCAACTGATATAAAATTAATCGTCGACGGGCTTACTTTGTGGTATTTTTCCATAGTTTGGAATGAAATAACTTAGTAATTTTCCACACGGTTTATTATCCTCGACCGGTTTCAACGCAATAGCGTCATTTTCAAGAGGTTACAAAACGACGAGGCCACACATTTATACCCTGAGATAGAGGAGGGGGGGAATTAGGAAAAGAGGTTGGGGAGGGAAGTAAGGTGAATATGAGCAAGCTTACTGGGAGGAATTTGGAAGCAGTATTTTGAAAATATAATTCGGTAGAAGGAGGAGGGGGAACTCTTACAGACAAAAGAGGTGACTTCATAGGAACAATTTCGTTTACCATTTTTTCCTTGTATAATCTGTGATATGCCCTTATTTCAAAGTTTTCCAAAAAATCTAATTTGGCACCTTTGTCCCCAAAATGTAACACATTCAGATCAAAATTAGAAACATGATCATTATCAATTAAATGATTTGAAAACATAGACTTACAATCAAGATTAATCAATGAATTTTTATGCTCCCTAATTCGTACATTAAATCTCCTACGAGTTTGTCCTAAATAAAAACAATTACTGTTAGGTGTATTGCATTGTAGCATATAAATACCACTTTTATCCATAACGTTAAAACAATCTTTAGAATTAAAAAGCATTTTACCGTAGCCTGTTCATTTACAATGGATTCCCTGCAACCCACTTGTTGCAGGTGCTGAACAGCCAGAGCAAGCTCTTTTGCCGGTACCAAAGGAAAAAGATTTTTGACATCAAACGAAACCAGCTTACCATTCGGTGGACAGATTACAGATAATTTACTAGTCAATTCTAATGAATATCTGATGCAATAGGTCGATTTAAAATTTCAAAAATTGCGAAATAAAATATTCACCTAATTAGCAAGGTGGTGACACGGGACAATGTAATGAGCCACCACAGGGCAAATTGTAATTCCAGGCTTCTGGGTTTTAGGGAGACTGTATAGCCGGGGGGGTTGAGGATTATACGTATAATACCCCATTTCTCCCGATCTGTGAACAAAGAAGAGCAAGCTTGTATCGAGGATTTCACGCTCCTCTGAAAAATATTAGTGGGGTCTTTCTCTAAAATTGTAAAAAAAAAGTTATCAGCAGCTAAGAAATCCTTACATTTACCAATATAATCATCTCTGTTGGTCCTAAGGTTTCCGCGGAGCTGGAACGTAGATCTCTCCATGTTTTCCGGGATTTCTTCTGCGTCAGTTGTTAGTGGGACAACAGTTTCGCTGGCAGTCCTGCCAGCGTCTTCAGGTAGAAGTGCCGTTAAGCAAGTCAAGTCAAAATATGTTTATTTACACACCAAACAATACAGAATAACAAATAACAAAAACAACGGTGTGAACCCCGCTTTAGGCTGTCGCCTCTTCAGGGTCGAATTGAATTGAATTGAAAAATGTTTTATTTACCAAGACACATGATACAGAAATAAGAAAAGCAATAACAAGAAAGAGCTAACAACGCGTGCCTGGTCCCCTGTTATAGGCTCTTGCCTCTTCAGGGTGGAAAACTGTCTTTGGCTTAAATGGAAGTGTGTGTGTGGGAGAAGATGGCCCGGCATTTGCCCTAGGGCGACGGGAAACCCACGAAAACCGTCGCCAGGCCCGAAACAATACGTAGACATATGAAGAAAATATATGTGAAACTTAACAGAAAAATAAATAAATAAAATAAATATATATATATATGTATATATATATATATGTATATGTATATGTATATATATATATATATATATATATATATATATATATATATATATATATATATATATATATATATATATATATATATATATATATTACAGAAAAAGGAAATAAATTTAGAAATATAAGCTAGCAACAAGGCGTTGAGGTTGGGGATGGATAGATAGGTATATCAGTGGACACTCACAGAAAGGCGATCCATGGCGACACCGGTGTCCACTGCTCTCGGAAGCTTTCGGGTGAGAACCCTTCCTCAGCGGGAGAAAATCACAACTGAAGAGTGTCACACTGGAGTTGAGGGTAGAGGGTCTGCTTAGGAGGGTGGTTGGTTTTTGAGGGAAGTGATTGGTTGGAAGGAAGTGAGGGAGGGAGGAATAAGTGGAGGGGATATGGAGAAAGCTAGCGGAGGTTAAGCCCGGGAGTACACATACATCTTAGGATTGAAATATATGATTGTTCCCAATGGCGGAGCTCCATGATAGATGTGTCAGGTGGGAGGGCGCGAATGATTTTTACTTGGAAGCAGTCGTTGAAGGGAAGGTTATGAGAATTGGCGTGCTCCGCTACAGGCAGCTTCAATTGTTGTGTCACGCTGCTCCTGTGGTTATTGATTCGTACATTGAGAGATGTGCTTGTGAGGCCAACGTAGAAGGCCTGGCAGTGCTTACAGGTGAGGAGGTAAATTACATTACTCGAGGAACAGGTTCCCCGAGTAAGTATCTGATACGTTATATTTGTGACAGGGGTCGTGAAAGTTCGGGAGAAAGGGTTGAGTGGGCAGGTGAGACAACGGGGCTTGCAGCAAGGATTTGATCCAACGAGAGGGGGATCGGCCACACTACCCTCAAGTGAGGTTTGTCGGATCTCGCGGATCCAGAGACTATTTTGGAGATTGGGAGGGCAACGAAAGGAGAGCACGGGAGGTCTTCGAATAAAAGAAGAAGTAGAGGGGGAAGAGGCGAGAATTGAGTGTGCTGACTTGAGAAGGTTTTTCAGTGCAGCATCTAGACCCGGATGAAAGGTGGTTACAAAGATTTGTTCATCAGGATAAAGATGATCGTCCGGTTGAGGCGTGGAAGGCGGTCTCCTTGAGGGCTCAACCGCCCTGATGAACTGCTCCCTCACCAGGTGGAGGGGATATCCCCGGCTCACGAACGATATTTCCAGGTCTTTCAAATAACGAAATAAATGAAAATCGTCGGAGCAAATACGTCGACCTCGACGAGCCAGAGAAAATGGGAGGGAGCGTTTGCAGTGATCGGGATGACAGCTATCCCAATGCAAGTACTGCTGCAGGTTGGAGGGTTTCTTGTGAACGGATGTGCTAATTTTGTTATTCTTTAAGTGAATATCTACATCGAGAAAAGTGATTGAAGAAGTTGAAGAGTGATGAGTGAAAGAAAGGAATGGATGTGAATTAATTTTTTTAATAAAATGATTAAGTGTTGTGCTCCCGTGGGTCCAAATTATAAAAATATCGTCTATATAACGAAGCCAGACGAGTGGCTGAAGTGGGGAAGAAGATAATAGATTTTCTTCCCACCGCCCGAGGAAGCAGGAGGCGTAAGAGGGTGCCATTGTGTCCACTGATATACCTATCTATCCATCCCCAACCTCAACGCCTTGTTGCTAGCTTATATATATATATATATATATATATATATATATATATATATATATATATATATATATATATATATATATATATATATATATATATATTTATTTATTTATTTATTTATTTATATATATAAATTTTGTAAAATAGTCTTTTAGTCTTTAAGTTCTTTGGTATATCTGGCCACATGGCCTTCACTTGGGAGGTGCCACTGGATGTACATTGGATGTACTGCATAGTGGAAATTCACTGGGGCGTTAAGACTTATACTCCATACTGGGGGGGTTAACACTGGGGGCGGTGCAAACTACTATGTAGTCATACTGTCAGTGGGATGCCCGGTATTACGGTGAGAGGTGCTGGTGCAGGAACGCTGGGCCGTATGTTTGTCGGTGGCAGGGGGACGTCCGGGTGGAACAGGTGCATGTGGTCTGCGATGAACCTCGGTGTTGAGTACCTCTTGGTCTTGGCCGTGTTGGGCAGGGGTCCGTCTCCCAGGTGTAGGATTTCGTCTAGTAGCCCTGGGTTGTAGGTAGCAATGCGCCTGGCCGCATTGCATCGGAGACGGCAAAACCTGTGGAGGATAGGTTCAATATTAGTTAGTTTGTAGACCACACTTGCCCAAGCGCGGTAATCCAGGCCAAGGATCTGTCGCAGGACCCGGCGTTCAAGGGAGGCGTATGGCTTCAGGTTGTTTCGAAGCGGGAGAACAGCGAGCGCGGCGTACTCCATCACTGGCCTGAGATAGGCCTTGTATAGAAGCAATCCGCACTCCACCGTGACCCCTCGCCCCCCCCCCCCCCCCGCCCGGACCCGCCCCGCAGGAAGCTGTTGAGAATGCAGAGTAGATTTCGTGTTACTCCTGGGATGAGAGACAGTTTGAATATCAGCCCTTCGTGCCATACACTGTCGAATGCCCTTTCAATATCCAGAAACAGTGCTGCCACATATCTGTATCTGTTAATAGCCTCCATTGCAGTGCTAGTTAATAGAGCTAGGGGGTCTGTAGTGCAGCGATGTGGTCGGAAACCATATTGGTGTTGGGGCAGGACACCACTGACCTCGAACATCGTCGTCATTCTTCTTGCGATGATTCTCTCGAACCATTTCCCTAGCGTGCTGGTGAGGCTTATCGGTCTATAGTTCTCGGCTTTGCTCTTGTCTTTGCCGGGTTTAGGTAGCATAACCATAGTAGTCCTTTTCCATGACTTGGGGTAGTAGCCCAGGGCAAGCAGTGCATTGAAAATCTGTATAAGAAGTGGCCAGGAGTCCAGTGATTTTCTCAGGTACAGTGCTCTTATGTTATCTTCACCAGGTGCGGAGTTCTTGTACGGGACAGCGTCCCACATGTCCTCTTCGGTGATGGGTTTGAGGATTCCCTCTTCGCCTTGATAATTATCATAGAGTATGGCGATTTCCTAATGTCTGAGGTCCTTCGGGATGAGGTCTTCTTCTATTTCTTCCAGGTGAAGGTCGAAAATTTCTTGTTGGTCATCCAAGAACAGAGGGTCCTCCATGGGGGAGTAGACAGAAGTTAGGACCCTTTTGAATTCTTCCGCTTGCTCTTGAGGGTCGGCGATATGTTCTCCGTCTTCGCCGATTAGGGTGTGTCTGCGGGGCGGAATTTGGCCTGTCATGGCTTTAAAAGTATTCCAGAAGGCTGAGCTGTTCCGGTAGTCTAGCTTGCGACACGCTTCTTCCCAGCATTTTTCTTTTTCCGCCTTTATTTCCCTCTGGATGATGGAATTTGCCCGGTTCCATTCTGCTTTGATCCAGGGGTCTTTGGTCCTTATCCATTGTCGGTACAACCAGCGTTTGTTTTTGATGAGCCTTCTGACCCGTAATGGTAGCGGCGGCCTCCAGGGTCATATTGGCCGTCCTTATATATCGTTGTTTTCCCGCGTTTTTCTTAGTGCTGCTCTGTGATTGGCTGAGGCGCGAATCACCCTTTTCCAAGCGCTGTGTAGTGGATATCCGTCCTCTCTGTTGAAATTATTCGGTTCCTTCATTATTTCTATTGCCTCTCGTATTTGTCTCGGGAAGTATCTGCTTTCCTCGGTCAAAGTCCTGGCGTCTTCGAATCAAATAGTGTGCCCTGGTCCACTCCACGCGTGTTCGGCGATCGCGGTACGGCTGAACTGTTTCTTTTCAGTCGCTCTCCGGTGTTCTTTCATTCGTACGATCAATGAACGGCAGGTCTCACCAATATACGCCTTTCCGCATGAGCAGGGGACGTTGTAGACTCCTTCACACAAATCATGCGGAATCTTGTCTTTGGGTCCAGGTAGAAAGTTTGCTATCTTGGTCACATAACCGTATGTCGTGACCACATCATGTCTCTTTAGAGCTCTGGAAATCTTCTCCGAAATCCCCGCAATATACGGAATTCTGGCGTATGCTTTACGTTCTGGCTCAACATCTCTCTCCTCTCCTCTAGTATTATCGGCAGTGGGCTTGTTTCGTCTTTTCTCCTCCTTCGCGGCCCTTTTCAGGACCATGTCCTTCGTATAGCCATTTCTAATAAGTGCAGCCGTAAGATGTTTCTTCTCGTTCGTCAGCGAGTCAGCATCAGAAATGTTGTACGCTCTGTTTATTAGTGTTGCCACTAGAGACGCCTTCTGACTCGGATGGTGATGTGACGCTGCGTTCAGGTAGCGATCCGTATGTGTCGGTTTCCTGTAGACGGCGTGTTCCAGGCTCCCGTTGGTCTTTCTGGTGACCATGACGTCCAAGAAATTTAATTTTCTCTCCTTCTCCATCTCCATGGTGAACTGAATGCATTGATTCTGGGCATTCAAGTGATGCAGGAATGTATGAAGCTCGTCCACTTCGTGTGGCTAGATGACGGAAGTATCATCCAATAAATAATACCATTCAAACCAATTTGAATTTTTGGACAAATCCAGATGCAACATGTACAAAAAGTCGGACAGAGAGTCACGGATTCCAAATCACCTCTTCAACTCTTGTCGAACCCAGATCTTCTTGGCACCTTCCACAGCCACAACAGCAGACTTGGAGGAAGATCTCGTAGAGAGGTGTACGTAACTAGGAACCACACCCAGTTTGAGACAGGAATTGTTGAAATATATATTCAGACTGGCCAATTCGATATTTGATAGAAAGTTTAGAAATAACCGCGTCTTTTTTGCCATACTGGCATTGCATATAAAATTAATCGTCGACAGGCTAACTTTGTGGAATTTTTGTATGGTTTGGAATGAAATAACTTAGTAATTTTCCACACGGATTATTATCCTCGACCGGTTTCAACGCAATACCATTTTCAAGAGGTTACAAAACGACGAGGCCACCGTTACTAAACCGTGTGGAAAATTACTAAGTAACTTCATTCCCAATCAAATGATATAGTCTACATCTTGGACACTATATCTAAATTTTCCCTGTCAAATACCCTTAAGTGGATGGCACGATGACTATGAAGGAATGGGCAACATGGGAATGCTTTCGACATTGGCGCTGGTCATCTCCCGGAACATATTGGTGAGTAAGTACCCATCCTTACACAATTTTCTTCCGTATTTCTTTCGCCATCATTTTGTCGCACGCTACGCAATGCTCCTTCTTTTTATCATCATATTTTTAATGCAATTTTCGATATTGGAACCAGATCCGTATCATAATCAGCAGCAGTAATTTTACAGATCGTTTTCTATTTTCCGCATTTTAAAAGAAAATAATTCACGTTTATGATCTAAGTAAAGAGAATCTACAGCATATGTTTATGGAGATCAGACTTCGACCTATTAATCTAATTGATATGGTAGCATCAGCTTATTTCGCTGCGACCAAATGAAATCTTGAAACTTTAGTACGCCGCAATGAGTAATGAATTACTTAACTTATTTAAACATAAGAATTGTTCGGCAATTGGTTCATGGAAAGAGTGGGTGGCCATTAACCGGAGCCAAAAACTCACATTCAAAATAATGCCAAAATGTCACGTAAATGGGCTAGGTAAATGTATGCCAACGCGTCATTGCTTATCCCATATGTTTGCACTTAAAGCAATATTTAATTAATACATTTAATTCAAATAAAATTTAAATTAATTAGTTTAACCATTATAACTTAAATCAAATCACTTAAAGTAAATTATAAAAAAGTTGCTTCAACTGGCATTTAAGGTTATTATAAATAATTTTTTCACATTGCCATGTATTTTACACATGAATTTCATAAAAACAGGCGTGACTGGTTGTTAATGAGAGTACAGCGTGGACGCAATTCCCGAGGTCATGGCAATATATTTTAAACAATCAAAGCTTACCTGGCCAAAACTCCGAGAAAATATCCAATTTGAGCGTTGTTTGACGTCACGTGCACGTGTGACGACAAATTTGATTGAGGCGTCCAAATTTTCATTCCTGATTGCCTAATCATACACCAGTGCGAAAACATCGTTGTAAATTTATCCGAATTGCGCTCTTCCCACTAAAAGTGGAATATATTTTAAACGCGCCAATTCTCCACCACCATGTATGGTTTTTCATTACTTAACTCTCGTGAGTTCGGTATATTAGGAAAAAAAGCCCGCGCACAATTTTCCTGGAATTTTTTGTTTCCTTTACATGACGGATGAGAGTCGAGGCTAAATATGCCGTGACCTGAGCTTATTTCCCTCTGACTTATGCAATTGACTAGCCTTTTCCATTTTATTATTTCATTTCATGCGATTGACCCGAGCCCCTTTGTTTTCTTAGTGTGTTGTGTCACTGTAGCAATTGCATACTCGATCTGAGTGCTCGCGTATATAAAAGGACAAATATTTCATGAGTATACACATCAAGGAAATATCCACAGAATACGGGCTGCATTCCAGAGTTATTCTTTAGATTCATTGCTGTTTATTTCAATGTGGCCATGCACTTGTTTATGAACCTACCCATAAATATCCTCGTGGAACAAAGTGACCTAACTATTGGTAATGCGCCTGTTCTTATCTGTTCCTTCCAAAATCTCATGCTGAGGAATATAATATAATCTGCATGTTTGCAGTCTTAAAACTTTCAAATTGTTGTCATTTTAATGTTATAAAGGATATTCCTTCTAGCTCTGATTGGATAGCGTGAAAATTGTACGGTTTTCCTACATGCCAAATTTGTTTTACTTTCCTATCCCTCGTGATGGCAGACAATTTTAAGCAAAAAATAATTTTTCTGATAACTAAATGTAAGTCTTATTCTACAGATATTCAAGCGCTTAAAAGTCAATGTCTTTTTTTCAATGCTTGCATATTTTTTTGTAGGAGCAACTCCTTGATCAACTTTACCGGAATCGATTTACCTTGAATTAATTGGAATCCATAAAAATGCTACTTTACAGCTTCCATGCAGATTTAATCCCTTAAGAATAAACCTTTGCAGTGTTGGCCAATTTGTGTGGCATGCATTTAAACTATCCTAAAGGTTTAGCACAGATAGCATAGTATGCGTGATAGCTCATGCTCTGGGAGCTAATTATGTCAATGCTGTCTCCTTTGTAGGGCTTTGTAATTTAGGGACCGCTCTCAGAATAAATAACGTAAATGGTGTGAGGAATTACCCAAAAGAAGAATTTCCATTGGGGCTCCTACATTCCTCCGTCACCTGTATATTTTTTTCATTCTAAGTAGTGCATCACTAGCAGTTGCTTGGGTTAAATGAAATAAAAAGTATATATTACTATATTGCTCGTTTTGATACATTCTGCTTTAAGGTGATTGGAGCGCCAATCATTGTAGTCTTTGTATACATGTTTTGATCACATTTAAGGTAATTCTTCAAAAACTCTTGAGCCACATTTCAGTTTGTTGCAATAGTTTATACGTTGGAAATAACCGTGCATGGTGCGATAAAAATGGTTCAAGAATTATATTTCTGTAAATTTCGTCTTAGTTAATGCAATGTTTTGACTTCGATTTATTCTGTGGAATTGGAAATATAATCGATAAATGTACATGAATACGTGTTTATTATTTGACATGCTATCATTATGTTAAATATCAACGTTGAAATAATATGATATTCGATAAAATATTATAAAAATACGGATTTTTTCGCATTTGAGAGAAAATATGTGTCATCGAATTATTTCGAGTTATATGTCAAGTACCCTGAGGCTATGTACTATTATGGCTTTTAATTACTAAACCACCAAATCGATAATATGCATTTCTTTTTCGTTCGTATCTCTACATATTTGATTTTTTGACAAACTTGATTTTTAATGCCCAACTTAATAAGAGATCGACCCGCATAACTAAAACATTGTACATCCCCAAATACCGCACAAAAAAATACGAAAATACTTTTCACATCTCATCTTGTAAATTATGGAACTCGCTGCCTGAGAGTATCAAATTTTCAAGGAGTGTCTCACAATTTAAAAGGAGTATGGCTGACTTTTTGTCACCCAAACGTTCCCTCTCCTTTATATGAGAAGGCCAAATTACATGAGATGATATTGCTTCTTGTTTACTATAATCATTTGCTGTTTTTCTGTCTTAGAAAATATCCTTTCGTTTGCTTTTCCATTTTTTTATTAATAGGTATTACAGATTGTAAATTTTTGTTTTAACATATTCCTTTGATTATTGATATTGAGACTGTTTTTAATTTACTTCGCTCATTTGATGTCTCACTTTTCTGACTTGAAAGTTATTTGATTGATTTTTTTGTAAGACTTAGTTTCCAAATGGCTACAGATTATAATATTTAGTTTTGTATTTGATTCCTCATGGAGGCATGTGAATTGATGTAATGTTCTAAGAAACTTTGTCCAAGGGCAATAAAATTGTTTTCTATTCTATTTCTCTATTCTACATATTACTGAATAGCGAGTATGAACAGTTTCGAGGAAACCTGTACATAAATGAAAATTGCTCTTACCACCTAGATAACAGCGATCCTCACCTTCGATACATCAATCTCCCTTAGCTCTCGTTGATAAGGGATGTGCGAGAATAGTTAAGTAATGGCGGAGGTTTCGCAAGTACATAATCTCGCGGCGATGAATCTTAAAAAATGGGGTATCAAAGAAATACATACAAAGAATATATACCAGAGCGGAAATGGTTACAAAGGAGTACGTCCGTCTGAAATTCTTGGTAACTGCTGCGCTGTGACATTAAAATAAATCACCATCCAAATTGTATTTTTAATCACTGATGGAGCGTAAAATTGCTTTAACTGAAATGCATCTGCTTAGTATCATTAAGCCACTTCTAGGTTGGAACAAGGTATGAGTTTTTTATCCACAATATCTATATCCTATAACATTATTGATCTATGACTACTGAAGCATCAGGAAAAAAGTCACCGTCAGAAGGTAAATTTTCAATGTTCAAGCGAGAAGTTATGAGTAAATTAGAAAAGAAGAGCGTTAGAGAGAAAATCAAATACTTAATAGCTCTGCTGAGGGAAGGAACTAAGGCTGGAATCGGCAGAAGTGCAGGAACAATAAGTAATTATTTTTTAATTTGAAGGTGTTTGAAAATAATTCTATCAAATAGGATGCAGATGTGTTTTTTGATTCTAGATAACTAGGTGGTGAAAGATGACCCTAACAATCTCGAATTTTTACAGTTTTCATAATTAAATTGGTAATTCCGTGCTTTTGTTACTATTTTATTTATGGAGATGGAACGTAGGAAATTAAATTTTACGTGAATGCTAAAAATGGAACGAAGTCCTTAAACAGGCATTATACTCATGATGTGTATCATACACTGAGTTAAAGTGGAGAGGATTGTGGTAGTTAACTGGCTTTGAAATAGACAATTAACTACATCTCTCCATCTTTATCATAATCCCTTAGTTCTCTGTCCCAAATGCGTGACGTTTTTGCCACCTTGTCAACTCGGAAAGGCGTTAAACTGCTCTTTTTTTCTCATGCATATTATTTTGAGTCCATCTCGTCAACTCTGACAGTGAACGGCCCAATTTATATCTCATTTAATTCCATTAGCTGCACGTTGAGGGTTAATTTCACGCTCAAAAGGAAGATAATTAACACAAAAGCGATCGCATGATACTCACTTGCATGCTCTTTCATTTATGGGTCCTGTATTTCGCGTCATGCACAGAGGCATATGTTTCTTCTCATACCTCGGATGGACCTTTGCTGATAACGAATTTTTCTCTGGAAGGGAATAGAAAAAAAAAGTTTTAATATTAATTCCAGTGGGACTGCCATCTTGGCGTAATTCAGGTCACAAACAGAAATTTTGACGAAATTTTAAGTTACCTGGAGTTACTTGTTGTTGATCCAGCCGTCACTTTAATCAGTTCCCTCTTTTAAATTCAGTGAGTTAATGTGACGCAAATATTAACGTAAATTATTATTTGATGTGTACATATAACCAAATAATAATAATTAAATACACATGAGGCAAAGAGTATATTAGGTACACACAAAACGTTGGTCAAGGGATGAAAAAAAGAAAAGTTATAATTTTAATTTTACAACATACTGTACGATTCCTATGTCAGTTTTGCATTAGCTAGTCTGATCAAATGGTAGTGATCCTTCAACAAAAGTGTTACCTGTGATCATTCACAGATCATTTCCTGTCAACAATTCACTATCTTCTGCATTATCGTCTTGCTGTCATGTTCCAATAATCAAAGTAATTGCTTTGGGCCGCGGCAGAAGGCTAATGAAAATTAGTTATTTTCTATGATAGCATGTGGCGATAGATGCCTCAGAAATGACCTGTAATTATTCATGACAATGCCATTTGACTGTAAAGGCAAGGTTTGTCATGCATTTGACTTAAATGGGCTTTGCCGACTACGAAGGTTAAATTTTTGTGAAATTTTAAGTGAGAAAATCTTTCGCCTGAACTGAAATAGGAGCCCATATCACTATATTTTTGAATTAGTAATGTAATCAGTCAATAAAACAATTTAAGTTACCCACGCACTTTTGTTTCCATCTTTGTTGCGGATTTCGTATTGCGAGTTCTTATTATGAGCCACCATTCAAAGGATCTGACGAAGTACCTCTTTTAGTGTGCACAGTGCCACAACGCGCGTGGTTGAAGCCTATTGTGATCTCATTGGTGTGTTTCTCAAACGAAGCAATAATCCTCATCTGACGGTTTACGAGCTATCTACTGTTGAGGCCTGAATGAAATTCATAGTGTGAAATTTACAGTGGAAAAAGAGCGAAAATGACTGATAGACGTAGGACCGCCCACAGGGGGGATGTATGGCGTAAGTTGCGCCATAGAAAAACATTTTGGGGGGAATAAAAAATTTGGGGGGATTTTCAAAATGCATAAAGAAATTCACTTAATGTAAATATTTTTACCCGTTTACAGTAATTTATATAGGTTACGAAATGTTATAACGATAATTGAATGTTAAGTGTTACGTGAAGTATATTAAAACATGCAGTTATAGAGAATGATTCGGCTAGCCGAAAACTTATTTTATATCGGTCGCGTCTCTCCATACTCTTCCTTGGCTGCCGTACCGCGCCGTCGTCGAGGCCACCATAAGATCCCCGAACGCAACCCAGTGGCATAACTGACTCAGTATTCCTCCAGTCTTATTCCCGCCCCTTCCTCCCAACATCTGCCGACAGGTCAAAAAGCTTAGACTAACGGATCGTGCATGCACTGCACGTTACCTTTTACGGTGATTTTTCAACCCCCACTTCCCCTTAGTCGACAACCGTAGCATTCGTCTCAACCCCTCGTACACTCCTCCCATTCGATAAGTAACTTTGTCTCGACATATGAAACCTTCAATTCAAAAATATTTTCTTATTTCTTTGTGAGTTTATTTTTACGGTTGGGTTGAAATTAGACAAAGTAGCAGAGCTAGATATAATGGAATAATGCTATTTTCAGGTTTTTTTAATCGTAAAACTATATAAGTTTATCGTAAATATTTAATAATATTGACGTCAAGCGCCCCCCTCCCCCACTCCTTTCCCTACACGAGGGCACCCGCATTCCGAGGAGGGCAAAGGAAAAGGTTACAATATACATATGTACACGCATTCTAAATAAGAGATCGGAAGTGTACTTTCAAATCCTTGATTCCTTAAGTCTTCAGCCGCGGGATCGGTTTCCAGAAAGTCCACTGAATATTGTAAAACAAATTCGACTTACTTTTGCCACGAAGGTTTACTCAATGTTGTTAAAAATATGGATAATACCTTAAGGCCGATTCTCATCTGGGACTTGTGTGAGTATTACGGAATCGATGGTGAAGAATTTTGTGGAGAAGTTAATGTATTTAGTCAACTGTATAAAGTTAGCTATCCGAGCATTGATTAATCAGATGTGCTGAGCTTGAGTGACGAGAGGCTGAGCCAAAATTATGACAAAAGTGACACCTAAGGTTCTTGTGACGACAAACCTGATGTCCAAGTACAGATCCTGATATAGCAGAACAAAAATTTCTGGATCAATGGGTCAATAAATGATTCATTAGGCCTTTTAGGTGTTTATTAAATATTTTTGGACTTTCTTACCTGACGATGTTATACCAGGTACTTCTGGCACTGCCAGCAACAAGTTGCTCAGTAGAGAGGGTTATGAGCAGATTAAGAATTGTAAAAAAATAGGTTGAGAAGCAGCATGGGAGATGTCTGTCTCTCCGACACGCTTGTTCTTTCGTCCGAAAAAGGCATTTTAAAATCCATTCATAACAGTGAAGTTATAATAAAATTTGCTTTTTCAAGTGAGGAAATAAAAAACTACTACTGTAAAAAGGACATCGACGGTAGAGTAGTCAAAATGGTACCACCACCACCAGTACTGATTTTATCTGTATTTTTTCATTATTATTGTTTGAATTTTTTACCAGTATAATTTATAAGTAAGAGCTATTAATAATGATGTAAATGGGTTCCATTTAATCAAAGACAAATCTAAATTTAAAATGTTCGATCAATTTAGATGTCTTAATTTTTTTCACATTTCATTGGTGTAGCTCTCGCGAAAGTTTATGGCGTTTGAATACGCAGAAGAAGAGGTCGTGGAGAGGTAAAGTTTGGTTGAAGGGGTAGGAAAAATGGACGTAGTGGAAAGCGAAAGACATCGCATTTGTGCCATGCATGTGTGCATTTCAAAAAATGGAATTTGTATCACGCGGACAACACAAATGCCGCGCATCCAAATGCCATAAGCTTTCGCGAGAGCTGTATTGTGCTGTAAGGAGTGGTATAAAGTATCATTGTAGTATCTTTGCAGTAAGTTGACCGCCTATTTTATTAGATATAGGATCCAGCTGTGTAGTTTTAGGAGCGCATTATTCAATATATTTCCCATACTTTTTTTTAATTCGAATTATGAAAGAAGCCTTCAGTAACTTTAATAAAATATGAGAACTAGAAGATTCTTATTTTTACAATTTATTCCTTTTTTAAGCATGCTGTCGTAAAAAACAAACTCTCATATCCTTATGGTTTTTGTAGCATTGTGTTAAGTTTTAATTAGTTCCCCTATGTAAGCGCAATAGTTTTATTAAGATTTTATTTCTATTTTTTTAGAGTTATTTTTGAATATTTGGTCATAAATAATTGTAGCCAAACCCTCAAAACTAATCTAAAAACTGTGATGTATGATGTTGTCTAAAACGACAACATGTATGATGATTTAAGGTATTTTATTGCCAGAAAAGTGTTAAGAACGATTTTGTGTAGCTAATAATTAACAAAGTTCCCGAATCCTCCCTCCCCCTCGGCGTTACTCCATACTACCTTGGACAGGCTATCAAATTATAACCTGGTAAGTAACTATATACCGGCGGGGGGGGATAAGAGGGGGGTCGTTGGTTTATGGGGGGAATGCTCCATCAGCATTGGGGGGGATGGGCACCCCTGGATAGACGTCTAGATGGCTCTTGTGGAAGGGATCGGCAAAGCAGCGGAGGGCAGTGTAAAAAACTTGGTAGGAATCGTAACCAACGAAAATTCATTTGACTGCAGAGGGCGAGAAAGTTCCAGCAGCACCCACCTAATTAACACTTCCGAGTAGAACAAAGCTGCTTCCAAATACGCTGATGTTTTTCATAACTCATAAGAAAAGCCCACATAAGGTATTAGACTAATACCTATGGAGAGCCATAAAGCTACTGTGAATAACAAATTGAGCATTTTGCTTTGAAAAAAGAAGGTTTGCGACTTGAGAAACTTGGTAGCCAAGCGTGGAGGCTTTTCCACTGAAAAGGAACTTTTAAGTGACTGCCACCGTTTTTTGCAGCACCAATTTTAAAAAGAGGTTCATGGCCTAACTTTGTGTAACTCATAGTAATCACCCGGTTATAAAGTTACGATTTATCGACTAGTTTGATTCATTGTATTATTTTGTTTTTTTTTAGTAGCAAAGTGTTGATAGAAACAAACTCAAAATTGTATGTAATTTTTGAGTTTTCGACATTCAAATTATAATTAAAATGACATCAATTTATTCATAATTAAATGTAATTTTATTATTCTTAATTTTCTTTATGCGGTTATTGACCAAAAATTCAAGTTAGTTTGGAAATTAAAGAGTCACATAATCTGCGGAAAAGCATTTTCACCTCGATTTCCAAGCAAAAGCCTAATAACTTCAAAGGCTGGAGCTGACTTCGTTTGCATACTCCGATGAGTAGCGATTTTGAATGGCATTATTCAAATGCGTGTTGATAAAGAGAACTGTAGCCATTATGAAAATTTTCCTGGGGAGAGGGAATGACATTTTTGTCCCATTCAATATTTACTCAGATTAAAAGCAAAAGTTCTCTCATCAAAAGACTAGCTCCTGATTAAATCAATCACTATAACCGGAGACATCCCAAGTTTCTGTTTGATCGATATATTTTCGTAATACATTCTTGAAATCTAATGGAAAAACTTGTAAATGTAATTTATTCATGTATCTAAATAGAATATAGGCCTTAGCTGTAAACCACCATTATTAATGGAGACTAAACTTAGACAGTCAGTCAGAAGTTGCCATTTTTATTGACCTATTTAATTTAATACACATCCATTAATTTCTAGTTTACTTGTAAGCAATTCAAAATGTCTAAGAAATTTATTTGATTTTACGGGGGCTTAGAGTGGAATTTTTAATGAAATTTTCCGTTGCTAGATTCCATATCAATAATGTTTAATTGGAAATGAATATCACGTTGGATCAAGGGAAACATTTTTAACAAAAAGGAGGAATATTAACACGCAAATGAAATAGAAATATAGTGTCGCGTGTTCGTATTTTGTTTTTCTCAATCATAATTGAATGTAAAGTAGTTTATTTTTTATGATGTTAAATAATGCGTATCTTACGCGGAACAAATGCTAAATGTCATGCTAAATCCGCAGAGACCTACATTTATAATGTATGTAATAATATATTTTACACCACAGTTTCATACATTTTTTTGCAAACAACAGGAGCTTTAGGCAGACTCAAAGGTGTCACCTATATGGAGACTGCCTTCATTAAATAAATAGCATCGCTGGAATTAAAAATCACTATTTTCCAAAGCATAAAAACAATTAATTGGAATGTATCAGTTTTTCCCATATAATGAATAATCGACTGCAATATTCAACAATGATTGTACATCGAACAAATATAGTGCACTCATGTAAAACAAATAATACTTAAACATTATTGCATAGAGGACAACATGTAGGGTTTCGTACAACTTTAGAAATTTGTTTACATATATCAATTTACACCCAAACATGACAATGTAATGCACAGAAAATTATATAAAGTGTAATACATTAAGCACAAATTACATTCGTATAATACAAAATTTGTTACAATTTATTTCATAATAAACAATACGTGCGGTTTGGTATAAGGTAATCATTACAGGCAGGTTTTCAATTTTAGAATGTGGCAATATCCATTCTTTTAATAACTTTAAAATTTTGTCAAAGTTCACTACATTTCTTACCTGTTCCGGTATAAAGTTGAATATTTTAGGATCTAAATACACAAAGGATCTCTTATACAGGGTGAGATTTGGTTTTGTAGGCAGTGCAACTTCCTTCCTTCTTAAATTATATACATGGTTACTTCCAGTAATCACGGGCATGTTGCCACTCTTCAGGTAAAATATTTTTAAAACGTTAAAAACAAACATGTGTTTTATTGGAAGAAGTTGTAATCGAACTAATATTGGATATGTATGCTCATATTTTTTGCTTTTTGTTATAACTCTTAAGATCTTTTCCTGCATTAGCACAACTGCCAGTAAGGAATTGTTATAGGATCCTCCCCAACAAATCAGCTCATGATCGAGAGCCTACAAGGGCTATAACGAATAAAGTACAATTTAGACGCATAATATTGGAGAGTTTTTGCAAGTTCATTTATGTGGTTTTTCCATTTTTAAAATTTATCAATAGTGATACCCAAATATTTTATGCTATCAACCTGGTCAATCTTTTTACATCCGCAACACAGTTTCAGACAGTGTGCAATATGTTAAGTTAGATATAAGTTAAATTTATAGCAATCAATAGTATCGAATAGCATGAATTTGGTTTTTTCACTTAGCTCAAGGCCGTTGTAGTCAAACCATCTATGTAAAACATTTAGGTGTATTTGTGCATCATTTGCCACACTATTAACATTGCTTCCACTGCAGCACAAGACTATATCGTCAGCAAAGGCGGTTACTGATCCTTTAAAGTCATAATTGCACAAATCATTTATATAAATGAGGAATAGAATAGGCCCAAGTACTGAGCCTTGCGGTACCCCTGTTTTCGCAAATTTAAATGTACTGAAAGCCGTACCCACCCTTACGAACTGGGATATTTCTGTTAAGTAACTTTGAAACTACGCTAAGGAATCTCCTCTAATTCCGGCATCACTTACCTTTAATAATAATATTGAATGGTTTAAAGTATCAAATGCTTTGCTTGTGTCTATGAACAGGCCTCCAGTGCAATTTTTCGAGTTAATTTCACTGTACATTTTTGTCATAAAATTTATAAGAGCATCTTCCGTACTCTTCCCACATTTGAATCCGTATTGGCTCTTGCTGAAGAATTCCTCTATTTCAAGGAACCTAATCAGCCTACGTTTCACTGATGTTTCGAACAGTTTTGATAAAGTTGGTAGTAATGAGATAGGACGATAATTTTGGATTATATTGCGATCGCCCTTTTTAAATACTGGAATAACTACTGCTTTTTTGAGCACATTTTGAAATATCCCAGTAGTAATACTCAAGTTGCAAGCATATGCCAGGGCTGGTGCTATTGTTTCAATGACTAATTTTAAAGTAATTCCATGTATACCATCGATTCCAGGAGATGTGCCTTTTCTGAGGGATTTTACCGTCATTACGATTTCTTCAGTAAGAATTGGATCAAAGAAAAATGAGTTGGCAATACTCCTCCTGTCACATCGATAAGATTCAATTTTGGACTTGCGAGCGTCATGTATAGATTTAGCAGTTTCCTAGACGCTAATAAAGTATGTGTTAAACTCATTTGCTATATCCAAATTATCTTCAACGATTTTACCATTTACTTTTAGGGATCGAAGACATACACCTGGTGACTCTTCCCCGGTCGTTTCTTTGAAAATTTTCCATTGTGCATTGGGTTTTCTGTGGCACATGTCAAAACGATTCATGTAATAGGTATTGGAAGTTTCCCTTAGCCTATTCCTCAAACAGTTCCTATGCTTCAAATAATCATTTCTCAGGTTTATGTTACTTAGATGTCTTCTACTTTTTTCAAACAAATAATTTTTCCTTGCAATCATTTTGAGCAAGGTGTTTATTATCCAAGGCTTTAACTTTAAAGGTTTTTTTTTTCTTTCATGTAAGTATATTTAGATAATTGAAGGCACTGCTTTAAGTTTTCTGTAATAAAATCAAACGCCTTAGTGGCATTGGTCTCATTTAATACATCAGTCCGATTCGAGTTTTCAACAAGTTTTTTAAATTTTCGAAGTTTATTCTAGTTATGCGTGGATGAGCATTAGCTCGGTTAGCAATGTGGTCAAAATTTGCTGAGATAGTGAATATAGTCACTGAATGATCACTAATGTCTAAGTGAAGAACATCAGCTGTTATCTTATATCTATACATATTGGCAATTCTGACATGTACATGATCCAGGCAGGTTTCTGATGATTTTGCTACCCTGGTTGGACAGTTGATAAGAGAATGCAATCACTACGAGGACAATAAATCATTATAGTCATTTGTGACACTAGTAATGACAGATGTATTTATGTTCATATCACCAACAATCGATAAATTACCTTTGACATTTTAAAAAATCTCTTCCATTTCTCTAAAGAAAATTTTTTCAGGAATATTTTGAATCCTATATACACTTAACAAATCAAAAGATATTAAATCCATTTTCAAGGAAAGCAAGACATAGTCTGAGGATAGTGAAGTAACTGGTTTGGTGGTACAATTTATGCAGTCCAAAATATACACCATACCTTTCGATCTTTCTTCATCGTTCAATTCAATCGTGTAAAGCAGTTATAGCCAGTTATTTTATATAGAGATTTCATATTCCTTTTTCCATATCTCTGTGAGAACCATTACAGTGGGCTTAAATAATAAATTGTTTACATGTAACATGAATACATCAAAATTACTCCTCAAACTCCGTATATTCTGTTGAATCACAATTAAATTTTCTGTAGTGTTGAGCAAAATGTCAGTACGGGGCATAGTAAATAAGAAAAGCGAGGATCAAAGATTATTTAAATCATTCATGCATGTAACAATAACTGAAGGCTTCTTTTCCTCTTTTCCTAAATAAATTTTGCCCCCACGTATACAAAGATACTTATAGTGCTTATATTTCTGGGCTATTCTAGCAGCGTTAAATACTTTACGCCTCCCAGAACAAAGGGCCTCATTAATATAAACAGGCACATCACTATGAAATACGGCGTCCAATGTCAGGTGTCGAGTAGAGAAATTTCTTTTTACTCGGCGCTTGGCCAACAGGTTGTCTCTCACATGCTGATTAACAAAACGAACGTGGACCCCCCCTGGTTCCCCACTTGACTTCTGTTTTGACCGGTAACAGACATCAATTTGCTTATCACTGAGTTCAACGTCTAAAGCCGTACAGATTTTACTAACGCATTCATACAAATGTTCATCACTTCTATGTGGGATACCGTTAATTTCCACGTTGTTATCTATCAATCGTTGTTCAAGGTCATCAGAACGATTTAAGGCATCAGAAAGTTGCTTCCTAAGCACCACGTTTTCACTTTGTAGTCTAGAAATATGATCTAGACATTGCTTTAGTTTTTTACCCTGCGTTTCGATCGACTCTAGACTGTCTTCTAATTTGTCATATAACCTATTTATAGAGTCACCAAGATTAGTCTTGGTAGATTTCACTTCGTTTTTAACCTCTAGGAGCATAGCAAAAATCTTCTGAAGGGATTTACCTTCTGTATTGTTCCTATTCATCCGGGATGTGTTTTGCACATTTTAGCAGTCCACAGATTTCCATGGTTGTCCGCTTGCCTCGATCCCTTCGATGCCCTCTTTGGTCAGTGGCATCTGTAGGCAGGATCCGTGGAAGATGTTTCAGCACGTGTCGCAGGAGGTGGTGATTGTATTCCGTGTAGATTTTCTACTGTAGATAAATAGTTCTCGGGTTTGGCACCGGGTAAGGCTGTTTAAGGCCAACGTTTCGATGAGTGAGTTTCTCATCGAAACGTTGGCCTTAAACAGCCTTACCCGTTGCCAAACCCGAGAACTATTTATCTATAGTATTCGCCGGGAAAGCCTACGATCTTTTATAGATTTTCTACTCTCGGCGCACGAACTCATGCCGGAACGATGAAGTAGACGTTGCGGACGTAGCTTCCTGATGCTCGATGTAGGGCACTTTGTTGTAAACAAGTAAAACTTCCGCTCAATGAGGGTAACTATTCGCACATTTATTCCCGGAAACTAAACTGAACACATCCAGCGATGCATAATCTTGGATTAACCGCACGGAGTGAGAACATATCCACACTCGACGGGAGCGAAAAGTAATTTTGACAGATTTGTATTTCCACTTAGTTATCCAAGGCTACATCTGTTTAGTCAACATGAAAAAAGTACATTTGTTTTCGTAAATATCACTTAAGTACCACAAGAGAATTCATAATTATACTCGTGGTGAACGTCAACGTGATTTCCATGAGAGGTTTAATGTGATTAGCTACTTTGCGCTATCTGACTATCCAGTGCGTTCAAAGGTATGGAAAGTGGATATGCATTTCCTCCTACCTTATTCTAGGCAATTTTCATCCGAGGGCGTGGATGGAAACTGAGGTCTAGGATATTTAAATACGAGCATACAGTCCTCGATTGGGATTGATTCTGTCGGCCTTGTCAAATAACTATCCCGAAATACTCAGGAGCTCATCTTGAGCGTTATTCAGTAAGGACTCGATACGTTACAGCGTCGAAGAATACGTCAATAAGGCGTTAAAGCTCCCTGCAAATCTCAACTTGTGAATGGTCCTATTGGTAATTTTCCTCACTAAGTTGTCAAAATATCCGACCCATATCCCCACCCCACTCTTGAAACCCATAAATTTCACCCCGACCCCGACCCACTCTTGAAACCCATAAATTTCATTGCCATACAAAACTCCCTCTCCCCCTCCCAGTTTCTTCACGACTCGGAATGCTGACATTTTGCGAAATCACTCACATGTAGAGGGAACTAGCGTTGTCGAACCAACAATACTCATCCATATAGGAGCATTCACTGAGTTACTCGGTATAGTAGCAGCTGAACATGTTAGAAATTGCGCCCTCGTTGCTAACGGCAAAATTCTTACTCCCTTTTTGGGCAACAGGGCAGCATTTTTTATCTCTCTGTGACTCACAATTCAATTGTTTAATTGGGCCTCTCCTATGGTTTTCGTATTATGATTTAACATCGTTTTTGGCTGTAAACAGTGGTGAAACGAGCTGCTCACACTTTCTCCCACTCTTAAATTAAGTGAAAAAATTGGCATCGTTGCTAACCATACGATGACCGACTCTCTCATCCGATTCTTTGCCAACTCCGTTCAGATCCTCCTTAGAGTCGCCTTTTTCTCACGAGGCTACCATCAGGTTTCACTAAAGATCTAGTCACCAGAGTATTCACTTTAGGCATACGAGTTCTACTCCATTCGTGTCTTCACCAAAGTACAAAAATAGCCCTCCATGTATTCGTTTTGATACGTATGGATTTTTCCAGATTCTCAGATATTCATTTATTTGTATCCTCGGATACCAATAATTAAAAATAAATGGCTCATTCCTCATATGTCATGTCATGGTGACAATAGAAATGTATCCTGTCGGCCAATATAAATATCCTCACCCTAAAGGAAGGCCATAGAAGTTTGCAAGTATAATTCTTCAATGAAAAATCAAATCTTAGATTTTATTTTGCTTTTTACCAGTCAGAGGTACTCTAATTATTATATATATTTTTTCTGCATTCATAATACATGCACCTACTCTCTGGAATTTTCCCATAGTGAAGTAGATCTGAGCATGTTACTTCGGTTCATTTCAATATATCACTCTCCACTATCAAGTTACGTTTTTTTCTAAAAATGAAATGTATGCATACTTAAGTTTATCATCATTAGATCCTCCAAGTGATGATAGATAGCTTCTCGTAACTTTCCATAGGGCATAACCGCAACCATTAAAGCGATTGTTATCAAGCATGTAGGTAGCTACTGACGATGTTGCTGCATCGACCCTTGAGGGCCTCTACGCCATCCTTGCCAGGACAATTCAGCTCCTTGACAATCCTTCTATTGAATGAATGGATATTTGTAAGCTCCTCATAGTCGCTGATTCTTGGAATTGCCTTCTGGTTAAATCTTCCACTTTAGTTTATTCCAGGATAAACTCCACTCTCGCATCTTTTCTTCAACTACAGTTTCATGGTTCTATTTGCTAATGGTACGGGGATTCTCTAAATCTTCACACCTTCCTACTCGCTATGACCATTTTGATGAACTGGCGGAATTAATGCGCATAAATTGTTGGAACTAAGCTATATTTATTATTCAAGGGGAAACAGTGGATAGCAGCACTTTATTTCGGGTGTTTTCCAACGAGTGAATTTCTCGATATTGTTGAGATTGAATTGTTAACGAAAAAGCGAGGGTGTGAGTGAAACTTTGCCTTACATATTGGAGGTAATGAATATGGAGATTGTAATTAGATAATGTCAAATACCATTCAAGTGAGCAAGGACTAACGTGTGCAGTTAGTCTTTGCTCACTTGTATGTTAGACCTTGCTCCTATTACTAACAGTTTGTCTCGGTGCTCCTTATTGAATATTTTGATAAATTTGTTGTATTGGGAAATTTAGGTGGCATAGAGATATTAATTGGTTCTCTTTAAGAAGCCTATGGGAGTAATCTATGACGTCGCCTCCGTCATCTATGTAGGCTAATATTTGAGTTTTGGCGTCGTTTTTTGATATATCACTTATACTTAAAAAAAACAACTATTAGTGGTTTGACAAATTTACCCCAACCTTTATAACTGATTTCACGTTTAAACGTGTTATGGTTTATTGCACCTTTTCCCTATAATTTTTTAAGATAATCTGTGAACATAATAACGAGTGATAACAAAAATGAACTATATTCAATGAAATAAATTACACAAATTCTGTGTATCAATAGTTTTTATTGTAGATTTGGTATGTAACAAGTTATCAATCTTAGTCTGCTATTAATCACGTAATTAGTTTTTTATAGATTTTTCTAGCAGTATCTTCTTCTTGGCCTCTTTCATCTGAAACTCATCACAAGAGAATCAGGTTAAGATGCGAGGAATACGATTTGGCGTCGTGATTCGTCTAATTTTGCTATTCCATCCTCAGGTTGCTTGTTTTCTTGGTAAGGCTATTCATCAGCGAGACAAGAGACGTCTTGAAATGAGTCCATGCGTTGCATGAAAGTTCATGCGTAATTTCGCAGTTTAATTTGAGAGGATACGCGACTCTAGAATTTGGACTATTTCCGGATTTATTGCTTATGTATTTGTGGCCCCGCGAGTGGAATGGAAAGTAGCAATAGCTCTTTCGGATCGCGTGCGGATTCCTAGATGAAATAAGTATTTCTGTTCACTAACTTCTCTTTATTCTGAAGTTTCTTCCTAACTCACCGAAGCCTATGGTTATAAAAGGTTTGAGTTGCTAAACTAAATGAATCTTCTATCAAAATCATCAAAAAGACAATTCAAAACATTTACCAACACTTTTTAGATTAACTTAAACTCATTTTCATTCGTAATTACTTTGTCAGTCTATGGGTACCTACCAACGAGTGATCACATAATAGTGTTTTTCCACTCTTTTGACCAAAAAGCCTCATAAATATACCAATACCCATTGTAAATACGCATTATTTCATTTCCTGTTTTATGTCATTGATATAAATGATTAAATGCAAAACTAAGTCAATATGTTAAAATTAGAGAAACCGCACCATTCATTTCCATGTAAAAGCAAGTATCAGATGATATAATATTCTATCATTAGTTCCCAGATTTCAGTGAAAAATTGCTGCTGCCACGTGTTGCAGCTAATTGAAGCAGTGA
Organism: Ceriagrion tenellum; assembly: GCA_963169105.1. Lineage (NCBI taxonomy): Eukaryota > Metazoa > Arthropoda > Insecta > Odonata > Coenagrionidae > Ceriagrion > Ceriagrion tenellum. The sequence goes on along the minus strand of OY720636.1, from coordinate 34,549,996 downwards.
TGCGTCACCTTCTGGAAATTTGACCTTGGGTAAGGAGTAAACACTCATCACGTAATTGATACGCGGGATATGAGAGATACATTTTATGGAATAAATGCTTTGAATGTAATAAGGATGCGGATGTAGATTTTCAAATTAAAAATTATTGATAAAAACCCATTCACCGTCACGTTATACGCTTGTCAATAGAAATTAAAGAGGTAAATCATTAAATTTTCAGACAATCTGATGCTTGAATCGCTCGAGTAACAAGAAAAAAGATACAGATAGACGACTTTAATGAGATAAGGTTCGCATTAATTTGCCTCAGATTGCTTATAGTCCACAATAGTTAACGGATTATGAACGTAAAATATTCTTATTTCGCGGATGTAACAGGCAGTGAATGATAGGATGGGTGAAGACATTAGCAGTTCACTGCGTCTGAGATAACACAGTGGGGGAAAAATAAAAACAAGCTTTGAATAAATTAGAAGACACGTTTGTAGCAGGAACATAAAGAGAGAGAAAACATTGATTTTTAAGCAGGAAGAGGCGTAAGCATGGAATTATGGGCGTCGCCTTGAATTCACGTCTCCTCTGCGTTTAAGCGATAAAGATTTTCAACGCCACCACACGAGCTGCATGCGTAACGAGGGAGTGAAATTCTAAACACGGCTTAATCTTCCGTTGCTCCCGAATTCCGTATGAGTCCGGGCGGGGTGCTACGTTAATCTCGGATGCGCGACTCCAGAGATGTACGTTGGATTGCGCCCGTGAGAAACGTCAAGGTGGCCCACACAAAGGAGGGCAATCCGTTGGTGCGCGCATCGCCAGGGATTGAGCTGAACAGGGCAGGAATCGAAAAAATAAATATGGATTATGCAAAACTCGGAGAAATCGCCAAAAAGGAGAGAGAAAAACCTGTTTGATCGAAGTTCTTCCAGTTCCTCTCTTTCTGTCATGAATAGGCAAGAAGACTTTATGAAAAGAATATTATAACAAATAATTTTATTTCAACTTCGAGAGTAATATTCTGAGACTCTCAGAGAAAATTATTTAGGTAAATAGAGATTTTATACCATGTTTATATAGAGAATTTTTACGTTATTCTACTTAAGCCAAACATAAGCGGTGGATGACTCTAATACAGGTTTTGCAGCTTTAATTCTTATGGCGTATGCTTTTCTCTATTTTGATGAAAATACTCAGGTGAGAGATTGATCGGTTAGGTATGAATATTGTGTAAAACGTATCAAAAACTCATATTTACCTAAACGTTTTAAATGTAAGTTGTGTTATACTTGAAAGCTTGTTAAGCACTTAGTATTTCAGCATAAGCGAAGCGTTATACGTATCCGAGAATGACTACGCCACTCACAGCACAAAGAATCTTTTCCTGCTCTGGATCTAGTAGTGGATGAAACTGACCACATGTCAATTTGATTTTACCACTCTTTCGTTTGATATAACCTTGCATTTCTAATTTGCCTTTTAATAGAAAAAAATGTCCCGTTCAATGATTTTCAATTCATGCCAGCATGAATCTCTTCCGTTCAGGTAGAAATCAACACGTATGCTGTATATAGGCCCGAATATCTTTTTCCTAACAAATTTCACTCGCTATTAAGTTAGAAGGGTTTATCTTAAATACTTCAAGGCACGAATTCATTCCCTATCCAGATTACCTCTAGTTTTATGAAATTTAGGATCATATCCAGTTTTCAATGGGGACAAGATTTATCAAAAATGAACTCATTCATCATCATTTTCAGAAAAAGATCAATACTTGTGTTTACAAAACCATTTAGTTCAAACTATGGGAATGAATCAAAATCCACCATTATAGTTTATTAATCTGAAACCTTTTGGCTCTGATAATCCGTATATTTCGATGAAGCACTTACCTCAGCACAACTGGAGAAAATTCAATACGTTTAAAGATTATTTATTTTCACTTATCTGCGTTGAGTTTTCGTGACTTTTGATTTATAAATCGATCCCACCACCGGTAATGTACATTTTTCATGCCAGAAAAAAAGTATTTTCCCCGAGGTTACTTTTCTGATGCTTGGAATTACCGCCCTTTGTGGGCTTGACATATCTTCTTTAAATGAAATTGAGTCCGAGATTCAATCGATTATTGCAAATGCGTAAACTCTTTTGATGGGAAAAGTTTTCCGTGGTCGAACAAGAGGTGAGGTGGTTTGAAAAAGGAAGGGAAGAGATGAAGAGAGAGAGAGGAGAAAATAAGGAGGAGAGAATCTCGTACATTTCCTTAAGATTGGCGACCGTGATCTTTTTATGTCGCTGTTGCGTATTCTCATCGTTCGCCCTCCCGCATTCATCCACGCAAATTCGTCTCCTCCTCCTCCCCTTTTGTGCAGCTTTAAAAAAACTGAAACCTTTGGGCCTTTTTACGATTGCGTGAGATGTGAAAAGCTCCTCCTTCCCTGAAAGTGTGGCACAAAGGCTCAATCAATCACTTCTGTGAGTAATTTATCATCGTTTCTCAAATCTTTTGCGCGGGGGAGCGCACACTCTAGCATAATTTATGACACGAGCAAAAAAAATCTGTGACGTGGCACATCAAAATCAGAGTCTTTTTGGGAGATCGATTTGGGTATTCGAGTAAGGATGACTATTTCGAACAAAGCGCTGCCGTCGAAATTTCAATAATAAATGATCGTCAAAAGGAATGTAATTTGGCTATTGCTTCGGTCTCCCGATGAATTCTTCTATTCATGTTACCAAAAACACTTATTACTTCCGAGTTAATCATGTTTGCTCAATATTAATGTGTTTGGTAGTTTTTTCGAGTTGCTATAAGTCTAATTCGTTATACTACGATGGAATTAAAAGCGCTGTGTGTCTTGAAATTTTAAACCACCAAATAAATTGCGGTGATGGAATGAACTATTTAAGTTATTAAAATCGTGAGTTTTCTGGGATGCTGCCATTTTTAGTTATCATCGTTTCTTTTTTTTAATTTTCATCTTTCTCTAATCTTAATTCTGTCAGACACACGGAATAAGAATGCGAGTCATGGACGAGTACGGACGAGGAGTATATTTTTGTTACTCGTAAAGAGTGAGGAGAGGTAAGAAATTCTTATGATACACCACCTACGTTTTATTAGTTTAATGAGACTGGCCAAAGCCCTGACGATATAGAACATGTAGTTGTCTCAAACTCTATGAAACGGTGAACCTACATTAAGTATACATGAAAAATCTACTAAACATAGAATCGACTGAACCAAAGGGTAATTAAACTTAGGGAATAAAATTAAATACAATCCGAGTATAATTCCGTGGGCTTTTGTGCAAACTGTTTAAATCACGTGTTTGATTTCCAATGTGCTTATGGACACGTGCTACAATATTAAAGTTACAAGAAAATACGTTCAACTGGCGATTCGCTCTTTTTTATGTTAATTCCCACTGAATGACAACCGAATATCTGTGCCGATAACTATTTTATTAATTTATTTAGGTCATTTTGAATATCCCTTTGGGTTAAGCTTCTTGATTCATACCGGAGACAATGCTGGCTAAATGAATTTTGAAGCAGTATAAAATTTTTATCACAATGATGAGAGGGTCATTTTTAGTATATAATTTAATGGTTTCTACTGATAGCAGAAATTTGATTTATGTGACTCACAGGTGACTCTGTATTGGTTCTTAAAAGCTCTTTGTATGAACTCAATCCAGATCGTCGTGCTAGATCGAGGGAACAGAGATGAGATAGCTTTTGAACAGGGCGCTCATGTTTTCGGTGTTAGAGGGATTTCGAAGGGTGTGAGAGTTTTTTAGGGTAGCAGGGCATGACTCCATTAGCTCAGGTTTTTATGATGTGGTAACATATACGCTGGGGGTGATCATAAGTAGCAGGCGTTAGAGATTTGGGTGTAGAGGAGGATGGAGGTATTGCAGTTGACGTAGAAAAAACTAACGAGGAAGTCCCAGACATGGCTGGTAAGAAGTTGAGGCTGCGGGAGGATAATAAAGACATCGAGTAGAAGGTAAGAGCATTCAATTCATCGAGTAGAAGGTAGCAGCATGTCGTTAATGTTATGAAGAGCGATAGAAAGTATGCCTAAGTGAAGAATGAAATCGTATTAGAAAATAGTGTCCTCTGGCTATTTAAAATATTTTTAGCCATAATCAGAACTCCTTTTCAACCAAACAATCGGTGGAGCATATCTATTAGTGATGCTCTTATTCCAAATGAAGGCCATTGCCAATGCAGGGTCATGGTTCTGTCCAAACCCAACTTTATCCAAGGGTCGCATTGTATCCTTAAGAAATCATCGTAAACCTACAAATATCCCACTTAGGGCTGCAAGCGGCCCTCAGTCGGATTCGTTGCAGTACACCATTCGTCTGGCGGAGTAGTAGGACCATTTAACTCCCTCGCAATCGTCTAAGTAGGCATTTCAGAAAATTATAGACTTGGGACCTAGAAATGACATAAATAATGCAATAGCTCTCGCTTCCATTGAACAGTTCCAACCTACATTATGCATTGATAACATTTTGGACTGCAACTCTTAACCCTTTGTTTAGTGAGTATTTTTTCGCTTCCCATGACCCCAGGAGTTAGTTTTTTTGTAAAAATGTTAAATTTCTTCCGATTGCAATTTTATTACCGGGAAATTAAGTTTATTTGACAAAAAAACAATGAAAACCACAATACCATCCATTATATATTCAAAAAATAAATACAACAATTTTACTTAGTAAGATCCTAAATATTGTGGTATAAGAACAAAAATATTATCAGGACTAAATCCAGCTTTGAATGCAATAACTTCCGTCAAATGAGCCAACTACATGTGATATGTTCATACTCAAGGCTGAATTTAGTTATGATAATGGAATAGATGGCAGGACTCTTCAGAGACACTTTTTTTGTGACAATTGGGCTCACGAGCCACCAGGATACAATGAACAGCATGTTACAATCTAACTGAATGGGAGGTGTGAACTGACTAACCACGCCTACCTCCAGCGAAAATTTGAAAGATGTACATTTATATACATGCATAATGGATGGCCAGGAGGCACAAGGACGTAAATGAATGTTCGTGTTGCTCAAAGGGTCAATTGCACAAAATATGGTCACCAACATATTCGATTTATAGCATATTTTTCTTTAATGTGCTGTTAAAGCATTTGCATACAAAAATCCATGACAATTCAAGGAGACTATAATAATAAATCCCGGAGGTATTTCCCCTATATTTTGTCAGAGCATAATTTATAACTCTATAAGCTCTTATGAACTTGAATGTGTTTCAAAGGAAACTTCCTTCCTTTTTACCTGTCTCTTTGTCTTCGGTGTTACTCCTGAGGTCCTCTGACGCGATTCCCAGGGGAGAATTTAACCATGAGTGCCAAAAATAATCAGCAGTTGAGTGAATATTTCCTATGAAAATGAATTTTGAGCATTAATGAATCCAGTAAGGATGAAAACATGTCCCTCTTATCGACAGAAAGTGGCGAGTTCTATTGTCACTTCAGCTGTGAGCAGTTTTTGATAGTAATCACAAAATTTGATTACTTGGTGTGAGAAAGGTCAAGGGCGTAGAAATGATAAAACTGCAATTGTTACGTCAATATCACCGCCAACATTATGTATATAAATGTAATAATATCCCAATATAGGTTGGGTAATTTTCTTTCTTTTATTATTCAAACCAAGCTGCATAACAAAGGAATAGAGGTTATCAACACATCTTGTGCTGTTGTAGTGTTCCCTTTGAATTTTGTGAAAGGTTTGCGAGTGAAATAGGATTTCTCTCAGCTGAATTATCTCAAGTGCTTAGCAAACACTTGGCGTAACGCTATTACCTTTGATAAGGCTCTGTCTCTACGTCACCTTAATTCTCAATCTCTCATCCTTGTTGAAGCTAACTGAAATTCCATCTCGCCTGCCGCTATTCCAACTGGCTCGACAACAAACTTCTACGCCCAAAATGCCTCATTGTAGACGATAAAATGTTATATCAGGTCTTACAAGCAGATTTTGTGTAATACCATCATGACTAAAAAAGTACTTAATTTTTTTCATTGAATAGTCATATATTAAAAAGTGTTTTCCAATGTGAGCAAAGAGTGTTGGTAATGACTTTATACTCAAAAGTCACCACTTGAAACACATGCCCCAGGCTCGATCCAGAGACCAAAATTTATTCCATTAGGTTTTTTATATGATGAACCGACCGATGAAAATCCCGTTGGTGCTTATTTATTTCACATTGAAAAAAATCTTTGGATTAACTATAATGGGGTGTATGGTAAAGGTCAGCACGTACAAATTAATGGCGTTATTTGTTTTACATGTTTTCTAAATAATGCACAGTTTGAGCGTAGGCATATAGGGGAGCAACGATCGTGTTTTGTTGCGGTTATGTTGAATTTATTTCAGCATTGGTGGGTAAACGAGTGCAAAGCCGTCCATTTAATGACACTGTTATTACAGCTCGACGAGCATTATTTTCGCTTAGAGCGGCAATTCCATGCAAGCAAATCATTTTTGTCTTTTTTTTATTCTCACCTCCGGCAATTATTTGGGTGCCAAATCGCTTCTCCCTGCGCATTTTTATCAATTTTTTTCTACCCTAATTATTATTAACGGAGGTGAGTCAGCACCATCAAAGGGGACAAGAGATTGTCCCTCGTACTCTCACCTCGGCCCCTCTCTATCCGTCCCTTGATTCGCGTTTCTTCGGGTTCGAGTACACTGGCTAAAAGGGTTCCTTTACCCCTTGCGGTCAATGCTCGCTTTGCGACGGGATGTGTAAGCTCCGAGCATGTGCGGGCTCACGCCTCCACGTCAGACTGCCCGTCAAACAACGTTTATCTTCGTATCCACGCCGCAAGTAAGTCCATTACGCACGTTTCCAGCAACCCCTTACCCGATGCAAGCGTCGTTCCTTTTCGCCACCAAACTTTTTCACGGCCTTTTTCTAACCAGTCCATTTCCCCAAAAGGCAGAAACGGCAACTGAAGTGTTCCTCACTTCCTCTTGTGTATGAGTTCTCCCGAAACTTGAGGCGGTTAATTATTTTTAATCCTAGGTCCAGATTTTTTAAATTCCTCGGTAACTGTAGCAGCAAGATTACATGGCTCTTCCGCTAGCTTTATACTTACTCAGTGCTCGGGCTTTGTATAATGCCTCAAATTGTTGGTATTTTTATGTAAGTACATTGTCGATAGAAGAAAGTATGTATATCGAGTTAGCTTTTTAATCATTCTGAGAACTCCTTTTAGGGCACATTAATGAATAAAAGCTGTTAAAATTTTCATATAAGCCTCAATAATGTTCTAAGAAGTCCTAACTTTGATTCCTTGGAATTTGTGGGTATAACCAGATATTTTAAATCATACACGAAGTTTTATGACCTATAATTTAATATCATATCTGAATTATAACCAGCAGTGATACGTTCCTCTATCAGTACATGTCACATTGTCTTACGTAGTGTTAAATAATATACGAAACCCAGCTATCACTTACCATCAAATTTACGAAAAGGCCTCGTTATCTTACGGTTAACACAAACCACACATTATAAAACCTAGGGTTTTCTTGAGTCCAAAATGGTAAAAAGGAGAATACTTGGCCATTAAAATCGTCGTCTTTTACTGCGGTATATAATAAAAAAATGATTCACGTGTAATAATAAAGATACTTATAGTTAGGATCGGATTGGTTTGGTGACTACAGTACTGAAAAGATATTTCCGCGGCATTGGGACACCTCTCAACAATTAGCATATGTGGAACACCTTCAATTAGGTGTTCCGTGGGTCATTTTTAGAAAAATAACGAAAATATACCTTTTTAGGGCCTCTGTAAAGAGCAGACTAATGCTTATCTAATGTTTCTATCATATCCTCCGTCACTTCTTATATGACCCTTCCAAGACAACCTTACAATTACTGCGATTTAATTGCCTCAGCAGTTGGTTGTCTCCTTTGATATCACTACCGGTTGTTAAGAAATACTCGTCTCCTCCAAGAATGTAGCTCTGCATGGCTAAAAAACTGAGATCATAAAGTTAAGAAAAGATTTAACATTAATTAGGGCAAGGCGTATTGAACGAATAATGACTGAAGAAGTAGAAGTAGTGCTATGGTGGAAAGAAGGTCATATTAAGTTCAATTGTCTTTGTGTAATTATGTGTTGTTTTTTGTATTACTCGTACATTCTCTTCATAATTTTTACTACTGGAAATATGAATTTGAAAAGGAGTATGAGCAAAGCATTAGGTTTTACTGATAATTTACAATTTATTTTACCTCTAGTGTAATTGGTTAACTAATTACTTTACTTTTTGTTTTAAATTAAGTTTCTTAACCTTTCTCGTTTCTATATTATAGATTATTTGCAATATCTGGTTACAAATGACCGTATTTGTATACTTACGAGGAGAATTTGGTGGTTTTGTAAGTATTGAAAAAATGAGATTAGCCAAAAGGCATTAGATATGCTGTGAGTGAAATATTTAATATTTGACTTTTATTATTATCAAAATTATTAAAATTCCTCATCCTAATAATCCTAATTTTTTTGTGCTAACTTGAAAAAGTTTGAAAAATTTACCGATTGAAGGCTTTATTCACGTCTTTTTTCCTTTATTTTCTTCTTTTTTTCTTCTTTTTACAGTTTCGTTTACACTTTACATGTACATAAGCTATACAAGAGCAAGTCCGGTTCAGTCAATTATTTTTTCCCGCAACGGAAAAAGGCAATGGTGGCAGACCTAAATAAATTATCATGTTGTTTTTGCCGTGTACAGTAATAACATTTCAAAAAATGTAATCCTAATTATTACCACAAATAGTTTTAATTCCGAATAGGACAGATTTTTCCCGATCCATTTTACTGAGCTTTTCCATGCGAAAATATCTGTATCCTAATAATATCTCACATAAACGTAGAACACATCCAAATTGCGATACCTCTCTTTCCTCTTTACCGCTTTTCTGATATATTCTGCCTCCATTTGGGATCTTCATCATCCCTTCGCCTTTAATGTCTAGTTCCATTTGCTTTCTACTCCTGGACTTCTCTCAATCTCCTCTAGTAGGCTCTTCTCCTCCCGCACAATATCAGATAGATCTTCGTTAAGCTTTCATCAAACCGCCTCCATTTTTCTGTGCACCCACTTGTGAAAACAATTGTAGCCAATCCTGTTCTCTTCTATTTCATTTAAATAGCGCATATTAGTAGTGCCTATTATACAACTTATCCACCTCATGATTTTCATGTTTGTAAAATTTCGACGGTTTAAGATTTGGCTCCTTATTGTGTGGACTTGCTAAGTTTCTCTTCTATCTTGGCATTTTATACTCCATATTTAATGGTTTCACCTCATACTACAAGGCAATTCATCCATCTATTTCTTCACAGGGTCAACTAGTTACTTCAGTTCAACGCTTTTCACCTTATGATTTTTTTTCAAAACATTTTTAATGAAATTGTTGCTATCGTTTCTCATCACAATCTCACTCTTGCTTGTGGACTCTTACTTATCCAATAGCATCAAATATCTTTTATGTCAGAAAATGTATGTCATCATATCACCCCTTAAATTTCTTTTTATTGTTATCCATTTTTTCATCTTTATTCTTTATCTCTTTCCCTGGAGATTTGATCTCTTTGAAGGTTACCCACAGCCAATCATCAAAATTTTGGAAGCAGAAGCCTCCATATCCCTTTGATCAACCCTCTTGACAAACATCCATTCGTCGTAACCTTCGGCCTAACTATGCTTCTTTGTAATCTCCCCGATCCACCTCCTCGCCCTCTTTGATTTCCCTCGACGATTCCCTAGCTCCCCCAAATCTTTGTAACTCTTCTTTTGTCTACCATTTTGTCCAGCATTTCTTTTCATGTCTTGAAATTTCTACTTCTTAAGAGATTACAATCAATACTTGTTTTCTTACCTCATTAAAAACTGAGCATTTTAATAATCCATTTTTAAAGGTGCCTGTTAACCTTTGATGTTTGCCTCTTTTTGGATTGAGGTCATCAAAAGCCACTTCCAAAAGAATATTTTTCTGATTGGAATCAATATCAAACGATATTAATCCATGTATTAGTCATTAGTTCACTACAGCTCTCCACTAAATACACGTAGCAACCTTACAATCCTTTCCACTTAATCCTTTTATAGAAGTTAGAATATGCATTTTAAAGGATTACTGTTCTTAAATCTCACAATCCAAGGTCAGTTTTCACCAATCGTATTGATTAAGTTTGTGGATGCTATTTTTTCTTCTATTATACCCCCCATATTAAATATTCAGAATTCCTCTCATAATTTGTTTAAATTTCCTTTTTTTTTCATTTTTTGTGAGAGTGTAATCCATTGTTTCACTCGTTTGCAGCAAGTAAATGGATCAATTTGCGTGACAAATTTACTGCTTAATAATTTTCCATCCACTCTATGGATCGGAATCATTGACCATTAGAAAAGGTAACCAGAATAGACTAGTACCTTTAAAACCTCATGCTGAAGGAGGACGCTGAAGATAAATTGGATGGAAAAGATAAGAAATGACGAAGTGTACAGAAGAGTGGAAGAGGAAAGGACCATATGAAACACCATGGAGAAAAGAAAAAAGAGATGGATTGAACAAACCATGAGACGGAATGGGTTTTTGAGGAACGTAATTGAAGGCGAAATAGAAGGAAAAGTCCCCAGAGGGGACTTTTCCTTCTATTTATTAAATTCTATTCTATTAAAAGTACCCAGGAATATGTTCATGGATCAAATAAAAAGGAAAGTACATAGGAAAAATACCAAGAAGTAAGAGAACTAGCATAAGATGGGGAAGGGTGGAGGGCTGCAGTCAACCAATCTTAGGATTGACCGATTAATGATGAGGAATTTTCCATCCTAACGTCTGTATTTTATACCTCTCGGTCTACCTTCATCATTTCACCATGATCACTTTAAGATGGTCAACGGCGCAGTCGACATTAACTGAGACCTTTGTATTGCGGAGAAGCCCCCTTCTCTTTCGCCAAAAATCGTTGAAAATTGATTCATTTTCTGCTTTGCATCCCTTCCTCTCGAGATGTTTCTGGCATCATCAGTTGGGTGGTACTTGATTCAAGAAGGCACCTACCTGCTCGCGGTCTTAATTTCTCCTTTAGGTTACTTACATTGCGGACATTCCCTAATGACCCCGCGACTAAATTCCCCCTTGCCTCCCACCTCCCACCCTCAGAATGCAGAACCTCATCTCCACCGCTAACTGCTATAATCCATTATCCACATCCGTCTCCCCCGGCAACCGCTCACCCACCCACCCTAGCTCCCCAGCCACAGAACCTAGCCCACACCCCACCCCTACCACCTTCCCTCTCCTAACCCTCCGCACAATCACCTGACTACGCCTTCCCTCCCTTCCCCCACACAACCCGCTTCAACTCCGTTCTGAAACCCTTATCCTCCTACTTCCCTGGGCCTATGCAGGTTGGTCAGCATATGAAACCCTGGGAGGAACGTAGGAACGCTCATAAAAAATTAAGTATAAGTTTAAAGTAATTTGAATAGTTAAGATATATATTCTATTTAATTTGGAATGCTGATCTTAATTTTGGTATCAATGAAAACAATATTTTATCAAAATAAATGTAAAAATCATATTTGTGTTATTTACAATTTTTTAAGTATCGTGACATATGGTTTAGAACTAAATACATAATTTTAACGGGAAATAGTTGCAGAATTGCAGGAGTAAAATGTTAAATCTAATTTTGAAAACTATTCACCATTTTCATATGCTAAGAATATTTCCAATAATGATGTTCCATTTGTGATTCTAAGAATAGTTTGTTATCTTCTCAGTTTACGCCAGATATGTTATGGGCCATTCACTGACAACTTTTACCTTTCTACTTTCTTTTGATATTGATAAAGTATCTCCATTGTAAATAATTCCTCGTACTCGTCATTTTCCATTCTTTTGTTTACTATAATTTTATTCTGGGGGTATTCCGGTTAATTTCTTTCCATTCACTATGGCTGATGGTTGTAATTGGTGCGATAGTAACTCGCTACGTATACCACCTGACTCCACCATATGGTCACTGGTTAGGTAAGATAGTCTTACCAAATTCAAAATTCGGTGAATTTAATCAAGCATTATCATCAAAAAAACATCAAATGTCACGGTTGTTTGTTAAATTTAAATGGAGGTGTATCAAATGTTACCAAAAATGAAAATTTTGAAAAATATCACTCACTCTGAAAGATACTAAGAAAGATACCAAATATAGCTAAAAAGGCTGCGTCAACTTCTCTTTGACTCGTTAAAGTAGTTACCATCATACCGCGAAGTTTTAGTGTTGTCAGAAAATTGATGGGATGCCATTTCGTCCTCGCTTTCTCGTTCCGTCCCTTATCCCTGCATGTATCAAAGCGTACAGATATTTCTGCGCACTCGCCGGATCATTCCTTCCTCTGGCTTGTATCTCTATCTATGAGTTGGCATCCAAGCTGCTGCAACGGCGTGTGACAATAAATTTTAAGGACTACAGCGCGGAGAGGACGAGAAGAAGGAACAGACAACGGGAAAGGGACAATAGTATATGGGATTGACTGTAGTCTCGCTTTGCCTTTTTAACGAGGTGAATAGTTATAAGTGAGAATGGTAGAAAATATAAGAATTCTCGTCCCTCTGTGTAAAAAATTGTCCTCTTTTTTCGCTTTTATTCTGATAGTAGGATTTAGTCTAAAGCTGGAATAATGCAGCCCAAAACTCGTGCAGTCTGAATTTTTTATTGTAACTCCAGCCCCTTTGTTTTAATCCTCTGTGTATCTAGCGATTCCCATTCCATTTTCTCATGTAACTGTGTAAAACTTTCTGTTCTCTCTTGGAACTTCTTTTGGCAACGCGCGTATATAGCGGGTACATAACGGGGATAAACTGAGGAAATTTTGAGCTGCACATTTCTCAGTCCATCCTCTTTTATCCGTTATTGTTACGCTTCCAGCATGAATTCCTAATTTTTATCTCATCTCTTCCAGAAAATTTAGTGTTTTCATTCAATAATTGGTACTTCTTCTTCGTGAAGTTTTAAAACTATAGCAATAAATGTCATTTGATAATACCAAGTTGTTTTATTGCTAAACCTCATCATTTCTGGTCACCATGAGTTTCTAGCTTTTATGATAGCCTAGTAACATTTTTTTAGTAGACATATTAAACGAAAGACACGGATTTTCACTTTTAATGTTCAACTACGGAACTACATCTTTCTATGCAGATTACTAAGTAGTGATTCTCCTTCCTATAAAATTTAGTCTCTAAAAACTCTCATTAAGTATATACAACACACAAAGATTGCTCTAAATTTTAAGAGGAAGCAATTTTCAGTATGACACGGAAGAAATGATGCATAAGATAGATATAATACCAAACTCACAGTTTGGTACTGTATCGTCCTGGGTTATATGAGAGAATACTTATTTTACTAATTAAATGAGATACCATATCAAAATTTAATTTTAAAAAAGTCTATCTTTCCTAGTATCTTTCATGGCTACAGTAAAAATACAGTGACATTCTAAAACACTAGGCTTGAGAACTCGTCCAAATTAGTCCTCTCCTCTTTCCGATTCCTTTTTCCTATTCCCTCCTTTTTCATGACCAGTGTCCTAATCACCCCCGCCACACACCCCGTGGAGGCTCATAGGGTACTATGTTAATGAATTTTTCTGGTTTATGTTGTCTTTGGTTCAACATAGTGGCTTGAAGCAGTTTTTGAACAGGGCCCTATTTTATCTTTCTTTGGTCAGTTATTGTTATTTTTAATAAAGCTATTTGTTGTTTTTTAACTCCCGATTTAATCCGTAGGTCCGGAGCTTTAATCCTTCCTTCCATTTATTAAATATTGCACCAAGATGATATATAAATTGCTCTATGTGTATTTTTATAGTGAATGCATTAAGCCCGATTAACAACTAGCTCTAGCCGTAACGCTATCTGTTAGCTCAATTAAATTTTTCACGAAGCACGAAGCTATTCATTATATTTCGTTGAGCTCGCAGATTGAATATTTCTATTCTGGGTCACAAACCTTCTTCTTAGCCCTCCCGTTCATTTTTTCCTGTTTTTATTTCTTCCCTACTTGGGCCCCACCATATTTTCCTCTGCTTTTCCTCGCTCGCTGAAAAAGTGCTGCCGTGCGACTGGGTCCCATCTCTTTAGCTGCCTCGTCCTGATAAACTATTAAACGAGCTCGGTTCTTCTCTCTGAAGTGGCATTAAATGATAATTCAAACGCCCGAGCTGGACCAGACGCAGCGAGGGCGTTGCTCTCGCCTCTTCGGCTTCTCACTTTGTACGGACGCCGCGCCGTCTCTTCCCTCAACAGTCCCCTTTTTACTCCTCGAGTTCTTTCGGCGCTCCTCGGCTGTCGGGACCGGTCGGAAAGCCCACCGTAATTAAGGTAGGGTTATTACGCCGTCGGCTTATCAAGATCTTTGGGCGCGACATACACGCCGAATCATAATCATACCCCCATTGCTATCTCGGTCCCGTCGACGGCGGCTAGAGCGGTCGAAAATTTTCCGAATGGAAATCCATTGAAGAAAGTTCTTTCCCCTGGTTGGTGGAAAACTGTGTGAAGTGCTCGTTCGTGGTGCATGGTGCACAAAAGGGTTGATTTTCAAGAGTTTGGAGCAACCCGCTCATAGGGATGCGCCTCATTTGTTTGGCGAGGAATTGGGATCATTACATCTCAATTTCTACTGGCGAACAAGTCATTTTAAGTACCACCTTATGAGCAAGGATTTGAAAAGAAGTTGCATTCATGACTGAAATTGTAATTCATCATGTAATAACGTTAGGTTCTGCATAAATCATCGCAGTATCTCGGCAATCCGCTATTTGTTGGCCCTACTTAAAGCGGTAGCACTTAGAGCTGAGGTGATTTTTGGCTTTTGGCCTACAACTTAGAAGGTCACAACTTTAAAAATTTTAAGAGTCATTTGTGTGTCGCAACTTCTCCGCCACCGAACTATCCTGCTATTCGATTTCTTTCGGATCAAAAGCGTTTATTCCCAGTTATTGTTTTATCAAACACTGTTTCTGCTGTTCAATATCTTCTTTTAAAGCAGAGGCAGTGGAAAAAAACTCGTCCGTATTTTATATCCTTTAGCAAAATTCTTGTATTTTTTATCTGCATATCTATATTCAAGCAATAGTGTCTGAGTATTACGATTTGGAAAAAATACTTATTCATCTATAGGCGTAAATTTTAGTATTATCACCAGCCAGAAATTGCATGAAGCAATGCATGTATAATCGATAAGACGCTTGAGACTTCCACAATTTATTTCTAAATTATCGACTTATTTCGGGTGTCAAGTCATCATCAGGTAAACTGTGGAAGTCAGAAACGTATTTTCGGATGATTTAATAAGAACACTTTGTATAATCCACACAAACTATAATTGATATAAGCTCGACAGGTTTCAACACTTTCGTATGGTTCTCAAGGGGATAATACAGTTCGTTTTTGGCGAGTACGTATTTATATTATGTTGGAAGAGGGGGGATGGGATTGAGGAAGGTATGAATCAAGATGAAGGTTAAGGTTGAAGCATCTGGCTGGAGGTGGCAACCAAATATTTTATGGAAGGGGAGGGGACAGGAACTTGGTAGAGGGGAGATTGGTGTAATGATAAATTTGCATGAAGCACTCGCCAAAAACGAATTGTATTATACCCCTTGAGAATGACACGAAAGTGTTGAAACCGGTCGGGCATATACCAATTAAAGTTTGTGTGGATTATACAAAGTGATCTTATTTCATCTCAATATAATGTCAAAATTCTACAATGTAAGCTTGAAAACCATTGAAAATATGAAGGTTTTCAGATGATTGTTTCATGAACTACTCTAAAAATTCATTTTTTGATCATTATGATGTCCTTGCACCAAGAAAAATCCTCGTTTTATATCTCAACATACACAAGGATTGAAAAGGTTTTCCCTTTGTTATATCTTCCACGTTCGTATCCTCTCCACGTTCACAGTAGTCTGGTGAGTTCCATAAAGGAAGCCGAGCTATCGGGTGAAGATGTCGGACGCCGTTCCGATACTTAGCGTGAGAGATTATTAAACTTGCGTGTTTTTAATAATAACACGATTTTAAGGATACCATACTTTCACAAGCTGTAAAGTGCTAGAGAAATCTAAGAAGGCATAATATTTTTCATTATAACCTTTCCGTCGCATTTGGAAAAGCATCTTTGGTAGTTTTGTGTGTCCCAGAGACCACAAGCAATTTCTCCAAAACTAGAAAACCAAACAACGCGTAAGCCTATGACATTTCCTATGCTGACCACAGTTTTCCCAGGAAGTTCTGGTGCTCAGGAAATAACGCAACTCGGATTTTAGACGCTGAGGGACAAAAGTTGTGAGGGTCCGAGATCCTCGGCACTCGGTAGCAGTCAGAGTATCTTTCATTCCCAATGGACAACCACTCCGCCCAAAAAGGTCACGGTTACTCAATTCGAATCGTCCGAGGATCGGATGAAAATGTGACTTGAAATGTGTGCGGGAGGAAGAGAACATCGGGGTGTCTCAAAACTCTTCCCCTCCCAGAATCTAACGTCTAATAAAACCAATTCATTCCCGAATTGTGGAGAAAGAAAAATCGAGGGAAGGGTGGGAAACGAGTTGGAGAAAGGACGGAAGCAGAGAGAGAGGGCAGATTAAAGTGATGGGCCGAAGGGATGATGGTGGGAAAAGGGATGAGGTCGGATTGGAATCGGTCCCGGAGAAGGACCAGGGGCGTGGGATGAGGAGCGGAGAGAGGGAAAGGGGTGAGATATCAAGATGCGGTATGGGAGGTTGAACACTCTGGGATTCGAGTGAAGTGAGGAAAAGGGGGGGGTCGGAGACTGGGTAGGGTGGAAGACATGTATATGCATAGAAAGTGAGAGAGGAAAAATCTAACAGAGGAACGAAAGCAAAAGAAGGGTTTGGGGTGAAAGTACGGGACGAAGAATGAGTGAGGTGAGAAAGCTCTTTTCCACGGATAAAAAAAGAGCAGGAGAGGAAACCGAGACATCTTTTGATACCCTAGCGTTGACACCTCTCCGAACAAGCATTGCGTGAATATATCCGTCCATCCTCTCCGCCCATGTCGTTTTTTTAGCTCAGAAGCGTTGCCCAATTACCTTAGTCCTGGGACTACTAATTCCTTTTTTTAAACTCTGTGGTCTGACAGCGCTCTTGGATAGTTGCTGCCCTCTATGTCTTGCCTAAGATTACCACCATTTCTAAACATTTAAGCTGCATCCTTTATCAATATTGACGAAATTATTCGTTAAATATCGTGACTTAAACCTACAAGCTGCCCTAATTCCCCTTTGCTTTATGCGTGATGTGCGATATTTTAGGCGTATTTTTAGAGTAACTTATAACAAAGCCATGTCATTCCAAGTCAATGTTAATTCTTGGCATAAGAAATTAAAACTTTTGGTTCAAAAATATATTTTTTGTGCTATTTTACAGTTTACCAATTCATTGCTTTAATTGTAACTGAGTTGTCAATATTTGAGACTGCCACCAAATAGTTTGTGATAGAAATAATAATTTACCTTCCTACCCTTTTAAATACCCCATTTAAATCATTCACCATTTATTTAATATCAGCTAATTTTCCTTTTGCTTTATTGATTTGGAAATAATAGTATTAAATATTCTCGTCGGATCTTCAAGAGCAAACCTTGAGGCCCTTCCTTTCACTTAAACTTTGATTTTAATCATACCTCGACAATAAGGTCCCTTAGGAACTTCCATATGCAATGGTCTAAATTACATTATCTTCAAAAGTAGTTAAGTGAGAAAATAATTAATCTCACCTATTGATAAAATATCGTTGCTTATCTTTCAGGACTTGAAATACTTTTTTTTAATTTTCTAAACCTATTTATGGCATCCTCTGTTTCCATTGCTACCATTTCTATTGCCTCATCTTGCTTTAAGTGTCACGCGCGAATTGATTTTCTGCACAAATTTATCCGTCAATAAAATACAAAAAATAGTCCATCAATAACAAAAAATGAATAGAACGTATCAGTTGTTGTTTTTTCAACCCTATGCTGCATGCCTGTTAATGGAGCACTTATTTGATTTCAGGTTTGGCCTTGTATTTGTAACCTGTTTTGACTGATATTATGCCCGCGTCTCACTCCCTGGTGGTGGCTTCCACAGTGTTTTGTAAACATAGAGATGATGGCGTAGTCAGATAAATTACTTAGTCAATTCCTCTGACTGTATATGACTTTATGATGATACGAAAAACTTAATGTCTCCAGGGCCTTACGAGGTAATGTTCTTTGAAATGCGCGACTTTTCAGTCGCGCACGATGACTACTACGCTTCCTGAGGTCCCTAGAATGGTCGTAGACGTTGTGAAGGTTAGGAATGTCGTAGAAAAGGGTCATATGTCCACCTGGCCTTCGTAAGAATACATTCCCTTACCTTGCAAATTTTACTAATCCCCAGAAACCGACCTCCACTCCTTTATAGCATTACATTTGCACCCTTTTATTTCTTACAACGGCCTTTCCGTCCCATATTCCACCTCTCCTCGAGGTTCTCTTCAAAATTTCATTCCCTCCCGCGTGCACAGTCCTTGTCTGGTCCTCGACCCAAACCATTTTCCCTTCTAAACATTTTCATTCCGCGCATCTCCCCCTCCAGTATTTCCTCTGGGTCCCTTGCTCTATCGCTACCCATATCTTCATTTCCCTTTGAGCTTTTTTCTTATTCACTTGTGTTTATGTTTCTGTTTCCAACAATTTCTGCTTGCTTCCGCTCACTACTTTTGGTGGCTTCAATACGGAAGGATGCCAAGTCAATTTCTTTTAAGTCAGTGATCGTTCATTTGAGTGTTTTAGTACTAGCTGATTGGGGGTCTTTTCAGCAGTCCTTACATAAGGATCCGACTTTCTGGTATCTCATCCCACGTTCCCTCCTAATGATGTCCAGCCATTAGATTCCTCTTAAATTCCTCATTTTGCCTGCCTCTTTTGATTTTGCATAGGGTTCCTATTCATTTCATTCCTCTTGTATGCTTTCCATGCGCTTTCCTTCTTCTACATACCCTCTTTTCAAAGCGTCCTCCTTCGATTCCTTCTGCAAACCTTTTCCACTAGCTTCCTCTCCTCTTCAACCACATCTAGTACCCCTTTGTTCGTCCTCTTTGACGCCCAGCTCATCCATTCAATGAAATTGCCCCAAACAGTACTGCATTTTACTTTGTATGTCACAAAGTAAACTTAAAGTAATATGCAATCGAACGCCAGAGTGGAAGGAGCGCAAGAAATAACAGTATCATCTTCTAAACTAAACTCTATAGTTTATCAGTTTTCTCCGAAATGACATCTTTGACTTTGACGTCAGTAGATTTATTTAAGTCATCCGTAAGAAAATACTTGTTTTCCAATATTTTGTCATTACTATTCGTTCCTCTTATTGAAATGAAAGTGCAATATATTCAGAAAAAATTACGTGAAAAGGTGATATATTGACGGTAGTTTGAGATAACATAAATCTATATTATTTGATCATTTGTGAAGTCGAAAGGTAACTTAATTCATTTTTATTATTTGGTGTAATTGGTTGGTGAAGGAAGGAGAGTCATCGGTACCCTCCTCTCAATTGGAGACAAACCGGGCTCTACAGAAACAAATCCCATCAAACGGACTTCTTCATATCTTACAATAAGTGGTCTACTAGAAACTTGCGCGTGAGATGGTAAAATCGCTGAAAATATCCCTCACCTTGAATCTGATTCGGACCTTTGAGATATTCAGCCAGTGCTCAATCTCACAATGTAATTTTTATGGGTGCCCTTAATATATTTCCAGTTAGTTTACTACTCCGCCTCTTTTACTTTTCCTCGTATGATATATTTAATTGTTGAAAAAATAATGTCATCCACTATCCACCTTCCATACCTTCATTCTAGATTGCTTCAAGTTTTGATGATAATGAACATGATATGGAAAGATTAAATTTCGTGAATGTCATTATAAAGAGGTCAGGTTATTCTATGAGTGACGTTTATATGAAAAACATGCGTCATAAAAACCCGTCAATCTATTCTTTAACGTGATGCGCCAAGTCAAGTAACTTATCTATTGCTCAGCATTGCTCAGTATTAAAGAAACCCATTTCCGAACAGAATTTTTTTTTTGCAATTTAGATTAATTTTTGATATTATATCCATTTGGTCACCTGAAACAAACAAAAAAGTTTAGTGATCGTGACCTTGAATGATGCAGTAGTGTTGACAAGTTGAATGCAATGAATTTCGCTGTTCCTCCTACAGAACTTCATACACTCGTCGCGTCGGGGTGTAGCCATTGGGCTGAGGTGGGCGGAAATGGGTTGATATGAAAATGAATATTAAATATATATTGATTAAATGTCAAAAGTAAATAAAATATTTGGAAAGTATAAATTATCGAAGGACTCGAAGAACCATGTCTCCATAAAATCGAAGGTAAGGTATGTCAACATATTATCTTATGATATCCACCAGTATGGGATAATGTGAAAAAATACATATTTATTCCATTATTATTTGCGGTGAAACCATTTTGACTCCCCATTTCCGACACTGTTGCGCACCATCATTCCTCTCGTTTTCCTCTCACGGTCGCAGAAGTGCCTTCACCTTCTTCTCTAGTCCCCATTCTCTCTGCCACGCTTTCCCTCTCCTTTCCGACCCACTCCCAACCGTTTCGCCACCACTCAAAAGACCCCTCTTCACTCCCCCCCCCCCCAGTGCACATATACGACTGTCCTCTAACGCGCCCGGAAGCTAGACTTGGGAATTCATGGTATTCCGCTGACCCGCTCCTTCCCAAACTCTCTATCTCTCTCCCTCTCCCTCTCTCTCCTTTACACTTCTTCGCCCTTTCTGCTATTCCCACGCGCATTCTCCCCCTTTTCGAGTCAGCCATTCCGAATGGAGGCAGTGAGAACCTCAAAAAAGCTACCTGTCATTCCGGTTGAGCGCAAAATATGCTGTAAGATCTGGCAAGAATACTGAAACTCCTGGAAAAAAAATGTGAAATGAATATGTTTTTAATGGCATAAAATTATGCCAGATTTTTGAAGGGCAGCTGGCGTTAACTGAATGCCAAGGTTGTGCGGAAGACGCAATGGCAAAAAATAACGGCATGAGTGTGTGTTCTTTACATCTTGACCTTCAATATTCATCCATAAAAACAAGTAAATAAGTAAATAAATTATTTAGCGCAGGAATACGTGTGGAATACGGAGAAGAAACCAGGATAGTATACCCTTCTGGTGACAAACTAATTTTGGCAGAGGAGAGGAAACTGGTAAGATGATCAAAACTCATGGTAATCATTTGGAAGAAGTACTATTTGAGTATTATGGTAGTCGTAACAGAGCAATGGGTTGTCGGAGAAAGTTTGAGAAAAAATGCTGAAGCTGGTGGATGAATTTTCCTACCAAGGGAGTAGGATTACATGTGAGCAGATAAGCATTACAGACAATGATAATTTAGTTGCAAAATAAATATAGGCATTTTATCAATAGAAGAATTTAGTACATGATGGAAGCATCAGCTTGAGCATGGAGAAGCTCTCCTGTTAATAATGTGAATGGAGTGTTCTCAGTAACGCCAGCTAAGGATGAGAGCACCCGTGGAAACAATCGAACATAAAAGCAACCAAAGAGAGAGGACTAGAAACAATGGAAATGTGGTATACGAGAATAGGAAGACAAGTAGATGGATGGAAAAAATCACCAATAGTTATTATGTAGATTTTTTATTTTGTACCATTCAATTCATTGTTTATGTGATTGAGGGGTCTAACTAAAATAGTCCGTTCAAATGATTAAGATTTCCATTCTTCTTCTCTTTTGTCCTTCAATATTATGCTTTAAATGGAAAACACCTAACTTGCTCGAAAATAGTGATTTTTTTTACAACCTTTGGACGCCACATTCTCATTCTTGAACTACTTGCAACTTTTAATATAGGATTGTGTTTTCTGTCTCCTCATCTGCATCTTCGAATGTTTTCAATATGCCACACATAAAACAAATTAAGGGTTTCTTATCATCGCTAGGCTAATACAGTAGATATGCCACTTGAAGAAAAATTAAATACTAGATAAAATAAATAATTATAAGATCTTTTCTTTTTTGCTAAATTTAGCTTCATGGTATTCGGGATCTCACAGCGATCGCGTTCGCATTATGCTCGAAGTAAAAGCGACGAAGAAACGGTAATCAAGTAGGCATGTTTCCCTAGTGTAGTTCGGACAATTATGGGCGGGAAAAATTATAATTGATTGAAAATGGTGGATAAAAATACCTTTTTAAACTATTTTATAAATGTTTGTTTGCGCGACATTTTTTATCCAACAATGTTTTCTGAGCATCCGAAATTGTATCGCAGCAAATGACTAAGTAGTCAGGCCCTATCTCTTCCTCTATTTTCCTAAACTGTTCCCCTTTACATACACTCCCCTTTCCATCCCCTTCCTCCTCCCACCCTTTCATCCCCCCCCCATACCGCCCCATAGGGAGGACCACTTTTTCCTTACCGGGACCAAAAGCCGGCACTGCCTCCACCGCCGCCCCTCGGTCCACAACATTTCCTCCGCCATCCGTCGTCGTCCGCTCTCCCTTTCAACTTTCTCTCCGTCCTGTGTCGACCTGGTCCCTCCGCGACGCCATCGCCATCCCTCGGCGTCCCACAGACCACCTACATCTTTTCCTCTCCTTTCTCCATTCTCGTAATGTATTTTTCCTCACAATCTGGCCCACTCCCGCCTCCTCGTGTCCTTTCATCACATTTGCTTTCTCCGTTCCTCTCCATCTCTCTCTTTATCCCTTAGTCTTTAATACCATCCTTCCTTTCACCGTTCTTTCTTCGTTTTCCGAGTTCTCTGTAGCTCTCCTTTTCTCATTTCCTCGTTGGTGAGCTCTATGTCTCGGCCTTCCACCTCTTTGCCGTCAATGATCCCCATCCACAATCATCGTTGCAGGACGTTTATCCTCTTTCTCCAAATCATCCTCCCTCATTCCATCTCCTATTCTCTTCCCACTTCTCTCATTCATTCTCCCTTCATGCCATTCCAACCATCTCCCTGTTTCTCTCCTTCCAACACTTTTTTCCGTATTATTTTCTGTTTTCTTTCCGATTCCTCAATTCTTGTCTTTCCCTCCCTCTCCGCTGATTATTCTACCTATTTCCCTTTCCCATCTCTTCCACTTATTATCCTCTCCCTTATTCTCTACCGCTAAACAGATCATTAGACATCTTGAAAAGATATCTTTTACTGACCACATATGGCCCTACAAGTGTGTAACTATCTCATATTATATATTCAAAACGTGAAAGTAGTTTTATTTCTCTGTTACCTCTTAAAAGACAAAACGATAAAAAGGATTGTCTTGATGTTTTGAATGCAAATAGTTATTGTTTCAGGGAAATATTGAAACCAGTTGTTCAATAATGATACCAATCTACTGCATCTAATCATCTTGAGACATTCGTTGGGTCTGATGATTCAAGTCTTCAAAGTTATAACGTAATCATGGAAATGGAAATATTTCAATTATTGGCCAGTTACCCTCCGTAAAATAAGAAAAATTAATGCGGTACTATTCATTTAGAAGGCTGATGCCTTGGCAGCAAGCAATGAATTTAATAGTGTTGTTAACAAAATTGTTGGTTTATTTATATGCTACAGGGTGAATAAGAATGGAACATGTAATGAGGATTTACTTTTCTGTCACGTGATTTTTTTTGTTTCACTTTTTCTCAAATACTTATCTCTGCATCACGTATTTACCCAGCCTCATTCACTATTTTGTGATTCGAGGTAAAAATAATATTCTCTTTTTAGGTAAATATGGAGTGTAATTATCAGTGAATGAATTACTTTCTTATTCTTTGTTACATGGTTCCATGCTCCTCTTCCTCTCTACCTATCCTCTAACATCCCTCTATTTCTTTTTTTTTAATTTCTTTCTATGACACTTTCCCGCCATCTTACTGAAGTCTCGGCTTCCTCATCGTTACTTGCCTCTTACGTAACCCTATTCCATCGCATTATTTCATCACGGTTAGTCATTCAAGACTGCATACTTCAATTCTACCATTCACCAGCAAAATTTTTCATGTCCTTGTTACACCATTCCCGTTTTCACTTGCCTATCACATGTCCCTGGGTCGTCCGCGCAGGACTCTACCTTCCACTTTTTTACTCGCAAAATCGTTTCACCTCAAAGTTTAGCCAATTTACCTGGACCTTACCTTCCGAATATTTCTATTTTTTTATTTGTTCTGGGCTCAGCTTGTTCCTTCCTTTACCTGCACTCATTTTTTTAATTCCTTTTAACATAATTTATTAATTTATTTGATCCTCAGCATTTATCTCCTCCGCCAATTTTAGGAAGCCTCCATTTTCTCATATCCATTTTTCCTGTGCTCTATGTTTCTGAGCCGTAAATGGCAACACTCCGAGAAGGTTCTTTCAAGTACTATTTCCTCCTTAGCTGTTTGATTTGATTGGTTTTCCTTCTTGCATTTTATGAGGCATTATACGCTTTATTTCTTTTAGGTTGGATGGATTTGGATATTTGAGGAGATGAGCGACAGCTAAGGTCATTTACGTCATAGGGGACAGGTAAGATAAAAACCCGGCGTCGGCATTAGTCTGCTCTTACCCAAAGGTGCCAAGGAAACCACAGTTATTCGACTGATGGAGTACTGCTCTTGAAGTGCCCTCCACAAGACTCTCAAGTAAGGGTCGGGTTTTCTGTGAAAAATTTCCTCCTCTACAGGGATTTGAACCATGGCCGTCCGTATGGTTAGCCAGTACTGTAGCCACCATACTTACCCGATCCCACTTATTCATTCTAGTTACCCTTTATAAACATTCTCATGCCTTTTGCCTTCCATGGTTGGTGAAGGATTTTATTTCAGTTTATTGGCATACTCTCTTATTCCTGTTCCTCACACCCATCACTTTTCTCTCGTGCACACCTCCCTCTCTTTGCTCTTCTCTGTTCCTTGCCTTACTTCTTTCATATATCCTCTTTCTTATCACTATCCCTCTCACATTTTTCTCCTCTGTCCTTTCTCCTCCTTTTCTTCGTTTGTTAAATCCCCAATCTTCCCATCTAACGGGTCTTTATCGCTCTTCTGCCCTTTTCGAGGTCCTCTGCGTTTTCTTTGGCAGCGGGTCTCTTGCTATCTTCTCTTCAAATCCTCGTACGTGTTCTCAGTGTCCCGTCCATCTACATCTTCGTCCGCCATGATCTGGCTCTCAAAGCATCGTCCCAAGAACTTTTATCCACTTACTCCCGAGCCTCCTCCCCTCTTTCTTTCATCCCTGCTTCTCTGAAAATCCTGTTCGTTTCATTCTATTTCCTTTCATTCCTTCTGACTTTCCTGCTCGCTCCGTATCTCACCTTCTTCCCTCTTCATTTCCCTCCTCTTCCCTTCTCTTTATCCCCGCATTTTCCACTTTCTATTTCCTCTCCTTCCTCTTTTCTCTATTATTTTGGTAAATAGTCGCTTGCGAGGGCGGCCGGTAGCCATACCGATTTTCGTGTAATGGAAAAATTGAGTAGGTTGAAAGGAAGGAAAAGTCAATTGAGGGATTTAATTAAGGATGGAGAGAAACCTAACGACGGTATTAACGTGTAAAAAACTGAAAGCGACTATGAAACCTATGTTTAGCGTTACGTCTCAAGATTGGATTTGTACTTTTGAAGCGCACACCTCATGGCATCTAAGTCCAATTCGAGAAAATCCACCCAGTGAAAAATACCACAATCCATTACTACCAGAATTTGGGTAATATCTATTCAGATAAAAATTCACCAATATTGACAATCACAGTGATCAAGACGTATGTATCAAATAAATGCTGGATTTTGTGGTTAAAAGATTTTATGAGGGATAACGAGATGCCTCAAGGTCCCAAGAATCAAGGTAAACATATAGGGAAGGCGGGGAAAGGAAGAAAAAGAGTTGGTTGCATGGACGGAATGAAGAAAGGTAGAAAGTATTCTGAGAATACAAAAGAAATGCTATTACATAGTAGATAGTTGTAAATGTGTACATTCTTTTCTCACTTCCATTTGCACCTACTTTGACTGCTAGACTGGTATACCAGTATGATCATTTTATTGCACATGAGTTTTTTATAATTTTCAGTGCATCCTAAAACTATGGAATGCATACTTCTGCCTCCCTTTCTATTCTTCCCTCCTTTTTCTTTCTCTCCTTATGCGTTATCGATTTGTTTGTTCTAATTTATTTCCCTTCCTCTATCTTTTTGCTCATCCCTCTGTTTTAGCATCCTCCTTCACCTACCTTCTCCTTTTCTCAGCCACCTTTTTCTGCATTTACCTCCACCCGTTCCTCAAGTCCTCCTCCCTTCCTCTTTGTTCCTTTTCTTCTTTTCTTTCTTTCATTTTCTCCATCCATCCAAGGCCTATTCTTCGGCTCACGTCTCTCTCCATCCTGGTCCATCCCCCGGCGCCTCCATCTAATTAATTCAATTCTGGAGACCGCCCTGAAACGTCCTTATTACTCCTTGTTCTCCTCCACGGGTACCTCGACTCCGTCGCTCCTCTTTAACCGTCGTTTTTGTCGCCACCTGGCCTTTTCTCTTGAGTCCTCCGGCCCGCTTCCATCTCCCTCGCGCCTCCACAGCCAGCAACTCTTCCTGTCCGCCTTATCCACCTCTAACCCCCTCGCCTCTCGTTTCTCCCTTCCTCCCCCCACCCACACCTCAATCTCCATCCAACCCTCCTCCCTTCAAACTGCCTTTCCATGCGTCAACTCAATCCATTTATTAATTTTTTTCTTTTGGGCAGCGACTCAAACTCCCTTGCAAGGTGCCCATGAAGGGATGGGTCTCTCTTCGTAAGCATGGAGCCCAGCCAAAGTTGAGGTGGGGAGGTATTTGGGAGGGTTTCTCTTGCGTTTCGAAGTGTGTTGTTGTGCGAATTGAAATGAGGGAGAAAACCGGAGGGAGCAAGTGAGGTGTAGGTGGAGAAATGGCGCGGAAAAAACTCGGAGTGGTCTAAAAAATGGGGAGTGGGACTCTGTTGACTAAGCGATTATCTAATTCCGACCCCGCTCCTTCAAAAACTTGGCGCTGAATGAGGTGGCCGCTTCGCAGCGGACGATCTCCTACACCGTGGCTCCATAATATAAAGAAGAGACCATGGAAAAATATGGGGTTGAGGTGGCAAGGTTGGTTTGGGTCTCTATCTCTCTGGTATTCTATGTATGTGGTTCTATTTCGCTTTCTGA
This sequence comes from Ceriagrion tenellum, assembly GCA_963169105.1. Taxonomy (NCBI): domain Eukaryota; kingdom Metazoa; phylum Arthropoda; class Insecta; order Odonata; family Coenagrionidae; genus Ceriagrion; species Ceriagrion tenellum. Next base: position 34,522,641 of record OY720636.1, on the reverse strand, counting down.
AGATATTCCAGGATGAGATTTTGCAGTAATATTTATTTTCGCGCCAGAGTGACCTTTCTTGAGTATTATAAGTGCAGTGAATGTATCTCAATTTGGGACGTTAGCCTCTAAGCCCCTTGATGCGCGTGTTGAAAGACAGGGTAAATTCTCGAAGCTTCTAGTATAATGAACATAGAACACAGGCATTTCGATAAACTAGTATATTTAACGGAATATAGCGAGAGTGCCTAATCACACATTCCCCGAGACAATGCGGATCAGCGTCTGCTGTGGCGAGTAGAGGTAGGTATACATACTTGAACAGGCATAAAATAGTCCTTCACAATTAGACGTCCAAGGCTGGCAAACACTTCACTAAACTGTCGAATAGGTATCTTTCCGCTCGTTATTACACATGGAACTCCATTTAACTTAAAAAGCTTCTTGCAAAACGTGCATCACGCTTTGTTGAGAGTAGACTGCTGATGGCCCAAGGTTACATTTCACTGTTCCTTCATTTTCCACAATCGGCTCATCCTCCACAATATACCCGCCTATTCTAATGAAGTAATATTAGTTTTCGGTTAACTAGTTGAAAAAATTTTGCTATAAGGAACATAAATAGTTAGTTCCTAATCTTATACTTAGAGTTTATGCTACAGCCGAATTGTTTGTCATGTTAAATGTTATCAAGCAACGTGCATGTGGCATTAGATTGCAATTTATAAGCCTGCCTCCGAATATGCCTTCAAATTGGATTGGATTGAATATTTGGGGAGGCGACCGACAGCTAAGGTCATTTGCGCCATAGAGGATAAGTAAGGAAGGAAGGGGGGATAGAAACCCGGCGTCAGCATTAGCCTGCTCTTAACGATAGGCGCCAAGGGGATCACGGTTTTAATGTCTCATCCGACAGACGGAGTACTGTACATGAAGTGCCCTCCACAAGACACTCAAGTAGGGATCGGGTTTCCTCTGAAAACATCCTCCTCTGCATGGATTTGTACCCTGGCCGTCCGTATGGTTAGTCAGTACTCTGGCCACCATACTAACCTAATCCCCTGCCATCAAATTATTCCCTCCATCTTTCCGTTATAATTTGGCCGAGTACCATTGTTTTGGCCTCTACAGCCTATATCCCTATCCTCATTATTTTTAGCTGTGACAAAACGGAGCAAACTTTATTTTGTTTCGCAACGAGGGATTTTAATAAAAGCATTGATAAATTAATAACAAGAACCCCGACTCCGAGTTTTAATAATTAATTGAGTGTTTTCATATTTTTACTAATGATATATAATATTAATGATGTAGACACATTTTTCATCATTTGTATGATATTCAATACGTATTTTATTTAGCACATTAATCCTAGCAATGGTTTCTCAGATTAATTGTACTTAATGTCTTAAATTTAAGGTAAATTATATTACTCATGTGCTAATTGACGATGAAATCCTTTGTTCCAACTTTGTTTCAACAGATAATTTAATTGCATTCCAGTCACATCTCTTAATATATGTGCCCTGAAGATTTTTATACCTACTTAATCACTTTCTACAAGTTATAACCGTACATTAATTGCAAATTCAACATCTAAAGAGTGAAAATTGAATGAATATTAACAGAAGAATTGGTGCATACGTCAAAACAAATGAAGAAAGTGATAATAGTAGTAATACCCAAGACTTAACGACTTCTATAGAGAACATTATGGAAACGGTGATAGTAATAAGACCCTTGCTGGAAGAAAACGAATGAATATGCTATTGAGACCACGAGTAAAGGTGGCAGGAAGAATTATTATAACAAAATAGAGCACGCTTGGAAGCGAGAACAATAGGAAGAGAGCTGCAGATTGCCAACCTGGGCTTTGAAATTTTTATGAGAACGATAATGGAGAATATTTTCCAGCCCACCTGCAATTTTCAACTCGGAAGCCGATCTCAAAACACCAACGAAAGAAGACGTGGGAGAATTATTCGAGACTTGGGGGTAATCCAAGCGTCTGCTACCCCAAGTGAGAGCGCCTCTCTGTTAACCAATCTGAACCCTTATGTGGATGGTAATTTAAAAAATATTTAAGCTTGTCGCCTACTTTGAATTCGAATTGCATTTCAGTAGTGGAAAAAGAAGGTGGGGAAGAATTATTTGATACTTGGGAGCGATCCTCGAGACCTTTACTTGAACGAATACGTCTCCCAGTAGAAAGAAAGCAGGTGTCTGTCGACAGCGGTGACAGCAAAGCTTTACACATGCTAACGTTAAGTTAAAGCCCGACCGTTAGTCTTTCTTATGTCGCATGGACGGGACGAGAACTGCACCCTACGGAGCTTTAGAGTCTAGGATCTCCTTCGGCCCATTCCACATAGTTTACTCTCCATCCATCCCTTTTAGGAATCCGATTATATGCATCTCAGAAAGGCGTAAAGTGAATGTCTTCACTCTACCCCGTAGCGTTTCCACGTTTAATTTCCGCCACCTCGACCGCAAAGGACGGAGAATTTGCGTCCTTCTCATGGCGCGCTCATGCCATTTCCACCAGCATCTTCCCACTCTCCCTCCACACACCAGAGAGAGCAACACTTTATCCACGTTGAATTCCCAACACGTGCAGTCTCGCTGTTTCTCGACCTTCCCCACGGCTACCCAGCCCATCTCCTCTAGTTCCTTTTCGCTCCCCTCCACCCCTCATTCTTTATGTTCACCACTCTTCACTATCCTCTTCCCCCTTCATCAATACCTCTTCTTCCCTCGCCCATTTTTCACTTCTACCCCTAGGGGGCTCTTCAATCTCTCTCGCGCCACTACTTCAACTCCTGCTCCATTCCTTATTGGTTTCACCCCTCCACTCTTTTCACACCACCTTACATTCTCCCCTATTAACTCCTCCTCACACAGCCTCCTTCCTCATTCATTTTCAATGCCTTTCTCGGTGTCCATTACACGGCCTCCTCTTTGCCTCTCTCGTCCTCTCCTTCCCTCTCCACGATCCTTCCCCCTTTTCCTTCGGCCTTTTCATTTCCCATTCACCTCGTTTCCCTACACCGTCCAATTCTGTTCACAAATTCCTCCGCTTTCCCTTCCTCTGCATAGTGTCCCCATCCCCACGGATATGTGCCACGCCCCCCTCCCCCATGCTACAAATCCTTCTCACATTTGCTCCTTTGTTCACACCTTTACCCTCCCATATCCCTTCCCTCCGGCTAATCCTAATTTACTCCACCTTCTCCCGCTTCCAACTCTCCACCACCCTTCCCAGGTCCTCCTACGGCGTCCTCCAGTTTTCTTTCGGCTCTCTTGTCTCCTTCGTACCTGACCGTATTAAGGGCGAGTCTTTTACACGTGGGCGTCCCAAGGGACAAATGGCTTGCATTGCCTCTCTCCCGCTCTCCTTGCGAAATCTTTCCCCTTGTTATTACGGTTGAAGAGACCCTCTCCTGCATTTGAGACAAATCAAATGCTTTAGCATGCATTCAATTTGTCCAGCGACCCCTCTCAACTTTTGATTCTCCCTGTATCTTGTTCGTTTGAACATGCTGAATGTGTGTTTGGATTGGATCAGTTATTCGAAACACTTTGCATTGCGCTACGATGTTCAGACACCGTTGTATTCAAGACAAAAGGAAATTAAGGCGACTACTATTTAGAAGTGTTCATATCATTTTAACGACTGGGAGGAAGTATCTAGAAAAAGACGCGGTAGACTTACAATTTCCGTCTAATAAATAAAATGAACGGACGAAATAACAAATGATGAAGTGTACAGAAGAGTAGAAGAGGAAAGGACCATATGGAACATCATAGAGAAAAGAAGAACGAGATGGATTGGACAAAACTTGAGACAAAATGGGCTTATGAGGAACATAATTGAAGATAAAATAGACGAATAAGTTCCCAAAGGAAGACCCAGGAGTAAGTTCATGGACCAAATAAAGAGGAAAATACAAAGAAAGAGATACCAGGAGGTAGGGGAATTAGCATTAGATAGGGAAGGGTGGAGAGCTGCAGTCAACCATTCTTAGGATTGAAAGTCCTATGATGAATAAAATAAAATGTTTTCCGAAAATAGTCAGTGCAGAATAAAAATGAGTATTCTAAAATAACTTGAAACATTTCATCCAAACTATAACTTGCCTCATTTCTAATGCATTACGAGACAAAGAGCTACTTTGCGTATTCCTACCGCTTATATGTTAGGAATAAATCAATCTTTTTGAAGAGGACTTTAATTTACTATTGGCTATTATTACCTCTTCTCATTTTTTCATACAAATTTCATGCCTCTCTGACCTATGCCATGCTTCTCCTATAGATTAAAAAGATCAATCCCTGTTTGTGGAAAAGCGGGTCTGAAGTCAGGTATTATGCAACAGGGAGAGGTGCTTGAACAAGTGGAACCCTTAAGGAAATTGAGAAGCCCCAAGGTATAGGTCAATACGCAGGAAATACCCCAAACCACGAAAATATTCGCGAGAAGTGTCGCACTTAATGTCGCAGAGACAAGATCCATTGAAAAACTGGATCAGAAGAGTTTAGATACTTCCAAAATTCAAGGCTGGAGGTTGAATCAATTGATGTCGATCAAATGCAAGGATAGGATCTGAAACAATTAAGTGCACAGAGTAAATGAGGTTGAGAATAATATATGGAGCACACTCTGGCGGACATGGTCTATTAGAATAGGCCAAACTTGGGGAGAGGAAGGGTGTTTTTTTATTGATTTGCAATTCCGAAACCCTTTAAACTAAGAAAATGAGATAAAAGATTAAATCTACAGTTTCCATTGTTAGTTTTTCCTTCTTCTCCGTGAGTTGGACGCAGTTTTTCATAATAATACTTCTTTTCCTTTACTCGAAGAAAAAAAATCAATAGTAATAACATTTGAGTATGGTAGGATCTATAGAAAAGTGGAAGTACTGTCTGCTCCTCTGATTTTTGTGTAAAATTACCTCAGCATTTAGAAGCTCGTCACTAGTTCAAATACTCTCTTTTTTTGGCGCACCCCACTAGGAAACTCATTAAGTCTAAGAATATGGTGTGTTTCATAGCTTTTAAAGGGATTAGCTTGGTAGCCGCTGGGAACACGGAGGCTGAACGCTAAGCTTTGATTGCTTGTGAATTTAGAACATGTGTACCTCAGAGGGACACAGGATATCATTTTGATGCCGCTCTTCATCTCTACGTCCGATAGAAGCGATAAAATAAGATGGGTACATAGTCAAACAGATAGATACAAAAATTCGCTTTTCGCTCACACAATTAGTGAGTATGATAAAAACTGAACTCCATTACAAGTACTGTATTCTCCCGAAATACGCTTCATTATTTCATCTCCGTACCATCTTCACTTTTATACGTTTACACTGCTAGTGCACCGAAACCCTCTCCCTCACGCCCATTAGACGGTTCGCTGGGTAGTATTTAGATGAAGAAGACTGAGATTGTGCTACCCACACTTATTGTATCAACTTAGTGCAATATTAATACCACTCAGCCATCATCAGATACCAAAACCTATGATATAGGTATCGTTATTGGTAATTTACCTGGTGGGGACTGCGTGGCAATATATACTCGAGTAGTAGAAAGTTTTTTTTATGAAATGTACCGTGCACTGCCAGTCATTATCATTTAAAAGATGCTTTTCCAACATATGTCTTCCGACACGACTGAATTTATTGGATAAGACTAACTTTCGCCCAAATTTTTATCAAAATTATTGTAGGGCGATTTCTTTAGCTTCCTTCCCGCGAATAAACAATGGATTTTCTTTCAGCAACTGTCCAGAATATTTTCAATTCCGAGTCATCCTCCAAAGAAGAATTTTTTACTCTCCCCTCCAATCCGTCTCATTTCCTTGTCTTTCGCCCCGAAAGTTGCGCTCCAGACCCGACCCACTTGTCCTCAACTCCCTCCGGGCCTTATTCCTCCTTTCTTCTCGCTCCCTCCCCTCGTTTGTCTCTTGCCTTTCCTTCCCTCGCTGTCTTTCTCTCCTGTCTTCAGCTTCGCTCCACAGTCCACCCGTCTCTGACCTGCCTCTTCCTTTTCCTCTCTCAAACACCTAAAGCTCCCTCCTCGCTGTCAGGCAGTCGCCTCGACCGCCTTGACCTTTCTCAGGGTCCCTTTTCTTCTCCGACGTCCCGGCAACCGTCCCGTCCACCGCCGCTTCTCATTTAAACCATTTGGCCTCTTGCACCTCCAATCTCATTTTCACTCTCTTCCCACGCTGATTCCTTCTCTTTGCGATTGTCCCTCTCGGCGAATCTCTTCCTCTTCACCTCTTTTTTCCCCTCTTCCTCTCCCTATCTTGTTCAGTCAACCAGCTCCCTCTAAGTTTTACCACTTCTTAATCTTTTTCTACTGATTTGAGGATTCTTTCTGTCCTCGCTTGGATTTAGGTGACTCTGGCTCAACTATGTGAGACAAAACAAATACTAGACCATTCGTGGCAAATATCTTCATACTTATTAATTTAATTAAAAAGATCCAGCTTTTGCTGATGAAATTGGTTGAAGTTGTAAAAATGGGTTGGGTTGGAATGAGTTGGGAAATGGGTTGAAATGGGATGAAATGGGAAATACCTATTTAAAGCTAAATACAGGTAATCAATATGCAGAGTATTTCACGAAAATATTTTTGATAGCCACATTTTTCCAGCCAGTTCTTCTGCCTTGGGAGCCAAATGAAGCGTGATTTACCAGAAACTACCTAATTTAACTTAAGCACGGCTGTAATTCACTTATAACTTTCAGAAATAGGTGGTAATATTCCTATGTATTGTTTATATTCTATCTCTCACGACTCTACGCTCCTTATATAAGCAGTTTCGATCAAAATCTTGTACATTCATTATAGTCCAAATTGACATTTTTCTGCTAGAATTCGAGTGATTCCATGAGATACCATGTTAAAATCTCCAATTTTAAGGCGAAAATACAGTTAAACTAGCCCATAAACCCTTTTTCGTTTTCAACTCATTTTATAAAACGCACGTTAAACATTCCATAAGCATAGCGGGAAAATACGGGGCGTTTTTACGAATATGTGATTGGTTATTCGTGTGTAACCGCCAGATATATTCATTTACATCATGATGGGTGTTCATGGGCAAAGAAAATACCAAACTGCAACTCAACATTCCAGATGTCTAACGCGACCCTAGTTTCACCATCTTGCAGTGTCATCAGGTGACTGGACAAAGATGATAGTCATTCTATATATTTGCGCAAGTATGAGAGGAGGGTGAGGGAAGGGTATAGAGATAGAGGATACAATTTGTGGGTGAGAGGAGAGAAGAGGAACTTAGTCGAAAGACGGAACAAAAAGTTGGAATTGCAGTGTTGCATATTTCTCTGTCTTCACAATGTAAAGATTTAACCAATTAAAGTGTTAGGCTGTCCCATAATAGGCAGGGTAGGACAGGTTGATAGAGAACGGAGACAGGGTGTCATTTCACCACCACGATTTTCCCACGGTGATGAGATAAGATTGGTTTTTCCTCTTCAAATGTCGTATCAGGTTGTTGGTTTTTCCTCTTTTGGGTGTACGTTACAGTTTTGGGGATATACCATCGGTCAGTATGTCTCCGCTCCGTACCAGTGGCGTTTTCTATCTTCAGTCCTTCCGAAGTTGTGTGCTTCTAATGGTTTATGTGTCTGCCTCGTGAATTGCTCTTTTCTCGTTTATTCCTCTTAGTGGAGTTGCTCTTGAGTTGTGTAGCTCTCGTGATTTTTCTCTTTCCTCGCCTTTGTCGATCACGTGACTGATCCGCAGTGGTCAGTCTCGAAGTATATATAGCTGTAATCTAAAATATAACCCATGACACAAGTGCAAAATATTGGCATATGAACTGGAACAGACATTTGCATCGTGTAAACAGGCCTATAGATGCTATTTTAATGCTATTTTACCCGCGGAATCGGAGGGGGTAGCTGCGCCCCTCTCCCCCTGAACGAGACATTTCATTTCAAATCTTCCATGCGGAGTCAGACGGGATGATATCCTACTCTCCACCCTTAGCACCTATTCCCTACCTCCCTAAATATAAATCCTCGCTACGCCCATGGACACCGCTATTTGCTAAACACATGCCCTCATAAACAATTACCGTCTCTATGCGAATTTTAGCTTACATTTTATTTTTATTTATTCATATTTAGTTCATAACAACTCCTTTATAGACTAAGTTCTGTCAAATTGTCAGGAGGCACGGCTATAATAAAACCGGAGCTCCATTTAAAATACTTCCATTATAAATTTCACCATTTCACCATCGAAAAACGGCCTTTTCTACACCTTTTTACGGCTGGTGTCCTAACACACCTTTCACACACCCAGTCGGCGGCTCTCAGGGTATTATGCAGATTTAGACTGCATAATATGAAATTCACGACAAGGAGTTGAATCGTTTTTGCGTTTTTCTGCATCTTAATAGCTTCATCGTTCAAAATTAAAAGCATCTATTTTGAGGTACATAGTTGAAATACCAATGATATATCACCAGGAAGTACTAAAAGTACCTCGGGTTTACATTAAGCGCTTTATTCTTGTAAATTAATAATACTATTCATCTAAATGTACTCCTGTTTTGCGAGTCAGCCCAAGGGTTGGCAAGGGGGTGATAAACACCAGCATGCATTACCCTATTAAAATCAATATATGTTATACACCCTGTTAATGTTAATGCATCCACGAATTCTGATACATTAGCAATAACCTGCTAAAACTTGCAGATAATCGACTCTTCCAAAACTCGATTTAAGATAGTTTGCTTCAATATTTTACATATTATCTACAAACTTGCACAAAAGTATAAGAATCACTCTAAAATCTCGCTTGGCGTGCTACTAGAACTTGGTATTATATCAGAAGTCATTCAAGCAATATGAAATTATTGTTGAGCCGCGGGATAATTTGGTTGTCGAGCCTCGACCCCCTTTTACCTGTTAATAATATTGCTTGATTCTAGAGATGTTAGGTTTTTGTTAATTTTCAAGGTTTGGAAAGAAAATTTTTTCGGTTTTGTCCTCAAAAATTGGAAATTGAAAAGCATTTCCCTTATCGTTTTCTAAAATATTAATTTTCCTTCTCCTTGAACAATAATTACTAATGATCACCCCTGAATTAGGTATGAGTATCAGAGCAAATGGCAGTATCGCAAATATCCTATAATTAAAATTGATTGCATCAATTAGGAAATCCTAAATAGCCATATCAAATGGAAACCAAAAATAGATTAAGGAAATATTTACTCAGCAGTAATGGACTAAATTTAGGATGGGTTGATACGTTTTTGCTTGCTCTATGGATTTTGAAAATTTATTTGACAGAATTAATTGGGAATAACTTTCAGATTTCGTAAATTCAGATACACTTTAACCGATTATATGAGGAACAGATGTTACATAAGTATGGCACATTTTACAAGGTAAGGCTACCCGGTGTTGTCTTATTATTTAAAAGTATGCTGGTAAAAAATACTTGAGAAGAGCTAGATGTGGGAGTAAAAGTAGGACGAAAGGTGACAAGTGGTTAGATTCGTGAACAGCGAACGTTGGTTAGCCGATCGGACAAGGGGCTACAAGATTTTATAGATGTGTTTGAAAATCAGCATGGAAATAGGGAAAGAAGTTAAAACGAAAGACATCCAAAGTAAAGAGTTCTTACAAGACATAGAAAGCGAGGCTGTTCATTAAGGTATGAGAGTGCAAACTGGAGCAAGTAGAGCAATTTAATAAATTCTGTAGTATGCTGTATAAAACTAGACATTTTAGTAAATATATCAAAGGAGAACTACTCCAGCAAAAGAAGCGTACAGCTACAGGAGAAAGCTCATGATGGAACCTTGTGTAAAAAATTTAAAGGCTGGCTTTTTTCTCAGAATTGACCCCAAGAAATAAATGACATTTTTGATAGAGTTATTCAGTCCCTCCACATCCCTATCAGCGAAATTGTTAGACTCTCTAAATAAAAGTGAATGTCTATGAATGATAATATTTGGTGAAAACGGATAGAGAAAAAAGTTTCCCATTAATGGAATTCTACTAATTACATATTTTGGGCAAATATGCCACTCAGAACTCCCTATCATCTTAGAGAGAATGGGCATGGTTTGATTCCCCGTCCACGAAGCATTTTTTTCCATATACATATTATGAACCCTTAACCATTGATCCTGCAAGTTGAGAAAAAGTTATATCTAGTACACAAAAATGAATGTTTGTTTGTTCGTCTTCTATGCGTTCCAATACCAGTGATCAGATTACGATGGAACTTTAGTGAGTTTTTGTGCACGCGCCCGCGTAGGTTTCTTAATTATTAAATCCTTTGTACAATTGACGGATTGCAAGTCGATTCAACAAATGAGTGTACGCAAGCAAACTGCTCAAACAAGTGAGGAACGAAAAGCAAGTAACGTAGTAGATTGTTTATGAGTTGCTCAATCTCGTGCATCAGAATCGTAACAGTGGGCATAATATTGCGTGCATCAGAATCATATGTGAGAGACATAATTTGTGTTAAAAGGCACGTAATTCCTTTGTTAGTAGAGTAATAGTTGGTGCAGTGGTCTCTTTGCCTAAAATTGGATTTTTAAGCTTGAAAATTTGAAAATTTGTACTACTTCAACAATACTTTATGTACTTGAAAACAATTTTATATACTTGAAAACCGCAGCATAGGCATGGAATGGAAACCTATGCTATAATTTGTACGTAACTACATAGGAATTCGTGACATAAATACTTACGTTACGAATACGTAAGTACTTACGTTACGAATTCCTATGTAGGTACGAGGAATTAATGGGACCAGGTCTCAAATTCGTTTGATTTTGCATTGTATATGTGTGCCTATTTAGAAAGAAAAAGAGATATTTCATCGCATGCCGGGTACCGCTAGTCAATGATAAAAATTGCGCTGGTAACAAAGTAAATTTACACTTCAAGTGATCATAGCATGGGAAAATACTATAGAATCTATAGCAGGCGTCAAGGGTACTACGTGTTAGAGCAAGGGATTCTGTAGAGGTATTCACAAAACGCATCAATCCAGCAATTTTATGGAAAGGCCTTCACCGAAGTAATTACTGAGTCGCAGAGCGATATCTATGCATTTTTCTTCTTTCTGCTGAAGCTTGAGAAAGTATCCAATCGATTTTTTCTCCAGAATTTGTGTTTTTCTTTCTGGGGTGCCAAACCCACCATGTTCTTTGGCCTTTTCAACAGTTTTTATGTAACAGATTACAGAATATACAGAAAACAGAATATATTTTTATAATTTTTGCTATCTTTATTCAGATGGACATATCCATCCGGTTGCTAGGTCTATTAGGGGTATGGCAGGGAATAGATATACTAAGAAAAATATATGTTCATAAGTGGACGACAGGAATTTGCCAAGTGAGTGACAGGAAAGGATGAAGAGCGTATGTTACGGAGGAGGAAGACCTTTGCTCTTTGCTATTTTAAATGCTCCTGAGTTGCGTTATACGTGAAATTATACGTTATACGTGAAATAATGCCAATTAATGGTTGTCCATAGCCTAGATACCCATCAAATGCTTCATTTTTAGAGTAAAATATTCAACAGTGTACCCTTTGAGATTGAAATGCAATAACTGAAATACCGCTCTTTTTTATTGTTCAAATTGAGTTTCGATTCACAGCGCTCTCGTTTAATATGCATGCGTCGTCGTCTGCTACTCATCCGATTCCCTGAATTTTTCATCACTCTCTTTCCTCGCGAAGAAATCGCATGGAAACGTGAAGTTGAGTAATTTCCAATGTCGATAATCAATTTCCGTAGGCAGCGTCAAAAATTAGATGAGTTCGGAGAATTAAATATTGCAAATTTGCAGTACAGTTATCGTGGAACTAACTGCTACCCACGGCATCTCTTGCCTTGAAACATACAATCAACTGAGCCAATCAAGTCACCGCAGAATTGAAAAAGAAATAAGCTGGGTTATTTTTCCCCTCTTTTGCTAATGAAAACTTGTACTATTTTCTTTCATCCTATAATAAAAATTTACACACTGAGTAAATTACCTACCTTACATTCAACCTGTTATAAATATATAGAAAATGTAATAGATTAGTTTGTATATTCAAGCCTATTAGCCACCCTGCCATTGAATTTTGCCACAAATATCAATGACTTGGAAATTTTTGACCCTATGGTACCAATACAGTTACATGCTAGTAAATGATAATATATGTCCATGATATTTGCCTTTCATGCATAGAAGATTCACAATATCATAATTTACCCTTGTTGAATTGTGAGTCAATTTCACGGATTAAATCATACATTCTTTTGATGTGGTCACTGCTCTTAAGTGCCTGAGGATCCAGACGGGGAATACCACTGAATTAAATTTAATATAACTCGCTTAGTTATGCATATAACGCCGTTGGGTGGGAATTTACCATGAAAAACATGTTCATATGGCTGGAGTTCAAACCCGGATATCTCATTTTCCATCCTGGTAAATTAGTTGGTTTCATCACTAAATAGATTCCGACTTTAAAATCGGTCAATTCTAATCTTATTTTCATATCATGTTTTCATGTTCATCATCATTTTTTTATCATGTTTTCTTTCCAAACCTTGGGGGTGCATACATCTTTCACGCATGCGCGACATTTCTAATAGTGTTCATCTAGTATGTTATTTAATGATAAATTATTTTTTGTGGGAATAGCGATGTTCTCAAAAGTCCAAAATATTACTCCAGTCTTCACGGTTGCGCTAATGATGTGGCACTTAGTCACGTTTGATACATTGAATTCTTTATGTTGATTTGAACTTCAATGCGTGACGTCGAGCGGTGCAGGGAAACCTGTCCCGCCAATTGTTGTTTGTCCACCGGGGGGTGTAATGTACATCTACATATACATACTACCCCGCGAGTCTCCACATGGGCGTGTGGCAGGGGGTGGTAGGTCACCAACCGTGAAAAAATGTAAATTTTTGGAGGTGAAATGGTGACATGTCCTATGGGAGTGTATTTGGAGGAGCTCAGTTTTTATTGTGGTCGCTTATTGCGCGCGGAAAGAAAGAGTTTTTGTACCTATCTGTTTGGCAGAGTATCTCTCTTATTTTATCGCATCTGTCAGACCTAGAAATGTAGCGAGGCGTCATATAATATTCTCTATGTCGCTCTGAAACACACCAGTTCTGAATATCTCAAGCAGCCTCCGAGTCTCTAGGGGCACTATATGCTCGCTCGTAGCAGTTTTTAACGAAGCGTGCCGCTTTTCTTTGAATTTTGTTAATTTTTTTGGTTGAATCTTTATGACCAGGGTCCCAAGTGCTCGCGGCGTATTCGAGGTGTGGCCTAACCAGAGCGAAACAGCATATCTCTTTCTTTTTTTCATCTGAGTATCTTCCTATTATACGCTTAACAAAAGCTAGTTTCTTTAATGCTGTGCTGCATATGTTTTGTATGTGTGTCATTCACGATATATTGTAATATATTGGATGTTATTGTGAATCGTTATTAAATTTCTATTCATATACATGTTCCTCTAGTTGCAATATTGCCTTAGAATACGTTTTCTTGCACAGGCATGGGAAATATTAGATCAGTCAATTTTGCTGTTCTGTCTGCAAAACGTTTCCCTAAATAGCCGATTTCTATTGTCCCTTTCCTCGACACTTCGAGAAATCACAAACACACACACAAAGATGGTAATAAAAAACACCGACCAGGGTGATATTTTAAACGCCTTGGCTTAGGTCATCTTTGTGGTGTCAATATCTGGTCTGGTCAGGTCAAATGGTTTTTTAGCGTATTACTGGTCACAGCCGACCAGTAATTGAGAGATTCGGGTTCGAATCCTGGGCAAATCAAATGGTTTTGTAACGAATTCCACCCTCTTTTGTGCCTCATGCCAAAACTTTTCACCCTTGAAAGAATGTTTTCCTGGGTTACCTGTGAGGTCGTGAAGCATCCCTACGGCACGCTGTGTATCACGAATTTCAGTCCATTTATTGAATATGACTGAAAAGGCTGATAAGACTCGGCGACCTAAGCCAAATATTTTTAGCCGCAGTAAGTTACCTTATGCTATAGCTGAAAATTCTAACGGGTTAGCTGGAGACGCAATACTTTTTTACCCTTTCATTTCTCTACTTTCATGTAAATGATACATATCTTCGTTTTTTTCGCCTATCGTGGAATTTTTGGATATTGGATAAGTTGTAATATATTATCCAGAAGTAGTTTTACAAAATGAAAAAATCTACTTATTTTGGTCATTCATGAACATTGATTTGGTATTCTTTACGACGTATGACGTGAATTCAGATGTTGTCTTTGGCAGTATGCCAGCTAGTCGAAAATGGAGAAAACATGAAAAGAAAATTTCCACATTTAGCAGTTTTAGTTTCATTATTGTGTTGTAACCCTGTGAAATATGACAAAATTTGTAAGTGCATGATATTTCCAAGTCAACTAATACCTTTTTTAAGTTCATAATGCAAAGCGCTCGGTATTTTTAGATGAGAAGAAAAAACAGTAAATAGTACCTGGCCTAAATTTTAAAATTTTGGCTGGAATGTGAGTACGTGATTATTCATTAATCGTTGTAAGGCCAATCTCAGCTTATTTTCCGAGTTATACCTGAGTTTATTACACTGAAGGATTGATCAGATCAATGAAATTTTTTGCATGGTCATTTTGAAGTTAATAGAAAATTGAATAAATAAAATAATGTTTTTATGGATTTTTGCGACACATTTAAGAATATGTCAGCTTTTGGCCTTGTTAATTCGCAAGCAGGGTTGATGTAGATATATAGACAATTGAGAATGCTCAAAGAGCGTGTATTTTGAACGTCTGACTGGCCTCAATAGTGTAACAGGACGTTTCTGCCACCTCTGGGCCCGCTGTCTTGGTTTGCTTATCTATTTAGGCACGGCTGACCTCTCCTAATTTTAAGCAGATCAAAAGCCTTTGGTGGTGAGACCACTGACCCGTGGGTTGCTCATTTCATCGCCTCTTGAGGTTTATTCAGAAGGCCTATTTACTTATGTCTGTGAAATCGGATTAAGCTTTGCTTATGCTATTCATGAAGACTACAAACTTACACCATCATCAAATTTAGCTTTCATAATTTTTGGTAAGACTACTTTGAAATGGTAGAGGAATCTCCTCGACATAGTAAATATAAACACTGATTGGCACATTCCTTTTAGACTCCCAAATTCGTTATCCTTTTTGTTTCAGCCGATATTTCCACTGAATACTTCCCTATGGAAATGTGTCAAAGCCTGTGGGAAGCTCGAGAGAAATTTACCCAGACGATTTACCGGAAAAGCGTCAGATTTTTCATCGTAAACTCTGCTGAAAGGAATTTTGCGAAATGTGTATCATTCCATAATTAAAACTCTTGTCACGTTAACTGTAATAATTATTCAACGATTAATTGAATATTAACGAGATAATTTTTCTAACATTTTATTCCAGTAACTCAAACTTTCAATCAAATATGTATATTAATAGATGGTTTTATGACGTTTGGTTTCTTTGAATGCTATATGAAGCTTGAAATGAAAGAGCGAAACGCCAAGGAACCCGTTAGTAGAAGAAAATTGGTAAAAATCTGCGGAAAAGTTTCAAATGAAATAATTTATATAAGCTGAGCATAGACTTGGAGAAAGAACATGCAGAAAAAATTATTCAAGAGAAATCCTGTTGAGCGCAGCAAGAGAAATCCTGTAGAGCGAGAGTTATTACTCTCAGGTAACCTATTCACTGCGGCATCTGAAAATATCTGTTGCAATTTCAAGTTAAAAAATGAAAATAAAACACCCCTAAAATAACATATAATTCACTATATTTCTTCATTTTTTGCTATCATTTACCCCAAATGTTATTGACTCCTTGGTCTCTTTTTTATTTTGCACACATATACAACTAATTCAAAATATTTATTCATGAGAAGTTTTTCAGGTTGATTTGAAACGCCTTGGTCCCGAAGCCTTTTCCATGTCAAGGAATCAAATTAATACGGCGGAAACTCCCTGTTCACATTTAATTATCGCCCATGGAACACGGGACAATATCTCATCACCAGTGAAAGCCATCGCTTTGCCTTGCCGAAGGGGGTCAGCCCTCCTTAATAATTCCGTACGTGTAACCGATGCGCCATTCAACCCCCTCCTCCCCCTGCCCCTAAATTTTTGTCACCGGTATCAATTCCCCAGAGCCCTTCTCTCCTTAAGCTCCACCTTGCCGCATTTCACATTCGGATGTCACCCCTTCCTTCTCGGGGCCTCCACATAGTCCCTCCGCAGGACCCGGGGAGTCCAATTTTCCCACGCACCTGACCCGTGCCTCACCCGTACCTATATATGTATATACATAACCTATCCCTAACTCTTTTGCGTCAACTGAATCTCTACCGTGGTCCTCCGTTCCTGCGGGTGGATTGGAAGCGGTCAGGAGACATTCGGCCTAACAAAGATGGGGTCATGTCCTCAAAACTTACTTGCAAGACCCCCCTCCGTCAGCCTCACTCGCTAATAAACGTTGGGCAGTCCGACGGCGGTTGGGATTGGGGTCTGAGCCACCGACCGCACCTGCGGTCGGCGACCCCTCACACTGGCTTATAAAGGTCCACCTCCTTTCCCAGCCGAGGTACATATTTTTCTCTCTCCGATGCTCATAATTTCCCGGTCTCCAAATACAGCCGCACAAATTTCATTGCGGAGATAGCCGGATGGGTCCGGATCGTGTTCGAAAGGCCAAAGGCGTTGAGGTCGACGTCCCCCGAGTCACGTTGAAAATGAAATCGTTTTCATGGAGCTGGGGTTTTGAGAGGCTTCGTTTTAGTTGCGTCGCCCCCAAGGTTTGTCTCCGAGGTGTCTCACTTTCCAGCAATTAATTTTTAAGGGCTGTTACTCCATTTAAAGTCCTCTATCCTATAACATTTTACAATTTTAAAATCTGTATTCTGGGTTTCATGGAAATGAAATCACCATCTTTCTTTGGGATGTTTTAAAATTGTCAGATTATGCGGTGAGATTAAATCATGATACAGTATATTTTTTACATGTATTGCTAAATTTTTATAGCACAAAAATATAAAACAATTCAATGGAAATAGAACCGATCAAATGCCATCAAGAGGTTTTTAAATGATATAACCATATCGTTACTTGTTTCTAACTTTGGTGTTGATTTTTGAAAAACTATACTGAATATTTTACTGTTCGAGGAGCATTATTCATATCATTTGCAAAACCTTGGACCATTCTATTAAGGAGCGCAAAATAGAAATAAGCACAGCAGAACTCCGCCGTAATACACGATCGTTTGATCCATTAAATTTTAATCTCCTAACTAGGAAGCCACTTTGGACACCGAGCGCCGCGGCGCTCGGAGCGCCGAGTTCAAGCCGAGACCGAGCGATCAAGCACACTGTTAGGGCGCGCTGCGTTGTGCTGGTCTAACTTAAAGGTGCTCGATTCTAATTTAACTTGGCGATAGAACTGCCAAGTAAGATGACGAGACCATCGAGTGGCGAAAATTATCCCTTTCGCAGTGACTTCATTGCAACTTTTGCTTTCTAAGGCGAACTAAGTTGAAAACGTGGTTGGAGTCATGTGCTACTTGACTTAGAATCCATATCGTAAAATATGCGAAAATTCTCATAGTCACCAGAGATGGCCCAGGAAGATCAACATACTTCGATCTTCAACAACCAACCTATACAAAGTAGCGTAGCGTAGTCGTTAGCGTAGATTGTCCTGGTACTTTATGAAGTGACTTTACATCTGTTCCTTTGTTTTCACTTGCAAAGTCATCTTACCTGTTTTCACCTAACTATTTTTTAGATTCTTAAAGTAAAGTTGCAGGTGAAGCATATCAAAGCGGAATGTGTCTGAGTAAGCAAATTTGAAATGATATGTAATGAAAAATGTGAATTTGTCTGGGTAAGCAAAAATTTCAGCGATAATACAATATTCTACATCTCACTTCATTGTACGACATTGTAAATTGGGCCTAGATAAATATTAGCGTCGGCCAATTTTATGATCATAGGTAATCTAAGATGTTCTTGCAGAATATAGGCGGGATGGGGTTTGTAATGACTGAGTCGGTGATGAAATAATGAAGAAAGAATGCTCTGGGATTGGATTTGTTTTGTAAGAACTGTTGGCTTGACCAACAAGAAGTGAGAGTCAAGTAACCAATCAGATCTATGGTAACAATGCGGAGCGTCTGAAGAAGTTGAATACCTAGGAAGTCACTATAAATGTCCTGAAAGAGACTCTAAACTTGTAGTCGGAGTAGAAGCGGGATAAATTCTTCTATTGTGGAGTACAATGACAATAGAACTCGGCCATTTGAGGAAGCTCGAGCATTTAATAGAATACAGCAAAAGCCCCTAAGCATACATTCCTCGTACCAGTGCGAGGCATCGTTTGCTGTGGCGATATCGTAGGCAGAGATAGATGAACATGAACAGGAATCAACTAGACTTTCACAATACCCAAGGCGTATGAAGACTACAGTAGACGACCAGATAGGTATTTCTTCGCTCGTTATCATACATGAAAATCTCCTAAACAACCTCTATCTAACGAGCGTGTATGAAGCAATGCATTGACATGGTAGATGCGGAAGAAGTTTGTTCGGTGGCTGTGCCGTAGAAAGAATATTTAAGCGTTGCCAGTTTTTCTGGTATAAATGACTTTGAGTCTACCACAAAATGGAATGGCCTCATGGTTGACTGCAATATATGTATTTCTTTTAGACACATTACACTGAATTAGTTGCATTACTAGCATGTTTTGAAGTATGCCAGTAGGATATATTAGTAGCAGTATTAGTATTATGGCGATATTTCTATTACACTTATTCTGTATTTGATTAGATGGTTGGCTATTTGCTGGAAATGACCGATTGCTGATGTCATTACGATTTGAAGACGGTTGGGAAGATAGCTGCATGTAAAAATATCGGGAAAATTAAGGAAAAGCGGTGAGAAATCCGGCATCGACAATGTCCTAACGAAAATTTAGTAATGCGTATTATCTCCTGATGATCTGTCTATCCCTCTAAAATTTCCGTATTGAGCCTTATTTTTGGTGACAGTCGGTTTGATTCGTATAAAATCACCTTACCCGCCAATTTCTGCAGGTTTTCTTCTTAGTTTTTTGGCGAATCCAATTTGGGCAAGGACGCTGCTTCGTTTATTGAAAAAAATACTTTTAAGATCTTTAAAAGAGAAGAGATAACAGTGCACAAGCAGTTTTTCTTCCTCTTCGTATACGGTTTAAATACGATGGGGCAATCAGAAATCTTGGGTGAAACACGGGAGTAATGGAACTCATTTTTGTAGAAGTACTAAAGTAGAAGTACTTTTGGCTTCTCTGACTTGACTCGTAGAAATAATATTTGGCGGACGATATTTGGCGAGTATCAGAAACAACAGCAGAGACGAATGAACCTGACCGAAAATATAAATGCCTATTCACAGTAGAAAAGGAACATCCTATAAACGGAAATTGCGGATCAACTCCATTCGGAAGACATTGTGTGTCAATGTAATTACTATGACTACATCCTAGAAAACCACTCTAAACACAATTATCTTCAAGAAATGAATTGTATTGATGAAACCAGTATAAGTAGTCAATTTCCTGAGCTATACCTAATGTTATAGTCTTATTTAAAATCGATACAATGTATGCAATACTTCTCTTTTAATCAAAGTGGCTTTAGAGTGAACTTGTACCTATTTAACAACGTTTTATGGAGTATTATTGGTATTTAGGGGTGAAAATAAAAAAATACACAGATAATTTCAGTGCCCTATTTATTTACTGTCACTTTACTCTTATTTCTTCTTTATTTTTTGGTGTCAACGAAAATGGCCAACCTGCGCCCATGAGAATTTGAGTTAGTTAAAACATTTTTGGAAAAAACAATTTTTATATCATGTGCTCTTAGTAAAAGCCTTTGCATGTCTTTGGCGAATATGGAAATGTCAGGGAAAAGTACGAAACAAAACTAATTCCATCGCCCATATCCACTCCTCGTTCTTTGTGTGAGTGAGAGTTATTAGAAAGTGCTACTTTCTAATAACGCTCACTCATAAAAGAAGCAATTGGTTCACAGTAACATGTGGCCATTAATTCAAAATATTTTTAACCTGCTTTGCGATCCCATTTACAATATTTCTTTGAATTAGCCCGCCGACGTTAATCACGACATTCCAAAACCTCATATCTTTTTATGCTGACGTTCCAAGTTTCGCCAGACTGCCCCACCTGGTGAGATATCTTGTGAATTACTGCGATCTTTATTATCTAAGTGTGATTAGACCCTGATATGCTTTGCGGCAAGGGTCGCGTCGAGGAGTAAGTTAATATGTTTCTAGACTAATTGGGGTTTTAGTGGCCGTCACCGCGGGGAGTAGCATAAAACCCATTGAAGCAATTAAGTCCAGAATGGCACATGGCTGCGAAATCCGCTACACGGACCAAGTTCTAAAGGGGTGAAAAAAACTCTGACCCCTTAGCCATCATTTCTCAATGCGAGATGTCGTCAGGGAGTTGAGGGAAAATGGGTAGTGGGGGTCAAATGCAATAAATTTCCCAGACGTCCGGGGGTGGGTCAGGGCGATTCCTTGTCGTTTTTCTTCCGCTTTATCCGCGAGGACGACATGCAAGGGGGCGAGGTGGCAAGAGCTTGGCTGGAGGTCACACATAAATGCAAGCACAATGGTTGCACAAAAACAGCCGTTTTCCACCCCAAGAGAGAAAGAGGGTGGGAAAAAAATTCGCACTTAATTTAAAGCGGAAATTTTGGTTTTTGTGTTTTCCTCCATGGGATTTGCTGAGTCCTCGTGTGTGAACACTCATCCTGCCCCCATGACGGGGCATAAATTCACTTCGGGTGGCGTTTTAATGCCCCGAGCGTCTACGGCTCTCAGATTCGCCACTTCCTCACTCCCTTTCCTCACTGCGCGACGATTCCCGCGTCACTCTCCGGCCCCTGATTTTCGCGTACGTCGGGTAGTGCCTATAGAGCCCAGCCTCAGTTTACCTCACCTACATCTACCAACTATCGTGTGAGTCACCTCAAGAGTGTGTGGCAAAGGGTGGCTGGTACCTGAACAAAATCTGTTATCGTTTATAGCCTCTATATCGTTTATAGGTCGGATGCTGAATTTCTGTAATTAAAACTGGTAAAAAACAAAATTAAAACTTTACAGTCATTCTGGGGAGCTATTTCGCATTCAATTCTTTTTGCTTCCTTATTTTGTGCATTCGGATGCCTTCTTCAACCAGACAGTTTGTAATATTACCTGCCAATTTCTTTGGCAGTTGCCTGCAGGGTAGCATTTAGATGAACATAGTTTCTAAATAAGGCGCCATCATTAAATTAAATTAATTATAACGAATAGCGCTTTTGCCAATCACTCTCGGACCGGTGCAACGGCATTACAATATGGCCTCTTCCGGCAATAGTCTTATAGACGATTGCCCACAAACCTCAAAATCCTATCGACCAAAAAGTATCCTGCAAATCTCTCTACTCCGTTGGCCATTTCACTCACCTGCTGGTTAGTTCCCACCGAAATACTTCTGCTGAACACTCCAAGCAAATGTAGATGCCCCGCCGTATCGGACAGATCATTTTCAACGGAGCAGTTCTCGGTAATGGTAATTGGTACCAGAGCTAATTAATGCCTATATTAATGCTTAGATGCTTTATGCCTAGATCCTATTATATGCAGAACTAAAAGAAATGCCTATTGATTCTCAACGAGAGAGATGAGAGTAAAATAATAAAGCCGTACTATGTATTCAGAACTCACTCTTACTTACCATTTATGCTCATAATTTTTTCTTGCTAAGTAAAAACTACCTGTTTCGTCGCCTGAAGCTTATTTATCGAAATTGTTTAGTTTTAAAACAGTGAAACTTATAATTAATAGTTTAATATGTGCAATGGTTATTTTATAAATTAAATTTAAATTTGGAAAGCCAACAAGCAAAAAATGAATATTTTTCATATTCCTTGTCATGTGGTCGCTTTGACACGTCTTGGGCGTAATTGTTTGCAAATTTTGAAACGCAGACAATTATTTAGCACACCTTGGTAATTACGATTGAATCATGTAGAATTTTAGCTCAGCCGTTTCAGTATTTTTTCAGTTTTCAGTATTTCAGAGTTTTGCGGCAGTGGTAAAATGAAGGATGCTTAATGTCCTCTTTAGCAGGTTGACGTTCAAACAGCGCTGTTTTACTGCCAGGATCCCGCAGTCCTCTACTGAAATTTTCCATTACTCCTTGGCGATACCCATTTGGATATATACTGGATAAAGGATAAATACTCTCATATAAATCTGAGTAATATTTTGAACGTGATATACGTTCTATTATCTGAGAAACATAGCAACCCTAATTATTCGAACAGTTTAGACTTTTCAAATTCTTCCAAGGCGAAAAAACTTGCGAGCGCCGCTAATCCATTCAATTACAGTTTTTGTCGACGGGTTTGGGAAACAACCTGCTTAATAAAAGTCCCCGTCGAAATTTTTTTCTTTTTCGCAGCTAAAAGAGCCAAAATCCTGGCATCTTTAATGCCAGGATTTTGGCTCTTTTACATTTTTTTGGGATTACTCTAGGCATTATGCTATTAAAGAACCTAAACTTTGGCTTAAAAAAAAATAATTAAAAAATAATTAATCCTGTATGAAACCGAAGATATTCATGTGTTCATGGCACGATTCAAGTAGGGACATGGAAATTCTCGTTTTAAAATAGGCGGAGGGGGGTTATAGAAGCGAAGCATAAGTTTTTGTTTCGACACGTCGCGGTGTCTTTATTTGATATATTCTATAGAAAACCAACACGTGCTTCATAATTTTAACTCAAGCTGTTATAAAACCGCCGTACTCCATATCACCTCTGTATTGCAAATTTATTTCCATTAAATCTTTGAAGTCAGGACTAAACTTGCAAATTTAAAATATCTGCACTCATGTAGTTAGAAATTCTGCATTCCCGAAATGTTTCAAGAATTAGTTTCTATGGTATTTACTGAAGGAACTACTCGGAAAATAAATATGTTTTTTGGTAAACCTGTGGCTATCTGTGTAATGAATTTCTTTTAAGTATTTCTCTTTTGGCCAAGGCAGACTTGGAGTAAAAATTTATAAGTGTGCACTATCATGTTGCTACTTCTTTTGTAACAAGTTTTCTTTCACTTTCCCTTTCACGTTGGTGTTATTAACGTCAAATATTTAGTTAATATGAAGAGACTATTTTGAGCATTCATGTGTATCCTACTATGCTATTTTTCTTAGTATGCTAATGCGGCTATATTTCATTAATTTTCCAATGTGTTTTCATTGTTTTAATCAATAAATATTATCACTATGGAACATCTCTTGATGCTAGATCATGTATGACTCAATGGACTACGATTAACAGCTAGAGCGGGCATTCTACACTACTAATGTTACTAACGGTGATTGATGTATAAATGTAGGTTTAGATGGTAATAAAAACACTTCTACAAAACTATTACAGCCGAAGGATTCTTCTAACAGAATTTCTTACTATAATTAAGCGTATATCTCATCTTTATTTATCCAATTTACGGGGCATTTTCTCTTTCTTATCCTTACCCAAGCATCAAATATTCCCCCCTCTATCTTAACCATCAATATCCCTTTCGCCTCTCATAAACTCATGCAACCTCTCACTCATCTACACAAGCAGTTTATTTGCCTAACCCTCCTCTCCAAGCAAATCCCCTTTTTCTGTATTTCCGTCTATCACACCTCCATTCTTCTACCATCTTTTATCAAACCATTACGGTATATTTTCGCTTAATTCTCTCAAATTCTACATTTTTGCCCTTACAATCCCACGGCCGATATTAGACTAGTTTTTCCTTAGAATTCTTATCTATCTCTGTAGTGAATTCACCAAAATTAAAGGCTCTCTCATTGATCTACACATTTCACCTTCCAATACATTTGCCACCTAATAAATTTGGCTCCAAAATATTACCCAAGTGGATGACACTATCAACATGCTTCAGCTTTTTTTCATACACTTATAGTCATTATCGATTCCTTTGTTCTATAAACCCAATTAGCGAAACCCAATTAAAGAAGATTATTATCTTCAACGACTTATCGTGAAAAATCTACAACCTCTCATGCTATTCCGCTTGGCGTAAAACATCGCTTTCATTATCACGCGGAGTGGTCATCTAGAGCTGAAAGGAAATTGTCACCTCTTCATCCACAGAGTGCAGCAATTTTACTCTAAAAAGAAATCTATTCGGTAAGATTTATGATGTAAAATTCTCATCTAAAAAACCTTTCCCGCAAGCTATTAGTTGAAAAAATATCAACTTCGATTAAGGCATAGAATAGCTTATGGTTTTTTTCAACGCGCTATTAATAGTATCACATGTGTTCATTCAATATAATGGTCATAGCGATGAAATAGTGCCTTTCGTAGACAAAGAGCAGATATGTGGCGGTTATTTTGGAGGTTTATGAAAGAGTATAAATAAAATAGCACGAAATATACCTATCCTTTCATTTGTAGATAGCTTGGAATCTGTAGAGTGGTATTTACAAAAAGCGATTTTTCATGACAAAATGATCACGGTGGCAACTGATCAATCATTCATCAACAAGGATCCGAGTGAGGGGAATTATCCTTGAATTTGAATTTCAAACATTTCAAGCTTTTTATTTTTTTTTAATTTACCAAAGGCAATTTTCCTTGTTGGTATTCGATTTTTGATTTGAATTGTAGCTAGTAATGAAATATAACTATTATAAAATCCATAAGTTTATACCGTGAGCATTTCATCTTTCTTGTTTTTTGGGTCTCGTTTGCGTTACTGTCCTTTAACAAATATTTCAATATTGCCTGGCTTTCCCTTATGCCTCCTCCAAGACGATTTCACTCCCGTGGTTCTTTAATAGCATAATGCCTAGAGTAATCCCAAAAAAATGTCCTTCTTAGGTACTGTGCACTCTGGGAACTAACCTCTTGTTTTGCTCATGTGTCACTTATTGGATTCAAATAAATATTAGCTTTATTGTATAAAGAACGCTATCTATCTACACGACGATATATTAACTTAACGGTAAAAATTGGAAAATATTCAAATAGACAATAAATCAATGAACCAGAAATTTAGTTCCAAAATGTATCAGAAGTCGTGAATTCTACAGAGGATATTACTCGTCACCTTTAACTTTTGAAATTCGAATAAAATGTCTTCAAGTGCTCCTGTAGAATCTTTCTTTTTCATGATAAGCAATTGCATGCGAACGTAAGCAAAAGACCCATTTCAGTCTAGCTTAAAATAACGTAAAATAAGGACCTAAAGCTGTAGTGACAAGCTCAAACAATTTTGACGAATATTCAATAAATGCTATGGATTGACAGGTTTTTGCCTTAATGGAACAAATTTATCACATTATAAATTAATCTGACGTGTTTAGCCTTCTGAAAATTCACGAAAATGGTATCTGAAAACGGCAAATCTTAATTCAGTTTATTATCATGTGATAAGTAGACCTCTTATAGTGTGTGGTCGTACATTTGTTTAGTTTTTGGCTTAGTTAATAAAATCCCATTGAAGTACCATTGGGACTATTTGTATTAAAAACATGACGATCGTATCTAATTACCAACTCATATGAGTTGCAGCTGGTGTTAACGCACTGTGGCAGCATTAAGGCTCAAAACTAATTTCTCTGCCACTTTTTTCAAATGGCATTTTGTTATTTTTTAAATTCTCCGTTTAGATACATCTTTAAGCAGTAAATATCTCCGCTAAGGGTTTAACTTCGTGAAAATATTCAGTACTTACTTATCTTCATGAACAATTCCTCGTACTACGGCGGTAACAGGTGATTACGTATGATTTTTAACCTCATAGAACCTTATATATTTTGGGAAAGATGTAAGATTGCCCTGACATTTCCAAAATTTAAATTTAAAACCCAAAGAAATAGAACCTCAGACTGTCTTATAAAGTAGTAATTTCATGATAAAAAAATTATTTGGTCCCTGAAAAATATCGAATAGTCTCAATGATGGATGGATATATTTAGAAGCATTATGTGTATTTTATAACTCAATAATCTGACCAATTTTAAAAGATCCTCTTTAGAATGAACCCAATAGACTTAAGTCACTGCCCCTTATATTGTACCGAACTAATTCTGTGTGAATGATCTTCATCGCATAAAACAGTGAAATATCGAATTTTCTTACGCATTATACATCCAATGAAACGAAACCAATGACTGGGAATTTTTAACGGCAAGATCTAGCATAAAATTGAGTATTTTATACATGAGAAATATTTGCTTAAAGATATGTGTTAAATTTTACAATTTAATTTCTGAGTCTAGTAGATGGTCTATCCTGAACATTCTGCAGCGATATGGAGTACCTCAAAGCTTCATAATCATCAATTGTATTAAATGTTGTAGTACCTAAAGTTTTCTCTTATCTCTTTTCTTTAGTTGGTCAGTGCATTATTTATATATACTTCCGTTCCTGGAATAATATCGTTTTCTTTGAGTAATCGCCATGGGAAGATCTTCCATCTAATTTCCTTTTCTCGGTAATTTTAATTGGATGAATCTTTGAGTCTCATAATATCGCACTTATTTAGGAGTATTAACCCGTGAATCTTTTTCTGGCTACATTACCGTAAAGTTTTACTGTGCGAGATATTTTCCGTCGCCTATATTTTTTCCCTTTCTTAGTTTCACTAATTGTGTGCAAGTACTGACACTATTTCCTGGAAATCCTTGCCTCGGAGTTTGCTTCTCAGGAAAAACGTCTCTTACGGCAATTACCCCACTCGGGGGCTTTTCCAGTGGTTCTTTATACTATAATTGCCTTATTTAGCCCTGAGCCGACACGGAACAGCTGGCATATCCCCCTCTGCTATTTTCCCTTCCCTTTTGGGATATGTGCTTAGGGCGTGGCCAGAGACTTTCGTGTATAGTCACATTTTGCTCGAACTTTTCCTGCACCCTCATGTCGGCAAAGACTGCGATATCCTTCGAAAATATCTCTATATTGCCTAAATTAAAGAGTTAAGAATTGTAAATTAAGTCTACATCTGCTAAAACTTTGGCTTTGATGATTCTTTCCTTCTACGGCTCGCCACTCTGGCTGTGGAAAAGTCTGTTCCTTCTTTCAGTATCACACTTCAACTTTCCTTGTCGGTCCCAATTACGTGATGGCCTGAAAAATTCTAAATATTTCAAAAATTAATTCATATTTACGGTCATATTTCATACAACTGAGATATCAAATGAGAAAAATATAATTTAGCTACACACGGAGGGTATGCTTGGATCTACGCTTTTAAGAGATTAAATTAAAGTCCTAACTTATCTTCAAAGAATTGTGGTGCACCAAAAAATATTATTGCGATTTATATAGAATATACTCACAGTTCTAATTACATCCGCATTAGTGAGGTGGGGCAACGAGGTATTGCCTTTCCAGTTAAAAAAAGCATATCTTCATAATCAAAATGTGTTTACGTATTCGCGAGCCAAAGAACTAATTTCCCTTCATAACACTAGTAACAACATAAGAGTGTTGGGGCGCAAACTTCTTTTACCAAAAACTTTGAACCTTATTTGAAGATATTTAGAATTTGTTAATGGTATTTTTTTTAATTCTCATTGGTTTCTGTAACTTTTCGTGATTTCATGAAAATGAAATATCCTTACCATAGGTACCTTAGGTACCCAACCATACCTTCAGTTAATCACTTTCATGGACATATCTTGCAATATCAGCAAAAAATTTTATTCAAAAAATATTCATAATCTACACATAATGAATATATAAATATTCAAATGTTACAACAAAATTAAATTAGGAGATAATAGAGATACACAAACTTCTTAAACATTTATTCATTCGTTAATTATGACACATTATATTTGTTAGGACTCTGTACCTTTATTAATGTAGTGTATTAATTGTTTGCAATAACAGCCTTTAAGATAAAATTGTAAATAAAATGTTAATGTAATACAATGTCCCTCTTCTTTGTGTTAGATTAAAGCACTTTAATCTAGATGTACTGGACTTGGCGTATGACCGATTTCAATGACAGGAATTTTGCAAGTAACGTTAATGATGAGTATTGTTTATCCAAATCTCACATCACTCTGGATATCAGTGTAATGCTTTCAAAATTTAAGCCTAATGATGGGTAATTAGTTAGCAGATATGTAGGTCAACTTGAAAAACTTTTAGAGGCATACACCCGAGCGTTGGGGCCTTAGTATGAATTGCTTACATCAAAGAGCACCTTAAACTATTATAATTGTCTAGGTTTCTTAAACGCCGATGGTTTATGTAGAGAGATTATAAAAAAGTACTGAAGGGAAGTATTTCTTTTTACGTTTTGTATGGTTTGTGCTTCTAGTCAAAGAATAAAGCTAAAACGCTCTTAATAGTGTTTTTTCTATGAAATTAAAGTATTTCAAAGCATGCTGACTGAGAACAGGCAGCTGACACTCAATTTTAATATCATATAAAATCGACTAAGCTCCAAAATTCAGTCCCTTCGGTATACTGCATATTGGTGCATCTCAGGCATCCGGTGATGTAAAGTCATTATAGTAATTCGATACAGTATTGTGTAGGATAAAAACACTTTTTTTCCGGATATTTTGTAGATAGTAAATACTTAACTATAAAGGACTTTTCCTTTTTACCATTTAAACCTACCTTGACTGGTATATTACGCTGACAGTAATAATTCGGCTGTGCTTATTTCTAATGCCTATCAGAAAAATGAAAATTTTTGGTCATTACACGTTTAAAGTCCTTTGGTCTCATTTATAAGACAACTCTTGATTCCATTACTCCATTAATATCGAGGGAAAATTAAAATTATATTTTATCTTCTCCATTGGTTGTTGTTTATGTTTTATTATTCCTATTGAAAAAAATTATTCAGGTGGAACCGGGTAATGGCGAACAGAGGGCATTGCCTAACACACCTCTATGTCCGGCCAGTAGCGTATTTTCTTAGCTCCGTGAGATGCAACAATGTAGCGGCTCAAATACGAAACAGCAGAGACAACACCGCCTTATTACCAGTTCATTTGAGGTAGTTGATGATTAAAGTGCGTTTTTAATGAGTCTGATCTGAGAAAGTTACGTGATGTGTTAAGGTGTATATGCGTCATTAGTTAGAGTAGATATTTAATAATGTGTCCATAGAATAGTCATAGTATAAAGAATAAAAATCTACTCTGGGTTTAGGAAAGTAAGCAACCGTTTCTATACGTGGTGTTTTCAATCACGAAATTTAGTTTCGGGTATTGGCGTATACTGTTCGGTATTTCCCGTTATATGTTTGGCACCATCCACCCCTTACACGATTCCTTTTCCTGCAATACTTCAGAGGCATTTCATTGTTTCAAATATCAAGCAACCGCATACAAACGATCGATTAAGCAAAATGGACAGAGGAAGAACTCAAAGTTGTTGTTGATATAGTAAAAACTGGTACAATCATTAGACAATTGGTAAAGCTACAAGACATTCCTGTAACAACTCTATACGTCAGAATATCAAAGGTAAAATCCAAACCTACCCTTTGATGCCATTCTACCTTTACATCTGAACAGAAACGTGAATAATTTTCTAATCACATAGTTTTTAATTAAAAATTTTTTGCTCAACTTCAAAATGTATTCAGCCTTCACATTAGCTGAAAATAGTCAAATCAAAAATTCGTTCAACAAAGGGGCCAAAATCATTGGAAAACATTGGTCCTATGGTATCGTTGCATTAATCGTAAATTAAGCATTCGAAAGGCAGAAACGACCAATATTAATAGAATATGTACGAGGATTTAACCAACAGGATGTTCGAAAATTCGTCGCTAGTTTGGAAGAGGTTATGGGAAAACACAAATCTGAGCCGACAGAAATCTGGATAATAATCTGGATAAATGAAATTTCTACAGTGCGAGAGAATGGTGTCATTGTAGCAGAGAGGTCACAGAAAAGAGTGGTGTGAGTGATAAGCGGGGAGCGTAGCAAAACAAGCACAGTATTGTGCTCTATGGGCGCGGCTGGCCAATTTGTACCTTCGATGTTTATCTTTCCTCGGACACAAATGATGCCTTCATTGGAAAAGGATGGACCACCTGGTACGATTTACTGCTATTCAAAGTCTGGATGTACAAATGAGGATTGCTTTCAAAAATGGCTAAATTGTTTCATAAAATATGAAAAGCCTACCAAATAAAAACTAGTGTTATTAGTAATAAATAATTACTCTTCTCTCTGCACTCCTTAGATATTTGGTGAGAAAATGGTATATTGGTTGTCTCCTTGCCCGCTCATACATCCCGTCGCCTTCAACCCTTGGATGTGATAAAAAATATTTCATAAAAAGCAGCCTACAATAAGGGATGTGATATTTACATGAAAAGTTTACAGTTTGATAAAATCATACCGTCAATCGACGTGGCTGGTCCTATTTTCAAGGCCTATGGCACAATCATTATCGTATCGAACGGTATCTCTGGGTTTTCAAAGAGAGGGAACTACCCTTTAAATTGAAATATATTTACAGATGAAGATTTTATCGCATAAGATATCTGTCCTCAACATCAGCAACCATGCGTTAAAAATATTACAAATGCAAGCCAGTCTTCTATCACAAATGAGGCTGGGGTGCCCCCTGAAACGTCTTTCCAAGAGATTTTACCAATCCCCACATCCAGCAAAGCCAATTGATGGAATAACCCAGAGAACAAAAGAGTCACACCAAAAGAGCACTTGAAAGTAGGTACTGTCTTCAACACCAATGAAGGCTTTTCTTGAAGTAAAACTTCCCAAACATTTAGAAAAAGAAATAACAGAAAATTAAAGAAGAAAATTCTGCTAAACTTCAAAATTTTAAAAATATGAAGGAGAAATGAGAACAAAGAAATATGGAAAATGTTTCTCTACGGAGAAAGGAAAAACTTAGATGATATTCCAGTAAAAGCAAAAAAATCTTTTCAAGTATTCAAACCGACATCTGATGAGGAGATGAGTCAAGTCGATTTGTGCAATGAATGCGACGACATTCAAACGGACCAAGGTAAGTGTTTCGTCTGTGACGACTATGGTCGAGATCAGGGGCTGTGGTATCGGAGCTCTGCATTTGGAATTTGGGCACATGCCGAGTTCTCTGGCTGAGACTCCCCAAAGGGGTATATGTCTGACAACCGTGTACAAAAATAATTAACCTGTCCTGTGGGCAAAATAACAAAAATGTGATTTTCAAGACTGGATTGGTGTGCCTTCAGCTAATTGCCAAATATTAGCCAAAGAATTTTGTAAATTTTTTAGGCTAACATAAAAAACATCTTTTAAAACAAGCTGGCGTATTCTATTACAAATTTAAAAGGTTGTTTTCACAAGAAGCAAATTAGTTTTCATGCTTGTTTAACGTTCTTTAGTATGAAACATATTTTCTTTAATCGAAATTTGTTTCCATTTAGTTACTTTTTAGTGAATTTCTAAGATTTTGTCCATTATAAAAAATTACATCACATCCTCTATTTTGTTATGTAAGTATCTGTTTTAAATGTTTAGTTTTTGTATTTTTTTAATATCCTTGTTATTAATGTGGGGAATAAATTTTCCATCATTGCCCGACAGGAAGGGTGATACCGAACCGTGTAAAGCTGTAGTTGCTATTTTTATGTTTTTATGCAACATGCTTAACTTAAAATTTGTGGATTATTTGGAAATATTAACAATATGCTTTATTTAGGATTAGTTTGAATGGAATTTGGGCGAGCCATTCAGATGTCACAAAAATGACGCCATAGGTGTCCGCCATTCCCATACTCTCCCATAAGTTGACTATTTAAACCTCATCTAAATTTTCTATAAGGTGGAGTATTAATATCCTTATCTTGTAATTGCAATTATGTTGAAAGCATTTACTTCATAGTCATTGCTTTAGGCTTTTGGATAAAGCACCGATGCCACATCTGAATAAATGACCTCAACAGCTCAAGTAGCTCATGTTCTTGATCTACGTTTAGAACAAAAACCATAGCATATATTAACAAACACATTAACTGAGGCTTTTAACCCATTATGATTCTTTTTATTGCATATTTATTGCACTAAATGCTTGATATAAGTGTATTTTTATCCATATTCTTATTTATGAAATTTTAAAGGCTGCATTTTAAAGATCAGTCTTATAGTTTAGGACAAAAGCCAAATCGTAAAATGATTTTCACATCTTAAAGAAGATTTTCACATCTTAAACCAATTCTAAAAGAACCATTACCCTATTTTCTTTATTTAATTGTGTGTAAAGTTTTAATGCTCCATTATTGCTTTTTAATCTCCAATAAAATTCAATGGTTTTGGTATCTAAGAAACTTTACACCATGTTGAAACTATTTTAGCTATGGTAATAATTTTTAGATGAATCCTAATCATTTCGCTGATATCCGTTTTATTCCACCGGCAAAATGTTCATCAAAAACTGAATACAGTCGCATTTTCCATTGATAATGCCATCACGGCTTATGAAGTTTTGAAAGAAACTTTGTCGATGACTTCATGTTTAAAAAAAAAGTTGACGCAAAATTCCTAATCCGCATGCTTTCGCATTGATCATTATTTGAGACTAGAACCATGTTCTGTTCTTCCAGGTCTTTCCATGGGCTGGGTTCGAGCTAATTTATCGACTCGAAGAGGATCCGAGTCATACCCGGGGAATCTCTTTAAAAATGTCGGGTAGGATAAAAAAAATGGGACGGGGAACGCGTCGGCACAATGATAATGACTTATAATGGGAGACAAGACGCGACAGCTGCGCTCCAAATCCTCGCCGGGTGTTGATGGTAATAGGGCGTAAGCCGAGGGAGAGTGGGAAAGAGGAATATTAAATAGGTTTTTGTGCGCCTAATGAGCGTGAGAGCACGCAGCGGCTCTTCAAACGTCACGATTATTTTTCCCTCCATGAAAGCAGACCTAAATTTGCATCGCGGACGAAAATGGAAACTGGGTGAGGGTAATGCGATGGTGAGGGGGTAGGATAAGGGGGTAAGGGAGAGAGGAGGGGAAAAGATGTCTGCTTATCTTTTAATAGACTTGCAGCGGCTTCGTTTTTCGAAGCACCATCTGCTTTTGTGCGTTTATACCGATAACTTAAAAAGGAAAATATTCGCATTAAAGTTTTACTCGGGGAGTACCCTTCCCTTTTTGACGTCGAAGCAAGATTCGCAATATTTTGGAGTTTTAAAGAAAAATTAAAACAAAATACGTCGGGGTTATATCATTTTTTTCCTTTTCTTTCTCCCTTAACAAAACGCAAACTCCATTTGCATCTAATTCTACGTGATTTTTTTCTCCGTCTATAATGCATTCGAAAACTTTCGCATGGGTTTCCATTTAGTATTTTTTTTCCTTAAGGAGTTCCTTCCTCTCTCCCATCTTCTTTCCTCCTCCCGTAAGTCCAAGGCGTAATTTCCCTTTCATCTTTGCAAGATTTTTCTTCGCGAATTTCTTATTTGTGAGTCGGACACAAAGAGCCGCGCACTTATAATTCTCTTCCTCTAATAGTTTTTCATGCGTTGTCTATTCTTTCCTTCACTTTGAAGCTTTTTTCCTCGCATTGGAAATTTTCTGACAATTCGCTCCTGCTCGTCCGCGATGAATTTGGCTTAAAGCTTACCTTTTTTGTATCTAATTATTTCCACTTTTTCTGTGATCATAGGATCTTTAAATTAAAAATATTTCAATGTTTTTTTATTAGGACGTCCTTATCCGTAGGAAGGGAATGTCATTCAGGTTGGACAATTGCACAGTAGTGATATGGAACGTGAGTTCTTTAAGATTGAACGATCAATTATAATGAGACCCGTGTTCTTCTCATGCGTTTTGAGTTTTACTCTCCGAGATCGAGAACTAAATAGAGCGGAAGAGCATTTTTTGGCATTTTGGTATTTCCCTCAATTACGTGTATAATACAGAAGTACCTACTTGCCTATGATATGCATTGAGTTCTTGACTATTTAAGTGTTGATTCACCGAAGTCACGTCATTTTCTGCATATAGAGCACTTTTCTAGGTATTTGGATCACGTTATCAATAGCAGTGATTACAACACCTTCAAAATAATGCATGCAATTAGAACATGTGCGTCTTAGAGACTAGAGATTAGTGGTAAAAATCCCAATGACTGCAGACTGAGGCCTCAATATATTTCCTGTTGCCTCTTGGTTGAATGGTTCAAAATACAACTGAAATTCTATGTTTCGATTGATTCAAACGAAATTATATTGATTTTTGCATTTTTAGCTTCCGGCTAAGGCCAAGCCTATGCTAGATATGGTTAAATACATAATATAAAAATTCAATTGGAATTGGCCTTTTCTCGATCACTGTTCACTTTTCTTGCAGCCACTATCAAAAAGTTAAGTGGTGTGTGTGTGTACCTCTGTCATCTCCATTGTTAACAATACACACTCATAAATGCACGAAAAACTTACTAGTGACGTTGCCAAATATATTTACGCCTTTTTTTGGCGTGGAGTTGTTTTTTATTCTGCAATTTTCTTGGCGTACGAGAATTTCAAACATTTGATAATAAGCTTAACTGTGTAGTATGACACTAAACTTTGAGTCTTAATCTCAATTTCCAACCATAAAATAACAGCTCAACAACTACATTCTATTGATGCATTCGATGACTTTCTCCTACTGTACAACTCCAGTAACAATCAAAATAAATTCAATCAAATTTGGAAAGGGTTTTCCATCGAACCCCTTTGCTTTTAAGGTCTTTAAGCTATTCTTTTTAAGAAGAGGTAATTTTCCAGAAAGGCCATGTGCAGTAAAATATTATAACTGACGCAGAAGCATTGAAGTTCGTTTTCCAAAGCCAAATCTCTCATAATTCAAAAGGTCGTTTTCGTTCACTGGGCCAAAAACTTTTAATTATTTACCGAGTGACATTAAGGAAGTAAAGAGTAAATATATTTATTGTAAAAAGGTCAGAAAGTGGCTATTATCTCATTATGATATAGAAGTTTTATTATGATTTCATGGTTGTGTATTGTATAAAAAAGTGTAATGTAATTTTTTTGCCGCTGTTAAATTTCTAATATTCTTAAAACATTGTAAGCAGCTTATTCTAATCCTTGTATGCTCTCCTTTATTGGTTTATTCTTCATTTTTTTGCTCATATCTAGTCAAAAAAGCTATTGCTATATTTTTCAATTATATATTTAATAAATAACAATAACGAATAAATAACTGCTGGTAGGTTCTACCCTGGTGTAAACCATTGAAGCCCCACAGTTGTATTGCTAAACTTTTTTCTGTATTGTTTTTTAAGTGGAGCAATAAATTTATCTATCTATCTATCTTTAACCCTTGAAAGTTTTATAAAAAGTATAATAGTATTTTTAAGATACGTATCTGTGACACCAGGCTAGGATTGGTCAAAGGAACTATCTACTGCTGTCAGACCTGGGAAAACCATCTCAC
Source organism: Ceriagrion tenellum (assembly GCA_963169105.1). Lineage (NCBI taxonomy): Eukaryota > Metazoa > Arthropoda > Insecta > Odonata > Coenagrionidae > Ceriagrion > Ceriagrion tenellum. The sequence continues at coordinate 34,487,083 of OY720636.1, read as the reverse complement.
TTTCAATAATTTCCCCATTATACACAACTGTTTCACCCTATCACGTATGTTCCATTTGTATACGCTGTACTATCATTATGGCTCCCAATATTCCCCCTTTTCAAAGTCTTTACCATCACGTTTATCTCTGACTTATCTGGTCTACAACCCCCTTTTGCCATAAATGTATCACTATAAGACTTTAAACCATTCAATCAACGTGGCCAACCAGTAAAGCGTCATTCACGTATGTCCATTACTGGAGTGTCTAACTCTCATGGCCCTTTCACTACTAACCTATCGCTGAAACTGTTTCCATGAACACGTCATATACCGACTGCATTGATGCTTATATCAAAGGATAAAAACGTTAAATATTTAAGATTTTCATCCCTGATTTCATGTCCATGAGTATTGCGCAGGTATTTCCAAGTATCCGTAGACTCTTGAAGTTCTTCCGCCGTCAAAATAATGAGAGTAGGCTCTAGGTACGCAGTGCCCTAGATACGACTCATTAACACAGAAATCTTTGCAGAGGTGATGATTTCAAGTAAGTTTCGTCGTCATCAATGCAGTCCATTTCCTCTTTGAGGATGTAGTCCTATGCATAAAATATATATTTCATCGAAAGAGATGCATTCATTGCCCACGTTCCTTCTTGCAGTATAGGAAGAATATCTCACAGTCTCTTACCGAATGGAAACGCCAGGTCATTGACTTGGTCTGGATTTCTTTGATATTCTAAAATGAGAGAGGAAGATCCCCTTACAATCGGTTGCATTTCATTCAGAGATATTTCTCCGAAGGGTATATTTTCGTATGAGAGAAGGTGGTCGTAATTGAATTGAAGTGAAAAAATCTTTCATTTATTATCTCGCAAGCATTTCGGCCTGATACTCCGCGAGGGGCTCAATCTAATTTAACTCGGGGAATTTGTTTTTTTTGCATATCTACATCTATATTTATATAATTCCCTGCTAGCCGCCACATGGGCGTGTGGCAGGGGGTGTTAAGTCCCCAGCCGTGTAAATATGTAAGGTTTTGGGAGGTGAAATGGTGACGTATAATGTGGGAGTGCTAAGTTAGTGGAGCTAAGTTTTTATTGTGGTCACTTATTGTGCGCGGAAAGAATAAGTTTTTGTTTCTACCTGTTCGGCAATGTATCTCTCTTATTTTATCACACCTGTCAGGCCAAGATATATAAGTTGGCGTCATGATAATATTCTATGTGTCGCTCTGAAACACACCAGTTCTGAATTTCTCCAGCAACCTAAGCCTAGCGTGTAGCCTCTGAGTCTCTAGGGGCACCCACCTTAATCCTTCAAAAAGTTGTGAGACACTATGCTTGCTCGAAGCAGGTTTTAAGGAATATTGCTGGTTTTCTTTGTATTTTATTAATTTTTTTGTTAAATCTTTATGACCAGGGTCCCAAACGCTTGTGGCGTATTCCAGGTGTGGCTTAACCAGAGCGAAGTAACATCTCCCTTTTACTTTTTCTTCTGAGGACCTTCCTCAATTTCGACTAGGGAAACAATTTATTTACCTCTGAAGATTTTAACCAAAATACGACGTAATATTGTCAGAACGGCACATCTAGGCTCATAAGGTGTAGGCGTAGGCAAAGACTAGCCATGTGCAGTGATAAAATGAGAAAAACATGAGGAGTCTTCATCGGGATTATTGAGAGAGATATTTATCGGTCTGCATACAACACACGCTGTTCCCCATCTACTCTCCACTTGTGCCAGTATGGCCTTCTACCGGTGGGGTAATTTTTCCTATTCTTCTCGAATGACTCCTTCTCGGTTTTGTAAGATGTTCTACGCCACGTTTCGAGGAAATAAAAAAATAGAAGTGTAAGAATCTAAGTAGGGGAAAAGTGCCGTGGCGAGTTTCACGGACATAAAAAAACTAGAGTTTTTTGCAGCTCGAATGGGTACAACATTGTTTGACCTAAAAAAAAGAAAGTGAGGACAGCTTATTTTTGCCTTAAAATTGTATCTACAGCCCTATCTTGATGATTGCATGGTTCTTTTTATTTCTTGATAAAATAACGCATAAAACTAATATTTATGTCTTCTTGAAATTATAATGTCCGCATTAGTATCATAATGTACGATTTGAGTCCGAAAATCTTTTCGTCAAAATAAATTTTGATGCCGCGTAATAGCAAATTTTGCTTCTAGAAATACTGTTACCGGTTATCGCAGAAGGTATTATCATTATTTCGATGCTTTTGAACGCTCATTTGGTTATGCATGATGATCTTTCACATGCAATTATATTTCCAGGTTATAAAAAGGATTACTCCTAATAAGTAAGTACTATCTGCATATCATGCCGAGGAAATCTTTTTTAAATTTGTGTTTCATTAAGCACTAAGCACAAATAAATAAGAGCAATAAGTCTTTCGCCACTTTTGCTCTCTACTACTATTAAAGTTATCTATCACTATGATAAACCTTATCGTTGTTTCTCGCTTATATTGTCACTATCGTCATATTTCGAAACTTATACAGAACATCTCCTTTTCTAGCGCGTTATTCCAGTATTTGGAAAAGTTATTTTTTAATTACCGATTATGTACCTATATACATTATAAATCCGTCTTTCAAAATAATTTTCCCTCTGTCATAAGTCCAAGAGTGTGATGATCGTTGTTACTTTAACAATTTTTTGCATTCTGTAATCTGAATAAGTTCTGGATCAGCTTGTTACATTTTTGACAATTTTGAGATGGGAGGATAAACATTTGACCAAAGACGTGAATTTAATTTTAACATATTTGTGATTGTTATAATTGTTGCCGGCAAAACTTGGGAGGAACACATACCTGCTTGTAGATTTATTCTAACTCTACTATTGCGGTAAAATTGTTCCATCATGGAAGTTGTACATCGCCAACTGTCTTCATATTTTACGATGTATGTCTGTCTCAAAGTACCTATTGTATTGGTAAACTCTATTATATTGGTAAAAGTTTTCCCCAAAAACATATCCCTTTTCTTTACATGCATTTATGTAGAATATAAATAAGAAAAATTTTAATTCCTTTATTAGACAAAATCATGATTCCAAGGGCGATAACGTTAGAATCAAATCAGTTGCAATCTCGTCCTCTTAGAAGAGAGGCTATTGATCCGTTCGTCATCCTTACCCCTGACTTAGCTGTTTTGAAGGAGACTGTGTTAATGCGTACTTCAAGCAGAATTTTCCCCGAGAAATGATTCCTCTCTCATACCTGCTGGGGAAGTGTAGCTTTAGTTAAACTTGAGGTGATGGGAAGGGACACATCTTTGAATATGTATCGGTGATTTATTATCCCATCGAGGCAGATTTCCTCTGAATTTATATTCATCCTGAATTATACGTCATCTCTTCTATTGAATGGAGGGGTTCTATTTGTACAAGTTTCAACATCGCTGCTGGATTTTTTACTCCACATCACACAGGAAAATTCTTAAACTTACAGAAACTGTTTGAATCAATTTATAATACGGGATTGCTTTAGAAAATCCATACAGAGGGAGAATCTCGAGCTTCCATGAATTAAGCATAAATTAAGGGAAATAGACTTGCCTCTGGGTTAAAAAGGTTTTATTCAATTCAATAATAACAGCTTCAGTAAATACAGAACACATAGGGGATAGAGAAAATGTTAGAAATGCATAATTACTAAGGATATCGAAATAATGAATCTCTTTGAGAGTAATACCACTAGAATGGACATAGATAATGAGAAGGATTATATAGATACCGAATTGCCTCAAACAAGTGTGGTAATTCTTCTTTATTCTCCAATTTACTATCTCCAGGATTGACAACCATATTTACTAAATTTTAAAGGTATATACAAAAAAATACTCTCGGAAAATGGTATATTTGTCCCAAAGATCTGCAATTCCTTATTATTCCATATTTTATGCGTGTGCCATCTAATGATATTCTGTCAAAAACAATCGCCTTTTTAATGGCAATGGTTTATGTGTCATACAAATTGAGACTCATTTTTTCATTTATGGAAACATAATAATGTTCTTTTCATAAAATCCCTAACTCATAAAGTTAGTGATGAATATCCCATGTTGTAAAACGTTCATTACATGGGATATATGACATGTCTTTGAAAGTAAATATGAGTTTCTGTAGTAGTCATAATGCCTGTATTAGCCAGGCATGTGTTTGAGCTTGTAGATCCCCAGATGCGTGGCCTCATTTGAAAATTGATCATGGTTCTCATAGCAGGGGCAATTTCCGGTACATTTGTTCGAGCATTCGCGCAATTTGCTTTGGGTGCATGATGCGATTTCGGATAAACAACTGGTCACGCCTCTTCCCGCTCAAGTATGTGCCTCACCTTAAATCAACAGGGTTTCCAAATGGCAGTCCCAAGAGAGCTACTATGTTTTATTACAATTTTTGAAATCATGCCCTACTATTATCCATCATCATTGGTCGTTCAATCCTAGGTTTGGTTGACTTTAGCCCTCCACCCTTCCCTATCTATTGCTAGTTCCTTTACCTCCTATTATCTCTTCCTATATACTTTCATCTCTATTCGGTCCTCCTCTGGGTCTTTTCCATCTCTTTTACCTTTAATTATATTCTTCACAAGCCCATCGTGTCTCAGGGTATGTCCAATTCATCTTGTTCTTCTTTTCTGTATGGTGTTCCATATGGTGCTTTCCTCTTCTACTCTACTCTACTTTTTTTCGTTTCTTATTTGTTAAATGTCCATTTTATCTTCAGTATCTTCCTCCAGCCCCTGGTATCGAAAGAATTTAAATGCGATATGGTACTTTTTTCACAGTTTTTTATTTCAGGTCGACCGGTTTCGTCACATAGGCGACATCATCAGGTACAAAAGTTTAAAATGCTGCAGAATATATACAAAAATTTGGATTGGGGAGGGGGGGGGTGGAAGAGGCAGGAAAAGGGTGACGGGAAGAGGGGTGGGAAAGAAGGTATGTGAGAGGATGCGGGAGCAAGCATTATTTTGGGGGGGGGCCAGGGGGGGAAACGGTTGGACGATGAGTGCGGCGTCCACGGCGGGGGTTGGGGCGTCTCTTCAAAAGGTATTATAACTCAGGGGAATATCCAAGAGGGGGGAATGGCTGACAAAAATATTGTCGTTAGCAATTTTTCCTTCCTTTAACTGCCTTCTAATCTCCAGCTCCTCCAAACAGTCCATCCTTCTTCCCTTTCTCTCCAGGTGGAGAATCTCAAAATTTCCAATGTAATTAAGCATAGAAACCCCAAAGAAAAACGTTTTTCAAATGATTTAAAATCCTTGAAATCCGTTCAAAAACTGTTAAAGGAAGAAAATTTAATTCTAGAAAAAGCGGACAAAGGCAACGCAGTGGTTGTGATGGACAAGGCCGAGTATGTGAAAAAGTGTAATGAATTCATTAAAAACAACCCAGTAGTGGAACTATCCAGTGATCCAACAAACAAATTTCAGAAATTAGTGAAAAAAGCCCTTACTTCTGCCCCGAGTATCATTAAACCAGGTGAGACGTACACGGTGACAGTGATGAACCCGCAGGCCCCACGTTTCTTTGGTCTCCCAAAGATACACAAAATAAATGTGCCAATCAGACCCGTTGTCTCCAGCGTTGCTGCACCATCAAGAAGACTACCCTCCCACCTAAATTCACTATTCAGGGAGTTCACAGGTTTCAAGCCTAGATACGGAGTAAAGAACTCAACGGAATTGTGCCATCATCTTACCCAGAGAGAGCCCCCGTCATCCAATCATACCCTAGTGTCCTTTGACGTGAATGACCTTTTCACCAACATTCCAATTTCTGAAGCCGTTAAAGTAGCCGTAGAAACACTGAAGTAAGCCGGAGCAGAACCACCCTTTCTCAACGAATTTGTGGCACTTCTGAGAGTGTGTGGAAGAAAATTACTTTAGATTTAATGACATATTCTTCCAACAGAAGGACGGCTTAGCAATGGGGTTACCTCTATCGCCGCTTTTGGCGGACCTATACATGAACGACTTTGAAGAAAAGTTATTCAGTGATTGTTCAGTGAACACAAGTTTAATCCATTGTTGGTACAGATATGTAGACGATGTGTTTGCCGTGTGGACTGGCACAATGAGGCAACTGGACATATTTTTGAATAGGTTAAATTCCCAATCCAAAAACATTAAGTTCTCCTTTGAAAACGAAATCAACCATAAAATTAACTTTCTGAACATAACCATCTCATCCACAGAAAAAGGCTACAACTTCGCAATTTACAGGAAAGAAACAACCACAGACCATGTCATCCCCGCCGACTCCCGCCATCATCCCTCTCATAAGTTGGCCGCTTTTCATTCCATGCTAAACAGATCACTCAATATCCCCCTGTCTGCCGAGAACCTCGCCAAGGAAATCAGAGTAATCAAATACATTGCAGTGAAAAGTGGATACGAAGAAAGTGTCATTAATAAAATGTTCGAGCAAAAACGCTGCCTCCGAGCACAGAAACTCATTTACAAATCACCCGAATATAGTGAAAACAAAAAACGCTGGTGCAAACTAAGTTATTATGGATATATTTCACAGGCAATTGTCAACCTTTTTCCAAAAAAAGAATTCAAAATTGCTTATTATAACAAGTGTAACTTAAGGGCTGTGTTAAACAAAACCAAGTACAAAATTGACATTAATGATAGAAGTGATATTTATAAACTTAAATGTGGTGAATGTGAAACCTGTTACGTTGGACGGTCGTTCAGAGTGAGAACAGATGAACATAAAAGACACATACGCAATGGGGACTTAAACAGATCCCATTTTGCTAAACATCTATGGGAAAATGACCACAAGAGTGACTTTGTCCCGGAGATTCTCCACCTGGAGAGAAAGGGAAGAAGGATGGACTGCTTGGAGGAGCTGGAGATTAGAAGGCAGTTAAAGGAAGGAAAAATTGCTAACGACAATATTTTTGTCGGCCATTCCCCCCTCTTGGATATTCCCCTGAGTCATAATACCTTTTGAGGATGACGCCCCAACCCCCGCCGTGGACGCCGCACTCATCGTCCAACCGTTTCCCCCCCGCCCTCCCCCCCCCCAAATAATGCTTGCTCCCGCGTCCTCTCACATACCTTCTTTCCCACCCTTCTTCCCGTCACCGTTTTTCTGCCTCTTCCCCCCTCCCTCATCCCAATTTTTGTATGTATTCTGCAGCATTTTAAACTTTTGTACCTGATGATGTCGCCTATGTGACGAAACCGGTCGACCTGAAATAAAAAACTGTGAAAAAAGTACCATATCGCATTTGAATTCTTTAGAATGGATTTTCACAAAGTTAAGCCAGAATTAATCGAGTTTACCTGGTATCGAAGGCTTTCAGTCTTTTTTCTCAGCTTTTCCAACGTTCCATGCTTCCAATCCATAGAGAGCTACGCTCCAAACGAATGTTATCACACGCCTGGGCGAGTGCATTCGAGGCGAAGCTTACTACTTATTTTTTTGGTAGTAGGGACGGGGTAGAGCAGAAAGAAGGAAAAGAAAATTAGCTAGATCTTTGCCATACATAATTTACCTTTACGGTAGGATTTTGATGGAAATTTTTACTGTTTTCTGTCTTCAATTCACACCACCATAAATTAGTTTCCCGTGTAACGAAATATGCTGTGTAAGTCGGAATTCGTGTCTTAGCCCGTGTATCACTTTTTACACGATATACCTCCATCTAAACGCAATGAAAAACTTTCCAAATACGTGGATATTTCGTAAGAAAAAAGTATTAACACAATCGTATTAAGCAACTCTGACAATCTGTGTTTCAGCACCCGAATACTCATGATATTCTTACGAATATAAAGGGATAATATTGTACGCCTAACTTCTTTGAAGCGAAAGCAGAGCGCGATCATACACCTCCACATCCAAGTGGCGACAGATATGGTATGGCGATAATCCAATGTAATCGCGTAATGTTATTGAGCAACACGCGATGAGAGGATAGACTCAGGCACTAACAGATTGCGCAAATTATGAAAGTGCAATTACGTATTTGTAAAGGTAATCCAAAGAGAAATCACGCCTGTGAAGAGGTCATCTCATGCGGGTAGTTCTCCATCAAAATTTCAGTATCATCGTTGAATTCTAAGTTCACATATCGTATTAGCTCAACGTTCACCAAATACACACTGCTTAGTATACGTTCAGAGAATGCTAAGACGGAACCAGTGGAAGTGAGATGTAAGCATTATCATTCAGAAAGCTGGTGGAGTAAGACGAAATAAACAAATCCCAATTGACCAGGCTTCAGTGGGCAATTCCTATCCAAAATCCCTTTACTAACTTTATTTTTACAAACCCTAGGGGTTATTTAATACGTGGTTGCCACAATTTTTTATGGGGAGAGTTTCATGCTAAATGAATAATAGCTTCGCGAAAATCTGGAAAATATCATTCCAGAGGAGAATCGGGAATGAAAGGTCGGCTTTACCTACACAAATTGAGGCGTCAAAGATTTATTTAGCCATGGAAGGAAGGCGATCCGCCACTTATCTGAAAAAAAAGAAAAACAACATTAATAAATTTGAATATCAATATGAATGGAGGTAAAAAAAAGACAAAGGCATTTTAAAAAGAGATGTTTGCCGTTTAAACAGTGAATACAAAAAATGATTGTAAAACGTTCTTTTACTATAATTCGTACATAATTAATGCAGTGTATGATTCGATGGAAGTTCATCTCCTTCCACAAGTATGCCGGAAGGAAGAGAGATGTTCTATTGCTGCTACACATAAATACTGAAGTATCCGTAAGGATATCAATAATTGGACGGGTAAAAAGGTAACGTTTCAGGTCAAGTGGCCGCAATGGTTGTGAGAATCACCAACAAAAATTAATTCGCTGTCCGCGAATAAGCGGAGAGCAAGGTTTAATAATGCAATGAGACAGTGACTAACAATGCATTACTGATTACTCGCAAAAAATTGTAAAAATTCGCTACCAAAACCAGGAACTCCAATATGGATACGCTACCAATTATGTGGAAACAATTTGTATTAACGTATATTGAAACTAAATCAACGATAGATATACAAGAGCCATGCAGGAATCATGCGAACGTGATGTTAGAACCACGTTGCAGGTTAAGAAACAAGCATTAGAGAGCATCAGCTACCTATACTACTAGTAAACTAACCCACTTCTACTACTCTCCACATAGAAAGGATTTTTAGTCATCACGCATAACCTACATAAACATAGTTGATTTTTAACGATACTAAATAAATACATTAATATTTTATAAATAATGTTATCAAATTATTTTATTAAATAAGTATCAAAGGCAGCTATGGAAATCGCAGGGCTTCATGGCATAGAAGAACTAGGATGGGAATTACTATCAGAACGCAGGTTAAAATTTAGGTTAAACCTTTTAGGTAAATTCCAAACAGAGTTGTTCACAGATGATGTTAGATATATATTGAGATCCCCTGCGTATTATGCTAGGTTTGATCATATTAACAAGATTAGAGAGATAGATTGTCGTACCGATAGATATAAAATGTCATTTTTCCCTCGTACTATTAAGGAGAACAATAGGCAGCGTAGCAAAGGGATAGGTAGGTGAAATAAAGTTAGAGTAGTCTGTAGTGCATGATGCATGTAATAACAACCATTAATCCCTTCCTTACTATGTAGATACTAACCATCTAGCTCCATGCGACCCTATTATGTAGCATATCTCCCTTAAATATCCTACTTGCATGTCAATAGTGCATGTTTGGTGATCTTCACCCCCTGCCAAACACCCTTGTGGTGGCTCGCAGGGTATCACGTAGACGAGACGTAGACATATCACATACTGTCTCCTGGTTTGTAGTTCTATCTTCTTCGAGCACAGCAGCTGTCTTTTTCCCATGAACGTCTTCTTAGCTTTCGCTTTTCTCCGCTTGGTGTCCGTTGTACTTCTTCCGTCCGAACAAATATCCGTGTTAGACTGCTAAGCATAAGGATTTGTTGGGCACATCTATACTTCTTAAATAAAGCGGGGCATATTTTCCAAAACAAAATATATATTCCTCAGTCCATGTAACTTATTTGAAAAGTTGTTTACTCCACGTAAGTGGTGAAGAGGTTTTTTAAGCGAATGGATTAACAAAAATACAAGCTACAATAGCTTTCGCCGCTGACTGCTAAGGAATATTTACAGAAATCTCCCGCAGCACTCCATAACCTTCTAAAATATTCACTTATCGCCCGAGAACAGATGTAACATTTTAATGCACTTATGAAGACTCACAAGCGCGTCCATTTGAGGATGAGAAAGTAGTTCGGAAGTGAGATTAATGGATTTCAATCCGTTGAGTAGGTATCTTGGGCAGTTTAACGCTCTTTTAAAACTATGGAGATCACTGAGGGAAGCTTTCTTCCCCACTTGATGGATACGGAAGCGCATTACCTTTGAATAGCACATTTCCAATTTACCCGTTTGTGTGTTTAAAGTGAGAGGGCTGCTTGGTTAAGACATGGTAAACATCCGCAGCGGATCTTCCGGAGCACAGGTCCGCATATTACCCTCCATTGGGAAGAGTAAATTAATAGATGAGGAGCAGGCTAACGTTATGAGAAATATTTGGGTGGTGTAAGCATCGGTTTAAAGAGATAGAAGCGTTGAGAAAGATACAAAAGAGAATTAACAAAACACAAACGAACCATTCCATCTAAAAACCCTTCCATATAAAATTCCTCAGGCGTCTCTTGGTAGAATATTTTGAGTCGCAAATGATATATAAGATAACTAGGAGTCTTTATAAAGGTACATAGTACCAAAAATATTGTTGGTAATTCAGAATTAACTGCTTTATATATATCACCGCTCCTGTAGAGCAACAACATAAATAATGTTCAACTCTGTCTTGAAAATTTACGTGCTGTTTTACTTGCGATAGACAAATGTGGTAAGTTTGTGAAAAATGTTGTTTCATATGACTAAGTCCGTGTTTGCATTGCACTAAAAGTAACTGGGTACCCTCAGATTTGTAAATTGTAGACTTGAAATTATGAACGACTCCGATAAAACCAAGCATTGAAAATTCGTGTCATCAGGTTTTTAGACACACATACGAGTCATTGAAAATACTTTTTATAAGATTATGTCCCAACAAGACAAGAAGATCATTCGATAATTAGAACAGCGGTTCCTACTCAAGGGAATCCAATATGCTTCCATGCCACAACTTAGTTGTCAAAGTATCAAAAATTGCGAAACTTATTATCTCTGAACGTCATGGAACTCGCATATCAGGATATCGTAGGTGTCTTTCAATACGTTCAAATATATACCAAATGCCGTCAAGCATGATAAAACATCTACATCTACGAAATGCCGTTCAAGCCAACACTAGGGTGTGTGGCACGGGGTGATTCCATACTAGGCAAGACTCCCTCATTCTTACTGAGATCAGAACCGCGCACGTTCCTGGGGATATCAGGCGCAGACCAAAAGCAGTCAGGATAACAGTGAACGGTCAGACCAGAAACTAGGGGAGTGCTATGTTGATGGACATGCTACCATGCAATATACAATTTAAGAGCCATCTACCGGTTAGAATCATTAATGCGACAGATAAATAGCTCTACAAGGTACTGTAACGAATTTCATTCAATACAAATGTGTGTGAGTAAGTTGGGAGGTGACGATGGCTGTAGTGCTTCAAAATGTGCGCCCCAAGTGAACGCAGTTACCTAATATTGCGGGAGAGTGCGTGTGTCGGGATTGAATATCGTGTGTGTAATGTTTTTCAAGTTGGTTGAAATAGGGAGAAACGGAGGACAGAAAGGAGATCGGGACTTGAGTTAAGGGAAGGCAGACGAACAGAGAAAGGAGGGAGAAAGTGTTCGTGGAGGTGATACCTCGGCTGAGAGGACGACCACGGATCAACTTGGGCAGGAGTTGCTGGTCCGGCGGACGTTGAAGGACCTGAGGTAAATCCGACCTCATCGACTTGCGCTTGAGTCGCCAGTCAGGCAGACTTTTGAGGATCTAAGGAAATTCCAGCTTCATCAACGGTTGGTTCAATCACTTTCCGTCACTCACCGCTTTCCGACGTTCCCCTTCCCGTCTCGACCCAGGAGAAATATGTCTGTGCAAGCCACCGGTCTACGACTCCCTAAACGACGAGCTAGAAAGCCTTATTCTCACAAAGTTCATTTCATGGTGTATCTGTGTTCATTGCTAAGAGCTAAAAGGCATTATTCTTTAAAAGTTTTTGTCATGGTTTCTTTTTTTATTGTTGCTCAACAGATTCATAACTCTTCTTTTTGATTTATCATTGACCATAGCTGTTCATGTCACCAATTAATCATACATCTCTCACCTCATCAGGGTTTAATTTCATTGCCATAGAAATCATTAAGTACAGTGTTAAGCGTGGATTTGTCTTTCTGTCAAACGATACCTGGCCCCTGTTTTTTGTTTGTGCTACTACTTGCCGCGACATCTGTACGATTGAGCCGGGGTTCTAGGAGCGAGTTGTGACAATATTGTGCACTTGGGACAGGATCAACCAGAGAAGTCATCCTTATACTGAAACCCAGAAAAAGTACTGATTGATTTTTTTTGTTTAATTGTCTGAGTGTATCGCCCCTTGTTTGGGTTGGCCTCCCGCCTCGTCGAGTGGTGATGCGGCACTGCTCGGTGGACCCCTATTTCCAGGGAAGGGGGGAAAATTGCAGACGTAAGAGGGACCGTTACAGTACTAAATTACGCAAAAGGTATACCATTCCGGAAATTGCATGCGAGGTTAGTAGCTAATAATGATGTAAAGATATTTAGCACAAGTGAAAAAACATATTTAACCTAGTTAGGTTCTAAGTATCCTAGAACTGATCTATCGTAACTATTATGGTCCCTTATTGTACGTGTAAAAATGATATTTTAAATCTATTGGTTCTGCAGTTTATTTACTTAATCTTATGATTATTTTTACCATAATAGTTTGGCTCTCGGAAAATATGTTTAACGTCCGGCAAAAAACTCTGAATCAAACTTTCGTAAAAGACTTTATCTCAATCTTTCCCTTGGATCGGATAGAGGTTCCCACCCTAAGTCCCTCAACAATTTAGTAACAATTGCTATGTCTATTTTAACAATTTTTTAATGAATCTAGCCGAACTCCGATGTATTCTACGTACATCTGAAACTAGCCCTACTCCGTAGGGTCCCCATAGACTAGCGGCGTCCTCCAAGTGAGGTCTCACGAGAGAAATCTAACATCGCTCCTTAACTTTCTCGACACTTTTTCCTGGTACGTTACTCTGGTATATTTATAATTTCCATGCACTAAAGAATAAATACGTGTGACAAGTGCGCTATTTGTAACTCTACCTAACTTGTTATACAATGTACTATTCACCTAAGGAAAACTAGAAGTGCACCCTTTTGGCTTATCATTATGCGTTTGTAGAATTAAAGGGAGATGGAGAGAGCATTACGTCATCAAACTGAGGCCTATCAACCAGAATAACAGCCATATTGATTTTCCCTGCTCTCTCCTAACTTACCTTAGGATAGAACGGCAGAATGGATAAAATTCCCGATGTGAAGCAAGAATATTCTCCGTCTGATTTAAATTTGAGGCAAGTCACTCTTATAACATTTATCGGCTACTAAGTGCGAAGGGTTGTACTCGATTATACCATAGTTTTCCCAGGAAAGCAGATTTTTCATTCACTAGTCGTTCAACCCTAGTATTGGTTGACTGCAGCCTTCCACCCTTCTCTATCTAATGCAGTTCTATACCTCCTGGTTTCTTTTCCTATTTACTTTCCTCTTTATTTGGTCCATGAACTTATCCCTGGCTCTTCCTCTGGGGACTTTTACCTCTACTTTACCTTCAATTATGTTCTTCACAAACTCATTGTGTCTCAGGGTATGTCCAATCCATCTCGATCTTCTTTTCTGTGTGGTGTTCCATATGGTCGATTCCTCTTCTACTCTTCTGTGCACTTCATCATTTCTTATTTTTTCCGTCCATTTTATCTTCAACGTCCTCCTCCAGCACATGGTTTCAAAGGCTTTTATTATTTTTTAGTCAGCTTTTCCAATGGAGCGGATACTTCTTAGTTTAAATAAAAAATTATGCATGTTCAGAGAATCCATATTAATAATGCACATGCATGCTGATATCTGGGACGTTATCTACGATAAAAATCGTAAAATTGCAGAATTAGCATATCAGTCCGTTAGCGCTAAAGGAAAATCGGGGTAAACACAGATGGAAGACAGGCCACGTGCATGTAATAGCTTACATCATTGGCCACCATAGCAAGTGCCCTCTCCATTTACCTCATTGGGCTGTAGTGTTGGAGGAACAGAAAGAAGAATTAATTTCTCGGAAGGGAATGGTTGTCTCCCGTACAATCTCTGTGGTTTCAGGCCAGATAGAGTGTAAACGGAGCAGAATTGCAGAATGAAAAAATAAGCCACAGCATCTTCGGGTTCTGTAAAAAGCGTAACTGGTCGTATTAATATTATCACAGTAGAAGTTACTCATCTTTTCATACTGCTGTCTCCTGTCATGAACCAATACGACCATTCAAGGGAACACGAACGGGAGTAATTTATTTTAAATAATTTTTTTTATTTATTGATATTTTTTTAAATAAACTAGCGCATGGTTCAAATTTAATGAGATTTAAATTCATTTACGAAATCCAAATTTTATGATTATATTAATCAGAAAAGCCGCATCTTCTCCTTTTTCTCCATTCATAACCGTGATTACAATCCATTATTTTTTATTTAATGGTCAATCCTGAAATGATATGACTGGCGTGAGAGTCTCAGACTTAAGTCTGGGCGCGTACAGCTAAATGAGGGTGGACCCCTCCACGAGGCTTCCAGTGAAGGTCAATAGTTTCTACGGGCCCAACAAACGGACTTGAGCCTAATCTTTTAACTATTAACAGTGCCTGAGACGTCACTTTATGGAATTCTTTCCCTTAAAACATAGTTAATTAAATACTCGGCACTATTAAACTTTGAATTTCAAAAACCTGACAATGGTTTGGGCGAACACACACAGTAACCATGATTATGGTTTGGATGCAAGCACCGCGGAACCTTGAAAAGGGCATACACAAACATACATATATACATACATACTAATCACGTCGTTCCCTTCACAGTAGGCGCAGACTCAGAGTTTCACTCACAAATACACATTTGTACGCCTAAGTTTGCTTCAATAATTTCCTCCGCACTGATCTATCCTTGCAAACCTCTTTTGCCTCATTTACCCCCATACACTGCTTCATACACGCCCTCCTCCCCCTAAGAATTTCCTCAAGGCTCAACCACATTCAACTACAACTTTCTCGGCCTACCTCTACCTCTCGCATCATTCATTTCACTCTTATATATCGGTTTCGTTATTCGGCTCTCATTCATTCTCTCAACATGGCCAAACCAACTAAGCACACTCCTTTGTATATATATATATATAAAGGTATAGGAAAAGGGTTTAGATAAGGTATTTTATGTAACATGCTAAAAATAATTTTGAGTCGAATAAATATACGTTGCGCTACTGAAAGGTGTAAGAATAGGGTTTTTATTTCATAATTTACGTACACCAGATGATCCGTCATAGGTGGTGAGACATAAACTCGGATTAATAAGACTCTACGATACAGGCAAAGCTGGGTCATTACCATAGATGCCTAAATCAAAACGTCCTCACGGAATGTGTTCTCATTCAAGAACTACACTCTACCACACTAGCTGCCGTAGGGGAGTGTGGTAGGGGTTGTTGGGACACTGGGCGACGGAGAGAGGAAGGAAAAAGGAATTGGTGGAGGGATGAGCGGAAACGTGATACGTTATTCACTCTGCCCAGGATTTTCCTTTTCCTGATCCGGTTGATAGGTAGAGGAAAAGAGAAGAAATGGGTGAGGGAGGGGGGAAAAGAGAACGAAACCATTTTAAGAGAGTGAGGCGAAGGTGAAGAGGGACAGGAGAGGAGCTTATAAACATTTAACCCTTTTATACACTTCCCTCTTAGCAAGAGAACGCCTTGAAATTCGGTGTGGCGCCCTCTCTTCCGAAGAGCAATTCTTCCTCGGGCGCACAGCATCTCCCTGTGTCCCCCCCCCCGAGCCCCACCCACCCTGTAGCCACCATTCCAGCCCTGGCTGGCTCCCTCACACACTCACAAGGCACCCACCAACACCAATTCGCGAGCACATAAACCCGGGTTAAGCATTAACTCTTCTTCCTCCGCCATCCCCACCTCATCCTCCCTCGACCCAGCCGAACTCCCAACCACCCCCCAGCTTACCCAACCTCTGCCATGCAACCTTCCAATCCCACCCCCCCTGCCTCCTTTACTCCCCCCCGATCCCTTCTGCCCCACGTCTACCCCTTCCCCCCTTTCTTCGTGATAAGTGCCCCCGGGGACTCAACTGCAGGAAATGAACACCCCTCTCTCCTACCCCCTCTGGCGGTAGCTCATTAAAGCACATCTTCCGGGGTGGTTTTCAAAGGGATTTCTAAAGGGTGGGTTGGGTTATAGAAGTGGGTGAGAGGGAGGAAGGGAAAGGTTTTAAAGGGTTTTATTCGGGGGCATACAGGACGAGGTGAGATGGAAAGCGGGAAGGATGGAGGAGAACGAGGGAACGGGAGAAGAAGGGAGAGTGAAGATGATTGAGAGAGGAATGGGAAGACGGGATAATATTTGAATATAGGAAGGAGGGATGTGCGCTGAAGGATGATTTCTCGTGGTTTTCTAGCAATGAAGAACTTGGTTATATATGAATTTGAAGACTTCCACTGAATCAATGAAACGAGAGTAGTAAAGATTTTTCGGTGTCTCTTCCTCGTAATTTCATTTTCGTGGACGAGAATTTCAGTAGCGTTACAGCTACTTTCTTCAGGCTTGACAATTGTTCGGATTCGCCTTAGAAGAAGGTGTCGCAACAAAGAAAGATAGAACAACCAATGAGAGCGTACCTAACTGAATTGGCGGTAAAAAGTCTCTTTAAAAGACGATCTCGAACCCCTGCTTCCTCACTTCAGACCTGAAGAAAGTAGCTCTAATGCTACCGACACTGATGTCCACGAAAATGAAACTATCCGGTAGAGATCTTGAAAAACTTACAATGCGAAATGATACCTCTTTCCCCAACGATAAGCCTTAACCAAAAATATAAAAGTGAAGACCAAAGTATATGTATGAGTCAACAACTCTATTTTGATGAATACTCTTTACAGCCATACCGCGTAGCCTTGTGGTGACATATTCCCCCTTCAAAATAGATTGAATTCCGTTATGTAATATTTAGCAACACCCCTAGTGTCAAGAAATCTCCATATAAAACCAAAATTTTCTGATGATACAGACCAATATTTGCTGTCGAGCGGTACTTCAATTGACTATTGCTTTGAATTTTCACATATCATAATTTTATCATACAGTAAGATCACATATCTTGCGGTCTTGCGACGCAAAATTCCTCTGCTATAATTCATTTATTCAACGCTGCATGTAAGGGCTATCATACCCACCTTTTTGTTTCGCAAATAAAGTTGAGTGTGCCTGAAAAAACCTTAAACTTCGCTGAATGTATTAGGTGTTTGGTATATGAGAAGTGATTGTAATGGTATCCGGCGGTGAATTAAGGTACTCCTTCATGATTTATCAATAAGGACTTGAGAAGTTCTACAGAGATGCATTTGGCGCGACCAGTCTCGAGACCATTCTGGCTTGATTATGATACCTCTTATCACAACCATTTGCAGCAAACAATTTCTGTGGAACTTCGCAAGGATATTTCCTTATCGATCACTCTTAAAAGTGTTTGTGGTGAAATTAAGATAGGATGGGCTAGGTAGTGAACTGAGTGGGTGATGAAAGAATGCTGAGTGAATGCTCTGGTAATGAACAAATATGAAATCACAGTGCTCCGTTTTTGTTCACGTTCAGAGAATTGATGATGTTGTAGCAACAAAGCAGATTAATGATAGATATTTGAATAGTTTGAGAGGCAGGGGTAAGCCTAGTACGTCATGGGTGAATGAGGAAAAAGATAAAATTAAACGGGGGAATATTGGGAGTCTGAAGAACGAGAAACAGAGAGATCATGTATAAAGCAAGGAGTGTGTAGATATGTAATGTATGAGCTTGTATGAAGGAAAGAGAAACAGGTTATGAAGGAAAATAAGAAAGAGCGTGTAAATTAATGTAAGAGAAGTAAAGGAGTTATGTTAGTATTGGAGAGTGTGTAGGAAATTATTGAGTTGAACCCAGGTCTTTAGGTTTATGGTAAAAGTTACCGTGCAACCCCGAAATGGAACGCTGTAATTAATATGTATGTTTAACCTTCATTCGGGCGGCGCCTCTTTCGTAGCGCTGGTGAGCGTGCAGCGGTAATTTACCGCCTTTTGTTTTTCCGTTTTTATTGTTCAATATTTCATCGTTAATTATTATCGTTAGGATCAACTTGATGAAAAAACTAGGTACGCAAGCAAAAATGTAAGCTCTAGAGAACGCTTGACGATGACTGAGACGAAAGACAGGCCGAGTCAAGCTAGGACTATTTTGGCATCTAGTGTCATAATGTGTAACTGGAGAATACATGTCCTTCTCATCCTACTGCATAACATCATGCCAAAATTGCGCGCGCTTTTATGAATGAGGCGGTAAAGTACCTTCCGTGCGCTCGGATAAAGGATATTTTGCTACGGTGCTTGGCTAGGTAGCTGTATATCAAGATCTAAAAGAGATAAGGATAATGTCAGACAAGCCGCAAACCAAGCGGAGAACGAAAAAAGAGGAACCGAAGGTTTGGTTGAAGGGTGCGTATTATTGTGCAGGAGAGCGGAGAGAGAGCGATGGTGGAGGAAGATTTGGAGCTCGCGATTGGAAAGCGAGGTGAGAATAAAGACGTTTGGAAGAGAGAGAGAGAGAGAGATACGGATGAAGAGATGAGGGAGGAATATTGAAAAAAGACGTCCGTAATGGGAGCGATAATGATGAGGTGGAGGTCGGTAACAGGCGGCGTAAACCACGGCGACGAGTTATTCGAGGAAAAGGTACGGAAATGGGAGGAAGAGAGAGGAGAGGCACCTTTTCAATGGGCTGGGGCCTCCGAAAATTTCCGTTATGGGCGTGGAGGGGGCGGGGACAGTAAAATCGCAATGAAACGTGCCATCGACATGACTCGGTCCCAAACGTTCTCGGATGGAGAAGTATGGCCCGTCGTCACCTGCACTCAAGAAGATTGGGTGGAGGCTGTGGCGAAGAGAAAGTTTTCGGGACTGGGCATAAAGTGATGTGGTGCTCCACTAAATTTTATAATATTCTCTACATTCAGACGAGTGAATAACATTCAGCACGTTCTTCGGGGAAATGGCTTTTTTAGTGGTATCCGAGGGATAACACTTCTCCTCGTGTTTCTTCCTCAATTCCCTTTTCGTCGGTGGCGGTTTACGAGCAAAAATTCGAAACTTATCATCGCTTGTGTTCTCTCAAGAGAACTTTCAATCTTGTCATGAATTTTAATCTTTATGGTGAGTAATATAGGCAATAAATTGCTCACCCCGGTTCCCTTTCGAATATTTTGTGGCACTTGCTGAGGGACACAAATAGTAAAATTATTTTTCGTTCAAGAGCTTGCTAACAAAACTATTTTTTTAATATTTCTATACCGAAACAAGTGGTTAATATAGTTCTTCCCTAACACTTTGCAATTTAATAAAAATCCTAAAAATACTGGAGGAGCTAATTATGAACAATAAACATGTATCACCAAATTTTTTAATATTCGTGGAAAATTTCAAATTCACCTTAACATTTAAAGGTGCCAGTGAGATATTTTTAACCTATAAAATACACGTCGAAGAAAAATACTAACATGCGTTGATGAAATGTCATATATTGGTAAAACAACACATATCATTTTTTGTTTAATCTATTTAATAATTAGAGGCTAGATTACCGATAACCATTACATTGAAACTGCTCTGAGATTGCTGAAAAATAACTCATAACACGAACAAATCAACCATAATACGTACAATACGTTTTACACTTAACCAGAGTTTTCTACTTTCAGGCTTGAACCTGACCTGAAGACGATGGTTTTTCTTTAACAAATTTTGGCAATGAACATATGTTGTTCCAAAAATTAGAGGGAAAGATGTCGGTAACCTACACAAATGCAAAGTAGGAGAAGCCAATAAGAATTCAGATACGTTTTTGCCCGACCATATCCTGGTGCACCGTGGTGTGAAAGTTTTCTAAATTAAAATATAAATGTAAATCATATGAGATCCTTGTTAGCACTAATAAGAGTTTTATTTATTTACAGTAACTATCATTGCCACAGCCATATATTGCATTGGAGATATATGAGAACTCACATCAATCGATCTCTTATTGAAGGAATGACTCCATAATTATGGAAAGAGAATATGTTGAGTCTCCTATTCTTTAAAAAAAAATAGTTCTAAGGATGAGAAAAGCAAACTGATAACCTGGGTTCGACATTAATCCACACTTATACCAGAGTTTTATTCCATGTTTAATTTATGCGTCTATTTTTGTGAGGAAATAGCATCCTATGAAGTTATTCCCCGTGAGGATGAGGCAATATGCTTCATGGCTTGTTTGTGGTTGTGCGGTGATGATGTTAACTCCTTTTCCACAGCGCCCAATTTTCCTGGTATTACGAGCATGAATCGCAAGCATGAAGATTTTTCAACTCATCCAGTTTAATTAAATTTATTTACCCCTTCCACGATTCTTTGATTTCTAGATTCAAGTCTCAAAACATTCATTGATTACTGTTTTTGCTTTCCCGCTTTTGCCCTTTGGGAGCCAATAAACTGCTATTAAGCGGTGACTGCTTTCTCTTTGTCATTAACCTTAAACCATGAATGTCACTTGATATTAAACTTGGCTTAGTAAATGGGTTATTGTAATTGAAAAATGGAGATTATTAGTGAGAAAATTCGTTTTTGTTGATTTATGTGTTTTTGATGGCAACTGAAAAATACTTATCCATCTTAGGAAATGTTCTAAATCCAAAGTCCCGAAATCAAATAAAGGAAAGTCATTCCATTGGAGCACGTCAAAGCAAAAGAAAGAGATTTGGGAGTTGAAGTAACTTATCTACGTGGATAGGTGATGGAAGATGTCAGTTCAGTGATCTATGAAAAAGTGAAAGTTTTAGCAGTGAAAATGATAGATTTGATGGATGACGCGAAATACGTTGACATCTGAATTAGAATTTCATTGCTCTTTGGAAACCATTCTGCCATCTTTGACACCGAAAAGATGATAGAAATCAATGTAGTACGTTAAATAATATGAATTATTTTAATCACTAATATCTTTCTTACCCGCTTAGTAAGCTAGGAAGATGATTTGCGTAGAGGCACCGTTAAAGTGTTTTATAGAACTTCGTAAATAATTCAAATGCAACTACTTTTTTTAAGTAAGAACAGAGTAGATTTCATTGAGAATTTTTGCAACTTTATCTTTATTTGACGTTGGCATACAAGATGTTTAAAAATAGGCATTATCGTTTTCACTTAATTGAGCACACCTAAGTAAGTCGAATAAAAGTCAGAAAAATGGATATTCTATGTTTTGGGTAATACTAAAGTTTGTGGGGCTCATATATTCGCAATATTTTTTATTCCTGAATTCTACTCATACATCACACTACATTACACGCTCCATCATTGCATTGATATTTTGCTGCTTTCACATCTAAGTAGTAGTGAGTAACTTATGCTCCCTTTCTGCTGCCAAAACTGCTCTTATTACCGCTAATAAGAATTTTTTCAACCATCCACAAAGTTCGCGGCTCATTCTTCCTCTCACACAATTTATTTCTTTCATTTTTTGTTGTCGAAACCCTTCCGCCACCCACCTTTATCACAATACAAAATTATAGCGTAAATTTTGTACGATCTCACTTCTGGACTTCACCATCCTTTTAATACGTATTCTGTTACACATGTGGCAACCAAAAAAATTTAGGCATGTGCGGGGCTTTGAATCCTATTGCTTTTTATTCCATCATTCTTCACATGTAGCCTATAATCATTTACCTAACTTTCATTGAAAGCTAATGGATTATGGACTGGTGGTATAACCTGTTCGTAACTAAATCCACACTACTCATACCCATCTACTTGCCTACACCTATGACTCTTCCTAAATATTTTTTTTCAAATCGTGGTTTCCTCACTTAAAATTCTTAATATAGAAAGCAATGTTCCTCTTTCTGTCTCTCTATAGGTATGTCAGTTTGTCTGCTAGCAATTTCGTTTTCCATGAGTAAATACACGGATAGAGTTCATTTCAATCGCTTGAAGCCTTCTTTACTTTGGAATATATTAATTAGGAAACCTGGTCTTACAAAGTCACTAAGAACGCTAAACGCAAGGGATTAGAATGATGATGCTTATTTTTCCATTTTTACTTTTTTTATTCACTCGTGTTTGGTATTTTTAGATGGGGTAGTAGTATTTATTTTGTTAAAAGATTGTCAAACCAGCATTAAGAAGGTGTGGTGAATAGTAGTAGGTTTAGAGTATTCTGCATGGTATTATAGATGACTCGAAATTGTGCATAATAGACGTGAAATTATGAATTACTCTACTTAATTGGATGATTGGAAGCTTGTTTCATCAGGTTTTTGACATACGTCAAAGGTTCAGAATTTTCTATCGATAGGAACCGAACAGGAGTTTATAATAATAACGGTTTTTTCTCTCGGAATTTGCTGTTTTTCCGCATTGAAATATTACTTTCCATGAACCACAGTTAATAAAAATGACATTTCTTAATTTTGCGCATTTTCAAATATGATAATAAGGGATTGATAGCCATCTTTCAATACATTTCATCATATTCCGTCATGCTGGGGCGTTTCTGAGTAAATTTTTCTTCCTAGATGAAATCGTTTGATTTTCTTAGATAACTTTTGATTTTCTTATCAAAAAAGCTGATAGATGGCAGAATCGTTGGCTAAGAGAATTCCAAACGTGATAACAGACAACATTATAGTAAATTCGAGTCATTAGGTTTTCGACATGCATCCGAGTCCGATGAGGGGAGTCGAATACTACATTAATAGAGAGAATAACTGTCTCGAATATTTTATATTTATATATACTAAAACATTATTGTCAAAGAATTAGAAAATACGAAACGTAAGAATTAAGCACATTGAATAAGACAACGAAAACGGAATAAAGGGTACATTTCTATACATTAAATGAAATTCCATTTCACTTGACTGGGGATTATTCTAGCTATATTTTTCATTTAAATCGGATTTCTGTGTTGTAACTTCGAGTTCCAACCATATTTCAGAGATATTTAACCCGTATATTTTTTGTATACTGGTGTAATATGTTACAGTGGCTACAAACCTGACTGAATAAGAAATAATGCTTTCACATTGCACCTGATCAGAGACAAAAGGAACGTGTGAACCACATCTGCTGACTAAGAAAAATGTATACATTCATTAACTTTTTTGACATTTTAACCAATTAATTCGAAGTCACTGTTTTTTGTGAATCCTATATCCCAAATCAATTTCATCCAATACAAGTTCTTCGTCCATATTTACTTAATTTTTACCTTCGTGTCAATGCATTATTTTTTTCCATTTGTGAGTAAGGAAATTTATTATGATTTCTTTACGAGTGACCATAATCCCTTCTTTTGAAAGCAAACTATTATCCAAGCCTACGTAAAACTTTGCTATAATAGAGCACCTGGACAATTCCTTCAGTATATAATCTTTTCATTATGTCGGCAACGCGTACGGTGGAATGCCAGCTAGCAGGACATTTTAGCTTAATACAATCGGTTCGACCACAATTCTTTTGAGGACTGCGCTTTAAATTGTCCGTAATAGAGAACTGCCGCAGTGAACTGCGTTGGTGAAGAAAGAAAGCATATACCTTTTTTGTTCTGCCATAAGTCTCTGTTTTTCTCGGTTTCGTCTATCCTTCGGGTTCAAAAAATAGAGCAACACTCAATATACCCTAATCGGTCATTTACGAGTACCTTTGCTTTGATCATCACTCGCAAAACAATTGCTCATTTTAGAATTAACATGCGATAGTTTCAACGGCGAGTATTTTTTAAAGCAAACGTTTTCTCAATTTAGTGTGAAAATCGTCTTTCTGGGAGGTCTGAACAAAGCTTGAATAATGAGCCCTAACAGGATGCAGGAGACGTGCCCAAAAGAATGTCAACTAGCCGGACGTTTAAGCTCAACACGGTGGGTTCCGGCTCAATTTGGTTAGGAATAACGCTTTCGATTGGGTGAAATAAAGTGTTTCACGGAGTGGGGAACTGTCGGGGACACGTCCTCTAAAGGCTTTTCAGTTTGCACGCTCATGTGCCGCCTTCGTCAAAACCCTGAGGGCTCCGAATCTTTCAACTAGCCTTCCTTTCTTCCTTTCTACCCTGCGACTAAATTCGTTCCGACCAGGGGTCTGCTATCCCTGTCCCTTCCGCTTCCATCCTTCGCTGACTCCTCTTTCGTCCTCCTGCCGGATGGTCACGTAGAACGAATGGGGGTCGGCCCTATTGCACAAGAGGCCTGCTAATACCCCTTTTGCCGTTTTGCGCGGAAGGTCGGCGTGTATTCACTACCCACCATCCAAATTGAGTTCTGTTTTAGCGCCGCGTAATCTCGCAATGGTGGATTAAAACTCTCGGGTCACGAACCTTGTACGTCACCCCAATTGACAAGTCGAAACGTGCAGTTTCCGGCTTCAATGGGGGAGAGAAAAATGCATTGGCTCGTTTGAAGGGAGAAAACCCACGGCAATTCAGTGATTCACCTCTGTCAGTAGCTTTCATATAGTGTTTTCTCAGTACAATGTTTCTCATTTCAGTTTTATCATCTCCCTAAGACTTATTAGTGCATTTGCTAAAGCAATTTAACAGTAAATAAAAATAGTGGTTTCATTCAATTCGAATATTTTCTAATATTTTGGTTCCCTGGTGTTTTTACCAACGCATTTATCTCCTTCTGCATGCTATCCTGCGAATCAGCTGAAAGGATATTTGGCAAAGGGATGATTCTACATCAGGCATGCACTAACCGCTAAGCACACTGCAATAATGTTATTATCTATTTTATTAAATTTGATGTTGATAAACGCATGTGTTAAATATTTATATGTTAAATATATGCACTTCTTTGTCATTGTACTATCATTTTGCTCATGTATGATAAAAATTTAGCTCATGATTTTCCATTTCCAATAGCTGGAAGTTAGTCATATTTGGTCCATTTTGTATCGTTTATATCTTCTGTTAATCAAATCTTGCCCTTTCTCGCTCATGATCTTACTAAAAAAACCTTTTCCGTTTCTTCTTAACCCTGCCTGCATATTTCGCCTCTGTAACTTTCATGCGTAGGTCTGTACTTCAGTCTTATTTATATAGTCCCATATATTTCTCATCTTGAGATTCTACAAATATTTTTATGATGGCTTTTTTATTCAGGCTTCCTCCCCCTAAGCGATTTATGCTCCTTTAGTGAATCTATTCGGTGAATAGTATCTCGCCAATGTTCTTTCATAATCGTGTTATGAGAAATAATTCAAAATAGTTAACGGTTTGTGAATAAATAAATTATTTTATACTTTTTTGTCATGTTAATGTACCAATCTTTACCACGGTATTCTACTTCGCTTTTTTTGCATTTTCTACCACTTTAGGTGCACTTATTGAACAGAAATGTGTGCATCACTGTCAGATATACGGGAAGGTAAAACTTGACTTGCGCCTACTTCCCGGAAGTGCTTCGGATTAGACTCATCTTCGCAGCGTCCGAAATGTGCCCGATTGTTTTTTCTCTACCTTGCATGCTTGGTTGCGAGGCAGTTAATGACACATGAACGACCAGATGATATTATTTTTCTTCCTATCAATTTTTGAATAGCTTTATTTGTCATCATCAGTCATTCGACCTTTAGGATGGTGAATTGCATTCCTCCCTCCATTCATTCCTCCCTCCTCCATGTAGAATCCATTAATTTCCTATTATTCTCCTTTCAAAGCTCACATTTTACTTTTCGTGGGTGTAAGTCTCTTGGTTGAACAATATGGGAAATAAACAAATATTGTCATTACGTCATATATATTTTCCGATCCTTCACTATTAACTTATGCTAGTTTTTCAAAGTTGCACTATAAAGAATTCCAATACTGTGTACCTGTTCAATCCTATCCTATTTTGTATTCTTAAGACATCGATAGCATATCCTCGAAATGTTAATACAATAACCAAGTTTAGATTGGTTGATATTTTTTATCAGTTTCTTAAGCAATATATCTCTGCGTACGTGTTCGACAGTTAAGTCATACACCTTCGTAGCTGTATGATATTTTCTCCGCTTCAAAAAATGCCTCATTTATGGTTTCAGCCGTCGAACGTGCTTATTGATACAGTTAGAAAGGACTTCAATGAGATATTTGCCTTTTCGGGTGTATAAATTTCAGTTTCTTGCATCGGGGAGAGGCATCAATCAATATTGCTATGCAAGGGTCTCACGTAAAATACAAATTCTCGGATTAAGATAAAATGGGATAATAATTTAGCGAAGAATATAAGTAACTACAAAAAATTCGCTTCGGATGGATTAAAATAATTTTTCCGTTCTCGCGCGCGCGCACTTATTTACATACATATGTGCCAATCACGCCGTTCTCCTCCGGGGTAGGCACAGTCACAAAGTTTCACTGATAAATAGATGCTCATGAATACCTAACTCTACTTCAATATTTTCCTCCTCACTGACCTATCCTTGCAAACCTCTTTTGCCTCATTTACCCCCTACACTGCTTCATACTCGCCCGTATTTATTTGACTCAATAAAAGTCGTTAAAATCTTTTCTTGAAAGAAGAAAACTATTGATTACATTGGTTTCCATCATGACCCGTGAATGTAATAATCTAAATTATGATAAGAAAGCAACTATACAAACTCTAAGTGAAGCAGGTAATTTTTACTTCCTGACTATTAATACTTAAGTTTGTTCTTGACCCTTTTCTTAAATAAAGTTGAAATGCGTTTGAAAAATATTTTTGTATATTCATCGCTCGGTATGTAAATAATTTAGAATTCCTGTTCGTTGGAATAAAGAATACTTAAAAATACCTCCAAAAATATTGCATTTTTTTCAAGTACAAGCGTATTTTCTTGTCTCTTTTCATATCAGTGGCAAAATGCACCTGAAAAACATTTTTGAGATGCCATAGATATGTCACCAAAGATTTTCGATTTTCGTCGGGACAAAAAATGGTTGAACTTGTGTCCCCTGTCACCTCCTGAGGCGTTGCAGATATAAGTCTTGAACTACTCTCTGCAAATGTGCGCGTTTCCCTAGGCATAAAATTTGGTGCGACAAGAGTTGGACGGTTGAGATGCATTTTGAAAAGTTTACGAGTAGAGAAATAATAAAAAAAAATTCTGTGCTAATGATGCTGTTAGTGACACTAGGATGTGATTCAGAAACTTTTTTAAATGGCAATAAACTTACGGATGCGTGAAGTTGTAAAAAAAACTCGGCTCCCGCAGGATAACTTTTTTTAAGCTTAGATCCGACCGTAAACTGCAAAACTCCACATATTTTCATTATTTCCTCTCCCTGGACTTAATGGTGTTTTAATGCGACGCGACGGAGAAATTCTTAAACCTTTACGTGTATAGCTAAGGATTCCGAATTTAAGTTGCAGTTTCCCAGTTTAAATGCTATTGCAATGGCATATAAAATGTGCAGCATTGGACACAGTTATGTGAGTGAGTATTTTGTATTTTAGAAAGGTAATTCATCTCTATTGTACACTGTGACTTTCTATTTGTTTTATAATAATATCTCCTCCTTTGTTAGGTGGGAGCTAAACTACATTATAATGTAAATATCAAAACGTTTTCTTTTGCATTTAACTCTATTTTCATCTCTATTAGTTTTCTTCATTGATTGTTGTGCTTTTCTAATTTGAATTTTTAAATTACTCTCCTTTTTTTGGGGTTTCTCTACGATCCATTTTCCACGTTCCACTCTTTACCTCTAACTAAAATAAGGTTTGTTATCTTCACATCAGTTCAATGTGCTTGTCTGCCTTTCTAAAAAAACTTTTTAAGGAATTCATTGTAGCGCTTGTTCTCAATTATATTTTCAATCCGTATTTTGCTTAAATAAGGTATTTATTATTTTTCATAAATAAAAGATTTTACTCAAAGTTTCAATAGTCAATCAATCATACTTTTCATTGCCAAATACATCACGATAGGTATACTTTTAAGTTTTCCGGATTATTTGGTTGGTTATTCTTTGTGTTTTCATAAGAGGAATAGCTTCTTTATATCTCAGAAATAATCCTTTCTCCTCCTCACTATTGCGACAATAGTGATCCGGCTCCCCAGGAGGAATATTCCGGGAAAATCTGGCAGAAATAAGTATCTTGGATAGATGTTAGAGTAATTTTAATTGACCAATTATTCGATCAGGTCAATATCTAAAAATGCCCTTGTCCACGTGAGCCTGGATTGCGGCGCCCATCCTACGCATTTAATGACGAGATCAGTGCTTAGTCCAGTTTCGCTTGCGGATGAGGGAAAAAAGTTATATAATTCCTTTCGGTATTCTCTCTCTGGTGGAGATATGGTCGCCGTGCGAATTTTCCATATCGATTTCCATTGGTGAGAATAATGGCGCCGGGGAAGGTGTGAATCTGTCGTTCGCCAGTCGCCCTCTCTTCCATCATCAAACCCCCTCCCCCTCCCGCTCCTGCCTTCCCAGCCTCCCTCGCCCCCCCCCCGCTTCCGCCTCGTAATAAAGGTCCCCCCCCCTATTCATGCCAATGACTTCACCATTCATCCCCTCCTTTTATTCCCTTCACATCTCTCTCACCCCTATTCGCACATCTCCTCCCATGTCTCTCATCAATCTCCTTCTTTTTCCTGCTTCCTCCGTCTTCCCGGGTCCAATCCCTCTGCCGGGCGCACCCCAGACTCCTCAGATATTCCTCTTCCATCTTTCCTCCCCAGTCTCCTGTCTCCATTTTCCTCGACTCAGAAATCTTCGGTTTTGGGTATCATCAGTCCATTTTTTTCACCGAAACGAGAGTAATGGTGGAAGCATGGAACATGGGTGGAAGCATGGAAGGTTGTAACGTTCATAAAAGGTAGTCAAGGAGAAATGAAGGGGTCGGGGCAAACAAAAGTTAAGTAGT
This sequence comes from Ceriagrion tenellum, assembly GCA_963169105.1. Lineage (NCBI taxonomy): Eukaryota > Metazoa > Arthropoda > Insecta > Odonata > Coenagrionidae > Ceriagrion > Ceriagrion tenellum. Next base: position 34,457,854 of record OY720636.1, on the reverse strand, counting down.
TAAAAAGAAACAGTAAACACTCAACCAAGTACAATAGAAAATAAGGTAAACCTAGCGCAAGGTTAGGGACTTGAAATCATCGCATCTGGTAAAGTCGCGTTAGAGAAAACAAGGATAAGATGGCAGATGCAGACTTTAAATTCTCAATCTCAACAACTCAGTAATGCATGTAGGATTTCATAGTTGTACGTTCTTAACCAAAGATATTTCTATGTTTTGCTTGTAAATCCATCCATTTGTATCGAAATATTCTGTTTCAAATTAAAAGTTTGTTCTTCAGTTTATTACATAAAAACTACAAATTGCATTTTCATGATGTGGTGTCCACACAATTGAGTGCTTTTTCAAAATATGTTTTAAAAATTAACCTCTGTACAATATATTCTGCACCATTCTTACGAAATCACGGAGGGAGGAATATTCAGCTGTTAGTGTTAAGAGGCCATCTACTGTCTGACAGAAAAACTAAATGCAGGCTTTCAAGAAGTCCTTTGCTATAATAGAGGGCAAAATTTAACTCTAATTTGTAGTGATGAAATTTTGGACGGGTGGTAAATGTCATGGATCACGATGTTTTTTAAACAATGTAGTTTTAATTCGAGGTTTGCTACTAAAACTTCCAAATCCAAAATGTAGCAAATGATGTTGGCGCATAACTCCCACGTCCGTTCCGATTGCGACATCTGAAAATGCATCTTATCGAGAAGACATACCTTGTCTTGTAAAATCGGATAGACAAATTTTATCGCGTCCCGTGAGACCGCGCTATTTTAGGGTTTATTGTGTTTCTATTATTAAGTTAGGCAACTCCTGAAAGAAATAATTGTACATATTTTGCCTTCACCTCATATATTCAATTCAAAAATTGGAAGGGACTTTAGGGGAAGGCAATATACTCTATTTACTCTTTTTATACCTTACTACCTCTTATTATACCTTACCTCAAAAGAAAATGTACCTTACACCAAAAGAAAAAATAGCTTGTACCTTACTTCATTAGCAAATTTCGATCAACATGGGCATTCTGTGGTCAAAGATGACGCATTCAAATTCTGTGTCTCTCGGAAATGTTCCTTAAATCAACACAATGGACAATTTTTGGTCAAGTGCTTCAAATTTTCAATATCCTTCCAAACGAATGAGGAGATGTTTTTAGTGTGTCTGCTCAGTCTGAAAATTTTCTTACTGTTTTTCACGCTGCCTCCGGAAGTGGAATGACTCACTGCTATCTGTCATCCCGTTTGGACTCGTTTCACAATGAGATCTCCTGGTAGGGTTTCCTATTTTTGTCATCACAATGGGTGATTTTAACGAATTACCTTGCGTATTATGTGTGCCTCGTGACTTTTCTCTGAGTATTTTAGTTCTCCCACCTTACTTTCATTCGTTGCCTTCATATTTCCCACCGTCTTTCCCTTCATCTCTTCACCTTCTTCTAACACTTACTGCCGCGCAAGTCTGCGCCAGGAACATCTGTGAGAGCTGTCAATTGTGACATCTCCAGGCAATTAAAGTTATCGCAGCTTAAATCAAAGAAACCATTCGTTGGAGAAAAAATAGTATGAAAATGACCATTTGATGTGAGATTGGCTCTTTGGGGGATAGAGACCAAATAAGCTGTTAAAATGAGGAAGGAGAATTTAAAAAATCTATTAAAAATGCTATGTTGCGGTTGATTTGGAGAATCTTAGAAAATGGGAGAGTTGTGCTAACTTTTTAAATGAAACTAAAGAAAAAAATCTCAAGAGATGGCGGTTTTTGGAACAAAATGTCACCTAAAAAGGATGATTCAAAGGAGAACTTTTTGGGAATGAGGCTTTGGGATAGCTTTACCTTAGATGTAAGCATTCCGTCAAGTACTTTGCTGATTGAAAACCAACTTCTATGCCAACAGCGTTCCTTTTTTCTTTTTCCAACGTTCCTTTACAGGGTAAAGAGATATTGTCAAAGGGTATAATTTGAAATCGGAAATGGAGCATGTGCTCCCCTTTGACTCCTTTCTAAGCTAGCTAAGTTTCTTAAATCCTGCTTTTCCGGCGAGCGCAATTTTCTCATGCCACGTACATGCACCGCTTTATGCAAGGATTTTTGTTCCAAATGCTTAACTTGAGGTCATAATTTAAGAACCTGCCTCCATATTGGTTCTAGCCTCTACTATTTCTTTTTCTTTTCTGTCACATACATGCGCTTCTGAACGCATAATTTTTTTCTCCGGGCGCCCAATATGCCTCATCTTAAGAGTCAGCGGCACTCTTTACGCGAGGCTTTTAAGTATCAGCTTCCTCCGCCCATGCCACCTTTTTCTTCCATTCTTTTTTATATTGATTTCATAAAAATGACGTAAGAACAATAAGGACATGATAGGATGAAATAAAATGTAGGAACCCTCTTACATAGATTAGAAAAGCTAATCTACGTATGGATGGTGAAATAAACACATTTTACATAACACCATATTATAAAATAACAATTTCCAACGTAATGTAAACTGAAAACATGATGAAATAATAATTACCGACGCAGAAATATCAAGAGGAGCTGATGGAAAAATATACTTGTTTAAACACCAAAATACCGTTAGCAAACTAGTCGAAACACGTGTAAGAAGAGGTGGAAATAAAATAAGTGGACAGTACGAAATCATTTGAGCTTCATTACTCATTATGCTGTTCAACGATATATCGCCTGAGAAAGTGGAGTTTATTGTTATAAAACTAATTAGACACACTTAGAGGAATATCTGCCTCATTGAACCACATGTGAAATTACAAATGGATGTTTAGAAGTACTAAGAGAGAACGAGGTTGAAAAAGATTTGGTCAGTTTTTTTGGATGTCTAAGTAGATTGCCAAGAAGGAAACGAAATTACATAAAGGAAACTGAAGCAGCAGAGGAAAGATTGTTTCTTCATTAAATGTCATAAATGTTATGCATACAAGGTGTTCAAGAGAAAAATCGAGCTCAAAGCGTTTGGATGAAATGATAAAGAGACGGTGAAAATACCAGGGAATATTAGAGCAAAAGAAACTAATAAATGGAGATAAGTTAATATTGACATGTTTTCTGAATAAATCCTAAGCAAAATTAACAGAATGTAGCAATAAATTACAAATTTTATACGCGTAATAATAGCCACACTTTCATCTAGTTTTCCTATAATCTCTTCCCTTAAATCATCTTCTCATTCTGCCACCCAGTGAATGCTGTCATAGTGCTAAAGAGTCGATCAATGTCATGCCAGTTGGTAGCTGCATATCTTGATTGACGCTTCACACCACACAAAAGCACTAAAAATAAGTCTGAACCTTGTGGCATCCAAAGTATCCGAATTATACCGATCCTACTGTCGCATCGGTGATTACATCAGCCACAATAAATTTTACGAGAACAATTGTCCCTTGCTTCCAAAATTGCTGAATGCACTTCATGGGTGTTGTAGGACAAAATTCTTTATGCGGCTTTTATGCTATTCCCATTCTTTATCCTTTTTACCTTTTATTTTCGAAAAGTAATGTCTAACGGCCGCATGCTCTAATATTGGGAAATTCTCATCATTACTGAGTTTTGAGTTACTTAAAGCCTTTTTCGTTCGCGCAGTTTTTCCCGTGGAAGAGCGACTATCTAAAAGCGTAAATTCCGTCCTTTCAAAGAAAATTTATTATTTCAATTTATTTTTGCCTAAGGAAATCTTGGCTCGTCCCGTCGTTAATGCTTCCAACCGTTTTAGTGAACAGAAAAGTTTTTGGACATTCCTCGTGCTTTTCTTTCACCATACAGCATGGACATTTTGTAAATGGAAAGTAATACTAAGTTAGCTAATTAAAAGTCTTAAGGTGACGCAGTTGTAATTAGATGTGAATTTTCAATTATTTGTTTCCAACTCCCCGATGATTTTGTGGCGGAAGTTTTATGAAGCTTTATTTTTCTTTCCTCAGCGAGTTTGCGTCACCAGAATTTGTCTTTCATTGTAGTACCACGCGACGGTTCAGCGGAAAAATTTGAAGATTATAAGGACATACGATTGGAAGGGTTTCCAACATGTTGGCAAGCTTAGTCAAGGTAGTTTTGTGTTTTCGGTCTTTAATGCCATCAAATCGGTCTTTATTAAAATATGAAGGAAAAATAAGTCACTGAATGAAAATTACTGCTTAAGTCTAGTAATTACTGCTAAAGTATGGAAATACCCCAACTCGTAATAAAACTACTTAGATTTACGAAATAACTTCTCTGAAATTGCTGGAATACCAAAAAAACCATGTATTCTCTTAATCTGGAGAACATATGCCTTGAATAAATCCGTAATTCAATAAAGACGATTAAAGCTAATTTTTTATATCAGTGATTGAAGTATCAACTTAGCTGTTCTCTATTTTCTTAGAGATCTAGCTTAAGCCATAAACAGCAACAGATCAGTTGTTCAAATGAGCATATTATTAAAGTTGGATCACGGGATTTGATTAGACCAAACTATCAGATCATCAGCTCAAAGACCATCAGCTCAAAGATCATCAGTTCAAAGTCATTGAATGGCAATATGGTACTGTGCTGGCCTACTTAATGCTTATTATATTATTTATTTAAGTTCCTACTACCCTATTGTTCTTATTTGAGATAAAATTGGTAAAATATCGTTTGTAAATCACTTGTAAAATACTATGGTTTCAATTAAGATCACACATTTGTTAAATGCAAAATATTTACCCATTCGAGTTTGATTTGTGATGTTTTACAAAAAAATTTAAGTTATACCCAAATGAATTTTGAGATTGTAAGCCAACCGGAAACGAATTTTTAAATTTCATTACATTATATCATTTTCAGGGAACTATATTTCAGGTGAAAATATTTCACAGTAAAGAACTATTCCTCCGAGACCCCAAGAGTTGTATTAATCAAAATTTCCGCCCAACTTTTCTCAAAGCTTCTCCCAAGTACTACTGCAATAACCTATCACAATGGCATGGGTTCTCTTCATTGATATAATAGTCATGGGTCGTAAAATTTCTCTGAGGTAATTTCTGTACTCTTTGGGATACAAATACCTGTAGGAGTGTCATGAAAATATGAAGTATGGTGATGCCTAATCATTGCACTACAGAGATTCCAGATTTTCTATTCCCGCGTTCAATTTAAACTTAGATAGAATAATTCGAGTTAGAGAATTCGAGTATGTGGTAATTCCAAGTGTACATATTATCACATTTCACTCCTGATGTTTTCTCATGTATCTGATTAAAAATTACCTTAGTGTCCAATAACTTCATACATGAAAGTATTAAGATACATTGATTATAGAAGAATATAATATTTCTTGTACTCTTCTTAGACTGTAATTGTCATTAACATATATAACAATCAGATGTTTTGGCACCGTAGTAACCAATTTCTTATAAAATATTTAATTTTCCAATGTCTATCTTGTTTTTAATCTGATAAATTGAACAAACGGAATAAATGGAAAAATTTTCACTGCAATGTTAACGAAAGGACTACCCAAACTTGTGTTTGGCATTTTGTTTCAAAAAATTAATATCGCTTCCTAGTAAAATCTAACAGAACGAATAATTACTATTTTAAACATCACCAAGATTATTTATTTTTGCATGTTTATTCACCTGTTGTCAGAAGCTGCAGTACACGTTAAGGTAATTTTTTGATTTATGGCCACCATTTTTGCTTTGGAAAATTGTTGCTAAAAACAATGTTGGTATGAATTCGGGAGAGATTTATCAACACATAAAATTCATGTGGCTGAATAGAGCATCACCAACGACCATGCCATTCAATGTGACAATGTGAAGATTCTTTGCCACTCCAAACAATTCTGGAAGAGACTCACAAAAGAAGCTAATGAAATTAGGATGGGGGGGAAATTTTCAATAGTGACACAGGATACCATTTAAGTACCGCCAGGAAACCGGTGCTCATTGGGGCTCGGGAGATCAGAAATATGCATAAAGATCAGATTCATCAATCAGGCTCACCCAACAGGAGCCTCCTGACCCTCCTGCCTGGCCTATACATTCCGGAACTCAGGAATTCACTACATTCTGCTCTGAAGATGATGGAGGACTCGGCGATCAAAACGTCGGCACATATGGAGTCTCTCACTAAGTGGACTTTCTGAATAGAGCTACTTAACATAAAATTCACTTGAAATTTTTAGTATTGACATAGAACGTTCTTTCCAAGACAAAATTGCGAAAACGTTGAAAAAACAATTCGTTTTTTATTGGGCCATCTGAAGTATATTGCGTTTAAAGTATTTTTCGTGTCTCTTAATACTGATCCGTATCCATAATATAATATCCGTAAAAATCACCCTTGTACTTGCTATCAACAATTTTATATCGCCATTTCTGTGTCTATTACAAGCAGGCCGTAATATTTTGGGATAAAGTACAAAAACGATAGATTTTTATAAAATGGCAATGCAATGGAAAATCTCGCTCTGTGAAAAATTACTAAGAGCTTATATATGGCATTTAACAGATAGTTCTTGGGAGGGTACCTGTTGGAAGCCGCAATTGGGAGGTTACTTTGGAGATTACTGATTTTAAAAATTCATGGGAAACATTCTGGATTCACGTGTTTCCATTTCCATTTGACTTTGGGGATATTACTAAAACCCAGCACGAAATCTCTAAAACTGAATAGGAAGGTAGAATACGGACGATACATTGCCAAACTTAGAGGCAGAACGAATTATTTCTTGTCACGCACCATCAGTGACAGATAAAACACAAAGGCATGTAGATACTCCGTCAACCTTTTTCATATGCCCAACCATTTTCCATATGCCCAACCCGACATCCTATTAATTTTCTCAAATTACTGGCACAATTTCTTGGCAGTTCAGAAGTCACTCCCTGCCACACGCTCTTGCGATGGCTCGCAGTGTAGTTAGTGCAGTAGATGTAATCGGCATATCTGTTAGTCTATCTCTTTTGAGCGTTCCATTGCTTAGATTTATAATTCTTTGAATTGTTTGTTTTTTGTTGAAAAATTAAATTGTGACATCGAAAAGTTGGAAAGCTTAAAGCGGAGCAGAACAGAATAGAATTTATTGTATCCGTTTTATTTAATCAATATTCGTGGAAATATTAACCTTGTTAGTAAAACTAACTTTTTACTACCAAATATTTACGTAGGGTCGAAAAAAATTTAAATTCAACTATGTTATGACAAATTATGGTGCAAATTCAACATTATACAGATTGTGCCAAACATACGATAAGCACTGTTATGAACTCAAACTTTAAAAAATAAATTCTGGACCTAATTGAAGAAAATTGTTAAATAGAAATTACTATGTAAATGCTCCATATTTTTTAAAAGTATGAATGACTGTATTATCATTTACTCTTTATTATATGTGAAAAAGTGTTCCCTATAATTCTTTTATTGGGAGAACTTAAAGAATAATAAATAAATAAAAATCAATAAATAGCATGGGCATTATGGAACTCACAATTTCCATACTTACTTTCTATGTATTCACATCTATGTCGCGTATGAAATCATTTTCATACCGACAATTAAGAAAGGTACTTCAGGGAAAATATTGGTACTCAAATTTTACATGAAAGAGCCCTACATTTGGGGTTACTCTATTTAGTTGAGTTAAGCTAAGTAAGAAGTTAAGAAAAAAATTTACAATAGTAGAGAGCATTGCCACATATGGGGCAGAGGTGGGGAGCTTACAATAAGAAATGAAGGAAAGTTAAGAGCGATGGAAATGGACTATTGGAGACGCAGCTGCTGTATATCGAAAATGGACAAGGTCAGAAATCAAACGAAATGGGTGCTACTATGAATATCATAGACACAATTGAAAATAGACGTCTCCGCTGGTATGGACACTTAAGAAGAATGCCGGAGGAACGATAGCCATCCAGGATATGGCATTGGAAACCTAACCAAAGGAGACGAAGAGGAAGACCGAAACTCTCTTGGGAGGACGGAGTTAAACGAGCCATGGATGATAGACACATGCAGGAAACAGATTGGCTGGATAAATGAAGGAGGCTTGGATGCGAGAGACGCCGCATGGTGTAATCCCACTTGCAAAATATATATCTATGGAATAGCGCGGTGCTGATATGTTCACTGCCATAGGCAACATCCCGACATAACACATATTTAGGCAGGAAACCAAACTCCATTAGAACCTATATTGTCAACTAAATGTGGACGCTGTATATATCGCCTTCCACTTCAATTAGAAAACCATCCTCGAGTTTAAGCATCCCACTATTTCACTTCGTAAAGTCATTTTCTAAGGATGGGAAACTTATTGAGTGAAATTAATATTTTTTCCCAAGTCACGCACGAGCGCATCTTCAAAATGTTCGCGAGGCTATTTTCTTTTTTTTTAACTAGAGGCGAGCTTAGACGTGAAAGAGAGGAAGAGAAAAGCCGGCGAAAATGCCGCATGAGATACAAGCGAGTCAGTTTTTACTGATGAGGGACGACTTCAAAAGATTGGAAGAGGGCAAGTGGACCGAAAATGTGCTTGAAAATATCCAGCCTCTCATCTTCGATGGAAAAAAACTTTGCCCGCGATGGTATTTGATGCTCGGTGCTCGAGTTGTGGATCGAAGGAGGAAACATTTCGGAGCTTCGATTTCATTGAACTTGTCATTTTTCGAGCCAGAAGACGATCGGCCCAATAGAATGACTTGTTCAATCTCGGAAAATGTAATTCCCGGGAGCTCCATAGAAAATGCATTTTTAAGTTTTTTCTTCGATTTTTAATTCATCAATACATAACCCTGAAAGCCACCTCAAAGGTGTTTGGCAGGGATGAGAAAGTATCACTGCCCTACTCTACAGGTATGCTACCAATGCTACAGAAACCATTTGTATTAATAAAGGTATTTTTCAGCCACACAAACGACAGTGATACAAGAGTCTGGTTGGAATCATACGAAACTTGATGTCAATAATAAACTGCTGATTAAGAAACAAGCATTTGGGAGTAAATCAACAAATTAGCTACACTACCAGTCTACCACCCTACTTCAAAGTCCCACTAAGAGCCATTATTGTCTCTTATTGATCGCTCGAAAAACGGCTTTACTGCAGTCTGTTTCCCTAATTATATTCTCATTATCTGATCTACCGCAGAAAATTGGAGTTCGTGAAATGTTGATAACTTCGTTAGAAAATAAATTGGTTTTGTATATACATCAAATAATTCCAATTTTAAGTAACCAATTCCTGGTTGATCAATGAATTTTTGCGTACTTGGTGTAAAGTACGTCCAAAGCTATGGGCATAATTTTCATTATCTTCCCCCAATAATGCCATATTTGCATATTTGTTATGCCTCCTTTCCAAAAACATACTTCCATACCGGTTAAGCATTCACCTTAAAATGCGCGAGTTTAAAAATGTGCCGAAGTATTTATTTCAGTATTCAGTATTTTCTCTGTATAATCTCTGTGTATGTAATGTAATAACTCAAATATGAGGTTGTATCATCGAAAACAAAATATTATCAAATTAACATTAAAACGGGCACCTCAGGTTGTACATTTTCAACTTCAGCTTAACTATGAAATCCATACTTTTCAGTCTTCAAACTTATGAAATATTAAAACAACCCCTTCTAAATTACCCTTAAGTAAGTATTAAAATAAAATACGCTTTTGAACGCTGTTGAAGAATGATATTATGTTGGGTCAATTTTTTTTATATCAGTGATTATTATGGATGAAGATAAATCAAAGTAATTACAATATGCAGTTAATAATGTCTCAACGATTGAAGTCCGGGTGACTAAAACGACTGAATTAATATCGACTCATTTCGACACCTGCCATTATACATGCAAATCATTCGCCAGAAAGTTTGGCGTTTCATATACATGGACGAAGTAGGCATCAGTGAACTCGGAGTAACGTCTGCCAAAGTGGTTTCGAACAATCCAGGGTCCAAGTATATTAGCAATAATTGGCGCAAACTGTGACCAGAAAAGATACTATTTTTATTATTATCAAGTATCATATCCTGATGGTGACGCATAAACCATATAATGTACCGGATTAAATGGAAACCATTCTCAGAAAACACCATCAGTTATTTCATTTTAGCGGTTAACGTTATGCTCTATTGCATTCTTTCCTGATACAGAAGATTCTACAAATAAAAGACTTGATTCTTTTATGGATTCTGCTTTGAATCAATCAGTTTGCGCAAGGATCGATATGGTTCAAATGTGAATTTAATTCGTATTTTACTTTTACCGGTGACCACTGCTTTGAAGACTCTTCATTTGACTTCCTCCATCACGAAAAAAGTTTGGGAAATGCAATCGAAGCGGCAGAGCAGACGACATAGTCCCCATCTTCCTTCTTCATTCCTGCTTCGGAAGGTATTTCTGCAATAATTCAAGGTATTGGCTCGGACCGTCATCGACTGGACCCCGCTGAAGAAGAGGAAAGGGCCACGGGAGACGGACATTAAAAGGGGTTGGTGGTGGTTCCCAGAAGGATGCGCGCTGGAAAGAAGGATATTCCATATTTTTTTCATCCCCCAAACTCGTATTCAGACGTTTTTAAAAACTGATTCATCCGTATTCTCTCCGTGGGTCGTGATGTCGCGTCCATAATTAAAAGGATCGTGAAGTAACTTGTCTGCAGGAATGGAAATTGACTCTTCCAGTCAGAGATCTGGGAAAACTTCGATCTTTTTCCACTCTTTCCCTCTCCACTCCTCTTTTTCTCTTTTCCACTCGTTACTTTTCCACCGGTTATCCCCTTCCGAAATACACCCGCTACGATTGCAGGTGTTTTCTAAACAAATGTTAAAGACAACGGCGTCCATTCTGCTTTTTTCAAAGGGTTGCACCGAGGGCTCTCTCTCCAGGAATCGAAGTCATTTGAATGGTGATCATATTTTTCAGAGTGCTAATTGGGAACCAATAAGGGCAGGCTTGAATGTATGATACTATCTCAACCTTAGTTTGCTGGGGCATGATGATTGTAAGCCGCGAGAGGAAGGTTTGGTGGCCCGGGAACTAAAAATAATATAAGCTACTATGAGAACTAAAATAACTCATATCCTTGAAAATAAGAATTCTAAGCAAAGTTACTGAGCCACTATTTGACGTCCACTTTCAGCTTTTAACATGAGGCAAGGTTAAGGACTCTAAGAGGAAAACAAAACTACTCCTTGCGACACCAACCTCTTGACAAGTGCTGCTGTAAAATAAATTTTTCGTAACTTTCGTCATCAGGATTTATTAATCTAACTTAAATAATTGTCAATAGTGCTACCTTTTCCTATATGTAGTAGTCTTACGAGTTATACTGAAAAATAGTGTAATGAATTCCCACAAGGTAAACCATTGTTTTCTTCCAAAAAAGAAAAAAAGGAAAATATTTTAATCACTGTGTACCAAAACAAAGTGATATGCTCAACGTCTCAATTGAAAGGTATCAATGAAGCTATTTTGCGTTTGAGTTGGAGAAACGCCATAGATTTTGAAATTTGACGATTTCACATGTTACTGTTTTCTCCATTTAAATCTATAAAAACCAGCTGTAAATTGAATTGTTTACATTTAAATGAATAAAGTTTAATCTTGCGCACCTTAAATATCCTATTGCAGCTTTGCTTACGAGAGTATTCATAAACTTTGGAAACCGATAATTGCTGCAACTTCTGAGCCCACTTCGCGTTGATTGCATGAATATTAAATAGCAAAGGTTTTATATGGATTCAAAAGCGTGTTAATGGAGGTTTAATTTCATTTTCATAGAAAATCGTATTTTTTGAATCGTGCATCGGAAAATCAAGTTGCAGTTTGTCATTTGAGAATATCATATAGTTTTTGCTCTCATTACTACATTAACTGAATTTTGGAGGGATATTTTAGGAATATAAATTGCCTAAAATTATATGTCAACATATGGGAAAAACTCAGGAAAGAAATTTGTTTATTTTTACAATGAGGACTCTGGACCCTCTTGCTTCGTTGTCAGATCTCATGCATCAAGATATTCGAGCCTCGGTGTAGTATAACTACTGAAACGTCTTTAACTATTGCTAAAATCTAAATTTATCGTTCTCTGTTAGAGATAAGAATATTATATATTATATAGGCTTAGCAGGACCAAAACGTTATAGTCATCTGTGATTATATATTTTTCATTTATGTAAAATCTCTTCCACTACTTAAACGCATTCAATTGCATATCATATGTGAATTGATGTATATTTCTTTAATTGTAATCTGCAATATGACCTGTTTCAATGTAAGGTCTATATATAATCTATATCTCTATATTATGTCTTATTTTCTGTGTATTTATGTCGTCTTTGTAACATTTTTATTTCAAAGACAATAAATTTCAATTTAAAAAAATATTTAAGACAACGTCACGCTTTGCTGAGGAAGTTGCTTACTCCTCTATTTTATGGTCGGCACCGTGGTTCTACACTAAAATTTACTTTCAAACGAGTTTTAAAAAAATTCCCTGCTTTGATTTATTTATAATCAGAATTATTCATTCAAATGAATCGTTTAAGTATATATTAGTCCTGTGAGTTGATAGTGAAGTGCCTCGTTTATCTATCATTGAATTCAATTTTCCTTGGCGTGAAAAACTTTCCCATTTTGGGATAGAGAGAGTTGGTTGCAGGTCTTTAACGAATGATGTATGTAACTGTCCATTAACACCGACTCTATAAAGCCTTTAATTCCACCACCCCCCGTTTGTTATGGAGAAAAACTTTATGATGAGTTAAGGTGAAAAATGATCCCGTCCAAAGATTCATTTAGCATTCTACTGCCTGTCTGTGGAGAAAAATTGGCATGGGCAAGTATAATCACTTTCGGTGAATTTTTTGTAGCTGAATTTGTTATTTTTCCATCTATTGAGCTAAAGATTCCTCTGTGATTGTTTTATGCCATTTTATAAATAAATATTAGCTAAATTAAATTGCGGATAGTTCTTTTACCTTGGGCAGTGTGGAATAAATCGGAGCATTAAAATTACCCGAAGCAGCATGTTGCATACACTCTGTTGATATGAGGGAAAAATGAAACAATTTAATTACCTATCCCGGCAGTTCAACTACTGCTGGCTTGGAAAAATGAACTTTTACGGAAGACTGTTTAATTTTTATCGCCATAATGCTCACGTTTATTACCGTAGTTGCCGTGAAACACGCGTTAGAGGTAAAATAGTGGTTGACGGCGGCTTGACACTCTATTATTTATCCAAATCTCTCGCGTGTTTCACATGAACGCTATTTGAAACCCCTGAAGTAGCAGTACCGCCACATTTTACGGAAAATAAGCGTTTTGTACTCACTCATAGAAATGAAATGAAGAAAAATTGCCATAGTTGCATAAAAATAACATTAATCAGCCTTGGTTGCTCTGAGTTATTCATATGAATTTGTTTTAATACTCGTACTGATTTTTTGGTTCAAATAAAGCCTCTTACCATTACAAATAATAAACTGTACTCACAGACTTAAGGTGGAGAGTGCACAAAACTTTATTCAAACCCCGCAGTAACTCTTTCAGTTCAGTTTGTTAATTATTATAAAGAAAGCTTTCCGTGACCTTTGAGAATAGTTTTCACTAGTCACTTTACTATTTAATGATGCTATTTGTTATCTAAAAATTGTAGTCCTCTAACCCTTTGCAAAATTTTTGGAATCTTTGTTGCATCCAGTCATATGGAAAGAATGTTTAATTAGTATCTATTGCACAGAATATTCTTTAACAAACTCAATAGACCAAATCACAGTGTATGGGTCCAAAGTATTGTTTTTTAACAAATTTGAAAATATAGGGCAAGGAGCAAAATATTCCAGAGACGTCCCCATAACAGATGGAAATAACAGGACTAAAGGAGGTCGGAGTACGATGAAGGCCTAAAATGTGCTGTAATAGTAAGAAGAAGCTATTTTCATATATGAATATATTTATAATAATTCTTTTTCAAGAGATAATTGTTATTGGAGGGGATACTGTGGTTTACCGTTACGAGAGCATATTAAAAATGAGATTACCTGGAAAAAATTAGGAACAACAAATGCCAATAAAATAAACCAAAAACAATTAGAGTGGTGTGGAAACCACAGTAAAACACGGGAGAAAGGCCACCAGCCATTGAAGTTTTATAATTATGCTAGGGTTGGAAGATACATAGGCTCAGACCTAGGAAAAAATTGAAGGAGAATACTTATGCTCATTTTAAGATGGTAAGATAAACGGTTCCCACCAGTTAAATGGATAAAAGCCTTCCTAAGAGATAGTTTGCAGCGAGTTCAACTTGATATCAAACTATCGGCCGAAACTATAGTTACTCCTGATGTTCCTCAGTGTATTGTACCTGGCCCCCTGTTATTTCTATGATGTGTAAATGACCTCCCTGAAACTACATCCTCTGAAATAGTACAATTTGCCGACGACTGCATAATGTACTGGCAAATGAGGTACGTTATTACTTGCGATGCAATACAAGGTGATATTAAAAGAACAAACTGTGCAAAGCTGTGCTAACGACAGACTTACTTACTTACTCCTCGGCGCTACAGCCTTTGTAGGGCCTTGGCCTCTCAGACAATGTTAGCCCAGACATCACGATTCCCGGCATGCGCTCTCCATCTTTTAATTCCCATCCTTCTCAGATCAACCTCTACATCATCCAACCATCTTTTCCGGGGTCTCCCTCTCAATCTTCTACCACCAGGATGACCACGAAATATCTTTTTCACCATCCTATCCTCAGGCATTCTCTCGACATGTCCTAACCACCTTAATCTATTGCTCTTAATTTCTGTCACTATGTTAGGATGTTTGCGGAGTTCCTCGAGTTCTCTGTTTCTCCGTATTTTCCACTGTCCACCTTCCTTCGTAGCACCATAAATCTTTCTTAGTACTTTCCTTTCCCATCTTTTAAGTAGCTCTTTTTCTGCCGTGGTCATGGTCCACGTTTCTGAACCATATATGTTCACAGGTCTAATCACTGCTCGGTAAATCTTTGTTTTCAATTTCCGACTGAGGTTGCGTGACTTGAGCACTTTCAATAAAGCTCGATAAGCCCTATTGCCTGCTGCAATCCTGGCTTTTATTTCTTCATGTATTTCATTATCTTTTGTCACCAGCAATCCCAAATACTTGAAGTTGTTACATCTCTCATACTTATTCCCATTTTATATTATAGATTTATCTCGAACAGTAGTACTTTTCCTGGAAGAGAACAAGTACTGTGTTTTGTCACAGTTCACTTTTAGCCCAACTTTTCCTGCCTCCATCTCCAATCTCTCCAGTCCTTCCTCGAGATCTTTTAGTCTTCGTGATATATTGACATCATCAGCATAGACTAGATTTTTCGATATACGGTTGAACAATGTACCACTTGGATTGCTGACTTCTGTTTTCCTCATCACCCGTTCCAGTACCACATTGGAAAGAATGGTGGATAGCACGTCGCCTTGTCGCAAGCCCTGATTAATTTCAAATTCCCTGGTGAGTTTCCCTTCTATTTTAACCTTACATGTTGTATTCTTTAAGGTCATTTGTACCAGTCTGATTAGTTTGGTTGGAAATTCCATATTCACCATAATCTGAAACAGCTTATTTCTCTTTACACTGTCGTACGCTTGCCGAAAATCCACAAACAATTGGTGTACATCCACATTATATTCATAGCACTTTTCCATTATCTGTCTAACCATGAAGATGAGGTCTGTTGTTGGTCTACCCTGTCTAAAGCCACATTGGTAGTCCCCAAGAATCTGCTCCACCAATGGGTTCAGTCTCCTAGCCAAGATTATGGCTAAGACTTTATAGACCACACTTAACAGAGTTATGCCACGGTAGTTTTCACAGTTGGCCTTATCTTTTTTCTTATAAATTGGGCAAATAATAGCCAGACCCCATTTTTTGGGCATCTGCTCTGATTCCCATATATCCACTATCAGCTGGTGAATGGAGAGTTTAAGCTGTTCACCTCCATATTTTATTATCTCTGCTGAAATATTATCACTTCCTGGTGCTTTATTATTTTTAGGGTTTTTATCACTTCCTTCACTTCCCCTATCGTTGGAACTGGTACTGGGATTGTATCTTTGTATCTGTCTGAGGTTCTTGCCATTGGGGACCACACTCCTCCTCCGGGTAATGCAAAGTTTCAAGCGAAGCAGTAGTAAAGCGTAATAACAGCGCACATAGCAAATTTAAGACCCATTGTTGAGAATGCTGCAATGGAATAGACCCTCTTAAAATAAGGAAACGAAACAAAAATGAATTAGCTCAGCAAAGTGCTGCCCAATATGTATAGGTTACGCGTAGTAAATCAGAGTGTGTGAAATATATTGTCGTCACTTATTTTCCCCACGTATGTTCTATGTTCACTGTTACTTGGGTTAATTTGGTATATTATCACTCCCCCAAAGTACATTGAACACATAAATAATAAAAAATAGCAATACACAATAAAATAATATATTTTAGGACAATTGGTTCTCTTAATACTTAAGCTTTGCCGCTACTTTTGATGTGTGCTTTGACCGATTGCTCTCCTCTCTTGCTGCTCGCCTTTCTGCTGCACCTGGTTTCCTCCTCCTGTATTCCACGAGTTGCGTCCGGTGGGTTCCTATCAAATTGCTCTCCACAGATACCGCTGATTCCCGTAGCACTTATAAAATAAACTGGTTTATTCAAATAATTGACCATTAGTTGAACTTTGCAGGAAAATAATAATTAAAATCAATAGATGGAGCACCACATTTAAATTATGAAACCATCATTTATCGTTATCCTATCATAAGAGAAATGTGCGCGATTTTTTATCATAAATAACAACAATTGTATTATTAAATGCAGGTTAACTAACTTAATAAAACTGGTTAATTAATGTTCTCAAAATTAAATAAAAAATTCATTTTATTATAATTGTACTTCCATTTTCCTGTTCACACCAAAGTTCCTGATTACAATTGGCCCAAAGGAATGTTTAATCGAACAGGTTTCATCATTTTCTAGATATTAAATCTTATTGGATTTTAACTGGTCACCACATACCCGTTGTCACATTTAATGTATTACTCCCGATTGTTGCATCATTTACAAAGTTGGTTTTCTAACGTTCAGTATTTAGTTATTAGTTTGGAAATTAAAATAGAAAACGATACCCAAATACATTTTCTGAGGAAACAGGCCATCATATTTATTTCATCGTAAAGCAGCATGTTATATTAATATTAGCTGTAATCCGTTTTATTTGGGTTTATCAATTTAGTTAGGAATGAGTACATCGAAGCAGAATCAAAGAGGCAATTACTTATGTCTTCCCAAAATTTTTAATTATAATTATTTTTTAAGTGAAATGTCTAAAAATAACATGCTGAATGATAGGTCTAAGCTTGATTTTTTTTCTCATGCGTGGTATATTAAAATTTGTTGAATATTTAAATTTGTTTTAATTCTATGCTTAGAGAGTTCGTTGGAAAAAGCTCGTCTTAGTAGTCAGGCATTAGAAGAAGAATAGAGCTACCTAATGACGCATATTACAATACGAGAGACCAAGTGAAGGGAACTTTGTGTACGATTGTAAATAAGAGGCCAGATAACGGTTAAATATGAAAGGAGCAGTAAATAGTGCAGAGATATGGACCCTGAGAAAATGACCATATAAGGCTGCAGTCTTTTGAGGTGTGGGTGTAACAGAGATAAGTAAAAATGCGTTGGACGAAAAGGAATGCAAAGGAGGTAGTATATAAAACAGTGGTAATGGAGAGAAATATGCCAGAAATTAGGACGCAGCTAGTTAAGTGGGGTAATTAAGGATCTAACATATGCCGAAGGCTGCATGGAGGGAAGGATATTTGGTAAGAGTGGAAGAAGATAGGGGAGCATAGGTTTTATGAACGGTAATAAAATAGGTAAGACATATGGTGAGATAAAGAAAACGTGTATCCGTAGGTAGAGGTTTGCGATTATAAAAATCTAAAGAGTTTCTCCTCCCTTTTATCCTAACCTACCTAAACCGGGAAATGACACAAATAACAAAATCACCACAACAAGGTGATTCTAATGGTTGCTAGTTATTGATATTTGTCGTAAAGGCAATTGGTTGAGCTTCCGGTAATTTTGCTATGACCGCGAGATCCTTAGCGACGGGTATTACATGCCGACTGAGAAGTCATGGCGAAAGATCTCTGAAACTGTACCAATGTCGTCTCATTCTTGAAATGTATGGTGGGAGTGGGCTGGCGTTATTGTATAGCTCTAGGGCGCAATGAGATTTCATGCCTTAGGGTATCCTTACCCAGGCTGTTAGTGGTTTTGACCCTGTAATGGAATAGGAGTACAGTGGTCGCTTTATTATCGCTATATGCGGTTTGAAGCTCTTAAAAGCCCCCAAGAGGATGGCGCTGTTCTGCCCTTGCGTAAAAGCACATGAGAAGTATGCATATGGACAAAATTACAATCATTACATTGGACTAAAACCATAAACATACTTATAATGCTTTTCTGTGATTTTTTCTGATTTCTGTTTCGTCATAGTGATATTGTTTATCGATTCTTGGGTGTGTACGTGGTATGTTTGAAAAAAAATATTCTATCAGGCTAGGCTATCTTTAAATCATAATTCAGGCATGCAATTAGCTTTATAACTAGAGCAATGGAAAAAAAGAATTTCTAAGTATGTTTATCCTTTATGAAATCGAGATTATACTCCCATTTTTATCAATAAAACCAAATATTTCCAGCTGTGATTTCCAATATTTGGCCGCTGAAGAATCGTTAATATTTAGTCAGAGCAAAATATAATTTTTTTTCAAATGTGTAAATCTATCTGTTTTCAATGCTGTTTGTTCATTTATTTGGCAGTGATTTTGAAAGACGTATAATTACAGTGTAGAGCAGTCTTACATTAAATATCGGTTTTTCTTTAAGATTATCCAGCTCTCATCACTCATCGTGGCTTCGGTCGTCCAAGGAAACACTTAAATTTGGTAGTACATATTAGAGTAGAATGGTAAATGTAAGTTTACCATTGCATTACCCGCGCCGATCTTTCCCTACTAGCGGTTACAGCCCCCTACGGGTCATTTTTTGTGCATTTTTACTAGTATGCCGCAAGACGTACCAAATCCTAGCAATACCCCCGATCTCCTTTCACTATGTTACTCGAGGTAGGAATGCTCTTATAAAGGACTACCTTGAGAGCCAGCAAACTGTTACCCGAGACTGTGGAGGTATATAAGGTCTATTGACACGCCGTAAAATGCTCCAGCAATGGACCCATATGAAAGGAAGACTTGTATCGTTTGGCCATGATGGGAGTACGTAGGAAGATTTACCAAGAAGTAAGGAAACTGACATTTGGTTGCATTAAACTTAGCTTAGGAGCCTACGTCCAATGATCATGATGAGCATGTTGCGAGAAAAGGGAAGGGTTGAATAGCAAAATTCATATATGGTGGTCGAATGATGTGATAAAAGAGGTAGACTGAGAGTGTCATGGGTGAATTAGGTGGAAAATACTATAAGAGAGAGAATATTCGGAGCCATAAGAATAAGTGAGCGTGTATGAGGAAATGCATGAACGAGAGCGATACAAAAGAGGTTTTCAAGATGAGAGTATTACTGAGAAAATAGTTGAAATTGAAGCCATTTTTCTCAGTCTAATGTAGAAAAAAATCACTCTTTAGACAATACCTACCCCAAAATGGATCAGCGGGATGAGTATGTACACACTTAATGATTAGGAAAATCTGGCTCTCGAAGTTTTAAGTTGGAACTCTGTCTTTACTTATGTTTAATTAAGTGCATATTACACTCTCGCATTGGAATTTAGAGCCTTGTTAATTTCGTTGATTGGCAATTCAGGTAGCGCTGATAACAGTCTTTATGTTTTTTGTTGATACACTTTTGGTTGTCTCTTTAGGCTCATTTAAAGATTTCCTCTTATTATTCTTCAAAGTAAAAGAGATTTGAACTAATTTTGACTCGTAAAAAGATTTCATTTGTTTGCATGTAAATCTACTTCTCGTTAGTTTTTCCCCATCTTTATGCCTTCAGTTTGGTAGTAATCGCATGTTATCTCACAGAATTCATCCGTTTACTATTTCTCTTAATTTCTGCACGTTTTACTAGCCTCCTCCTCCTACGTACCATGGGTTATTCATTAGTAACCCAGTCTCTTATTTTTAAAAGGATAATTCTGCAAGTTGATTTCATTTCAGGTCGTGAGATGTATACACATTTTCAATGAGAACTGTCTTTCATAATACCGCAGTTCTGTATGCAGACTTCCAATCCTTAAATTTCTATGAAATACATTCATAAAATAGAATGAATTAAATTCGTTCACATTTTTTTCGTTGTCACTGGAATTTTATATGTTTTCTTGTACAATTTTGGAGTGATTATTTCCACGGAGTGTCATGAAGTGGCTTCTTTCTAGCAAGACTTTCTGAAGGTTTGTCTTGTATTTTCAACAACCTCAACAACAACCAACTCTATTCTCAATGCCAGTGTTTTTTGCTCCACGCATTTTCCATCACAATGTGCGAACTTCGCAGAAATATCCTTTACTTGAAATTTGAATAACCTCTTAGTCCTTATGAATATGGAAGCTGATGGGAGAAAAACTGACTAAATTTTTATTTTCCGTCATGCAGTTTTTATTGTTTTTTGCATGAAGCCTCGCAGTGGATTTAGATAGCGCCCAGATTCCAGCGACATTTCCCCTCAGTACCTTTAATTAATTAGCCATGGCGATACTCTCTCATAAAATAGCCAAAGTCTGGACTTTGCGTGATTCCCGTCAAGTCCGAAACGCATTCCCAAGTGATTATTGCGCTTGGAGATGATGAATTGATCCACTTATCTAAATCGATTTACCCGTTAATTTCGTTTTCCTGATATTATAGAGCAATATACGAGGACAAATTTATATCCAAATATCTGATTGGCCGTAATAAATGCCAAATATTTTAGGTACTTGATAAAGAATGCCCTATTTGTGTAGAGTAACATTTTCCTCCTGTCTTCCTTTTCACAGAATTTCTCCCACTCACGGAATGAGAACGAATATCCGCAGCTATTTCCTGTAATATTCCGAAGATTGGTTTACAGGAAATTATGGAGTTGATGGTGAGTCCTGATCTAATGAGTTGCATACTTTTGGGTACTTTATTCTAGATTACTTAAGCTTTTCCTCCGATTCTAATTTCCTCCTATTTATTCTCAACATTCCATTCTATCATCGTTGAACTAGAACTGATTTCATTTTTCCTTCCACTACGACTTGTTCTTCACCTCCACCTGAAACTTTTTCCTGTGACTGAGGGTATGTTTGATGCCTGAAATTATGAATATGCTTGCACTCAAACGTACACCATCGTTGCTTCACCTCCTTTCTTCATGGGGCAGTGAGTTATTAACCCTGGTCGGTTTAGTATTTCGGTGTAGCGACTGACAACAGAGGTCGTAGCGGAAATGAAATCGCTGGATTATCTTCAGCCTCCCCTTATTGCAAGCAGTCAATGGATATCATTTAGTGTGTAATCCAACGGACAAAGTATTTTAATGAACGTGCTCTCTGCATTGCACTCAAGTGGGGATTGAGATTCCAATAAAAATAATTTCACTACTGGTGAGATTCTAATCCTCGTCCAAGTGATTGGAAACCAGTTTACTGGCCTCCATACATTTTTTCAATCCCATTACTATTACTGGTTTTCACATCTCTTATATTTATTAGGCCCATACATTGTAAGTAAATATTAGAATTAGAAAAAGAGGGGAGACATGGTATAATACATGTCTAGAGGCCATAGAATTAACATTTAAGGAAAAAAGAGGAAGTAGTAATCGTGGCAGAGTCTAAAATGGTACTGAAAAAATGTAAAGACCATATAAAGTGGTTATACGCTTGGGAGAATAGACCTAAAGAAGAAGAACTAGAACTGAAGGATAAAAGAAAAGTTACAGAAGATAATAGAGGATACAATATATTGTAGAGTGAGATAGGAAAGTCGATAAAAGAAATAAAAAATGGAAAATCAACTGGGAGTGACGCAATACCAATTAAATTGATAACATGATTGGATAAAGATGAAAACGATGAATAACTCAAGCTGTATAATGAAATATGCGAAGTATAGCAGGAAAGTAGGAAAATGGCCAAAAGTAGGCAAATAGCCTATAAGTAGGAAAATGTCCAAAAGATTTTAGAGACATTGTGATGATACCAATAGAAAAGAAGAAAAACAGAAAAAGATGCAAATAATATAGGACGATAAGTTTGACATCTCATGCAGCTAAAATACAACTTAGAACAATTAACAGAAGGCTGTATGGAAGGCTTAACTTTGTAATTGGTGAATAACGGTTTGGATTTAGGCAAGGGATGGTATCTAGGTAGTATGAGAGCTGAATTAATATTGTTCAATGGAGATTGGGAGAAGAATAGCAATGGGAAAAGAAGCATTCCGAAGAAAAAGGAAGTTACTCTGTGGACCGATGAATAAAGAACTGAGGAAGTGGCAAGCAAATTGTAATATATGGAGGGTGTAATGAAATCAGATACTTGGACAATTAAAAAGGAAGATGAAAAAAGACTAAAATCCCAGAAATGTGGATATGGAGGAAGATGGAAAAAGTGAGCTGGAAAGATAAAGCGAGGAATGAGGAAGATTGGGGAAAATAGACGAGGACGGGACTATGATGGAAACGATTAGCAGAAGAAAGAAGAAGTGGATGGCCTGAGCAGAGATTGTTTGCTAACGACAGGAATGGAGGGAATGATGGAGGGAAAGCGGAGAAGGAAAACAAAGCAATATTTGAACAGTATCAAAGTACAGGGAAAATACTTGGAAGTGAAGGCGTTGGCTGAGAGAAGAGTAGAGAGGAGGTGGTGATGTAACCTGCCAAAAGGCAGAAAAATATGAATGAATATACTGGGCGATAACTTTGGGTGCGTGTTGAAGGAAGGTCCGGATACAAAGACACATTGCCAGGGTTGAACTGCGGAATAAATCGAAGGATTCTGCTTTTGCCGTGTTTCCCTTTCGAAATGGAAAAAACATGCTCGATGGAAAAAATGAAAGTTTTTGATTAATTAGTTGTCGTTTATATGTGATTCTCTCAGTATGGAATAACTTATATTTTTACTGTCTTTCTTTTATTCCTCATTTCAGTCACAACAAATGTGGCAGCAAGGCGTAGATCCATCTTTTATTTAACCAGAATAAACGCTTTTGACAATTCCCGCTGAAAGAAATTGTCGGTTCACTAACGAGTGAGTAGACAGGCAGCATCATCGGACATATGTATCCGTTGTTGTCGCGGTGTTTTGGAGTGTCATGTTGCTGGTATCCAACGATGATCACCCTATCTGAACCTAGCTGCTTACTCATTTTTGCTTGTCTCTCGCAGTAACATTGGAGCGTAGGCTATAGTAGAGTCCCGTTTATCTGGGTCAACATTCCAGTGCAGTTGCGTTGGTCAGTGTGTTATGACAAGGTATTTCCTCCGATGCTGCAGGGGTTTCAGGCTGACGTGGTACTTCGACGTAAAGACACCACCTATAACAGAAGAGACGCGTTGCCAAGAAACGTTAACCTACGCAGCTGGAGGATGGACCCAAATACTCACATAGTAGTTTTCTTCCATTTTATATCAAATAACTTTCTTGAAGGAAGGACGAAGCTATCCGAATCATTTTACATTTAACAAATTTTTCGAATGTGCACACATGGGTCAGTTAAGCTACAATTTATTATCACAGCTTATAATGAGTTTGAATTTGCAAATTCTACGTAAATCATTTGGGCTGAATTCGGCCAGATGGAGGAATTTAATTTTTTCTATGTAAACAAGTAGTTTATGTTCGAATTCTCAGATTTTTACGCCAACTTTCAAATATACTGCAGCATAATGTTTAGTTTTTGGCTACTTTAGACTTGTTACTTCCTTTTCGACCTTAATCACCACTCGTGAAAAATTTCGCCCAATATATTTTCCCCTCTCCACTGACCGCGTATTCGGAAAGGTATGAGAATGCGGAATGTATCTCGACCTTAGTAAAAAATTCCTTTGAGCTTTCTCGAGCATAAAATGTTAAAAATTCATTTCTATTCGTGGTGAGAGCACGTTTCCTCTAATTCTATTCTATGAAGAGCCTATCGAGCCACTAATACCGATGGGAGGAAAGGAGGAAAATACTCGGATGCAAGGTTTTATAAACTCTATCCCACATTGATATAATGCTCGGAATGGGATCATCTTTCCTAGAGCCTTCATAATTAATGCTCTTTTTTGTCTCTGACTAGAAGTAGGAAATTGTATCGCATTAAACTGTTTGGTGAACATAATTTAAACAACCAAATTTCCTGAACCGAAAGGCGCGAGGTACTTGGAGGAATAATTGAAAGAGTTTGAATGTGAGAATACCCATTTAAATAATTGGAATAATTTCTCTGCTGAAGTTTATATTCACTTGGAGTCAAGCTAACCCCATACCAATTCTAACTATCCAATCATGCCGTATTCGTCGCAATTTCAACCTGCCTATTCGATAATGATCACGTATATCATTCAATTTTTCATTGCTGGTAAACATTTCAGCATACTGCCATTGTGTTATCATTAATTTCCCATAAATGTCTCTATGGAACTCTTACCTACATATTCGATTCCCTCTGTCTAGTTCCCTGTGTACCATAATTTTACTTAAACTTAGCACTCTACGAGAAGAGATAGTATTTTTTTATTTATAGCATATTGTAATCCACAATTCTCCTTCAAAATACTTTCATTTTTTAGTAAAGCATGTCTAATGTAGTATGAATCTTTTAACAGCACATATATCGGTACTCTAGAAACAAAACTCAAAATTTAACTTTATAAACTATCCCAAGCGATTTAACACCAAATTCCCTTCCATTCTTATATGACTATAATTTTGTCTACACCAGGGCTTATGGTAGTTTTACATACCCCAATATTTTCGAAAAAAAACTCTCTCGGTATATCGAAATACGAACGTTGTTATTTCCTGTCCAATTGTCATCCTCAAAACATACGTCGCTTCCAACAAAAAAATTAAAGAGTTATGAGTATGGGTTAAACTGATGGTGTCACTGAGCCCCTTCCGTCCTTCCAAAAAGATTTCAGAAGTCTTTTATGTGAAAGGCTATTCATTTTGAAAACATCTCATCGACCGAAGCCTTTAATTTTTACTGCATCTGTATTATCCTATATATATCGGATAGGGCTAATTTTATTCGTTTTCACTCCATTAGATTGACTGCCTAGTCTATTTCTGAAGTCATTGTGGCCTTGGTCAATCTACATTGCGATGACCATCACGCTAATATTCGAAAGCATATCTGAGGAGACGGTTGTGCCGCATTCTTCCTAAATGGTTGTACTATTTGGCTTTGAATTTTATTATTTTTAAACTAAATCAGTTTAGGTGTTCTCTTGTTATTATATACATTACCCCATCTACTAATGTGCAAACGTATACTCAACTTAATAATATATCAGCTGTTGGTTTTTCTGTCTCTCTTTAAGAGAGCCCTCGTCTCGCTACCGCTACCTACTACAAAAACTGCGATCGTTTTGTCCCAACTTCAATGTAGTTTCTAGCAATGCCTATTTTATTAAAAAATTTGGTATGTTCGCACGAAGATTCAGAACAACTAACTAGGGGAGAATAAATCCTAAATATCTCTTCTGTGTATTTTTTGTGTATTTTCTGGTCCGTATCGCACGCTAGGCACGACACAGCACGTCTGCAACTCACTGTAATCAGATCGTAACTTTGCGAGTGGAGCGAGACGAAGCAGGGATTCATTAAAAATGCGTACATTTGCTTGAATTTACATCCAAAATTTAATTAAGCGTCTCCTCAGACAACTTTTTTGGAGATCGGATCAAATTTATTTTTTTCCACCGAATAATTTGAGGCAGCGTTGTGGATCCTCGTTCGAGATGAGGGATCCGCACCGTCTCCTCGAAACGAGGGCTAATAAAATTGGCGAGCAGAATGGATCGGAAAATAATCATAATAATGATGGTAATGGTGGCGGATATATTTTTGAAAAAAAATGGACCGAGTCCTTGATTCCTTCTACTCGGCCTCTAAATTCTGAGTGGCGGGAAAAGTAAGATAAGAGGATCGAGGAGTGGAGACGAAAAAATAAGAGACGATCGAGAGAAATAAAGAAAATTGTACAAAGAAAAGATTCGCCTCCACATTTTTTTCCAACTCGAAAGCGTACTTTTTTACCGCGGGAGCGACTCGAATAGCACTTAAAAAGTATCCCAGACGGGTTTTGAGCGAGCTGCGGCGAAAAGAGAGGATCGTTCACGGAATAATTCAAGCCTTGGGATAAAAAAAATAAACCCTTCCGTCTCTTTTCTCTACCTATTCCTTTTCTCCTCTCAATGGAAAAAGAGGGGTGAGGTCTTCGGATTCCGCGTAAAGCTCGAAAACCGCCCTCCTAACTATATCTCCTCCCAACCACACAGATACTCCTCAGCCTCTTCCAATCCTCCCCCTCCTACATTTCCCTCCCACCCATTTCCCCGCCCCACCTCTTACTCCGCCCTCCCGTTCCACCCTCCACGCTGTTTGCGGCCAAGCGCCTGCCTTTACTCCCGTTCTAATTAAGGGCGAATATTTCAGCCTTGGCGATGCCCTTCATTTTCGCCACCGTAGCGAATAGGAAACCTCCCCCCTCTACCATCCTTCCTTCCTCCTCTGGATGGTACGTAGTACACACTCACAATGCTTTTGGGTCGTCCTCCTCTCTCCTCCCCTTCTGCGCGGTGAGGGTTCGTTAATCACGAATGTGGGTGAATTGAATGTGGGAAACTGGGGGAGAGGGGGGCGACTGGATACGAGAAGAAAGGCCTTGGTGCGTTGTTGGCTGGGAGTAGGGCAAGCGACTGGTTAGAGGCTCTTGCGTGGTCGAGTCGCAGCTGGCCCACTTGCATCTTTCGAATGCAATACCGCTTCTCCGGTCGCGGCTATCTATCCCTTCTTCTAGTCGTTACCCTAAATCGATTAAAATTCAGTTGGAGCTCTCATTATTGAATCACAGTTGGCAGTGTGGTGGATATATTTTTTTAAATTTTATTCAATGAAATTAACTGAGTTGTAGCGCAGATGGTAGATCACTGAGCTAGAGAGCACAAGTGTCGGGTTTGAATTCCTGTATATTCTCTCGGTACCTACTCTAAAGTAAGCGTATGAGAGTTTTTGGGGATTGTGATCATTTTTATCAATGCAAATCTATTTTTGTCCACTAAATCACCCGAAACAAATTACATATTTAAGTTTTACGCCCTTTTTATGCCAAGCATCTCATCAGGGGCTTTTTTACATATAAAAAGTAAACATTTGTATTTTTCCTCATATAAAATATAAAGATGCATCAGAAAATGGAGCATTCAATTGGTTATCGAAGCCTCTACGTTTAAATTTGAGTGAAGCTTCTGGATATGTTGAATTTAACCCATCATATGTCATTTCCAGGCGACAAATCTCTCTGGTCAACCGTAGGAAAAAACTTTCCCCTCCCCATTCTCTTAAAGCCTAAGCTAATTGCTTAGCTTTAGACTTGTTAGCTCCATATTATCCGAGCTAATGCATAACCAGTGTTAAGACAAAGGCTCTTGCTTGCCGTAAAATGGCTACTTGAGGGTAAGATCCAACAGTAACTGTGGCAGTCAACAGCTTTGTATAAGTGTGTCTTATTACTGGATTGGTATCGTATACTTGGAATATTAACCTGTTAAGGAGAAAGGAGGGAAAAACGTTTAAATTATTATATTCAGAAATTATTTTTACATTATTGATTTTGAGGGGCAGGTAAAGTATTCCTTTTCCTATTGCTAGACGTTTTGCGTTATAGGTAGTCCATTTACTTGCATATTACAAAATATTTCAGCATTTTTATCTCTCTTCGTAAAAAAAACCTCTAAAACATTACAGTCTCATATCAGTGCTTCTATATCTGAATTATAAGACATAAAATCAGATATAGTGACTTCGGATACTAATTTAAAAATATTTAGAAGAAGGTGGATTTTATACGTAGCATTAAAAATATTCCAATCTCACCCGGTAGCTGTTGAGCGAACGATGAATATGGAGAGGATTATTATGCTGAAATGTTACATTCATGAACTCTTTTTTTTTCTACCACAACGAAATCTTATTCCATTCAGCTTTGAATGCTCCACTACAATTCCAATCCTTTAAAAGCCTTTTCAATTCCACACCACTTTCCTTTGTCGCCCATTGCTTTGCTCCATTCGACGGCTCTTAGCCTGCCCACCTGCCTGAGAATAAAGCTCTCCCACAAGCAATGCCTTCACCTCCGCCTTACATCCATTTCCATTCTCTCATCCCTGAAATAATTTTACCCACATAACTCGTTCATCTCATATCATTTCCCTCTGGTTTCCGCCGTGGAAATTTAGACGAGCCCTACTTCGTCACCCCTTGCACGGACATTAGATGGGTCTGGTCTGCTCACACACTCGAGGTGCCCTGCGGCGTTAGTTAAGTCTCGATTTCAGGGTAGAGGGAGTCTTCTGTTTGCCTTCTGCGCCTCCGCTGATGATCGCCCAGGCAAATCAGCTTCCCAGGAAATCATGCTCGGATTGGCTCGGGATGTCCAGAGACAACAACGCCAGGATGCCGAAATGGAAACAAGATATTCCATCAGTTAGTGGGCTGTTTCCTCGCCGAGTACCCTGAAGCTGTCCTCATATCTCACTCCATGGCATTTAATTTTTAATGACTGTTTGTACTTGGAATGACAAGTTTTTACACTTAAATTTTTGAAACACCTACGGATCCTCTCTTTAATTTAATGAGAATTATTTAAGGAAAAAATATATTATGACAGAAGGTAAATTAATTTAATAAATCGATATAGTTGTGAGCCTACGTAATATTAATACTTAGCCGACCGTTGGCTAAATAGAGGTTAAGTATGTTAAAGGAAGTTAGCAAAAAACTCAAGATTTCTGCTGTAATGGCATTTTTAATCTATTAACTATATCAGGAAAATATTGATATTTATGTGTATGAAATAAATTTTAACCATATTAGCATACTCTCCCTGATCCTGTAGCTTGGAGTCAAGAACTACTGAACGTCGTGAACCAATATACGAAGCCTCTGTTTTCAAACAGAAAAAGGTGAGTCATGTGAAGTAATGAACGTTTCATGGCTGATTAATTGACCGCGTGATAACTTCGACAATGTTATCCGTTAGCTTTGTCCTGTTGATAGGATGGATCACATTCGATTAAAAAAATAGAAACCCATAGCAGAGGAGTGAAATTGTTGTGAACGGAAGGGTTAGGCTCTGAAATTTGTGAGTGAATGAGGACAAATTGTATCCGGAGAATAGAAGTATTGGGAGTCAGCGGATCGTGATGTCGATAATGAAATGATGTATAGTTGTAGCTGATACTTTGAATTAAGCCACGGTACTGCAGTGATATACTCCGATGCATCTCTATTCACTTAGTTCCTAGTATGTCTGTCATATTATTTATTGTTAGTTTCTGTCCTGCAAATTTATTTTCATTGAAAACATATCATGCATTTATCGTTATTGCTGATTATTATTCATCTCTTTATGATAAAAAGGTTTCACCGCCACTTCTAACGTCCAGTAACTATTCTAAGAATAAATACCAATGTCAATCGATGATACTCCAAAATTTCAGTTAGTGAAATTTCAGAGCTAGTACAAATTCCCTGAAAGTATACTAGGAAAATTTTATTAAAAAACCAAACAATTTTTGACACAAATTGATTCAAAACCAAATGATTTTTTTTTAAAATGGCAATGTACAATTTTAATTAAGCGTTTGCAATTATGCAATTAAGCAATTATGTAGAATTTTAATGGAACGAAAGCAGTGCCTCCCAACAGTTATGACCGATAAATATATCTTTAATTTCACCCAACATTTATATTTAAAGAGGCAACTCATCTACAAATATATATTCTTATGGCTTTTCAAGATTGACTTAGGAGAAAATCTAGATATTTACTATTTTTACTACGCCATTTTGTACCGTACAAATTGCTTCAAAGTATCATGCATCAAGTGTAGCAAAATTTGTCGTTATATTGACCTTCCAAATTGTGTTTAGAGCTGATGGAGACAGTATCAACACTTCGACTGCAAAGAATTTTCCATTACAGCCATCAATTTTGATGCCTTCTAAAGTCATATTGACGCTTCCTTCTGCTTGATAGAGGTAGTAAATTGATTCTTAGGCGTGAGATGATGTGGTAGTGAACGCTCTTAGCATCCAACTCATGTCTCCTTGAAGCGAACGTACGTTGAGCATTTCACGTGAAGATTTACAAACATCTATAATCACTAGGCATTCACGTGACTAAATTGACAATATAGCTTTTCCAAAGCGTATATTCTCCCCTCTCGACGAAATTGCTTTGCGTCAAACGGAAAGGCGGATGGGTTTGTGTAACTGTCGTACAGAAATGATTGAAATTGTAATGAGCTGTTAAGTATTCGGGATGCTAAATTTAAGAACTAGTAGTCGAGTAATGAAGAGTGTTTGCAACATTTATGCACATTCCGAGTACCCAGAGTGAGTTGATCAAAGGTCATAGGTATGTGACAATGATAATTTGAATGCCCTAATTTTTATCATTCGCTAATATCATTTCTGCCAGATAAAATACCTTAAAAGCTATAATCGCTAGAATTGTAATAATTTCATCGAATGAATTGATTGATAATTCGCATGTGTTGAGCAAACTGCTATATGAAACGTAGTTGAAAATCACCATGTTTTAATTTTTTCATAGTTAGTCAAAAACTAAAGCTTTGTATTTAAACAGTTTTTATTTTGGACACTTTAGTTCAAATTATTTCAGTTTAGTGTCTTTAGTCTATTTTATCTTGTTTTTAGTCTTAAAAGAAAAAACTCAACTTTTAAGTCCCTATTAATTCATGTTTTTCATTATTTAAACCAGAAAATTTGTCCTAACTCGGCCTGTTAACAAATTTCCGAGAAAATCAGAACTAGCCCAATGAATTTCTCGTACCTGCAATCTCCAGTACGCCTTGTATTATAAAAATCATTGGATCTATTTCCGAGTTGAAAGATATTATGAATGCTGAGCTAGTTTGGATGCTAATGTTGTCCGTAGAAAAAATGTACCCTCTAAATAGTTCAAGAGCTTTCTAAATGTCTGCTTATCTAACTCCACCAATCACACTTAAGGTGACACACACATTTAAAAGTGAGATCAAGCATTGTATAAAATGATGCTGCGTCCGTATTCTGCCGTGTGCTTGTACAAAGGAAGTGCATCATTCATGATACAAAATTTTAATGTACAAAACCCATCCCAAATTTGATATCCAGATATTGGCAAACTGTTATTTATTCGTTTAGGCAAACTGCGTCGGATATAAAGGGCTTTACAGTAGTAATAGTTGGCATTTTATATTTTAGCTGCTGTAGTCATATCGCTAATATTTATCAAAAGCCTTTAACCGGAGGTTAATACGTAATTAAATCTGGATGCGACCTCAAACCCCCTATTTTAGGGTCTCCAAGCCGGTCTTGAAACCAAATGCATTATACGGTTCTTAATTTTGTTTTGCAGCATGCTATGCATACGAGGTGTGTTCGAAAGTTAGGTGACTTTATATTTTTATGAAAAAATATTTATTTATTCTTCAATGTTTAAGTTGTCTCCTTCAAAGCAATCCCCCCCAGATATAATACACTTGTGCCAACGCTTTTTCCAATCCTCGAAGCAATTCTGATAAGCACTTTTTGGTATAGCCTTGAGCTCTTCCAGAGATGCAGTCTTTATCTCCTCAATCGTTGCAAATCTCCGTCCTTTCATGGGACTCTTCAGTTTTGGGAACAGGAAATAGTCGCAGGGGGCCAAATCCGGTGAATATGGTGGCTGAGGCATGATTGTGGTGTTGTTTTTGGCCAAAAAATCTCTCAAAGGCAACGATGAGTGAGCAGGTGCATTATCGTGATGCAAAAGCCATGAATTGTTTTTCCACAATTCCGGACGTTTTTTTTCATATTGCTTCTTGCAAACGGCGCATAACTTCAAGGCAATACTCCTTATTGACCGTACGACCTTGTGGCTAAAACTCTTGATGCACCACGCCACGGTAATCGAAGCAAACAGTGAGCAAAACCTTGACATTTGATCGAACTTAGCGTGCTTTTTTCGATCTTGGTTCTCCTGGGTACTTCCATTGGGACGATTGGGCTTTGGTTTCGACGTCATAACCATATACCCATGATTTGTCACCAGTTATGATCCTTTTGAGCAAATCAGAATCATCATTGACGTCATTCAACAGCTCCTGAGCGATGCTCATGCTACGGTTCTTCTGGTCAAAAGTAAGCAGTTTCGGAACGAACTTCGCTGACACACGTCTCATGCCCAAAACATAAGAAAAAATTGCATGGCACGAGCCAACCGATATATCAACATCCTCAGTAACTTCTCTAATAGTGATTCGACGATTTTCAAAACAATATTCTTCACTGCTTCAACGTTTTCATCTGTTGTTGATGTGCTGGGGCGTCCAGAGGGAGGTTCGTCATTGGAATCTTCTCGGGCATCTTGGAAGAGCTTGTACCACTTGTAAACATTTTTTTTACTCAGAGCAGACTTACCGTATGCCACAGTCAACATTTCAAGGGTTTTGGAGCACTTAATTTCATTGTTTACACCAAATTTGATGCAAAGTCTTTGATCCATTTTTTTAATAGCAGAAAATCGCCGAGCACACCAAAACACGTCTAACATTTGTATCTGTCAATAACAAACTATATATGCTATATTGTTGAAACTGTAAACATATATTTGGGACATGTGTAGCAACACAACAACACAAAATAAATCGAAAATCAAATGTATGTTGCCCACGAAGTTTTAAAGTCACCTTACTTTTTGAACACACCTCGTATATTAAAAATGAAAGCAGGACATAGTAACAACCCACATACAGAGTGTTAAATAAAGACTAATGAACATCTACGAATCATTGAATGGAAGGTAAAAAACAAACTTAGATAATTTTCCGAAAATATTTATTCATATTTTTTTGGTCCTTCCCGCGCTGCACCAGTTTTATGGATTTTGTGGTGAATAAATTTTAAGGGAAGTAAGATCATTGCCAAAGAAAATAAGTGCCTCCCTCGGCTGATACGGGAGGCGATCGAAATCGCTAATAATCCAAAAAAACCTCCAAAGTGAAGATGGCTATCCGCTCTCCTCTACTTTTAAACGAATTTTCAACAATCAAAGACCATCCGACTGCTCAAACATTCAAAGCACTCTGGACTAGACCCTAACGAATAAATAACGAACCAGAGCCCAAGACATGGCGGCAGAAAATTTTTCTGTTCATTAGGATCTGAAGAAGCCGACTGGAATGGCGGCAAAACGGTCGTCCACAAAAATTGTGCTACGCGAGGAGAACCCGAAAGTACCTATATACAAGCAAACCACGGAACCCTTTGTAGCAATTTCTGAAGATACCTTTCCTCGGGTCCGATAGCTTTTATGTTTCTGAGCTTGAAACCTAAAAACAAACAACCAGTATGCGGCTAATTACTATGATTTTTAGTAAAACAGAAGTTTCATGATAAGTTTAATGAAAGGAGAAGAAACAAACTTATTTGAAACGCATTGCGACTCAATAATCAATTGAAGGCAATAATTATGGCGAAATTAAACTCACGTCAAGAAATGAAGGACATCAAAGTGATGGGTTACGTAGGAACGAAGTATTTAGCTGATAAGAGTGTTGAGTGGAGGACTGCATTAAACTAATGTAGAATTTACGTAGTCAGTCATCATCGTGGAGTGTGACAATGCCTGCATTGCGACTAAACATTCATTACTTTCGAGCATAAGGAAAAATAGAATGAAGAGTTCTCGGGTTTCCAATGCTGTCAAACTGCACCGACGTTTCGATGACGTAGTCTGCCATCGTCTTCAGGGTGAATGATTTTTTGCTAAGTCAAATCAAAATATGTCTATTTCCACTCCAAACAATACAGAATAACAAAAAAACAAAACAACGGTGTGGTCCCCACTTTAGGCTGTCGCCTCTTAAGGGTATTCCCTGGAATATTTTACACTGGTGCGGGAAAATACTGGCCTGGCATTCCCCTTAGGACGGTGGGAAACCCGCCAAAACCTCCGCCAGGCAACAGACAAAGGAAAACAAAAACAAGGACAAAGACAACAAACATACAAACAGACCTTTAAACTTTTGTGTAGTAACAGGGATAAACTATGGAATTTTTAACACTGTATATGTCTCTGCATAATCTGCTCTCTGCATATCTCTCTCTATAATCTCTGCATATGTGTTTGTGTGTGTGTGTGTCTCTGGTAATAAATAAATAATAATAAATAAATTATGCCACTGGCACTTGTGATTAACTGGGTATCACTGGGAAGGAGGGGGGGAATCACTTGGGGCGGTGGGTGGTGGAGGGAGGTTCACTGGGGGGGACGCAGGTTCTTCTGTTGGTTGTTTCTTCTTTTTCTTCTTTCTTGTTTTCTTGGGACGTAGAGGAAAACCTGGGGTGACTGTTAGCTGCACAGGTGCGGAACCGTTGGTCTGATGTAATTAGGAGGCAGCGTGATATTTGGGTGGTAGAGGTATAGGTAATCGGAGATAAATCTCGGTGTGGAGTACAGCTTCTTCTTCGGCCTTCTCGGTAGCGGACCACCTGCTGTGCCAAAAATGCTGTTTAGCAGCGTCCGGTTATTATCCGCTATCCTCCTCGTCCCGTCGCAGCGTAGGCGGCACATCCTGTGGAGTAGAGGTTCAACATTAGTTATATCATAAACAGTACGGAAACGGGTCAAAGGGTGGAGGTCAAAGGTCTACCGGAGGATCCTTCGCTCCAGGGTGTCGTACGACTTTAATGCCTGTCGAGCTGGGAGAATGGCCAGCGCGGCGTACTCCATAACTGGCCGTATAAACGGCCTGTATAGGAGCAGGCAGCACCTCGCCGAGACTCCCCGCCCCCCTGCGCGGGCCGCCCTGACGAGGTTACTTCGCCTGCTACACCGTGCGACCACGTTACTCATGTGCTTCCTGAAAGTGAAGTGCCGATCGATTAGTGCCCCGAGGTATGTTGCAGTTTCGGCGTCCTTTATCCATTGGTCCCATAGTTTTATTCTGCACCATCGTGTTTATTCCCTAACGGCTTGGCGATGAGGAGCTGCGTCTTATTTGCGTTGGGTCGCATTCTCCATATGGTGAACCATTTTTCCAATCTTCTTGCTATCTTCTGGAGGTTATTTGTTGCCGTCCGGGCGGAATCCCCTGCGCACCATATCGTGGTATCGTCTGCATATTGGCATAGAGTGACCGCACCTCTTGCTCTACCATCTATCGGCATATCGTAGCAGTACAGGGTGAACAGCAGGGGGGATAGCACGGTGCCCTGGGGGACACCTGCTTTGAGGGGGAAGAGTGCAGAGTGCTGAGAGGCCACCCTTATCCTTGCGTTTCTGTCCCTGATGTAGCAGTTTATGATGCGCAGCAAGTTTGCACCCATTCCCGAATTTTTGCCATGTTACACATCAGCCCATCATGCCATACACTGTCAAATGCTCTCTCGATATCCATTAACAGTGCTGCAGCATATCTGTTTCTGCTGATGGCTTCCGTCGTGGTGCTGGTCAGGAGTGCCAGAGGGTCGGAGGTGCATCTACTTGGTCGAAATTGGTGCTGGGGCAGGACACCATTGGCGTCGAACACGGTGCTCATCCTTCTGGTTAATATTCTTTCAAACCATTTGCCGATGGTCCTAGTAAGACTGATGGGCGGGTAATTCTCTGCTTTTTTCTTGTCTTTTCCCGGTTTGGGTATCACCACCATGGAAATCCTTTTCCAAGATTCCGGGTAATATCCTATGCACAGTAAAGCATTGAAGATTGTCATCGGGAGCGGGATACAAGCGGGGGCCTTTTTAGCATGTGGCGTCATTATCCCGTCGTCACCCGGTGCCTTGTTTTTCCACGGCATGCATTCCTCTATTTCTTCCGCAGAAATCAGTTGAAGAACCGGGTCGTCCTCAATCCTGGCAGGTGTCTCCAGGGGTTGCCGTTTGCATGGCCAGAGTGCACCTGTCCTTTTTATCTTCGTCGAAGAGGGGATCTTCAGCTGGTGTGTATATTTCTGACAGGACTCTCCGGAATTCATCAGCTTTTGCTGCGGCATCGGATATCGGCATCCCATTATCGTCGACTATTGGGTATGTCTTTGCTTTGCGTTGTCCTGTCAGTACTTTAAACTTTCTCCATAACGCTCCGCCATCCCTGTAATCCAGTGTTTTGCAGGCATTTTCCCAGCTCTTTTCTTTTTGGGGGATGACCTTCCTCCGGAAGAGGGCATTCATCCGGTTCAACTCCGTTTTTAGGTTGGGGTCCTTTGTCCTAACCCAGTCCCGGTATAGTGACCTCTTCTGTTTTATCATCTCAACCCCATACCTGAGTAGTGGTGGCCTCTTCGGGTCGATAGTCTTCGAAGGGATGCAACCGGCAGCCTCTTTGAAAGCGTCTTCCGCAGCTTTAAGGGCACTATCCACCTGGTCCGTTGTCTCCACCTGTTCTATATTTCTTGATTTCTCCTCTGTTGTCCGGTTGAAAGTGTCCCAATCGGCCTTTTTGTAGTCGAGCCGGGTGATCGTCATGCTAGGGAGAGGGTCCACAAGGGGAAGGAAAAGGGGAGGTGGTCAGAGGTGAGGCAATCGTCGACCGTCACATCACTAGAGAGTGCCATGAGGTTTCCGGTTACCAGGGCGTGGTCAGGGAAGGAACACCCATTGCCCACGAAGGTGGGCGTTGGGATATCCAGGCGGGTTAGGGAATGCTGTAATGGGTATGTTTGTAGTACCCTCCCCTTAGCATTTGTGACCTGGTCCCTGAAGGATGTGTTCCTTGCATTGAGGTCTCCTAAAATAATGGCTGAGGGACATGACGCCAACATGTGATCCAGGAGTTTTTACGGAAATTCCACGTTGGGCCTGGAATAGATGACACATATTATCATTTTTCTTCTATAAATGTGGACCCGGGCGAGAACCGCTTCGTTTTCCGGGACAAGGCAGTCTTGGGGGATGTCCTCTCTAACGGCGGCGATGTAATTTCTGATCAGCAGCGTGGTGCCTCCCGAAGTATTGCCTAGCCTCGCGGTGTTGAACTCCTGAAATCCAGAGATATTAATTTTTGAGTCTGGACGCAGATAGGCCTCTACCAGTCCCATGACGGCGACCTTCTTTGCCCTTATGTGATCTTAATGCAAGAGACTTTTTTGGCCCAAGCAACCGCGAATGTTGACCAAAAAATTCTGGACTTATCCATGAAAATGGCTGGCGTAGGTCAATGGGAGGACCGTATTTCGGGAGTACAGTGGGGTGACTGACATCCCTAATACGGCCTTTGCCGCGTCGTCTACGATGCGTCCGACTGCCTGGCGCTGATCCGGGTGGAGATTGACGAACACTACGGTCAGCAGGCGCAGCAGTTCCCGCTTGGTGACGGGCTTCGAGTCCTCCAGATGGGCGGGGATGGCCTGTAATACAGAGGGGTCTGCGTGAACTGGGGTGGCCGCGGAGAGCGAGGGTGGCGCTTGCGGCCGTCGGAGACAACTCCTATCGCCCGCCCTGTGCTCGCCGCCGCAGTTCGAGCAGTGCGCCTCACGGGCCGTGCAATCACTCTCCCGGTGTGAACCGGAACAGCGTCCGCAACGTGCCCGCTCGTTGCACTCTCGTCCCAGGTGGCCGAGTCGGTGGCACCGAGAGCACTGCTTAGTTTGGGCAGGGGGAGTTTGGACATTTCCATATATGTCCATCCCGCTCCTCATTATGTCCTGGCAGAGGTCCTCCGCATGGAGCTCCGTGATGACCCTCATCACGGTCGTCGGCCTCTTCGTCCGCCGGGCTATGATACTCCAGATTGTGAGGACGGGAACACCTAGGTCCTCCAGGCCATCTCGGATGTCCTTCTCCGGCGTCGTATGGTCCACCCCTTCAGTAACCACAAGTCAAGTCAAAATAAGTTTATTTCTACACCGAAAAATACAAAAATAACAAAGAACATAAACAACGGTGTAGGCTGTCGCCTCGCTTTATGCTGTCGCCTCTTAGATATTTATATAGTGACATTTGGTCATTTCCCCGCCATTTTTGTCTGGTTGGCTCCGATTGGTTGGATTTTTCCAGGTGTTTCAGGTGTTTCCAGGTGTTGGTTTCCAGGTGTGAGATAAAAGTGAAATAACTATGTATATTCGATACCATACATGAAATTTATTGATTTCATATGCCCGCCACCGCAGTGGGTGTTAACTGGTTGAGGAAAAATTTTTATTGATATTTGAGTTCTTGGTATTCATTATTATTATACCCCAAGGACTTTTATAATACATTTCAGCAATAAAAAGATATATGACACTTGAAATTTCGACTTTATCACTTATGCTATACAATTGACATTTTTTTACTGGATAAAAATGTTTTCTTTCATTCTAGTGGGCTCAGGAATAGGCATTTGTTTTGAAGTTCGTGGGAGTTTTTATATTGAGTCTTTCAAGCTGTGGTTTAATCTCATATCAGCCATTTTCATTGCGGCCTGGTCTCTCATATTCCTGTGTCACCCGGCACCAATTTCGCCTCAACATGCACGCTCGTCTGTTTTCATTGGTGAACTCGACAACTGGTCGAACTTTTTTGCGCCTTAAATAAATAAAAAAACTGCATCATTTGAGTCGCTCTTTCACAATTAGCCATATAGTGACTTTAATTATCATGAAAATCAAGCGGAAACCGTTTGGTTTACATCATAACTCGTTTAAAAGCTCCAAAATAAATGAGATTTTTAAACGAGGGAAAACTTTTTGCTTTCCAAAACGTGCACGTGCTCTGTGAATTATGCAAATTGAAATAGCTTGAAGTTCATTCCACGTATACAGAGCCAGCAGCTGGTTTTTTTTTAATAATTTTTGGTGAATATTAGGTTTCGTCGTAAACTCGAGCAGATTTCTTTTCAAGTAGTTCGGATATATTTTGCCTTTTCTCCCTAATTTCGAGTGCGCTCCATTGAAAAACTTGAGCCGTCGCGTCGCTTACTTTTCAATGAGCCGGGTATACTTGACGGCGCCAATAAATCCTTATTGTAATTTGTTGGGTCAAAGCTGTGTAAACAATGTATTCACCGATTTAATAGGTAATGAAGTAATAGCAAAACTATTGTAATAAGCACTCTTTCAACTCCGAATTGGTATCTTCTTGATTCAAGCATTCAGAGAAAATTAAATGAAAGTTTTTCCCAACAATTTGAGTACCTAAAGTTCTCAGCTATCCCATTTTACTTTGGATACGACATTGAAATCGATAAATGCATATAAGTTTTTACCATCATTCCTTCATTTCTCAACCAATTATTTTCTTTGAGAATGTGTATTTATTTTGGCCGTCGAAATTAATTTAACCCCTGAAACTGTGTTTTACGTGCCTTTACACGGTATTAGTATCGAACGTACTCTTTTGCATACAAAACTCAATAGTGGCCACTTGACTACCTTACCACCTGAATTTCTCATTAGCATCCACCCACCTTAAGCACCTGCCTTCTTTACCCTTCACTTGCCATTCATCCACTCTTCTCCACTTAAACTTTACTTAAGCATCCCATTGTTGCTGAGTAACTTTCATTGTTGACTCTGTAATTGTATTCCCGCACTGAAACAAACTTCCATTCTTGACTGAATAGAATACCCTCTCATAATTCTCGATAATAGAAATCTATTTTATTAAAAGTCCTTAAGTCTCCTATTCATCCTGTTCTCTTGAAATTCTGAGGTGGCATTGTGGTATCTTCTGACAACCAAGGCGAGAAAGTTCAGCCTTTGACTTAGGAAAACTTACTTTCATACGTTCCATGAGATTAAGTAGTCATCATTTTATCGCGTGTCAACTCTTGACGCTCACTCTTCGAGTGGAAAAGAAAACAATTTCAACAAATTTCAGATAATAGTCACAATAGG
This sequence comes from Ceriagrion tenellum, assembly GCA_963169105.1. Lineage (NCBI taxonomy): Eukaryota > Metazoa > Arthropoda > Insecta > Odonata > Coenagrionidae > Ceriagrion > Ceriagrion tenellum. The sequence continues at coordinate 34,417,743 of OY720636.1, read as the reverse complement.
TTTGTAATAAGAAAAGATATAAAATTTTAGTGAGTTTTCTATGCAATTCTGGCTATGAGTTTACAACAACAATGTGTATTGCTCGAAAAGTTTCAAAATAATCTGTAATACCCAATAAATGGTCATCTTTCATTTCAGTGACCTCTTTATTTGAATTGCCATAATTTGTTTCAATGTACCATGTTTCCCTCAGTAGTGAACACAAAATTAAATGTCAAATATTGCATTATTATTTTTTATTTCTCATGTTCGTAATTTTCCTTTTTACTCCCCAAGCAGCAATAATTTTAACCAAGTTTCCAGTATCAGAGTACCAAGCATGAACTGCTATGAACTGCTACGAGCATACATATAGTTTCTCACAACTTTTAGAGGGATTAGGGTGGGATCCCCTTGAGACTTGGAAAGTACACGCTAGGCTTAGGTTGCTTAATAAATTCAGAACTGATATTTTTCATGGCGACATAGATAATATTATCATGACTCCTCACTACATCTCTAGATCTGACAGATGCGATAAAAAAGAGAGATACACTGCCGAACAGATAGATACAAAAACTCGTTCTTTCCACGAACAATGAGAGACCACAATAAAAATTTAGCTCCACTAAATACACTCCTATTACACATGTCATCATTTCATCTCCAAAAAACTTACAACTTTACACGGCTGGTGACTTAACACCCCCTGCCACACGCCAATGCGGCGGCTCGCGGGGAATTATGTAGATGTTGATGCATGTTAGTATATATAGAGTGGTCTAGTTGTCGAACCACTCCAATTGTGTCTGATGTCTCTTTTTTACCTAGGCAAAAAAGGGATGACACTGTTTTCTCATATCATTTTCAAGTTAGAATGTTCTTCATTCCTGTTTCTCTTTCTCTGAAACGATTAAGTCGATTTATATTTCTTTTCTATCAAAAATGGTCCCGTTTGACTATGGAAATTTAATTGGTATGAAATACTTTGGTGAAGCATTTTGTACTTGTTAGAAATTTCATTCATCCCATATTATCGAGCAACATGAGTTATTTGTTTTCTCCAGCAGAGCAGAAAAGCATTAGAACGGCCAAAAGAAGCTAACTCCTCAAAGTAAAATATTCTCTACGGTTTCAAAATTATTCTACACATTTTAAGGCGTTTTGGCCCCTGAGTATAAATGCCTACTTAGGAATACGACGTGACTTGAACTCAGGCTAAAACCACCCATGTCTTCAAATGAATCAAAAATACGTCTCTTTCATTATTATTCGGTTATCTACCGGTTTTTGTAGGTTTAGATGTAACTGCTTAAAAATAATGCAGATTATCTCATATGCAGAGCCCTGTCTATCGATAATATTTCTTGTCGCAGCATATGTCCTTCCCTTCTTTATCCCAACCTTCAAATTTCATTAGTGCATGAATGGCTCCACCTTTAAAATTGCTAAGAACGTTGCCGATCTAACAGGCTAGAATGCAAAGTGATACTAAAATGCCAACGTAGCTTCTAGTTAGTTAACTGGAGAATTTTTTCATCCTCACTACCGGTAGATTTAACGACACAACGTAATTTGAGTGGTGAACGGAGGTCATCTCTGGCGTTATTTTCTCGGAGCTCATGGATAACGCTCTCCATTCTGGGGCAAGTACTTAATTTCCAACAGTGTAAAGTTACGCTCCCGAATTAAGTCTTTTCATTTTCAATGCGTACCGACCTATATTGCCGAGACATCACTTGAGCGCATAGTTTGGCGCTTGCATGCATGAGCTCGCACTTGAGGGAGCCTCTTGACCACGTCCGCCGCCGTGGTTATGTCCTCAATGACATCGCGCTGCGCCACGCGTGTCTAGAGCTCGTTCCCACGCCGATCTGGGTCGATGCCGCGAATTACAGATTGCATCATGTCTACAACCTCATTACAGGTCGCTCTGAACGCTCAATGCCATTTCAGCAGCAAAATCTGCACATAATAACGAGAAAATTAACGTAATCGTGTTATTCATATGAAACAAAGGACATATTTTTCAACGAGTACATAGCTTTAGTAAAATTTTTTGTACGGAGCTGTAATCCTGATTCATTAAGTACACATTAGAGTAATTTTCCAAACTACTATTCAAATTCACCTGCTAGGTTTGAATATTTTCAAATTGTTATTCAAATTCATCTGCTATGTTTGAATATTTTCAAACTGTTATTCAAATTCACCTGCTATGTTTAATTATTTTCAAACTGTTATTAAAATTGACCTGCTATGTTTGAATACTTTCAAATGGCTAAGCTCGGTATAAGTGCTGGTGAAAGATACTGTCGCTTTGTGTTGGCTTCTTTGAAGCCCTCTTCTCCTTTACGTTGCCATCTTTCATCGTCCGTGGGGCCTAAGATCTAGTTGCCTTGTATCCACCAAAATTGCCATTTAGGAAGCATGGATAGCATAGTGCTCTGCGCATTGGTCCGGCAAATCAAAGGTCTGCGGTACGACTCCCTGTCCAGGCTGAATTTTCCTCATCACAAATTCCTCAAAAACTTTACCTGCTATGTTTGAATATTTAAAAAAATTTCAAACGTCGGAAAAACTACTCTAGGACCAAATATTATCAGCAAACAGGCATCAAAATATTTCTACAGTTCGTCTCGCTGGGAAAAGTTATATACTCCTGTACAGGTTTTCGAAAAACTGTCCTTATATTAGAGAAATAAATTCTGATTTCCACACTTTCATCCATTCCAGAGTTTAAAAATATTCTGTTTCTGCGGCTTAATCTCCTAAAAAATGGCGTGAAAAGGCATGGCTGTATTTTGTTTATATGAAAGAAAGACAGATTTTTCAATGCATGCATAGCTGTAGTGTGAATGAAATGGAATTTTAGTTATTGTGCAAAGATGTAATCGCGAGTCATCCAGCGCACACTGCGATAATTTTTCAAATGTCAAAATATGTTTCTAGGAAAAAAGAATAAAATTCTAGCTTTCGTTTCACTGACAAATATTATGTACTTGTAAACAGTTTTTCAAAAAAATTGGCCTTTCATTGGAGAGAGAGATTGGAGAATATTTTACCCATTTTCCACCAGTTTTTATTCCAGTCTATTTTGTAAAGTATTCTATTTTCAGCAGCTAAATCTAAAAAAATAACGCACAATGGAGTGTATGTATTATTTATATCAAACAAAGGATATATTTGTGAATGGGTGTATGGCTATAGTATGACTGAAGTGGAAATCTAGTTATTGTACGGAGAAACCTCCATAACGTGAAATTTACTCTGGCATATCGTGTACTCATTTTTTAGCAGTAAAATGAGGGATTTTCAGGAGATAAACTGAGCGGGTGATAATAAAATATGTTCTGTTATCGAATTTAAATCCTTATTGAGTATTTTTGGCTAGTACATAAAATGAAAAAAGAGCGTTGCTCTTATGCATTTTTTGATGTGCTCTTAATAACGTTCTGTACTATGCACACATTCTCATTGTTATTTTAAAGAGTTGGATCATGAAATCATACGTTACCTCTCGGTGAGTCTGTCCCTTTTTTGTGTATTATTTCTGTAATTTATCTCATTTCACTTGGCTTTTAGGTTGTTCACGTGGTAAATATTCATGTATTTAAAAAATCCCAAATTATTAAACCTGAAGAAGTCGATGGAATCATTTACGTTGAGATATTCCAGTTGTTTACGGATATGCAAAATACAGAATTAGTTGAGCCACACATTTCTATATGAATGAAAGGTTTTATTTTTCAAGAATCAAAATTATACCATTGGGTTAATTAATGAGATTATAAAAACTTTAAGAAACCATTGTTTCAATCGGAACCTTTCTCTACGAGCCTTGCACATTCATTAATAACGCCACGAGCGTATATTCTATAAAATGTCCATAGGTATGATTTTCTTCATGCTTATTACTCAAACCTCCACGCTTTAGTTTAAAAATACCTTCTACTCTTATGTTAATGCTACGAGGGCTGTACAAAAAGTAATGATAATATAGACCTTGAGGGAAAATGTACTGTGAAGAGTAGCAATGCTGCATACCTTCGTGTAGCCCATTCTGTTTGCCATCTATAACGACCAGTTTCAAGTCGATCTGTGCAGCGAATGGACGCATGTGACGATTCGCGTAACGTGTTAGATATTCGCCTACCATTTCCAGCATGGATGAAAAGTTAGAGCAACGTTGTACCGTGAAATTTTTCGTGAAACTCGGGAAGAACCGAAAAGTCGAGTGTGAAATATCAACTGCGGTGTCTGGTAAAGATGTTGCGAACCAGATGACCTTCTACAAGTGGTATTAAGCGTTTGAGGATGGTAGAGAAAGCATTTCCGACGAGCTAAGAGAGGGACGCCCTTCAACGTCTCGAACAGAGTTTGTAATGAATATAGCTGCCAATATAGTCCATGAAGAACGACGAATTAGCATTAGGGATCTCGCCACATATCTAGGCATTTCAGTAAGCAGCGCATTTTCGATTCTGCAATATGATTTGGCCATGCGACAGGTCTTGCAGATGGGTGCCGCGCCACACCAGAGCAAATTCAAAATTGAGTCTCGGCGTGCGTACACGGCCCCATGTCGCTCACACTGTAGTAGATTTCTTGTATGCCAGGGGCGTTGCAACTGTACCCCACCTACCGTACATTTGGTCTTTTGTGACTTTTGGCTCCTCCCCGAAGTCAAGTTTCCGCTCAGGGGACGGAAATTCAAGACCAATCATGAGGTTATCAAAACTGTGGAGGCACGGTGTCAGGAGCTCGAGAAAGATCTGGCGTTCGTGTTCAAAAGTGGCAGGAACGGTGGCAGAAGTGCATTAGAACAGAGGGGGGTTACTCCGAAAAAGAGCATGTAGATTTGGAAACATGAATAAATATTTTTACCTGAGGAGCTTTTTTATCATTACTTGTTGAACAGCCCTCGTATATAAATTAGTTTACATTTTAACACTTTAGCGTGGAACCTCCAAAAAATTCAGCGTGAGGTTCATAACAAGTCACCAAGCTAGTGTGAGAGTTATTTAGAATGAACCTCTAATTTTAAATTATATTGTCCAAGTAAAATTTCTGCGTAAAGAAGTAGATTTATTATAATGAGGAAGAAGAAGATAATATGGAGAAGAAAATATAAAGAAGTAGATTTATTATATTAACAATGATATTATATATATAATATTTATTATAGTGAGGAGTAGTAGCGTAAAGGAAAATACGGACCACGAAAGTAATAGGTAAACTCGCTACACCCCGGGAACGGCTTCGCCGTTTATATAAGGTATGAAAAAATTTCCTGAAAAATGGATCTACTTTTAAGGGTTATAGTCTTCGAAATCCATTTTGAAGAGTTTTTCGTTGGTGTCACGTTTGGGCATCCGCCATTTTGAAAAACCTATGCGTCATGGTTATTAAATTTTGAGTGCGGACTGTGAAAACCAACTTACTGAATTTGACCACATGTAACTCCGAAACTACGGTGCTTAAAAAGCACCAAAGTCCATCCCAGGGCAAGTTTGATTCCTTGCTTGATATCATCGGTTGTTCTAGAGATTATATTCGTTACGTTATCGAAACAAAACTGCCCGTCTTCTTTCGACTGCGCCTTAGACCAGGGGAACTGCTTACAAAAAACTCTCCAGCGTTGAACTGTGCACTTTTGAAGCGTTGGAGAGTACATGGCAGTAGGCTTGGGGACCTGTCTGATAAAACTCCTCTTCGCCAGTAAATATATGGTCTCCTTTTTTGCTGGTCTCCCTTCAGCGAGACTGGATAAAGAATATTGTGTACGGCGAGCACCTCTGAAAAACATGAGTTCCATGACAGTAGGTCAAGAATTTAGATCCGATCAAAAGTCCGATTTTGGGGGATTGTTGTTAAATAAACATGAGGGATAGGAAAAATGGTAATGGTACATGGTAATGGTAATGGTACAATTATGTACACCGTTTTGATAGCCACAACAAAAATTTCAAATATCGGTTAAATGTTCAATCGTTCAGAAGCAACACACTAAAAAGCAGAAGCTTACGCGGCAACCGAGAAAGAAATCCACCATTTTTATTTTTTTTGGCAGTTTTAATTTAAAATTCGGTGTTTTCACTATTAGTCCATTACGGAAATGTCAAGTCGCACATGCTTGCCAAATTCCAAGGTCAAATATGCACTAATAGCGACAAAACGGGCATTTCATAGGGATGATTAGGCTATTCATTTTCATAAAGTCAGATTTTGGGGGATTGTTGTAAGATAATCATAGACAATAAGGGAAAATAAATGGTATTGACATTTAGGCCAATTTATTTTCTACAATAAAAATTTATAACATTGGTAACATGTTTAACCGTTCAGAGGCATATCACCAAAAACCAGAAGCCGGCGTCACAACTGGGTGAAAAATCCGCCATTTTTAATTTTTTTTGGTCATTTGTAGCTATAAAGTTGGTAATGTCACTAAATATCCTTCAAAATCGTGTAATTTTGCTTATGCATGCCAACTTTCAAGGCCATATGTGCAATATTAGAGACGTGACGGGCATTTTTCCGTGATTAAATGGGGTATAATTTTCATAAACTCAGATTTTGGGGGTTTGTTGTCAGATATTATGTGTGATCGAAAAAAACTAAAGGTATCTAAATGTACATCATTTTATTAGCTACAGCCATAATTCATAACATTGGTAAAATGTCTTACCGTTCTGAGGCAACATACTGAATATCTGATACCTACTGAGCGAAAAATCCGCCATTTTAAAATATTTTCGGCATTTTGTAAATAAAAAGTCGGCGTTTTCGCCAAATGTCCATAAGGATCATGCAATTTACCATACACCTGTCAAGATCATATCTCCACCATTGGAGACGTGACGGCCCAAACCATTTTTGAAATTTACAAAAATCCGACAAATTCCGATTTTTGTGCCACCTAACTCCGAATTTAACTAACGTAGAAGTAAATAATTTGTGACATTGTTTAGAACGTTTATATGCCCACAAAAACCCGCCCTCCAAATTCAGATCAGGTCGACCGTTTAGACGCTAGAGCGCAAAAACCGCGAAAACCGGGAAATTTGAACTAAATTTCGTGTTTATAGACCTCTGGTGAGAAAACTACGAGGCGTAGAAAGACGAGATTAGTCTCATTTTGTATAGGAATCGATTCCCTGCTATTAATATTTCGTTAAATTCGAGATCCGAACGATAGTTCAAAATTTATGAAGTGAGAACCGATAGTCTAATTTTCGAAAACGTCGAAAAACCGCCATTTTGATTTTTTTCGGTGTGTTCCGGTTAGAAATTCCCGGTTTTAGGAATTTTTCTCCGATAACCTCTTCCATAGAATGTTCGTCCAAATTTCGAGTTCCCAACTCGTCTAAAAGTGGTCGGGAATTTGTATTGTTGAGTGAGTGAGTCAGTCAATTACACAAAGGTCTGTATGCATTATAGATGTGATGGACGATGCTCTTTATGTTGGGCTTCAAAGTGAAAGGATGACGGACTTAAAAGTGAAAAAATTAGTCGTAACGAATCAATTGGCCGGCTGGAGAGAATCAAATCTGCAACAAACTTTAGATCGAGTTTGACTTTAGATGATGATACCCCAAAAGAGACCGGCGTGATGAGTGTCAATGCTTGTAAAATTTGTTTTTAGCCACATTTGAGAATAATTTACACAGGGCCATTCATTGTTATTATTAGCAAATTTCTAATAATGTCTTACACTTCCAGTAAGTAATTTTTGAAAGGTGTTATGTGAACTGAAATTGTATTGAAAAAAGCAATTTGGAACTCCTTCAATAATACTGCAACTCACTCGGCAACACAGATGTGATACTACTCACTCGTGTTGCAGAGAAGATAAGCCTCTTCTCGATGCTCTCTCGCTTTGCAGCTTGGGATTTTATTTTCTCTTTGAGCCTCGGATCGAAGAAAGTTGAAGTGCCTACAAAGGAAAAGGATCGCCGGAGGAGGACGACAAATGCGAACTGAGAGCTTAGAAACGAATCGCTCGGGTTCGATGTCCTGGCAGGTGTGTGACAAAAGACGGCAGGAGAGCGGTCAATGAACCAAGGATAGTGAGGAAAACACAGCTGGAAAAAGATAAGGCTAATTGAACGACATAACCTGGAATGGAGCACGCTACCAATTCGAAAGAACAAGACTGGAGGTTATTGAGGGATCACAATAATTTCGTCAAAGCAGAACTTACAGTTTAAAATGAAAAGATAACTCACTAAGTAATGCCCAAGTACCCACCGCATAATTTAAATTGATAGAAAATCTCAAACATGGTAGGATTTTTTTCCTTTCTCTACCTCTTTTTTAAGAAAAAAATTATTTTTTCTTCGAAAGAAACCTTGTCATATCGGATAATGATACCATTTAAGTAACTCTCTGTAACTGAAACGACTATAATTTGTAGTAAATATCTTTTTTATCCTTCGCCCTGGACCAAAATATCTTTTCTGCAAGTTGAAGTTCTTTATTTGAAGCATACTTCATATCCGTGTTAGATTTGGAGTTCCTCGGGTAATTTTCTGAATTGAAGATAACTGCAGATAGCGATCGATTCGTCGCTTACGTTTCTCTGTATTCAATAAGCTTCTTCAGACCTTCGAATACTTTTTGGAAAGTAAGTATGATTATTTTATTAAATTTTTCATGAAATTATTCGAGTACGTCTAAATAATCATCCTCTCCAGTAGAAAAATTATTTTTTTTCTGAAAATAATGATCGAATATTGGAAAATATTAGGGAAAGAGGTTTGCCACCAACTAAAATATCTGGAATATCACGTAGTGAACTCAGATGCACGAATTAGGTAGCGTATATCCCAAAGGAAATATTTACTTACATTAAAAATATTCTAGAAATTTTATACAGACATAAGTCGCCAATTTACTGTGCTTCCAATTATTTAAATCCTTTTTCTTACTATAGCAAAACAAAATTAGCGAAAAGTATTAAGTGGTTGGAAACCAGGTGAGTATATATGTTGGCTCTCTTAAATACATGCCACTCGTTGCTTTCCGATAGTACAACGGAATAATAGATAGACGTTTCTCAAAAATCGCGACTTAATTATGTCTTTAAACTGAAATCGGTATTGGATTGGGTTTTGTAGGATCAAGTGTAATACAGAATTAATGTGGAAAGAATCCTTACTTTTCATCATAAAGGCTATCGTTAATTTAATGCTTTCTCATATTTTTAATCCGTTCATCGGAGCCAATGAAATAAAAATTTTTCATTGGCCACTTCAAATATTGTGACGCCAGACGTCTCTCATATTGCGTCATGAAATATATAGAGTACGTTTATTTCCTTTACATTTGGTTCAAAATCATTGTGACTATGTACATACATGCATACTTAAGAAAGTTGAGATAGTTTTATGACCCAATGAGAATAGCTGCTAGTTAATGATTGACTTTAAGCAATATGATGAGAGATGGGAGTGATGAAAAACGGCAGGGTAGCGATTTATAAGACAAGAATGAGATCATTGATAAGGCTCTTTTTAAGAAATTTTTCAATAATTCCTCGACCATTTTTTTCCAAGCAGAGAAGACTGATTAGAAGATTGATTATCTTTGGCAAATTCGTTTGGAGAAGGATAAGGTCACGTAGGATAAATAGAAAGGATGATCAGCTCTGGAGAGCTGAACTTAATGAAGGAAATACGAAATCACAGAGGATATTGAAAAGAGATAAAGTAGGGGAATGGAGCGGAAATTATTGTTTTTTTCAGAGTGACGTCAAAAAGCTGAGACATAATGCTTAGCCTATTGAAAACAGCGGAGAGGTAATAAAAGCACTGGAATTGTAAAAATGTTGTGCTTGCTAGCAAGCGTATTTTACTAAAGATTAATGTGGAAGGAATTAAGCGTTTAAAGAATGATGAAACATGTAATTAATATAAATTTACTCCAGCAAAATTGAATCATCGTTCGACGACGAAATCAGCGGTCTCTGAACGAGGAATTAGAATGTATATATAGCTGCATTAAAGCCAATTATATTATGAATAATTAACTGTTGATGATGTACTAAAGCTACAGTAGAAAATCCTAATAAGCAAACTCTTTTTCTTACCTTATCTTTCACTACACACATCGGCCAAGTCCATAACTTGATTAGGTGTCTATCCTGGTTAAGAAGAGGTACATATGCACGCACGCCATTGCATCAGTCGTGAGGGTATCTTGGTAAGTAAGTTACCGACAATGTAATGCGGTACCGGCCAACTGCTATTCCCGAGAGAAGTTAAGCCGACCCGAGCTCACAGATGGCTCACAAGACAGGATAAGGAGTAAACGGCAGCCACTTTATAGGTATTAAGCAGCCGTCACTTCGCACGAGATAAGGGTGGCGACAACGCGGCTGCTGTAGCCAAGCCGTCCCCAAGTTCAGCGGCCATAAGTGTCTGATTCACGGGCATTGTGGAAGAAGCGACGTCCGTGCATGGAGACCACTTGTACTTAAGGGCCCGATAGCGAGTAAGCTTGAGCTTTTATGCCCAACAAGGAAGTTCCTCTCGTTCAGAGATCTCCCCAACAATTGAGTGTTAAACATGATCCGAAGCCGCTCGTTTTTTATAGTCTAAATTTTCACGAAGGTTTTTGACAACAACCGATACCTAGCAGCGGACTGAAAATATGGTTATCGAATTCTGAGTTCATAAAATTACTCCTATCAGGTATCTTGAACAAAAATTACCGACACCCATTTAATGAAGAATTGTGGATACGTTGAGAGGGGTTGGCAGAAAATTATTTGAGGACGTAGAGCTTGGCTACAGGAAGCGGTGAATGTATTGATTATGTGCCCTGACGTGTCGTTATCCTGAGCTATTTTTTCATTAGAGATACTATATTTTCGGGTCATGTAGCTTATGTAAAAATATAGCTTCATTAGTAAACAATAAATCTTTTTAACTTTCATAACGGGTACATACTGTGTCATACTGACGTAGCAATACGGATAGAATGAGAGTGAGGAGGAACCGCTGCGGCCATTATAATAATTTTATCTATGAGCATAAAAATATTTTATGGAGATCTCCAATAGTAAAGCAAATCTTTTTACTGCAGCTAAATCCCTGTAATATTTTATCGCGTAAACAATAAAAATATCTGTTAGAAGAGATATAAACTCTGAACATAGGTGTAAAACAAGGTATATAAAGAATGGAAAACATACATGGACAATGCTAACTGAGTGTCAGGTACCTAGATATGATATGGAGAAATTAATATTTGGTGTAAGAAACAAAGTCTAGAATAAAAAAAACTGTAATTAGACCGAAAAAACTAAAATATTGAAGCTAAAGTGAAAGAAACACTCGAATTGTTTACTAAAAATGACTAAAATGAAAGAATTCAGAAAAAATCTTTAGAAAACCAAGAAGAAATCGAATAACTATCAGAAAAACAAAAGATGTGTAAAATAGCATCAATTTTCAAATGGGCTATTAGGTGAAGAAAGATATGGAATGACCAAAGAAAAAGAGTAAAGGACATCAGAATAACCAAGATATTGAGGGATCATTCCCAGAAAGAAATTATTAGACGTCTCAGGAAGAGTTGGAAAGAGTGAAAGTTAGACTAATCAATTGGTAAAGAACTGGCCTAAAACCCTACAAGAGAAGGAAGGAGGTAATACGGGATCTAAATAATACTTATATCGTTATGGCATTTCGGCTAACGAGTTACGCATTGTCCCAAGGTTGAAACAGAGTTTCGATTTGAAGATTTTCCTTTTTTCGTTATCTACTTCGACCATTCAGTTAGTTCTGATTGTTCGGCGTTCTTTTGTCTTCCTTTCTTATTTATTGCCTTTTCAAGTATAGATATCCAGAATAGAAAGCTGGTATTTCTGCATGATACTCATCTTTAGCATTCACAAAGTGACTGTCAAAGCAAAAAGTGATTGTTGTGAGCGGTTTTCCCGGTAATAGAAACGGAGTCACCCTTAGTTACCTCACGCCACGTGCCAAATGCGTTTTTGCCTATCAAACGTAAATGGCGATATGCGCACCGCATTTAAAGACAAATGCTGCAATTTATTGGGAATTGTGTAATTTATTTCTCTCATTTATTAACATTGGGTCAATAATTAAATGTCCAATCACTCTGTCAAAGATGGCCATACATCATTTGAGAACCCTCCCAAAACTCGCTATGGGATTTCCGGATCGCTCGCGTTCGGCAATTTTTACGGTTAAATAACTCCAGTAATTAGAAATCTGTTATTAATTAACTTTTTTGCAGTCATAAACCTGAAACCCTTAGCATGAAATAATGAATTCGCTGGCTTTCACAACTTGACCTTTGTATTTCTTTTTTTTTTAGAAAGCAATGAAGTTTTGGAATCCCTGAAAATCTGAGGTTTTCAGAATGTTTCTATATCGCACTTTCAAAAACGCATTTCAAGATCAGGTTTAAAGTATTATCGTCATGATATTGTTTTTCAGATATTACGAGTGTGAATAAACTTTTTCTTTTAAAAAATAAAAAAGTTTTCCCTTGGACAATATACTAACAAGGGGAAACTACGTACCCAGACTTGCCGATTAGAATGCCGTATTTTCTGTGTGGTGCTAGAGGTCAAAGGCAGCGCTAATTCGCCTTTAACTTCGTCAAAAGTGTCCTAGTTTTATTGTAATTAATCAACTTCTAATCGGCACTATCCGTCCTAACTATAAAAATGCAGGGAAAACAGCTTCTTACAATTACCACAGTTGGTGTAGTGGTTAGCATCGCAGATTGGTACGGACAAGGTTGACGGCTAGAGCCTGCAGGCATCCGATTATTCTTTCCTTCTTCATATGCACGACCGGAAATAAATTTTTCCTCCAAGTTACATAATCTATCATAGGACTTCACCTCGCTTTCTTTCTCGTGACACTTACCACAAATCCCTACTCCAGTTTGAATCATTAATGGCAAATGGCCTATCTGGGGGGCTGGTGATGGAACGCTTATGATATACGTCAATCATTGTATTAAGTCCGAAATCTAACTTACACATACACCAGCTGTTTTCTTTGCCAAAATTTCCTTCAGTCAGAGTACGTAGTCTCCCCTCGTGAGTGCACTAGAATCTTAGTTATTCTTCATTTAATTTGCTCGTATAAAGTTTATTTTCCTGGATCCCAACTACTGGACACCGGTTAAGCCATGAAGTAACAAAAGACTGTCATTATACTGTTTTGTCACTTTTTTGTGCTTCCGTAGCTGTTTCACTGATCCCAGCCACATTTTAACACAGAGGAATTCATTTTAGTGAGTTCCGTAAGTCCTACAGATTTCAGGGCATAGTTTTTTAAATCTTAAGAAGCCATATTTACTCCTACCTCATCCCCGATAATCCTAAACTCATCCCTGTGGTCTTGCTCAATAAGCTCAACAATGCAATATACCGATCCAAGCCGTTATTGGCTTGGCTTTCGCGTCACTTCAATAACGTCACGCGGCGATTATATTATTATTCAGTGAGTCATTTTAAGAGATTTCGTGTAATTATCATTTTAATTAATGTTTAAATTATTAAAACAAAGGTATTACAAAAGATAATTCGCCGCAGTGATTATGAAAACAATATTATTTGTGATCCATATTTCAATACACTTCTAAACGGCCTTGTCTGTGAAGACGTCAGTGACGTAACAGCAGCAGCGGTGGCGCTAGCAACCATTATTGACTGTAATTCGTAAGTACCTCCAATTGAGGCTAACTGTGAATTTTATGGACCTTGCCTCACAACGCTCGCTTAGATGAGCTTACCATGTAATTCATGCACGACGGCCGAAACGACTGTGGCCTCGACGAGTCCTGATGGAATTCTGGAAGTTATGTCAAAAAATCCACGCGGCTTTAATTCTAAAATGAGGTATTTCGTTGAAACCATGATAAGTCCAGAAAAAATACGGTACTCTTACTTCCGTAAGGGCGCTCATTCGCTGTAGAGGTTTGAGTCCTCATTTCGACTGACCCACGAATTGATCATTGAAGAATTGATAGTGCGCATTTTGAAATGGTTTATTTTTTGACAAAAATTTTTCATCAAAAAATTAATTGAGCGGCAATAATGCTCAATGTTATGTGTCATTCGTAGCGTCAATTCATGTAAATAATGCACTCTCATGATGCTAAAAATTACCTCTGCATAAGTACCTCTTACTGAACTGAAAAAAAACACTCATGCTCCGGAATAAGAGGAATGCAGACCGCAGCCGACTAAAAAAACTGAAGTGAACGGAAAATCATCCGCATGGAAACTAAACTCGCCTGTCAAGGACTAATTAACAACAGGAACCTTTGCTAACTATTCAAATAAACAACAGCAGTAGCAAGGCGTACGCAAAAACATCGGTAAATAAGGCCTGGTAAATTAATGTTTAATTTGCTCCGTGGTGCCGTTTTTGCTGCATAGTTTCCCAGTTAATTACGATGGTGTTCCCATTTCCATCGCCCAAGATATATGTTTGAGGTCTAGGCTATCGTACAGTGTTAGCACTCTCCTGAGTTATTCTGATCATGAGAAGGACTTTAAATACTGTTCTTAATACATCTTTAACTACATGGAAAATATTGTTGTTGAGAGAATAAATTTTGGTGAACGTTGGTAGCGTAATTGACCTTCACGTTTGCAAACAAAGAATGCTTGTCCCAGAAAAGTATTAATTCCAATTGTACATGGAATTTTCTTTAAGCATGCATATTCATCTCTTAGTTGAATGGTAGCTGCAGATTACATGCTCTGTTTAGCATACCATACCTATTTCATTAATTTCTTTGTATTAGTAGTTTTTATTTCTTTTATTTCACTATCATAACAAAATGATAGAGTCCTAAGATTCCCGGAATTTGGGGGAACCACTCATTAAACAAACTTTAAATTTACTTAATGGGCTTTTGATATTTACTCAAGCAAATGGAATCTATTCCTCCATTTCTGTGAAATTATCCTAATTGAAACTGTTCTCGTGCACAGCTAAATCTGATAAACTGAGATAATTCAATTGAGAGACATTTGTGTAATTGCCTCTTATTATGTATGTAGCTCTTTCATAGAATTAGCGTTAAATCTAGTTGTAGTCATTAACCATGATGAACAGTTTAATTGATCATGTTAATCAGAAAGTATTATCAACCGAAGCGGCACGTGTCACGAGCATGCATTTTTCTATTAGCATTTGCGTTTGAGCAAATTTTACTAATTTGTAAAAATACCCAATTTTGATTGAGCCTCACCTTGACCCCCGTTGTGTTTCAATGCATTATTTTTCATTCAATATGGAATGTAATAAAAAAAGTTAAATGAGCCTCCCTCTGGGTTTGCACTTTTCTAAATCATTTTATTACATTTCTGCTGGTCTATTTTAATTGCTTAATTGTCGTTTGTCTATATTTGAAATTTGCTGAGGCAGTCAATTGTTTTATTCAACGATAAGCACTGTTTTCAAGCCAATTATTAAACTTGTCACATCAAATATCCCATGTGATAGATGTTGACTCACGTTTTAGTCTCATGATCTGTCATCCTTGTTGCTGACCGATGTCGTTAGTCGCTGAATAAATTTATTAGTTAAACGTATTTCTGTAAAGCGCAATTATTAATCTCATCATGAATAATTGATGGTCAATTTTCTTTCAATGACACTCGATTAATTTATCGAACTCGATCTGAAGGGATTTTTATTCACACCCGACTGGTCTCTAGAAAAATTTCGATCGGCCGCATTATTGCGTGGAATTTAAATAAAAAGGGATATTCAAATCACGCAAGTTTTAGGGAAACACAAGACATTGTTTTCTTATTACCATACTATACGTGTTGAGCAAAGTTTCACCATAAAATCCCTCAAAAATATCTTGCTAACCTCACTCTTTACAAACGATGACACTCTGAACTTCATTATTTTATTTCTCAGTGCCCTCATCCGGTATACCAGTGGCTGTATATTTGGCGCGGAGTGACGATAGCTCATATTTCGCCTCCTGTATCAAACCATATTTCATCCTTTCTAATAAACTATAATTGCTTTTATTATTATAGTGATGAAAAATAAGTGCATAAATAATAGTTATACAAGTATTAGACAGTAAAAATGAATACTGATAAAAAATTAATACAATCTTTGTTAATGATTATAATTCGATCATTGCAGTTGAATGAATGGAAAAATGGTACATGAAAGCAAATTAAGTTAGTAATGGACAGTTTAATGGAACTATGATTTTACATAACTTACATATAGTGATTATAACTCATCATGCTTTATTTTATGCCATTGAAACAATTAGCCATTGAAACATTAACCACTTAGCAGCTTCTATTAGCAATGGTAGTGATTGGGTTGATGATTCCTCAGTTCCAACAAGTAAACCAGCCTACCGTCACCTTAATTACAATCACTCTTTCCTCCCTTATTCACGGCGGGTGACATATCACCACTCCTCCCTCTATTTATTCCCCTCGATGAATACCTATATAGTATTTTCACGTTAAGACCAATTTTCATATTTAAAAATTGTATAGCCTGTTGCCAAGTCTCTAATAATTGCTTCGCATGGTTCAATCTTAGTTCCAACAGAAGTAAGTATGAACTGAATGATTTAAGAGATAGCATGGGGGAAATAAAAGTAGTTGGTTGTATGTAGAGGTAAATAAGTAAGAAAAATGCTATACAAGTATATGGCTGTAGAGAAGATAAAGCTGATGGAAGAAATTGGAAAGATCGAGAAAAGAAAGAAGAAGATATGTGAAGGAATTAATGAGAGGATATGCAACGGAATGCTGAAGATGTAAGGAAGATGGTGGAGAAGAATAGAAATTTTGGGTAGCATTAAGGGAGGCAAAGGTTTTCAAGCACTCATAAAGGAATTGAAATTGGAAAATTGCTTAGTGCCAGAATTATCTCTTTGCGGTCGGGGAAGTTATAGGTAGACCGCACTCATGTTCGGTTGAGTACCTATATTGATGATGCTATATATAGTATTTTTAGTCTTTACTTCTTATTATTATTTTGAGCCAAGTACTCGCACCTATTTTGTAAATAATTCACTTTCCTTGACAATATGTACAATTTTCAATCCGGATGTTGAAATCGTTGAATCAGTTATAAAATTACTTTATTATTGTTGGCTCTAACTTTACTATGGTTCATTATGGCCGAAAAATTCGTACAAATTGTATTGGTTAAGCATTAAAATACACCTTAAAGCCTTCAAATACTTCAAAGAATTTTGATTAAAACAATCTTTGGTGTAATCATTCACCATCAAAAACCCATATCTATCAACTTTACTTTAATTTGAATGTTTTTTAAAGCTTGAATATGAGGATTCAACTCTATTGCGTGGGATTTTCTATTTTAAAACCTTTTTTACAACGTGAACTAGCTAGAGTACTCGCTTACCACACGGGCGACCAGTGTTCAAATCCCTGCAGAGGTGAATGTTTTTCATAGGGTACCCGTTCCCTACTTGAGTGTCTTGTGGAGGGCACTTCAAGTACAATACTCCGTCTGTCGAATGAGACGTTAAACCGTGGTCCCCTTGGCGCCTTTCGCTAAGAGCAGGCTAATGCCAACGCTGGGTTTCTATCCACCCTTCTTCCCTTACCTATCCCATATGGCGCAAATGACCTTAGCCGTCGGTCGCCTCCCCAAATATCCAATCCAATCCAACATTCAATCTAGTTGCTTACCTCCAAGTTATCAATCACCTAGATTTTTCCTATCTTTATCACCAAGGTTTCTCTTAGACTAACCATTTCTTGCTCAGAATCAAGTTTTTCGTGCATCCTCCTTTTCTTCCATGTCCTTACCTCTGATATCATCTCTTTCAACCAATCATTCGATATGCCCTTTACATTTTAGGCTTTTAGCCTAACTAGTATATATTATAGTGCTAAGAGTATCCAGATTTTCACTTAAGAGTTCATTTTTCATTTATTCCAACCTGCGAAACCGACTCCAGATTTCCATTTCCATGGTTAATTTTTTCATTCTTTGATAGTCACGTCACATGTCTCAAATCTGTACACTACAGTACTCTCTTCAATGATTTCTATTTTCTGATCTCCCGCATCCTGTGTTTGTGAGAGGAAACAGAAAGTTTTTGACATTTTTTAAGATATGTGACCTATTGCTTTCCGGCGAAACACCCTTTAATACGCTCGCATATTCGGCGGATGGCCTCCTCTTTTTGCGTCATCCAGCTCCTTCACTTTGGGCATGTGTCCGTCGGATGTGGTCTCCTCCTCTCTATTTTTTAATGCCCACATGGGATTCCCATCATTACGAGAGTAATGGCCGTGTGATGGACGCCCATTAGGAGGGCGGTGAAGGGGGAGCGGGTCGCGAAACGACGAATTTCCCGTCGGAAATAGTCGGACGTCATGCCACGAGAGGCGTCCCATCATACGATGAGTCTCCGAGTTATTAACCGAAAACGGAAAATCAGACGAGGAGTACGCGAGTGATTAATAGTTGACGATCAATTTGCGCTCGGGGAGTGAGAGGTAGAGAAGGAGGCTGCCCGGGCATTTGGGAAGCGCCGGCCGGAGAGGGATTTATATATTGCGGAGTTTGTTGGATGGATGCCTGTGGCCAGGAGATTAAAGAATGCGCGGGATCGGTACGTGGAAACTTACTTTTCCCCCAATGGCGCAAAATTCATTCAAAATTAACGCCAACTCTTGATCCAAGCGGTGTAACCGCGCAGCCACTCCACCTTCTCCTCAATTCTCTTCGTTTCATGGGTTTTAGATCGATTTCCCACGAAAAACGGGCAGATAAATACCGTCCACGGGCCATTCTCACTCAAACGCGTACTGCATGGAAATCTGGCACAGTAAATGCCTTTTTCCGCCTGATTAATAGGTTTATGGACAGTAATTATTCTTAAGTCCTAATTTCTGGCATATCGTTCTGCTTTCCCTCCAAAACATTACAAATTATGTGAAATGTCGATATGGGATACATACATAATGTAAATAGGTGTGACCGCATAGATCCATACTATGTTAAGTTGAACCGCTTGAAATTTATAGTTGAAGTATCATAATGATGAATGCTCTCGAACTCTCTTTTCATGCATAATTATTACCTTGTAATATCAATTAGTATATTGGTTGTCAACTACTTCAAATACTCAAATTCAAAATATATTCCAATACTCCAGGCCTAACCTTCATTTATGCATGTATTTGCGTCCAAAACCGTAGAGTTTCCATGTTTCCATGTCCATTCCTTTCCCTTAATAACTTATAAATTATATTACCTTTTGTATAGGTAATGATCTTTGTGAAATTTACCATAGAAAGACAAAGTATCATTTAACCTGTACCTCACATAAGTAGTTCGATGTATTTCACATTGTATCAAGTAGGTATCGTATTTTTTCCATGCTGATGTCTGATGATAATAATTTATGAAACCAATTACAAAAGCTAGGAAACTGAGATATTTTTGTAAACTTCAGATCTACCAAAATATATATATGCCAAGTATTAATAAAATACAACATTCCAAAAATGAAATCTTTCCTTACGCGAGCTTATCCAATATTATATACATACATAATGTAAAATGTCATCAGTAACATATGGTTTGAATTCCCGCTAGCTTGACTTGTTTTAAACGTTAAAAATTTAATATTCAGGGCCTCAATCAATTATACTCGCTGAAAAACCACAAATAGGTACATATATTTAAGTACGGGCCAAACATAACTATTGTACTCAAAGCGTTTTTTTAGTTAAGGGCCTCAGTTCAAAATGTAATCTCAAATAAATTTTTAATGAGTGAGGCTAAAAAATTAGCAGTCGTGCACTTAATTACTTTAAAGAGCTTCATTACAACAAATAACTGCTAATAACGTAGAGCTATCAATTTATATAGATTTACCCTGGCTATTTCCTTGAATATTTGCGGATGGGACGTTGTGCTGGCTTTACTGCTTCACGTGAAGAGGGATTTGTTCTAACAGACCGACGGCTTCACTTAGTAGGATATAATATAATATGCAGTGCCATCATTTATGTACATTATGACTTAGAGACCAGAAACATCTGGAAGCTAGTTCGGAAGGGAAGAGAGGCTTTCGTAACTGGATACCGAAAGCGGATTCTGAAGATCGGATGATGCACAGAGGTGTAATTTTCGGCTTATTTAAGCCTGTAAGAGGAGAAAAGCATAGATACGGACAATTACCAGTAAGACAGGGCTTAGATGGATAGACTTCACGTTGAGATACAGCAACTTTGTAAGGATCATATTAAAGGATTATAGAGAAGTGAGAATCCAATGAAGAAGACTGAGGGGCAGATGCTAATTAAAACGGGATATGAAATAGGAGAGCTAAAAGATCATAAGTGAGCTGGATTACGTTAGCTGGAGACTGTTTGGAATACAGCGCTGCAGTCAAGTTATCTTTCAATGGAGTGAAAAAATAAATATGATAATCGTCAATATGGCATCGTTTTAAAGTATAGAAGAAGGTGGGAATTTGAAATATAGTAGACAAATGAGACACCATTTTTTTCACCCACTGAATATGATTTTACACGATGTTAAATGCATGAGTGGATAAGACTTGGACATAAGATGGGTAATTATGTTTCAATGTCATTTATGAATTTATTAAAATTTATTAATGAAATATATGACCTTTCTCTTCATATTTCTTCAGTGACAAACCAGTGACGTCAATAGTCGGTCTCAAAATATGTCTAATGAATGAAAGTGGTCCTGAGGTGAACTACTTGCTCAGAAAATTGTTCTTATAAAACATTTTCCCCTGATGTGCTGATTTTTTTTGTCTTATTTTCGTTTTAAATGATAAAGTCCGTTTAGAGTGGAATAAGTATTTTTTATCGGTAAAAACAAAAATGTGTAATTGAGTCTTCAAATGTCCTATTTCTCTCTCCCTCGGTTCGAGATTCATTAAAAATCTAATGGCAACTAAAAATGTACATCTAAAATATGGATAAGGTGATAAAAGGAATAGCTAATAAATAATTAAAATTACCAAAATGGAGGGAGAAAACATACACCGCGAAATCTCTGCAATGAAGGAAAGACATACTTTAGGCATATTATCCCGCGTCACATCACACAGAAATTACAGTAGACTTAACTCCGAATGGAAACAATAATTAAATATCTATATTTGAATGGGACTACTTACAACTTTTTCAAACTCTGTCCAGTGAGAAATTCAGTAGATATTCAGCTCAATTTTACGGTGACATGTGAGAGTATGAAGTGAGATGTGTTGCCCTCTGATGAAAATTAAGCGATTTTTTTTAGATGCGTACTTATTTCCTGTTTTGATTACTTAACGATTCGAGCATAATAATTAAGATAGGTTTTTTTTAAGATGCACAAAAATAATTTAATTCATTACACAATACTCGCTTTTAATATTTGTAAATAAAATTATTCAAATGAAATGATGTTTAAGCAATAGGAGTGATTTATTTTCTTATATTTTTGCTTATTTTCACGGGTTAAGTGCCCGGCCTTCTAAGCGCTGATTAATGATGCAAGTGTGCCATACTGCCATATGTATACATAAGTCTCTTAAGCAATCGGTTATTTTATATTTCTCATAAATATCTGTCAATGAAAACTGCCTCATTTCGGCTGAAAATATAATAAAGGTTACCTTTCAAATTTGCTCTAAGCCATTTTCAATTACTTAGGCCCTGTTTCGTAACATCTGGTTTAGGTAAAACGCAAAATGTCACATCCTTTTCATCAACTTTATATTTAATAGAAGTTCAGGTTTAGTGCACTCTGCCGTGATCATGTTTTAAAATAAAATCAATTTCTTTTTATAATTTAATATATCAGATTGTTCGCTGGTTGATGAGAGCGTTATTTATAAGAGAACGTATTAACAAGAAATATTAACCATATTTAAAGGATACCATTTCATACTTTTCCACAGAATTTTATTTTGTGTGGTACGATACGTATTAATATGGATTATATATGGATATATATAATTAAATATGGATACTGTTAACTTCCACGAAGTGAAGCCTGAAACTGTAGAGTGTAAAAATAATTAACTTGAAATTGTAAAATTGGATCTTAAGATTTTTTGGGAATCCGGTCAATAATTTCATCATTACCGATGTACTGCAAAAAGGTGGAAGAGCTTAACACAATAAGTAGCCTTAATTTCAGTAATCACGAAAAATACCTGCAACCCACGCCATGACGTGGTTAATAGTGGCATCTATTTTAACGATGAAACAACAGATTGTGACTCAAGCAAATAAGTGTGCATCTGATTTTTCTTTTAGAGACTACTTGCCATACATTTCAATTGAACCGAATAATCATCTAGGTTCTCCACTCTCATAAATGCCCTCACACATAAAATTATCTAGAACAGTTTGTTTATTAATTGTCACTTTATTGAAATTTTGTAGTTTATTTCAGTATAATGATACCATCATGTGGAATATTATATCGGCCTCCCATAGATTCTCGTTAAATCATGAGAAATTACCTCTAAAACTGAAGGGGTTAATTTAGCTATAGGCAAGAAACGTACTCATTTTAAACATGCGTAATAATTCAAGTTAATCTCTTCCTATGTTTGGACGTTAGAGGTTAGCGAAACTAAGGTTCACAGAAGTATTAAATATCTATATACATTATCCTCTTATGAGGTATACTTTGCATGGCGGCCATTGATAGTTAAAACAGCATTAATCTTCGGTGAAATTCATTGCTTCGCCAAAATTCAAATCATATGTCAGCCCGATGTTTGAGTTTCGCCCCCATTACTTTCATTCAGTGATTAGTTGTACTTGTGAGCGAATCGTCTGCATGAGTCGATTCACACGTGAAATCTAGTTATCCAGTTTGTTCAGCCTCCTCACTTTTCCCCCGTTGCTAAATCAAATACTCGGCCCGTGGGTGAACCCTTGACGCCTTTCATTCTCAAATCTAAACTGCAATTCGATATCTGGTCTGAGTTTAAAACAAACCACTGACTTCTAACACGCACAAACAATTTCATCGAACGGCAATTGTTGCAATTTTAATTTTGTTACTGTTATTTTTAAGTCTGGACTCCAGAATTTGATGCCTCTTTTGCGCCCAAACTTAAGATCGGATTTATATATTGCATAGGTTTTATGAAAAAATACTGCATGCTTTTTGAATTTTGAAAACGCATTTGTTTTATTTCGCCATTTAAAAACGACGGTCTGGAGCATTTTTTAGACACGGCTCCAAATTATTGAACTCGAGTATTTCGAGACTGTGAAATCACATATTTGACAGAACGCTACTTATTTACGATATTGCACCAATTAGAATTTTTTGAGCTTGTTTTTTTTTAGCGTGAGCTTGAATTTTGTTTTTGTTGCGGTTTGACAGATACTTTCTTTTCTTCCTGCTCTTCCAACGTGAAGTCCCTGGAGTCAAACCGCCTCTCTGCGATAAATAGAAAGTCATCTGGACGGAAAGTGAAACATGTATAAAGCGATAGATTAAAGAAGAAAATATATTGTACATACGTTGCAAAGGGACTATTGAATATTAAAGTCATTAAAATTCTCAATCATCCATATTGAATTGATCTGTCATCCAGATATTACGCCAAAACATATGCAGTTGTTGGTTGTAGCAGTGCCATGAAGGCTTATTTAAAAACATTAAAATGGAAATAACCTCCAGGACAGTATTACATTATTAGTATAACTTATCTAAACGTTGTGAGGTATGGTCATCTTTGGAGGATTTGTTGCAAATACAAAACCGACTTCATTTCGTGGGTCAAGACGCCATCTAATATCTTCTTTAATCAAAGTGTAAAACTTATTCCTAGTATTACTAGCGTACGTGGTAAATAATTTTCTAATTATCTTAAATATACGATCCGTTACTCTATGCGTCAGTCTCATGCATCAATGTATGTCATACATGTAAATAAAATATAAATACGGAACGGCGCACAGTGGGCGGAAATCGAAAAAAGCTGGCCAAAAGTTATATCTCCGTGATTATTTAACGCAGATCCATGATTTTTTCCATTTTTAATTATTTTTACATCCTAAATCCGAATCTCTTGTTTGTTTTGATGTAGACTAATCAGGAGCCTCTCTGAAACAAAATGGCAGAAACAGTTAAATGCTCATCTTTAAATATTAAAAGGGCTTTCATATATAGTTGATGTCTGCATGTAAGATACCTAATTTATTCCTACAAGTAATGTAAATGAGTTAGCAACATCAATACTTAACCCTGGACAACTTTTTAGTGTCGATGTATCGATACACGGTATTGATATAATATTCTTTTTAATAAGAAAAGGAATTTGATAAAATTATTCCACATAAATTATGTTTATTTTATTTTCATTCGGAATAAAAACATATTTCTGTATCTGCAATTAATGAATAATTACATTCATACTTAAGTAAATACAGTTAAAAGTTATCTTCATCTGAATGAATCTCGTCGCTGTCTCCGTCTGACTCTATATCGTCATCAATCAGAAGGAGATTCATAGCTTCTTTGGATACTTTCACATTTCCCTCATTTGACACTGATGACGATGATATCATCGGGTCGGAAGATAGAACGAGTCTTCGAAAAATATCCTCGAATGATACCATTCTTGAAGATTTTCTGGAATGCTGCTCCCAGAACCTCCGAATATCCTACGCCTCGCTTCAAGGGCCTCCTCCGACAATTGTCCAATAGGTAGCACTGCTGCTTTTACAATAGGCATTTACGTGTATGAGAATTTTATGTACAGTCCGGGTCATAAAATACCACGAATAGTACTCCACATAAAGGGCAGCAGTGGAAGAGCAATAATCGTGGAAACCCACTACGTTAATTGGAAGTCCACTAGATAGGGCATACAGAGTGGTTGAAAACCTCTGAATTAGCTGCTCATTAATACCTAAATGGAAAAATATGACGATCAGATATTATTTCTATGTAATTTTCATTTATCATTCTGAAGTGAATAAAATATTATAAAATAATAATAAATACATGTAAATATTTATTTACGCATCAGAAGTAGATAAGAAGTACTTAATAAAAGTAGTTATTAATAGCATTATTTTCGCAGTACCGTGATAATGTTTAATTATAATTTCTAAATGGAAATAATTTCCTACAAATTATTAATTTTTCTTGGATTATATGGGAAACTGCGCATGACAGCCATGATTTTTGCAAAATAAAAAACTGCCTTCACTATCTTCTCTTATTTACAGATGCCACAAGAGCACGTTATTTTCAACTAAATAATGGTCAGACTAAAGCGCTGCTCATCGGAAAAATTTTGATCCAGTATCTTGAGGAAATAAGCTTTGCATAGGGTCAATTTTGAAAAAGAATGCATGTATCCAAGTCTTTCAAAGGTAGAAGGAGGATCCTAGCCTATCAAAATGGAGGGATTTTTAGCAAAATGGAATCATTTGGTGTAAATCCCTTTAAAAAATCCTGGGATGGCAAACATGCTCGCACGTGTTTAATGATCCTCCAAAGTTCTTCTCCTGCCAGTGTATTTGCGTCCCAATGATTATTCGGGTAAAGCCGAAACGCTTTTGTTTTCCCCTCATGGATAAAGCTGATGCTAATGGCTCTTCTCTCATAGGATTGGGAATAGTCATTACGATCCAATGAATTGCGTTGCGGGAATTAAAACCGTGACATTATTCTCGAATTAAACCGACCCATGTTTTGCACCAGTGATTTCACCGGGCAATAACGTAATTCTTTCCTCCGCCCAAAGTATTTTGCACAATTAAAGAGAATTTTTCATCGAACTTGTTAAAATTCAGAGATTTCTGTTCAAGTTTGAATTGAATGATCAAAATATGCATTCTGGTAAATCATTGCATCCTTTACTTCTTTTATAACTTCTTGTGTTCAATACGCCATTATGCAAGCCGTCAACCTCTCTCTAGATTTCATTTTTTGAACAAAGCAACTGGGAGAGTTATTACATTTGGTGCTAGATTGAACTGTTAATCAGTCAGTGTAAATATAATACAGAGAGAGACGATTCGCCATTCGAAATTACGGTGGGTGCTAATTTCCAGAACACCATTCTAAATCTGTGCGTTGGTGTGATCATGCGGACGCGTTTAAACGCATTAGCAGCGCTTTCGTGGAATATGAACTTTACTCTATGTCGATCAATGCTTTAGGCATTATTTCCCAAAGGGAGAATATAACTAACTGATTAAAATCTTCGGATTTGATATTTGGGAAGGCGACCGACGGCTAAGGTCATTTGCGCCATAGGGGATAGGTAAAGGAGGAAGGGTGAATAGAAACCTGGCGTTGGCATTAGCCTGCTCTTAACAAAAGGCGCCAATGACCACGGTTTAACGTATCATCCGACAGACGGATTACTGTACTTGAAGTGCCCTCTACAAGACACTCAAGTAGGGCTCGGGTTCCCTCTGAAAAACATCCACCTCTGCAGGGATTTGAACCCTGGCCGCCTGTGTGGTAGTCTAGTACTCTAGCTAGTCCACCACACCAATCCAATCCCCGAAATATTTGGAAATTGACCGAATTTTAAGGCCGATCAATAAGAAAATCTAAGGAATAAAAATGTTGACCAAAAGAGGAGATATTAAAATAATAACTATAAAAATTCTATGACGTGGCGTGATTCCTGGTAATTGTTCTCATCTAATACTAAAAGTTGCGATACGTAGTGCTGGATAGATTATAGATAAGATGATTGTCAATTTTACGGAAGCATCCGACAGCTTAGGTAATTTTCGATATTGAGGCCAGTTGTGTCGTTCAGTAAGGAAAGGAAATAAAATTTTGCACATCTGTGAGTGGAATAGAGCACTGTGGAGTATTATACTTATGATTAGATCATAGATATGTATTATAAATTTAATATAAATCAATGAATTAGACCATTTCCTGCCCCTGGTGAGCTCAAAACTGTTGAGTGTAGCTTACTACCCCTAGGATGCCAATATATTTCATGTATGCATCTAGAATTTATGTGTTGGATTCAATAAGTTGTGTAAGGAATAACACGGGGTTATTTCCATAATCTTTTGATTTATAACTAGCCACGGCTTTGGTCCTAAGGCCCTTAAAATGAAACTGATCGATATAATGAAACCCATCAATGAGAAAGCCTGAAAATACACCTTGCCAGTGAATATGCAGGTATTACCCTACATACTGCTGAAACCATGGTCGGTGTGAAGTGAAACTATTTTGGAAATTACCAACTCTCATGTCTTGCAAAACATGTTAAACGCAAAACATTACCTCCGAGACATTCTCTGATAAGATGATTGGATAAAAAATGAAGAGATGCTCAGCATCGTCTTAGACTACTCAGAATGAAAGGTGTCACAAGGATCACAAAACTTAATGTACCATCTAATCAATCGAGTGGTGAAGGTGCTCCGTAAATACCTCCCAGGTAGTCACCCGGAATTGAAAAAATGGCCAATGGAACCGCTATAGAGTATGTTCATGCCATTTAGCTGATAAATTCATACGGTATCATTTCTTAATCGTGCAGTAATTTTTGTCATAGTGACATCACAAAAATGAACATTCATAAGTATTGTGTGGTTCCATTAGAAAATGAGAACTGCGATATAAGACGAAATGTAATTTAAATTCTCCTAATGGCAAATAGATCAACAGGAGGGTATTCGCATTCTTAAAGTGTAAAGCGCCTTTTAAGATCTCGGCCGAAATGAAAGTTTCACATGCTCCTCACCCTTAGGGATCATCCAAAATAAGAAGAAGGGTAAGAGGCAGGTAACGGGTGGTCGTAAAAGGAAACTTTTTAAGAGCGCATTGTCTACCCATCCTGCCTCTCCAGCAAAATTTCTCCTCCTTCGCCAGACTGAGAATATAGCCCGACGTTCTTCCAAAGTGCACCACTGCTTGCGGAGATTTTCAGTGCAGAAGATTATTGATTCTTCCGACGTGAGCTCAGACGTAGTTTCCTTTCGTCGATTTCTTGTTTTCATCGTCCGAGGGAGCTAATTTGGAATCAGTCGACGTCCGCCGATTCAGTAGTTGCCTTTGTGCTGGTAAAGCACCCCTGTAGTTGGTCAATAAGTTTATGAGCACTCAAGAAAAGAACCCAGATCTGCAGAGATGATTCTGCGGTTCCACCGCGGAGAACTCCACGCTTTGCGACGGAGTTCATTCAGGTCCGTGAAGTTCCTTCGTCCATGGTTGGAAGGTGCAATTGTAGATTCTTCATTTTTTTAAGAGGGACGTAATGAATTTTGAAAATAGGAGTAAGAGCTATTTAGAACATCGACTAGTGGCTAATTCGCTGTCTTTGAGGTACGTACATGGAATCCAGAAGAGAAATTTATTGCAAAATTAAATGCCTCACCATTAAAAAAGCTACATCTATTCAAGTTGAACATTCCACCTAGCCTTTATGTTTCTACAGTGTTTGACTTTTTTTTATTTCAGAAACTTCCTATCTTAGGAGCATTTCAGTTTCTTGTTTAAATATTTTTGCCATCTTACCCAAGCAATTAGTGAAACAAAATGCTTACTTGATTATATGTCCTTCATAGGTTACGGAATACACTGCAATTTAAATGAAAATTAGCTTAATATAAATCAAAATTAATTTAACATAAAATAAGCAAAAAAAAAACATTTTTATGAGTCGATATATCGCCATCGTGAATGTCATCATCAAACTACCTTAGGAAGTCATTGGCAGCTTAAGTGTCAAAGGGTCAAATATTTCTTTTATACCTGATAATTATACAAAGTGTTGAAAACCCGGGGTGTTATTAATAAATTATCTAAGTAAAATATTCAACCTTGTTTTAATTTCCATTCTGGCCTTATGTAAGACCAGGACGTCCCCAATTTGAATTATTAGTTTGTTTTCATATTTTATATCGGTTGATTAATTATTTCGGGAAAGCGACCACCATTTGAGGTCGTATGCGTCCTTGTGATAGGAAATTGCAAGGGAAATATAGGATTGCTTGGGAAATAGAATGTGGATAGAGATAAACCAAGTGTCATCATCAGTCTACTCTAATCGAAAGGTGCCAAGGAACCACAGTAAACCATCTCTTCCAACGGGCTTAGTACTAAACTTGGTCCCCTCCCAATATATTTGGGATGCAACTTCTACTAGAAAAATCCGCTCGTTAAACTGAAGCTCTTTGAGCATTAATCCATTTCTCTAGACAACTCTCCGACTTGACCCTCTCCTCTCTCGTTTTTTATTATATCTTTTGGTTGCGATGATCTGGATTGTGATAATGTCCAATTTCTCAAGCTTGAGTCCTGACCGAGGTGAAGGAGAGCTCTATATCCGTATATACCAATGCAATATACTATGGTGCATTGAAGTGCCCCAGGGATAGGAAAATATTTATACTTGTGGAAAGTTTGATTTGTAGAAACAGTTCTTCCATGACCATAAATTACTTGGAAAACTGAAGTAAATCGCATTATTTTAGAGTAAAATAAAATTCTAATTAAAGGAAGCAAGGAAGATATAGTGATTAGAGTAGGCGGAGTTGAAAATAGTCCTTTCAAGATCTAGTAGCATGAGCGCTAGAAAAATATAATTACTATATATTATAAAGAGCATCTCTTGGGTGAAGCTTGGTCGATAATCGAAGTGAAACAATTAAGAAGATTATAGGAAGTCCAATTAAACGGAGTGAATGACCAGTTAATGAGCTTTACCAGAAGCTTGGAATAAATGATTGAAATACAGCAAAGTATAAAGGACCAATTTATCAGATTAATTTTGTGATAGAAAAGTGATATAAACACCAATTACAGAGGAAAGGATTGGGAAGAGGTCAAGAATATAATATGTCAGGTAAATTTTTCTGGAGTGTGAACTTGGGGAGAAATGTAACATTCAGCTGATGGTGGAGTACATAGTTACGGCATACCAATTGGGTATTTTCCAAAATTTTAATCTTAAGAGAACGGATCTTAATACGTTACTTTTACTCCTACAAACGTACGGAGTAAAAATATTTTTGAAATTTATTCAATATTTCCTGAGATATTTAAGATTTAAATAGTTGAAATTTCGTATTTTTTCACGTGGCAGCGAAACAAAATTTGATTGGTGTGACGTCATATTCGCTGAGCGAGAGAAAAAAGCAAAGAGAGCACGGGTAGAACAGTAGAAGAGACCAATTTTAAGAAGATAATTTATGGAAAACAACGAATATGAGGTACAGTGGCTTTACTAAAACTACCCCTGAATTTCTTATCACATGCATTGGTGGAAGATAAGGGCAAGTCACACGTGCAAGATGACGTGCAGTACTTTGACTTTCACCCTAGATCGTGTCCAAGAAAGACCCCAGTCCCTCATATACCAAGTTATAAGCTCAAGTATGACCAACTCTTTGGAGCACCTAAATGCTTCCAGTGGAGGATTTAAGAAAGGACTGGAAAAGCTCGAAGAAAATGGATCATGAAGGTTAGAAAGGAATGAAACCGACGTGATAAAGGGTATATGAAGACAACAACTCGGATGAAATTTTTTAGGTAATTATAAAGGAATTTCAGAATGTGAAAGTGATTTTTCTAAACACTTGAGTAAAGAGCATACTCAAATTAGATGTAGATTCCGTTCATTATTAGCTCTTATTAAGTAATGCTTTTTTATCATATAGATAATTTGGTGTTATTCAAGAAAAGTAAGCACTTTGAATGGATAGGATAAACAAATGTTTAGCAAGTTCCACAAAGTATCACCGGAAACCACCAACTTTCCTAAGAATAAGCACTATTTTTAGCTGTAGGGTCATAGTAAACTTTTAAACTTAGTTTTAACTCCCCATAGGGTTTTTGAGAGTTTTCCTAATTCAAAAATATTTCTGGTTAAAAACCATCTGCGGTCGACTTATTTTTAGCTCGACGTTTGCGGTCAAAGCGAAAGTCCATCGGTTCTGAAAATTGCCTCCAGTTCTACTTAGACGATTCTCTTTAATTCACCTCTTGAAATTAAAATATACTTTGAACCCATTCCGCTATGATCATTCTAAATGTTTGCGAACATATTTTTTCTGTAAACTAAAAGGCTTACTTTAACCATTTATGTACCATTCATTCTCTATATGCTTGTTTCACGTTGATACAAAGAATTGGTTAAAGTCATGAGATTTTGAGAGAAGAAATTTACGAGGGCGGTATTACTTCAGGATGAATTACTCAGTAATTGTGAGAAAATTTGAAGAGACTTACTGAATCAATTATATCTGTCAGCCCCATTCATGTGTAGGTACTCCTCACATAATTTATTTTCTTTTCATGTCTTCTATCGCTATTTATTTTCATGACTTCTATCCAAAACCATTGGAAATTGAATTCAAACACAGAAGAAAAGGTAGCAATATAATTATGGAGGCCTGAAGAAAGTATAATATCCTATCCTACATGGTACAAAAAAATGGCTTTAAACTAAAACTTTTATATGCAATGCTTTTCTTTTGCCAGAACAAGAAGTTAAACATTTTTTGTACTTTTTTGTAATAATCAATTAGGAAAGAAAATTATGACCGGACTTGTAATAGTTGGAAGATGGCTTAACTAGTTAGGGCAATGATACGAAATCGATGGCATCTAGGTTTAAATCCCAGTCCGGGCGAATGAATTTTTCGTTGTGAAGTTCACGTAAGTATTTTTCAAATAGTATTAAACGCCATCTCTCCTCAGATAGTAAGCCACTTTTTGCATTGCTTAATTCTTTTAAGTTTGATTGCAATCAGCTACATCTTTATTAATGATAGATACATGAAAAGTTCATTTATATTGCTGGTAGGTATTGTTCCCTTTGAATAATTCTATTAGGAATATTGTCGTTGTAACTCAAGAGGGGTGTCATAAGAAAAATAAATGAACTTTCTTCTTGGTATCGTAGAATTTTCTTATCAATCCCAAAGTGCGAGAACTTTCACAAATTATTCAAAATTTTCTGCATAGTTATCGCTTTTTAAAAATCCTTTTCTAAAAATCCTGGTGAAGAAAAAGCCCAAAAAAATCAAAAAAGGGAAATCAAAATTTCACCCGCACTTTCACTTAATATAAGATTTCATGTGCATCAATAATCACGAACCGTTGTGTGGAGAACTATTGAAATGTCAATCAAAGACTGGACAAGTTGTATAAAAATTCTAATATTATAATAATATATTATTAAAAACTTTGCTCGTAAAATGGTCTCAAATTAATATTATACGTCATAAAAGTGTTTCTTTTCTTCCAAAAAGTGAGCAACATCGGAACAGCGAAGCAAAGGCAGCCATAACGTTGGACCACCGTTGGTGTCCAGGAGGCATAGCTACCTATTATTTTTTATAAAAATGATGCTTTTTTCGAGAATTATTTATTCAATATTAAAATTATAAAATATTATCTTTCATGTAAAATTTAGACAAGATAGTGAATACGAAATGTTGGGAAACCGCTAATTTTTCCATCCATGAATTGGTCGCCACCTAGTCACCAGTTTAATATTGATTATTTACCTATCTAAGCAAGTTTTTACATTATATAAAAATCATTTGGACAAGATCAAAGGTTTTTTAATCCTGATCTTCACATAATGTTTTCCTCTTGAAAAAAGCAATAATAAAATTAATAAAAATTTAAAAGACTCATAGAGATAATATTAATGAAATAATATATTTTTTCCAAAACCTTTAGTAATTTAATTTAATTCTCTGGCTTTCCATCACTCTCATAATGAATTATGTATTGTATTCACCGGCCGGATGAGAAGATTGGGATGGAAAATAATTTTTCGCATGGGCATGGAAAAAAATATTCATCCGAACATCCATCTCCTCAACGCTCGCTCCTTCGTCCAAACTCTTCTCTGGCTGATGTGACGTCAGAGATTATGTTCTTTCCTGAAAAAAATTGAAGGCGAATCGCGCGTCCTCCCGCGCCTTTCGGTGCTCATTTATTCATACATGGGTGGAATCAAAGGCGAAATTCGGTGCGATGGGAGGGCCGTGAGGGTAGGCATGCGGGAGGGAGGGGCAGCATGCCTCCCACACCCTTGCTCCCCCCATTCTTGCTCGCTCATTTCATTGTTGTGGGCCACGGAGTCCCGTGAAGCTTCAATTTGGGCCAGGCACGTCTCTAATTTAAAATAAAAGGGAAGGAACCGGGAGGCTCTCGGCTGAGCGAGGAGCACTCATTATTTCTTCCCGAAGGATAAGGAATCACTTCGTGTGCACCACGTACAGTTTCTTCTTCTCGGCTCATTTCGCTCAATGAAATCGGGGGGAGAGAGAACGGATACTACAGGTCGTGAGGTGATCGCAAAATTAATTTTTTTCCCTGTTGTCCCACATCGAAATCTTTCTCTTCTGAACGCTCTCCTCTTATAGCTTTCTAACATAATTTTAGAGCTGTTCTTCGGGGTTTGCACTATCTTATCGGTGAATAAATTACCCACCTTGGTTTAATTCTAATGAATACACTTTATTATTACATGTATTTATTAAGCACCTTCGTTAATCATTACCTGTACTTTTTAAGCTGGTTATAGAGTGTGATAAGTTTATGATTCATTGCAAATGTTAACAATTTTTTGTGGTTGAATCAGTAAATATACTCCATGCTATGATGATGTTTTAATTCAATGTGGCTTCTTATTTATTGTTCGTATTTATGTCGATGGAAATATTTTTTTCTATTCTATTTAATATTCAAGCTTCCCCTTATCATGTTTTGCATTCACATTATTTCTAAAGCCCTGACTTGAGTATTGGTGCATCGATAGTTTTTGGCAAGAAAGGTTGTAGGTTGACGATTAATTGCCCTATGCGTTGATCAAATGTGATTATTTAAATGCATGTCCCTCTTCAATATAAATGTTTATTCATTGCAACTATCATGTGCTATATATTTTATCTGAATATTCCAACCACCTGAACTCGCATTCAAATATTTATGCTTCTGTTTCGTATTTTATTTTGAACATTTATTTGCCATATATTTGTTCAAGAGTCTATAAAAAGCTTTTTCGTTTATTTGTACTCATAATGGACTAAATTCCCAAGAATAACCATCTGCTTCCATTCTATTCAACTTTCTAGTTCTCCTTAAGCGCGTTTGTGATGCACGGTGAACTTCATTTACATACGCAAACCTATTCACTCTGATCTAGTTATACCATCTTGACTTGAAAAGTAGGTCAACGGGTGAATACTCTTTGTAGACGTAAGCAAACTTTAATTTTTGAGTTTCAAAATTAAATCAGTGAGAAATTTTGTTGCTAAAGCTTTAAAATTATTTTAAAAGTTCACTTAGTATTTTTCACAAAATACATGCACAATTTTGTAAGCGAAATAATATAAAAGACGGATTATATATGCAAAAAATTGTTTAAATATATTGCTAAAACATTCTATTACAAGTTTAAGTTTCTGGCTTAGCTTGATGGAAAAGTGATCCATCAAATAAAATCTCGCTTTTTACTTTCCACACTGGTTTATTAATATCGACCATTATTTCGATAAATTATGTCATTGGAAGGTCAAGTAGATCATTGGAAGTCATATTGATGATAACTCAATTTCTCGAAACCAAGTTCGGTATTAGTAAACCAGAGTAGAAAGTGCAAAGTGGGATATTATTTCATTTAAACTCACAGGTCCTACTCTGCTATTTCATAGGTGGTGGCTAATAAACGTATAAGAAAAACAGGAATCTGTTACCCTTTCATTTTCATTTTTCCTATATATTTTATTTTTGAGCTTAATTTTTATTTACTTGCTATATATATAACTCTCGGTTTATTCCTTAGGGACGCCATTTTTATACTAAAGAGTGATGTTTAAAATATATATTGGTGCTCACAAATTGTTCGTTGCCTCACCTTAAACAATCCTTAAAGAGTTAAAAGACTGCCGCAAACATACTCTCATTTAAATCGCCGAAACGTGTGTTGCTGCAAAAATCTCGGAAATGAAGCGTATTAAATTACACTTCTTTACAGTGGGTTACATTTGAGAAAATTAATAAAAATTAGTAACTTTCCAAAATAATAAATGAGCATGATATGCCTTTTCGTCTTCTTATATTCCAACTCGGAAATTTAAATATATTAATGCATTGGAAATTAATCATTGTTAAAATATAGAGACCTTACTCAGTAATAGGAAATGGAATATATGTGACGGCAACATAGCAAGCCACGACATTTTATAATCCGTTCTTCATACAAACGTACCTACTTGTACCATATGCTCATGCACTATTTATGTCATTTTATTTTTCTCTGTTAGATAACCGTGAGGTGAAACATAAATGGGAGAACTTTGAACATTATCAATTACCCAATAATATTTTGTTTCCTATTGTACCTATTAGTCTCACTTACATATAAGTTTTGTCTTTTTTAATGTTACTGCGGGTGCGTTTAAGTGGCTTCTTATCAAGGGTTATTCCTTCTCTCTTTCTCTAGTTAGCATATAAAACGATGTACTTGACTGGAAGACAACACCAATGTGTTCCTCTATTTCAATAGAGATAGTTGCAATATCGGAGGGGCAGAACTAGTTATGAATAACCGTAGAATAGTAGGGATAAATTAAGGTGTTTGCGATGTCTATTAAGTAAATTCATGATTGCAACCGAGGGTGATCATTCCTATAGGCTGAATAGGCAATAGATCACCATCAAGTGCTACCAGTTTTTCATTTTTGATGTGATCCATCTGTGTTACATTTTTTCTCTGCAAACAGTTTTTTCCAGAAGTAGAAGTTTAATTGTTGGACTAGCCGATATAGATCGCCTTTTCTGGTATTAAAATTCCTCAAGCAAGCAGAAAAAGAAGAAAGGAAAACATTGGAGGGGGCAGTAAAACAAAGTAAATTCGGAGCTCCAATAAATTTAAGGGAGTAAAAAGAATTAAGAGAAATTTCTCTGTGGATACTTCCAATAGCCGACCCACGAGCGGCTTTGCCATTGGCTAGAAGGGTTACAAAACGCAGCAACGGAAGAATGGAGTGAAAGGAAAGCGGCTGATATCAATGGGGAGGGTAGAATTTTAAGGGAGAGGATTTGATTAGAAGGGGAGAAGGAAAGAGTGGAAAAGCAAAAAGATCGTGCCAGTAATTGAGTTGAGGGGGAAAGGAATAGATAGATTTTTTGCCTAATTCAGTTGTTCCAAAATTTTTGCAACTCAACGCCGTCAGGTAGGTTTGGTATTCTTCCAGCTTCCCTGGCAGGGTAAATAAAGTAAGAAAAGAAAATTTGCAATTAATGATTGTGTTTTTTGACCAACTGTATTCCGAGTCCTTGAACTCTCTGCGATACGGACGGGAAACATGTGTGGGTGCTCTTCTTTCAAATACACTATGCATTTTAGGACACAGTCATACTCCAGTGAAATGGCACTATGTGGAATATAGGTATTGAGTTATATGACGCCTAAAGTTGCCACATTTTTACGGCATTTAAACTAGGTATTGAGGCCGAAGTTAGTGTATTAGCAAATGCGGCAACAATAGAATTTTTCAATTAATACAATATTGTATTGATTGAAGCGTTCCCTAGCCTGGCAATAGTTAGAATAAATTTCAAACCTATCGTTAAGATTCGGAATTGGTTCCTGAACAGTCCATTTTTAGATTTCAGGGTTATCAGGTATTTGCCCATGGGAACATCCTGGCCTTAGGTGAGGCCAAAGGTAAATTGTTATTAGACGGCTGGTAAAATAAACCAATATGTCTACCTGCAGTGAATCCTACAGGGAACTCTTATCCAAAAACAAGCACAGTATAATGCACGTTATCAATAGATAACGAATGATATAGCGCCTAATGTTTTAAACAGTTATGAAGTAACCAATACAAGTTCCTCGAGACAAATTTGGCAAACTTTGGACTGAAGGAACAATGGACTTTTCTAACTGTATATGTAGTTGTTGAATGGTTAAGCTATAAACTGCCAAAGCTAACGAATCACGTATATCCAAGGATTTAATTAAAAGATATATGAAATCATACGATATATGAAATCATATGGTATATGAAAATATACGGCACGGGTGAATATTGAATGCAATAAAATGCGCAATTGGCCTTCTTAAATCGAGCAGTTGTACAATTAAGACATCTTAAAGATTGGTAATAGGCGTAAATGTCGAAAATGCTGTAACTATTTATCTGGAAAAAGACATAACGGAGGTGTTTTTAAACACTACGTAAATCATGAAAATTATCGGTAAATTTCGCGTGATTGTTACATTTGGTGGATACTTTTTCGACATAAATATGTTTAACTATCGTCCGTCAAACGCCATCCACTCCCTTTTTTGTTGCTATCTCATAAAAATTTATTTTTGAGCATTTTATTGGTAAAATTCCACTCGTTACTTTACTTTTTTATCCTAGAAAGACTTGATTAAGGGTACCATGAGATTTCATTTTAATTAAGGGAGATATCTCTAAAATTGTTGGCAATATCAGCTATGTAACGGAGGGAAGCAAGATAGATACCACTAAAAGAGTTTAGGCACTTTTTATTGAAATTTTAACTATTATTTCACACCTTTCTTCAATTATGTTCATATTTAAGCACAGTGCTACACTTAATCGGTCGAATTTCCCTGGTCCAGATTTGATAGGCTTTATTCTTTTTTATATCTTATTATTATATTTTATTTTATATCTAATAAATGTATTTATTAGATATTATTGATAGGAAATAATTCCTTTAAGATGTATATTGCTTTGCACAGAAGGGATTTCATTTTCTTATAGGTTTCTTATCCCTCATTCTAAAGATATAATGTTAGTTTTTGATCTTCCACTGAAAGGATATAAAATTATTTGCGCTTATTATGATAAACGTGAGATATTTTACAACTTCCATGCTAGCAAAATATTTCCCCATACAATTATCAGTTGCTATAAAAAATCTAAATGAAAAGAATATGCATTGAGGTTTATACGTATACTCGTGTTCATTTTCGAGATCTCGACTCCACCTTTTGATTCCACAAGCTGAATTAGTTCACGCCAGAGTTATGGTGTGTATTTTCCTGATTAAATCATTATTTGTATCGTGCATAAAACCGCAAAAACTCCAGCACATGCCCAAGTTTACATTCGTAGTATTGCGACCACCGTGGTTATCCCTGAGATAAACACACTTAACAGCATAAAGGTCACAATTATACATCCTTTCTTGGCACTCGGAAGTCCAATGACCATGGACCATCCTCAATACGGAACATTCGAAACAAAAGCAATGAACTAACCCGAATATGCGACCACTTGAGTTGAAAAGAGGCTTTGCTTTTCATCGGTTTCTACCTGCTGCCTTCCTCCTTTTGAGTAAGGGTCCGCGGAGAGCCTCAATGGGGAATTCCTCCACGCACATCAGCGTTAATGTCATTTTCGCCGGTGGGTGGGTACTATATTTTGACTTTCAGGCAGGAAACTCTTGAGTGTCTCATTTAACGTAATTACAATCATGTTTGTGCGTTGTTTAAAATCGAAGAACATCCCGCCTTTGTTCAGGCTCGGAGAGATGAAAATAAAAACCTTTCCCCGGGAACAATGTATTCGATCTCTCACGCCCTCATACCCTTTTCCTGCCTCTCCCTCGAGTGCCCCTCCCAGATCCCCTCCTTCTCTTCACCTCCTCCATCCACAACCCCCTTTCCCCTTTCCCTTCACCTTCAGACTCCAATTTCATTTCGCCCCCAGCAGCCCTTTATTCCCACCTCTCGAACTCAATGCTCTTGCTCGGACGGAGCGAGGCCTGTCCTCCCTTCTCCTTTACTTCCTACCTCGTGCTCTCCTGTCCTGCTTAAATTCTGGCCTATCCTTCTCCATCCCTTCTCTCCTATTCTTTTTTACTTCCCTATCATTAGTGCCGCGGAGGAGGAAAATATTCCTTTTGAAAATTATTTGAACAATGACTTAATAGTACTAATACTGACAGCGATGATCTGGAATACGATTACAAAAACACCTCGGGAGGAATTCGAAGCCCTACTATGATTGAATAGAACAATATTCACCTCAATTTCTATATTTAACATTGTTATAGTTAATATTTCTATGGAAATACTCCCACATATCTTTCAGATAGGACCTTAAAATTGCAGCAAGCCAGGATAAGTTTCTCAGACTTTCAGCAAAACCTACCTTTTGTCCGTAGAATACTTAGAAAAAAATATTTATTAGAGTAAATCATTAAAGAATTCCATTAAAATCAACTATCCTCTGCCTCTCCTCTATCTTATCTCCCTCCCCAATTTATCAGTTATTTTCATCCAAATCTCCTCTTACCTCTTCCTATTCTCTTTCTACTTTCTCTACGTAGCACTCATTGTCCCATCCTCCTTCTAATCATTATCGAATCCTTTAACTATAGTCCTAAGTCAATTTTCGTCTTCGATTTCACTTTCCAATCTCTTACATTCCCTCCTGTCTCTTTCTAATCCTTTTTCTATCCTATTAATATCCCTCCTCCTCGTATTTCTTACATATCACCTTAATGTATCCATTATTTGTGTTTCTTACTCTCTCCCATTTTTGGCTACCCTTCCTCTATTTTCCGTCTTTTTTTACTCAATATTTCTTCTCTTTCACTTTTCAATAGCATCTAAATCCCTCTCTTATCTTCCCGTATTATATAGTGCCAAACTGATCTATATTCGTGTACACACCAATTGACTCCCAATTTTTCAGGGAAATTGATGGTTAAAAGGGCTTCCATTGGCTTTGCCAACAGTACTTATAACAAAACCCCGTCCCTTTAACTACCTTCACTCCAAAAGCATCGATCGTGTTGGCATGGAATGTCCGACTAGAAGGAATTACTGTTCCCTACAATTCCACATTTGGGGTCATTGAAATGCACATGCTAGGTTGTCGTTCTAGGAAAAAATCCTTTCATTATACGTTCCTAATCCTTCTCTAGCTCCGTCTCTCTTCTAACCCTAAATGATATCCCTTTTCCATCCCTCTCCCACCCCTCTCCCGCTCTTCTCGTAGGCATTTCCTTCTTTTACTGATTTTATCCGTGTTCATTATGAATTTCTTCCCATTCATCTATTCTTCTACTATTCCATTCTTATTCCTCGCATATTTCACCCTTATCTCCACCCATTCCTACTCCGATTTTGATTTTAAAAATGGAATATATGATTTTAGCGAGGGGTCAAGATAAAAATAGAGACGCACTAAAATAAGGTACTGCGAGATTTTTAAAAGTTTAGTAATTGTAAAAATCTTTGGTCCTCCTTGAGTGAACATAACCCTATCTCAAATGAAATATCAGAGAGAATATCTGATATTAGCTGTATATGTAGTATCTACAAGAAAGTGTATATGCACTAAAGAGACTGCTAAGCTCTATCGGTATACATAAGTAATCAAAACTAAAAAATTTATGAGACAGCCATTAGACCAGTCGTATCGTATGGATGTGAGGTAGGGACACTGATAACACAAAATACAGGAGTGGAAATTTTTGAAAGTAAAATACTAAAGAGGATTTTTGAACGCATACAAAATGGAGGTGAATGACGGACGGATCAGAAAAGTCCAAATCTAAATTAGCTTTAAAATGACAGGCTACAGTGCGTTCTATAAAATCACAATGAATCTGAAGGTTGTGATATGTTTCATGTATGCCAGACGTTAGGACGACAAAGAGAATCTTTTAATGGACGTCTGATAATAAAAGACTAAGAGGAAAATCCAGGAAAGGATTGAGAGATGATGTCATACAAGATATACGAATAATGGATATACTTAATGGAAGAGAACTAACCAGAGATAGAAGAAGATGGGAAGTAGCTGTTGAATAGACCAAAACCCATATAGGAACGGGAGAGAATCAACCAGAGATGGAAGAAGATGGGACGTAGCTGTTGAAGAGGCCAAAACCCATAGAGGAACGGGAGAGAACGAACCAGAGATGGTAGAAGATGGGAAGTAGCTGTTGAAGAGGCCAAAACCCATGGAGGGTTGTAGCGCCCGAGGAAGAAGAAGATCCCCACCCCGATTGCCGCTTTTCCCCATTGTCCTCTTATTCCGACACCATCTCCGAATTCTCGCTCCGGTTTCCTCCCGCTCACCTGCCGGAGGGGCCTTTATTAAGGTGCTCACTCCAGATCCGGGGCTTCACCTTTCCGCCGCTGCCTCCTGCATCCGGGTCTTCCGATTACGGTGATGCAGCAACGTGACTATCGCCTTAGATCTCCTGTTGCCCCTCCCGGTTTTATTTTCAACGGGTCGACGTCCGACACACGGCGCAATATCTCGTAGGCCACTTCCTGCATAAGGTCCAAAACGCCGGTCAGGGCTGACTTGGTCCGATAGACATCTAGTAGATTCGTAGAATACGAATTTCTTTACGATTCTTTTACTTTCTACAAACCTCTTCCTTTTCATCTAAATGGCCACTGTTGCCACAGTTATTCATCATATTTATCTGTGGTTTAAAAAAATATTGCTCGTGCATCCCTTTCCTGCAAATTTAGTTGCATTAGGGATCGAGAGTCTACATCTCTCTTTTGCTCAGACGTGATCCTTAGAAATATGGATTTCGCTGGGGACATGGATCTTTTTCTGGATGAAAATCCCAAATATCCCAATCCCCGGATGACTGAAGAGACGTGATGATATCTGAAAGGGGTTTTTAATAGAAATGTTTTTCAATGTTGATTATTTGCATCAGATGCAGGATACAAGATATTTGGTGGAGTAATCCAAATCTGTTTTAGTCTCTTGTGTTAATATGAAATAAACGTCAGCCAAAGTAGCATTAGGTAAAATTTTTGAAAAACAGCTAAAATCACCCGGCAGTGCTTATAAATATGAATAGATAATTTTATATATGCTGAATAATTCATAGCTGTGTTTTGAACCGTACCTTTCGGAGTATATTTCGAAGCTAGTGGTTATAGTTGACTCTAGTTTTCCATTACAGTATTTGGGATCACGTGATCATTTCAT
Source organism: Ceriagrion tenellum (assembly GCA_963169105.1). Taxonomy (NCBI): domain Eukaryota; kingdom Metazoa; phylum Arthropoda; class Insecta; order Odonata; family Coenagrionidae; genus Ceriagrion; species Ceriagrion tenellum. The sequence goes on along the minus strand of OY720636.1, from coordinate 34,375,757 downwards.
CATAATCTATGTGCTATTAGTAATCCTTTCCTCGTTGGTAAAGTTACAATAATTTTACCCTATTATAACATGAGAGTAGAAAGAAGGGAATTATTTGTGGCACCGAGATTATAACAAGTGAATCTGATTTTTAGAGTATAAAGTATCCGGAGGTTCATTTTTATCTCAGAAAAAATTATAAATTTCCAGCTATTTTAAAACTTAAATTGCCAGAAGCATTCTTAAAACTTTCAAAATAAAGACAGGTTTTATTGAGGATTACTGTCAGCGTGATATTACATTATCCAGGAATAAAACTGAGGGAATATTGACAGAACGTTTCAGAAATATTTTGAAAAGAGGGGTTTTGTGTACTATTTACCCATTTTTGACTGTATGGTCGTTATTCGAAATATTCTAAGAAATCTTCCGAAGATAATCAACTCAAATACTCCACCACTTTGACTTTCCTCTGACATTTGTCATTGGCCTTTAATTTACTTCCACTATTTAGGTAAATGCGAGTGGCACAAGTTGTAATTTCATTCCTGGAACGACGATAGTATCATTAAATAGACTGATATGCAGTCTTTTTGGAGCATTTTTAGTGGGTAGCATGCGGTTGATTCAGTAATAGGCATCTTACCTTAAACTTTTTGTCTATCCTATCTATCTGTACCTAGGTCTTCAAACCAGGAAACATATGAAAACATTCGTGTGAAGAGCGGCATTCTATGGATCGGAAGCATGGACCATTGGTGAAGCTGTTCAGAATTGACTAGAAGCCTTTGAAATCTGATTCTGGAGATAAAATGGCTAGACAAAATAAGAAATGATAAAGTGTACAGTAGAATATAAGAGGGAAGGACCATATGGAATACCATACAGAAAAGAAGAACAAGATAGATTGGACACACTCGGAGACACAATGGATTTGTGAAGAACATAATTGATGGCAAAATAGAGGGAAAAGTCCCCAGAGGAAGACCTAGGAATAAGTTCAAGGGCCAAATAAAGAGGAAAGTACATTGGAAAAGATATCAGGAAATAAGGGAACTGGCGTTAAATAGGGAAGGGTGGTGGGCTGCAGTCAAACAATCAACCAATCTGAAGATGGAACAACCAATGAACTGGTGATCCTATCGCTCCTGTTTGGCAACTTCCAGATCTCAATAATATCTCGAAACGTTAAAATTTTGGCTCTTTGTCAATATGTATACGCTATGAAACAACCGATTGCTTTTGGATATCACTGTATCGCAAGTTGTCGCAGATATAGTGTATTTGTATGGTATTTATACTGATGAATCTAAATAAAGAAATTGGACATTAAATGTGAATTTAATAAAACTCTTGTGAAGTGGAGGGCAATTTTTAAGCGAAAAAATTAGTATAATAATGATTCTTCAAGACTTTTGGACAACCTTTTATTGCAATCATCAATCACTCAAGCAACTGCCCGTCTGACTTCATACTAAATTATAATAGGAGAGACGTACGGAAAATAAAACTTTTTTCGGTATGCTGAAAAATCGTTCTTTCGATAAGACTCCTACCATTACACCTCACAGTCCCGGGCCATAGTCCTGTTCGGTGAGGTAGTCCACTGCCAGTCTTCCAGCAATTTCATTAAGTGTGTCAGTCATCCCCCTAGAGTGGCATCGATACCAAATTGACCACCATGAGAGCCGTCGACTGTAATGAACTGTGACGCGAGGAGGGGGTTCGGGAGCCGAGGACGAAGTGAACTCGCCGGACGGCGCTTTCGGAAGTTGGCCGGATACTGGAACCGCGTCCCAATGGGCGAGCCATTAACGCCTCAGAAAACTGAAATTATGTCTAAAAGGACAATTACCCGCGGGTTGGGAACCACTGAACTTAAGTGTATCACCCTGACCCCGGAAAAAGAGTTAATGCTTTTTCGAAAGGGTTTCTCCCTCACGCACCAATTCTCCCTCTACCTTTACCATTCCTTCGATTTCCCCGTCGATTCTTTTCGCCTCATCCCCAGCAGTGGTGGTCCGTGGACCCACACAAGACGCACACATACGCTAAGGAAGCCAACCATTCCCTTTTCTGAGAGGAAAAAAAGGCTTCTCTCTCTCTCGGCCTGAATTTCTCGCCTCCATTTCTCTCTCCCTCACTCTCTCAAACCCCGCCTTCCTTCACGTTCGAACCCGCTTCGTTTTCCTACTTCCCTTCCGATCCTTCCTCTCTCCCAACGTTCCAACAGTTCAGATGGAGGGATAGGCAACTCCACAAAGAAGTGTTCTCGATCTCCAGAAAGGGCGAGCAGTGGCCCATTTACTCGCTTCTCCACCTTTTTCCCGCGCCCCTCCCGCCCCCACTAAATTGGCTCCCATCCTCCAGGGCCGAGCGATGTTCAAATTTCAGCACATCACATCGATTTAACTGCGTATCGAAATAGATATAAATCGAGCTGATCGAATAATTACCATTAGAGGTGATCTAATAGATCAGATAGGTTTAATGGAAGAAGGTATGCGTACACTATCTTGTACAGCCGTAAGGTCTTATATCCATGCTTTATTTCACTCTGCAGCTCCACATATATCCTAACCCTCGTCATCCCATGCACAGTAGTAATAAGATCTCTCTAGGTAAGAGCTTGAGCCGTTTACGACTTTTTTATTATATAGACGAACACATGAAATCAGGCCCTGAAAGGTAAAAAAATAACACCCCGGCGAGATTCGAACCCAAGATTCTTGGGCTGGCTGGCAAGGGCTTTATCCCGCCATTACCTTTCTCTCTTACTGAACACTTGCATTTCTCATTCTTTTACTTCCCTAACCACCCAGCATCATCCCCTCTATCTATCGTGGCCATTAGCACCCTTTCGTCCCTACTCGCCTAATCCAACCAAATCTCCACTATCCTTTTCATATCCTACCCACCATGTCAAGCACTCATTTGCTCGTCTTCCTATCCTTTTCAGCGAACTTTCTCCTGTCTCCTCCATCCCCTCATCACAAAAGCATAAGCCGTGTTTTTACGATGCATCTACCCGGGTGATTGAATGCATGAGCACATCAACCGTTCTATAGCATCGTGTAAACTCCCAAAATCGCGCAAGTGTATGAAAGCGTGGCTATAAAATAGTCCGTTCTAATTTAGAGCATTAGTCCACACATCCATCCAGTCCTGTACTTGTTCGGGTACATGCATCATGTAAAGTCACCTTTAAACCTTATTCCTATTCATAATTAAAGAATACAACTTTGGCCTTTTCCACAGAATTTTATTTTGGATGGTACGACGCTTATCACTGATTTGCGGCATCATGTGGTACCTACAGTTGATGAAACGCGTCGTACCATCCAAAATAAAATTATGTGAAAAAGCACAAAATTGTATTCTTTAAGTATGATTACTATAAACGTCCAAGAAGTGAAGCCTTAATCTGTAGAGCGTATTCTCATCCTTTTTGAGGGCTCATGTTTCCACAACTTACAACTATACACTTTATGAAAGACTCTTCTTTCTTAGAATTCTTTTTCAAGGTTCCCGTCATAAATTCTCTCCTACTTGCAAATGCATCGACTACTTACGATTTTTTTCCTCTAATATCCGCATTTCATCGTCCATTTTCTCACTGTGTACTAATGATTGAAATTCAACACCGTTTCAGTTTGTGCCCTTCTGCATTAAAGGTCAGCTTCGATATCTTCGATCTAGACAACCTTAATACTAGGTTTTTCAATGACTGATTTCCATTCCGAATCCTAAATATGGAATTAAGTGATAAAATATCGCTTTACATCTCGCAATATCGCACGGTGAGTCATATTTGATCTCAACTTTGCTTGCGCACAACAAAAGTTTTCTCAAATTCTTGCTTTGGCAAAAATAAATGTACTTTAAGTCATAGGATTTCAAAGATCCAAACCTGTTTTCTAAAAACAAGAGCTAAATTATTTTCCCGGCGGTGACTACGGCGAATATTTCAGCGCATTATCCTAAAACGGGTGTCAGATATCCATTAGCTGACTGTAAGATTTCAGAACGTTAGCCGGAGTTTTAAACTAGCAAGGTTAGTAATGACCTCGAACACATAACATGAATTTAATTGAAATGTCTCCCGATAAAAATGCTGAGTATGAGTGAAAAGTCTTCTCGAGTATAGCTTGAGTTCTAATTACGAGAGTTGTTCGTTTTGGGGTTCCATAGAAAGTAGCAAAAAAAGGCGTCGCTACGCCTTTTTTTGCGACGCGTCGTTTCAAAAACTTACGTTCCGCTTCTGTGAAACTCAACGCTTTTTTCCATGTCCCAGCTAGGATCGTGGCGTGAACACATGAATGTCTGCGCGCTCATGCATCCGTGACTTGGCCTTGAAGACACCAGGATTCGGGTCTTTAAGTCCCAATTACGGAGAGATTTTCGACGGGGACTTTCATTAAGCTGGTTGTTTCCAAAAATAAGGTGAATAAAAATACAAATGAAGGGATAAGAGGCACTCGCAATTTTTTTACACCTCAACCGGAGTTTAAAAGTCTAGACAGCGTGTGTAGAAAATGGATTACGACATCCGATGGGGGAGTGTGGTTAGATTTTTTGAGTTTTGTAATGAAAAACACGGCAGTGTGACAAATTTTTCGAGTAATTAGAGTGCTAATCTTTCTTGGTTGAAGGAATTTAAGAAGAGAGCAATGGACAAGTTAATTTTAATTAAACATAAATCCATAATGCTCCGAAGGCTTCCACAGTTTTCTTTCATTTTAGATTTAGAATTTTTCGGGTTCTTCCTGCATTGCAGTGCTTTAGTGGACAACCGTTTCGCTGGTGTTTCTGTCGGTATGATCAGGCTCTGATAATTTATCTTATGGCCTGCGGGTTTAGAACATTCTCAATTCTTCCTGAAATCTGTAATTATATTTTCTGTACTTAAAGTATTCGCACCTCATTGCTGTCTTAAAAAGTAACTTTGCGCAATAACTCATTTTTCATGATATTATTCTGATTGATTGGCTCTTAGTTGCGTCTTATTTGTGGAAAAAATTTTATTTTGACCTAATTAAGTCGAATGAAATGCCGGCGAAACCTTCTCCATTAATCAGCTGGAAAGAACTCAACCAATTCTACTTTAAAAATCCATATTGTCAATAGATGATTTTCTCATATGCATGAATTTCGGTTGTCAAGGAGACCATCGACCGGTAGAGTTAAAATCTCGTAAATTCGTTCGTACTGTCTGAGGTTCCAATGCCGTGTGCTCGGAATGTGAGTTTACCGTTATTAGTGTGGTAACTTCAGCGTGTGCCACATTATTATGCTCATCTTGGACTGGCCATAACTTATCTAATGGCATGGGGGTATAGAACACTCTCGATTCTTCCTGAAATCTAAAGTCTTATTTTCTGAACTTGAGGTATTAGTTCCTTATTACTGTCTTCAAGAGTTTGCTTTAAACTAGAACTCATTTTTCATTTAATTACTATGATTGAATACACTCTTCTTTGCGTCTTATTTGTGACTAAAAGTTGATTTTATCAATATTAGGGTCTCTGCTGTGAGTTGATGTTCTGTTTATAAATATTTGCACTGCGGCTGCTGATTAATTTAAGTAGCAATTTTTACGGCCGCTTTACACGGTACATTTTATGGAACAGATGATGTATCGTGGATTGTAAAAACAATGAGTGCAATTAGAGCAGGTTCTATTTCCCTTTCAGTCATTCAGAATCATGTTATTTCTACATCTACATCTATACGCGATCCTGCGAGCCGTTGCATGGGTGTATGGTAGGGGGTCTTAGGACACCATCTGTGTAAAATGTAAAGGATAATGATTTGGGAGATGAAATGGTGACATGTATTACAGGAGTGTATTTATTGGCGCTCAGTGTTCATTGTGGTCGCTTATTGTGACCGTAAGGAATGAGTTTTTTTACCTATCTGTTCGGCAGTATATCCCTCTTATTTTATCGCTTCTGTCCGACCTAGAGATATAGTGGAGCTTCGTGATAATAGGAGATTGGATCGTGTCTTCTACAGGGCACTTCAAGTGCAGTACTCCGTCTGTCGGATGAGACGTTAGACCTTAGTCCCATTGGTGCCTTTCGTTAAGAGCAGGCTAATTCCGACGCCGGGTTTCCATCCACCCTTCCTCCCTTACCTATCTCCTATGGCGAAAATGACCTTAGCCGTCGGTCGTTTCCCCAAATATCCAATCCAATCGTGATAATATTCTCTGTGTCGCTCTGAAGGACAACACTTCTGAATTTCTCTAGCAACCTAAGCCTAGCATGTATTCTCCGAGTCTCTAGGGGCTTATTTTAGCCCCTCTTGTGAAACACTACATGTTTGCTCGTAGCAGTTTTTAATGAAGCGTTCTGCTTTTGTTTGTATTTTATTAATTTTTTTGGTTAAATCTTTATGATTAGGGTCCCAAATGCTCTCGTCGTATTCGAGGTGTGGCCTAACCAGAGCGAAGTAGCATCTCTCCTTTTCTTTTTCAACCGAGGACCTTTCAATTATACGCTTTACAAAACCTAGTTTCTTTTATGCTGTGCCGCATATATTTTTTGTGTGTGTTCCCCACAAAATTTTAGAAGTAAGGAAACTTGCCGCTTTACACGGTACAATTTTCCTCGTGAATGAGTCCATGCATTCGTTTGTGCAGTAATGTGTGCCTTTTATAGTGGCGTTAATGAAGCGATACGTGTTCTTGGAACCTGACTGTGGAGTTAAGTTTGTTTGGAACAATATCTGCATGCATAGATGTCAAATTTTCTTTCCTTTCATTAGCAATTCCGATTTATACTTGATTAAAAGAAAATTCTGAGTTAAATATTTTACGGCAGTTCTAATGAGAGTGTTAAGGCGAGCAGAAACTTTTGTAATGTGCCAAGGAATATTTTCCAAAATGCGAAAGGAATTTGACGCAGGAGCTGTGGAGTTGATGTAGTTGAGGACGGGTGGAGTGAGGGGCCTGGCTGTACAACGACGCCGCTGGCATGGCGGTGTACCAAAGGAGGCGTGTAATGACGTCATTCTCACTTTTCAAAATCATAGAAATTCTATGAAACCTATATTCTCAAGAAACGACTGAACCCGATGGTGACTAATCGTTTCATTACGGACATGTTTCTTGAATTTCATATCACTCTTCATTATCAAGTACCTCTCAGTTGGAAATGGCATGTTTTGTGCGAAATTACTCTTTTTCCTACCCAATACTATTAATGACAACTTTGCGAACAATTGTTTGTCCAATTAATTCGTCTTTTAAAAACCGAGTCGTTTGAAGAGGAGTTTATCATCTGCAAGAGTGTGGCGATAGCAATGTAAACTTATGTGGTATGATATCGCCTTTTCTGTCGTAGTAGATGTTTACCCCTTCGGGACTTGTCTCGACGGCCAAGACCACTCTGCTACCAGCCCCTTGCACTAGCCCATCGCATCTTAACTTCTGTGATTTAGCGGGAATATCAAGGAAGGCCGATGTTATATTTCTAAATCTTCTCTTTCATTGGTCGTTCAATCCTAAGATTGGTTAATAAAATCAATGGTTGGCGAATTCACTTTGTGGAAATTAAGATTCATGTTAAAAATGAAACCACTTAGTTTTTTTTCCACCAATATATTTAAACCACAAATCAGTATTATATTGGTGTAAATACACAACAAAAATATATTGGTGGAAAAAAACTAAGTGGTTTCATTCTTAACATGACTAAGATTGGTTGACTGCAGCCCTCAACCCTTTCCTGTCTAATGCTAGTTCCCTTACCTCCTGGTATCTCTTCCTAGGTACTTTCCTCTTTATTTGGTCCATGAACTTATTCTTGGGTCTCCTCTTTCTCTTTCCATTCCTTTGGGGACTTTTCCATCTATTAACCTTTAAATCTCATCCCATAATAATCTCAAATATAGGCACAATATATGAAATCCGCGAGTGCCGGTGGAACTCGAACAGTGCAACGTACAAACGCTATGATTGCCTAAATTAACGGATTTGTGACAATTCCATACATATATTTCCTTTCCTATCCTTTCGTAATTCATTTCTTTGAGAAATACCGGAGGTAATATGTATGCACAGCGATTCACGATAACTGCCCTCGCTATGGCCAAAGAACTTCGATTTCCATAGTTAAAGTTCCCAATAGGCTATCTAGTAACAAGAAAACGTGTGAATCGCTTTTTTATTATAATGTTGGTGTAATAAATATTGTAATTATTTATATAATATGTAATATCATTATTTCGCGAATTTAAGTACGATACCTTGAGAAAATTCCATATCGCATTCGATGTATCGTGTTATCGCACGATGCACACTGTTCTACTCTCACACCTCTTCCTCTAAGCTCTCAGCCCCTGCCTGTATCTTCCTCCTCCCCCTCCCCCCCAGCACCCTTTTTCCTACTTTCTCCCCATCCCAACCACACCTCACTCACCACTTCCCTCCCTCATCCAATTCCCCTTTTGTTCCCCGTACCATTCGTAAATCGATAAGATGTCGGAGCAGCGAAGCGTGAAAAAAAAGGCCTGTCGGCGTCTCCGTGATTTACATCATCCGCACGCGTGCTTCATTCCGCCCTCGGCTAATTTCCGATCCTCCCCCCGAGGCTGGGATTTGAGGCGTCGCTATGGAAACGTAAAAAAATCAACTACCTTGCTTCCTATTCTCTGCTGCTTGCCGAGAAACTCTGTCAAGTTTGTATATTTTTTATATTATTTATTATTTCATGGCCACTGATTTTGATGAAATTGTGTACATCTTCCATTCAGAGTAGCAATTAGACTTCACCTCGGCCTTAACCGCAGGTTTATTAATTCAACCCAATAATTTGATCGATTTCCTCGTATTGTGTACGACATGCCTCACTTATGGCCGTATACTCAACAAAATTGACAAATGATACCTGAGCTGTGTAATGAGAGCTTTGATATGATTAAAATGGATTTATTTTAGGTAAATTGTTTTACTTGCGTGGCAGAACATAGCGTGACAGATTAAAAGGATTCTACAGTGATTCTGAGCTTATAATGTATGTTGTTCTTCAAGATTCAGTACTGAGACCAATTTTAATCCTTGCGTACGTTTATAATTTGTATTCTAGTATACCCATTGAGGAATCGTCTTGTATCATTGATGACACCGTTTTGTCCTACTCTTCAAAAGACTTGGCAACGATTAAAGATCAAATCAAGAAGACCTGGAAAAACTAAAAATACTGGTTTTCCGTGAATAAACTTGTTCTTAATGAAAAAAACCAAATGCCTGCGATTCGACCAACAAGATTGGAATGATTCTATTGGTTACTTGTATTTTAGATGCGTCAGTTGCATTCTAACTCAAGAAAACTTGTAAAATGACTGTTTGTTGGAAAAAAATTGCAAAACTTAATTTTCAGGTCTTGTTATTGATGAAAACTTAATCTGAAAAGTCCATTTGCAAAAATTACTGAGAAAAATTCAATGCAAGACTTAGAACATTCTGTCACTGAATTCATATATAGTACACCTGTCATTATAAATGTAAGCTACCCCTTTAAAATCAGAGTTGCAGTGCCTATGGCTTCAGTTGTTGGGATGGATCGTGCATATTAAATTTAAACCCAGTTATAGTGGCTCAAAATAAAATAAGATTTACAATGGGGGTAAAAAGAAACCATATTTCCCCTTATTTAAAATACTGGGAATATGACCCCTAAGATATCTATTTATTTACAGTCCTACGCATGTTTTATTTCAGAGGAGGAATTTTCTAAGGTAATGTGAATGTCTCATGCCATAGTTTGAGATGATAGCTTGGGGTCATGGTTTTAATCCCGTTGTAAAACCTCAAAACCTAGCAATGGAGCTTTTAGAAGATACTTTAATTCTTGTGGTCTCAATATTTTAACCTCCTACCATCGCACATTACAAAACCAGTAAAATTATATCTAATAGGATTAGAAATATGGATTTTTTCTGTAAATTTTTTAAAGATTATTGCTAATTTTTTTTAAATTACAAAGTTTAATATTTGGTGTTTTTATTTGGGCATTTAATTATATGATGCTGCAACGGCAAAAAAGGGAAAAATTTATAATAGGTAGGAACACACTATTAGTAAGTATTCATTTATTATTCTCCCGTATTATTTCTGATGTAATTATGTTGTGTTTGGCGTCACCAGTCAATACTAGTGTATTTAGTTGATGGCAACCCCAAAACAGGTTTTGGCTCTTGGGTGCCTATGTTCCACTACTTCTTTGTATATATTTCTTTAAATATGGTCGTATGAACCTTGACGAGGAATAAATATTTGAATTTTTAATTATTGGACAACAGAGAAGCATAGTGCGTGGCATAATCGATACTTAAGTTGGACCAACAGAGCTTTACATACATACACGCCCTAGGTGGTGAAAAGCCACCCAGGCGGGAACCCGCGACCCTCAGTTTAGCTGGCGAGGACTTTACCCCACCGCAACCGGGGCCACATAGTTAATTCCGCATTGGTTGAATCAATAATTTCAGGTTCGTTTCATCACCAGATAGGGATATCAAAAAGAAGTATAGGTAAGTATCAAGTTAATGATATGAAGTTATTCTTGTAGTCTTCTTTTAGTCAAACGATGTTGCGTTCTACAGGCACTAACTACCGATTTGAATGTTGCTACGAAACTTGGTCTGAACAAATCCTTACAGTATCAACAGGTTTTCATGATTTTGGAGGCGAATGAAAGAAATGGCTAAAGCATACGCGTTCCCTGTTTTATAAATTAAATTTTTTTATGAGCATGTGACAAAATTCTGTTTGAATTTTACGCAGTAGAATAGAAATTCTGAACGAAAAAAGAAAACTGAGACAATACGAGAAAATCAATCAATCTAATGACGCGGAGTCCATGGGAGTTAGAGCAGAACGATATGTCATTAGGATAAAAACTGTCCAAAAATCTACTGGTAGAATCAGCAGGTAGAATACTCAAATGAATGAGAGACACATTCGCGAAATATTTTGTATTATCGGGTTCAACGTTCGAACCTCATGGTTTCATTTCTAAAGCTCTTGATTTTTTCTAGAGTTGCAACGTGCAGTTTTACCTCTTTCTAGTGAGATAATTTTCATTGAGTAAAGTGTCTCCTATGAATTTTCTGAATTTTTTTATCTCTGGTGAAAATCAAAGAACCGCTACACTTGAAAAATCTTGCAATTGGGGAGCAGAAAAATTTTCAAAATCTATCAAATTTTAATTGGAATGACATCGGCCACTTCGATTTTTATAAAACCCTTTTGATGGAAACAGATTTTATGGTGAAGTAACACTGTAATTCATCGACTTTTTTGAGGGTGATAGCATGCGCACTTAAAAAACTATCTACGACAACAGTCTGGTTGTTTCCTCCTCTTTCCAACTCCCGGAAGCCTTCCAAATCAACCCTCCTCCCGGAAAATTTCCTTCGAGGCGAGGAAGCGACGTCAAATGCTGGGGAAGTGGCTTGCAGCGGAAGACCTTCAAAACGAATGAAGCCCCGAGTTGTTCGTAATTGCAGTCGCCGTCACGGGCGAACAGGGCGCTCGGCACTTGATGCGTAAGGGTAGGCACACTATTTATCTTCATCCGAGGAACCTTAACCTTTTTAGAGGGCGCTCTGCGGAGGAGAGTCCGGAAAGAGGTTAGTAGTTGGGAGGTGGGAAGAGAAATGCTTCCCAGCTTTTCAATTGCTTGATTAACTTATTGGAGGGGGTTGGGAGTAACAGCAATTGTACCTTATCTACGCAACGTGCATCATTTTTAATCTACATCCTTTATAATTTAATTGATTAATTTAAATAATTATAAAATGGTAATGAATTTACGCATTGCATCATCACAGTTTACTAATATATTTTGTTAAACCATACAGCGTTATACAACGAGTTTTGAATTCATGGAAATTATTTTTGTCGGGGGAGTAAAGGTATCGTAATTATTTTTTATAATGCGTTCTGATTGTTGAGTTTTATTACATTGTGACTGGCATTGAAAGATAGTTGAGAACATCGAGAAATATGCTATAACTACGAACGGAAAGTTCCGGCCCTCGAATTCATAATCGTTTCTTAAGTTTGACAGAGGCCACGCGCGGTCAATTTTGACCTATATTTTAGCCGATATTTTAATTGATTGTAATAACTGTATTGCATTCAGGTAATTATCCGTTCCATCATCATCATATTTTCAATTTTAAAGAGTTGATGTTCAAAACTTGAAAGCATAAATTCCATTGATGAATGTGAAAGATGTCTCAGTGACTATACCTTTCTGGTGGAGACCATCTGGGATAAACAAGAGGTAATATTTTGTCTGTGGTCACTCTTTCTAACGCCATTGGGATTTTCAACAGCTTCCTTTGCATTGCTATTATGCACTGACTAACAACTGATTATATGGTGGTGAGTAGCCAAAGAAGAACAATAATCTAGTTGAAACTGAATTTCCTGGAGAAGCGTAAGTGGCTCTATTCAATTTGTTTAACATCTTTTAACTATAATTCAGCATTGTAAAATTCTTTTTTTATCGTTTCTGCACATAAAATTTCATTATTTTAATTAAATTTTCTGTCACATTACTAGCGACCTTCAAACCACCAAAACTTCATTGACACAAGAACTAAATATCTCTGAGAATCATACATTTTCGGGGATATGTGGCTGCATTTCCAAATGACTAAGGCTTTAAAAATACTTCTACAATATAAAATTTGATTTAGCTACAAGATGATTATTTAAGAAAGAAATACATAAAAATATACGCACGTATTATTTCGATTGAATCTACTAGCATGTCAGCTTCATGAGGAAAATATTAATGTATTGAATCGTGTGCTTGACGCAGAGAGAAATAATACGAACATGCAAAAACTAAAGTTATAAAATATTCAACGTGATAGCGAAAGGAATGTGCATAGTTAATTTTCTGGTATTAATTGATGGAAGTTCTTAATTTATTTATGTACTATTCGAGAGGCGAAACCACACTTATATTCTCCCGCTGTCATATTTTGCGTTTCCTCCTTCAAAAAACGAGAAAAAGGGTATTTTGTTGCACGTACCTTTGCATATCACCCACATCATCACCACGAGATAGTTCTACTTTGTCGTTCTGGTGCTGAAGTTTTCTCATTAGGGGTGTCCAGACAGGTTATTCGCCTAGTGGTGGAAAAGGAATGTCTTTTGAAAACGTGTAATGCGCACCAAAAACAAATGTTTCCAGCATTACTCGCTTTATTTAATTCAGAACCCTCTAAACATCTGATCAGTTTTAACGAAGCATCTATATTTTTGTCCTGTTAACGTGCACAAACGGTATGTTATCATCCGCATAATATCTCTTTTAGATTTTTCCTCATCTGATAGAAGTGATCGATTATGCTTCTACGCTGGATTGCTGTAAATTGGCATCTAATACTTTGGTAATAAAATAAGAATTTTAAACAAGATATTTATCGGTGAATTCAATGCACTGAAAGAGGTATGCTAATTTATTTGCCTGCTTGCGAGAGTATATATCTGCTGGATAATTCTAATGATGATGAAACATTCCGAATCTTTATGCGATGATTCACAAACAATATGGAATTTATGCCGCTGTCTGCTATTGTACAAATTCGTATCTCCTGAATTACATATGAGATTTCACTTTTATTTGTACCCCAGTTAGTATTATATCAAATACTCTACCAAATATTCTAATAAATTCAATTCCAAAAACTCTATAAATAATAATTAATCCAGTATATATGCCAGAGATGGGACGCCAAGCCACATTATTAAGTATAGCACGTAGGCGAGCTATCCTCCAATGCACCTAAGTGAGCCTAATATAATTTAGAGTTAACAGTATATGAATACCTTCACTAGGCACAGAATAAATATCTTATTCCTTCATAATTTATTAATTTCTTTGAGATTGCAGATAGAAGTTTGCTGCCGAATCGAAATGAAGCAGTGAAAAAATAACTTTTTCAAATTTCACCACAGTGTGATAGTACCGCACAACCGGTTTCACCGGTTAGGGCTCCATCAAGTATCACTTAAATTATGCCTGATGATGCCATAACGGGTGAAATCTATCGTACACAGTTACTAAACTGGTGGAATGCAGCAACGTTGTTTTTTACTATTTTCTTGCTCTATGATAATATACCGCCAAGTTACTCCAAATAATATTCATTTCATCGGTGCCGTGCATTACAATTAGAATTGGAATAATGAAAATGTACTTGTACACAAAGGCGTGGATAGCGAGGCATAAGTAAACACTCTTCTTACTACATTGGATTGAGTAAACGATCACAAAGGAATGCCGTATTACGTACCTGAAATACTACAATTAGGTAAGTTTTTGTACGAAATGGGGACATTAATTTAACCCTACGCACCTATTTCTAGTACTGATAGGAGTGATAAAACAGGAGATAAATCTCCAAGGCTGACTGGGTCAAAAATTTTATCTTTCCACGCACCATTTATTATTATGACGAAAAGAGCGTGACACAACCTGAAGACAATTGTTAACACGCAAATAGCCTCTGTCATCTTCCCCTCCTTTCCATGTATGGTTTCTTAACACTCCCTGCCAGACGCCTCTACGGTGGCTCGCAGGGTAGTATGTACAATTAGATGAGTGAAACTTTAGCTTCTCGATTGAATAAGGATTTTTGGCTATCTGGAAAATTTTTTCGTTGAATTAAAATGCATCGGTTTGGTCGAGTTACGGTGGTTGCATTTCCTGCTGAGTAAACTGATATATTTATGACGAATTTATGAGGTGAGGCTAAAGTAAAGATTTCATTTACCCCGTAAGCGTAAGCAGTGTGAAGGATAGGTATGCAAGCAAGTTTTAGAGACAATTTTCCTCTTAAAATCCTAAAATAAGATGCTTTATTTCGTAAGCAATTGGTTAGAATTAGGGAGCGCACTCGAGCATACATGTAAAATATAGTAAGCGATATACATTAAGTTCCCGAAAATTGCGCATATATTCCCCATCTTCCTCCTATCTGCGATCATTTTTGCATGAATTTCAAAAAATGGTTAACCTACTCGCGGAACCATACGCTTTTCCCTCAGACATTTTGTGAAAATTCAGAGAAGTTCGAGTTTCTCATCGTTCGCGACAGGATGAGGAGAAGAAAAAATATATTAATTCTTTTACTTTCGGAAATAATACCCGGCAATTTTTTTCCTAAGCTTTAAGAAAATGGTTGGCCGGTGCGCCGGGCCGGGGTACCTATCGCCCTTAAAAGAAATCACGCGGAAAACGTTACGACCGAGTAGGGGGCTTGTCACCGTTCTCTCGCGTCCGTATTTCCCAGCGTCGTTCGAAGCCCCCGGGCCCGTGGAACTCGCTCTCCACCAATAATACGACTTCTATATTTCGGAATTTCGGGTCATTTCTTTCCCCCATTGCTTCCCTGTTCCCTGAAAACCCTCTCAGTTCCCGCGTCGATTCGACCCTTGGGGGAATGATAATCGATCGAATCCTCACCCAATCAAACGAGTAAAATGCCGTCGGTGTGTTTTTTTTCTTTCCGGCGCATTTGACACTTTTCTCCCCATTCGAAGGTGTCAGCTTCCACTATCTTTAGGCTGCTGTTATCGTTGAATTAGAACTCTCAGAAGAGAATTAAGATCGCGCATGCGTTAAGTGCACGGAGCCGTATTTGAGAACGGGTTTTCCTTTTATGCATGTCTCAGTTGTCTAAGAGCTAATTGGAACGGAGAAGGAAATAACCCATATCGAATATTCATCGGAATATAAGTTAGCTGCAGACAAATTCTAAGGTGGAACAGAAGACAATGGAACTTTCGGAAATTAGTGCTGGAGACTGTTACAGAAGATTGAAGAAAAATCAACGGATAAGATCAGGAACTAAAAAGTGTACCACTTACTGAAGAATGGAAGAGGAGAAAACGATATGGAGAACTAACGGGAAGACGTGTTATAACAGGGCCCCGTCGCGAGACGGTACTCGAACACAATTTTAATTAGGTATGTCGTGGATTCTTGCCCTGGGGATCGAGGATCAAATAATGACTGAGGTTTTGGAAGGAAAATGAAAATTTATTTAAATCAAGTATTTGATCTTTTAAAGAAAGAAACCAAATTGTGCGTCTCGAATAGCCAAACAAGAATATTACCACGTCTCGGGAAGGAGAGAAGTTGTGGGTACAAGGACGGTTGGATGGCGCTGCGGCTACTGGTGTAGCCCACTGGCTGGCCCACGCCTCGACTCCTCCGTATCGGCTACATGGCTTGGCCGAATTATGACCACGGACAGAAACGACCCGCTTGGCCCGAAAGGGATCTTACTAACCCAAAAGGGCTTTACTGACCCGATTGGACCTAACTGACTACTGACCATCTCTCCGTGCGATTATATAGTAAACCCGAGACAGATATTTTGGTCCAGGTGACGATTGATGTCAAGGAAAGTGAAAGTTTATACTTCCGAGACCGTTTCTCTTTGGCAATTCTGAGCTCTACCAAATAACACAATAGACGTAAAGAGAAATCCACCGAATGCATATTTAAGAAAAGAGGATATCCGCCAGTTTCCATCTTGAAGAGAGGGAAACTAGACCACCAATATCCGGGTCACAACACATGGTCCAGATGGATAAGTCACAATTTGAGATACGAAGAATATGTGTTGTGCATAACGTAATGGAATCAAGCAAAGAAAGCTCACGAGATCCACCGATGAAATACTACGTAATAATAAAATGGCACCCAAGACAGAAGAGCAACGAGGAACTAAGGAGTTATTAGGGGACTGAGTTGAATGGAAGGTTGCATTCAACACATCTTCAGATTGAATAACCAACAATAATAAACGACGAATCTTCCAATTCAGTTATAAGCAAAATGACATTATAACGATACAATTTCGTTTTAATATTAGTGGCTCCGGTTATATCTACATGTAGAATCGGTTCTCTGCGACAAATCCGCCTGTATCGGTGCAGTTAAAACATCACAATCTACCTACCACTCGCTTCAATCCTTACGTGTATCAAAACGATTTGTGATTTTTGTTTGGCTACTTATTTCTGGAGTCTACCATTGGTTAAAGTAATTTGCGTCATTTAACACTGATGATTTAGCAAGGCCTATATTGCCGGTATTCATAGCATTGTAGGGAGAATGCAGAAAGAAATTAAATAAATCCGGAATTGACGTTGCCCTATATTCCATTAAATGTTCCATGGAGTGTATGGGCCATCATCCCTTCTAACGGATGGAGGATCTTGTTCGGATGGAGGTCACTTGAAGTACTCGAAACATGACTAGAACCCGCAACTGCGAAAATTGCTGCCATCAACGCTTAGCGGATTGGTTCCATTGCAAAGAAGTGAGTAGATGGTGTCTTCACGGGCGAAAAGGAAGCCTTTTCTTACTAAATATGACCCACCAAACATTCCTACCGCGCATAATTTGCCCATAAAATTTATGAATTGAGCAGTGAATTTTTGGAACTTCTATTTTCACGGAAGAATCATTGCAATACTGCTTAAGTTCCGCAACAAATCCGTATTTTATAACATATTAACTGCACAACTGATCCGTTCAACATGGCAGATGGAGCATTTTAATGGCTTCTCTTCACCCGAGTTCCATTTACCATAAGTTCCCTTAAATTTTCTTACGTAACTATGGTTGTTTGGAAGAAGAAATGGGCAAGTGTATGGGATAAGAAAAACCTCTGATTATCCTTGAGTAAAATAAAGGCTTCAAGGGGTTCAGAATTTATCGTCTCATCCAGTGAATGATATACTGCAGTTGAAATAATATTTTTCTCTATCATAAGCAGGGAACCCAAACCCGCATAAAAATCTTCGCAACTGCTAGAAGTCAAGCTGGTCATCTGTATAGGAAGCCAGCACTCTATTCACCACACCAAGTTGATCTTCCTTTTATTTTTTATGTTATTTCTTGAATAAATCATTCGGATTAGCTTACTGAATAACCAAGTTAATGGTGCATTCCACGGCAGAGAAGTTACCTTTTACTGAGAGAGGGTAAAAATGTTTTACTGTTTGTTATGTCGAGCATGAAGTTTCACTCAAGCGCCATTGATAACCGCCAATTGTTCGTTATCTAGTGTTTTCTCTTTCATCATTAATCCAGATTTCAAATTCATTATAATAGTGATGATTTTGCTCTAGAAAGGCTATTACAATGTAATTATTTCTTTCAGGAATTACATTACAATAGTTAGGCAGCTCGTCAGTCCCTTCAATCATATTCTTATGCCATAATAGACCTATCCTGGATATCATTACGAATTATTTTTAGATAATATGGTGCAGGCAGAATAGTACTGAGTACTTTTAATGACAACGACCTTATAAATAGGGTTTTAACGTCTTTCAAAGCTCGCATCTGATATCGCTCAAAGCTATTCAAGAGACTTTTAATTGCATTTTCGTTGAATGAAATCCCAACAATTCTGAAAAAAACACCGCGGCAGGAATTCACGTTGATTAAGAGTTATAATGGAGAATTTCATAATTTTGTTTCGTGAAAATTTCCATTACATTCATGTCCCTGGAGCATATTACTTGCTAGCCCTGAAAATCGTAATAGGAAGTCCGCACGTGAAAAATAAAACCCTTTAAAACGGCTTTTTGTGCCAAAAGCATGCTTAAAATTAATTGAAAAAAATGCTTCATAGTTTTTAGATGCAAATTCAAATGGTCGATAAAAAATGCAATTGAGTATTATAAAAATTGTAGGTAATCAGAATTGATATTTTTCAGAGCGACACAGAAAATATTACGTCTCCTCACTACATCTCTAGGTATGACAGATTTGACGAAATAAGAGAGATACACTACCGAAGAGATAGGTAAAAAAACTTGTTCTCTCCGCGTATGATAAGCGATCACAATAAAAATTGATCTCCACTACATACACTTCTATAATACATGTTACCATTTCATCTCCCAAAAACTTACATCTTTATACGGCTGGTGACCTAACAAACGCTGCTATACGCCCATGCGGTGGCTCGCAGGGTATTATGTAGATGTAGAAATAAAGTATATTAATGTTCTGGTGTCCAAGGATGGAGGTGCCAAGTTTTTAGATGAATATTTATACATATAGAGGAATACACAATATAGAGGAGTACAAACATTCTATACGGATAGAACAATAAGAGCGAAAAAGCGCCCTAGTGCCATATCTTGGCATACGGGTCAGCCATCGAGCAGTTTGTTGATAAAAACTCTGCGTCAACCCCGGAATTTTTTAGATGGATTGGTGGCCTATGCATCCGTCTTGACTTCTGATGGTCATTTTTGCAGTAACTTAAGATTATTTGCACACAATGCAGTTATCTACCGTGAAATAAGCGAAGACGCGGACTTAGAAGTTCTGTCATCGCACCTTACCAACGTTCACTCGTGGTGCCAGTGTGGGGGCTAGAATTAAATCTTAGTAGATGCACTGCAGTTCACCACCTGCGAAAGTCATCACACAAATGCCATACCTATATTTTGGGTGGAGTAAACATAAAATCTTCAGATAAAGTAAAATATTTTGGAAGTACCTTAACTTCTGATATATCGTAGGGAACAGGCATACAAAACATATGCGACACAGCTTTAAAGAAACTAAGTTTTGTTAAACGTATAATTGGAAGGTCCTCGGATGAAAAAGTAAAAGAGACACTACTTCGCTCTGGTTAGGCCACACCTCAAATACGCCGCGAGCATTTGGGACCTTGGTCATAAAGATTTATCAAAAAATTAATAAAATACATAGAAAAGAAGAACGCTTCGATAAAAACGCTAAGAGCGAATATATTATCTCACAAATTTAGAAGGGATTAAGGTGGGAGCCCCTAGAGACTCGGAGGCTGCACGCTAGGCCTAGCTTACTTGAGAAATTCAGAACTGGTGTCCTTCAGAGCGACATAGAGAATATCATCATGACGCCTCACTACATATCTACGTCTTACAGAAGCGATAAAATAAGGAAGATACACTGCCGAACAAATAGGTATAAAAATTTGCTCTTTCCGCGCACAATAAGCGACCGCAATAAGAAGTACTCTCTCCACTCACAGTAAAAACTACTGAGCTCCAATAAATACACTCCCATAATACACGTCACCATGTCACCTCCCAAAGCTTCACATCTTTAATCGGCGAGTGTCCTAACACCGCCTGAAACACTCCCATGCGGCGGCTCGCAGGGCAGTAGGCAGATGGACACCATCGTTTTGCTTGTATATTTTATGTGCTTTCTATCATCTTTGTTTCTCCTCCAGTCTAAATGGAATGCTTATACATACACTATTTTATGTATATTTTATATTATTATATTAATGTACAGACACTGATAAATGATTATCATCATTAAGGTGAGATATATCAAAAGGCTTCATCAATTGCTGGTATCAGCCATTGCTTCGGCTAGTTTTAAACTTCAGCTGGGTTTCCAAATTGTTAAAGATTTCTTGGAAGACTATTAAGACTGATGTTATTACCAAAACTAAGTTTTTTCTCGGCATATTTGCATTAGAGGAAAGATAATTTGAAGATTTTTGGCTTTATTCTTCGCATGATATTTTTTTCATCGTTGTTAGCTCTAAAATCATTTTAATAGTAGTAGACCATCAATAAATCTTATACACGGGTAAAACATTATATTTATAATTTAATACACTTGACGCGTACGGTGCGTAGTCTAAAGATGCTTAGGAAACTGAAATGGACATGAGAAAGATTGTTGTTATACTTAACAACAGCAAAATCCGATTTAACAATGTTGTTGCACCAAGGTTTCTCACTTTTCTCAGCAAAAGTTGACAAGATGGCCAAATAACACTTATTCAAATTATTTCTCACATTAGTAAAAGCTCTAATACATGGATAAAGCGACCTTACTACGTCTGAGTTAAGTAACCAGATAATTTCTGAACAACCCTCGGTAATTCCCAATTTCAAGTCACTCGGGGGCTAAAAATGGTATTTCGACCATTTTAAGCAGGTTGCTGGACGCCGGAGGTAAAATATTCTTAGGAATTAACATTTTAAGCATAATAATGTAGTTTCTGATTTTTAGACAGCTTTTTCGGTCTTGGCCCCTCTGTACGCCGTGTTGAGCTAGGTATAAAGGTATTTTCATTTGACTAAACTGGCAATGAATATACGTAGGATGCCTCGGGAAACAAATCCACCTGGTCAAGAACATGAACCATGAATCTCCAGCTTGCCGTAGTTGTCTTAAACCTGGAGTCGGAAACCCTGGCAGTAGATTAAACGCAACACGCCGATGAATTGTTCCTGGCACGAGAAAAAAGCCAATTTTTTTTCAAAATTTATAGGACTCCTTTCAGCTGCAGGCACAATGGAATGTGTCATTTTTTCTCGGATCCTCGTTTAACCTCCCAAATAGCTCTACGGGGTGTAGAATGGATATCCTTAAAAAATTGGCTGGATTAGTTAACATATAGAGGTTGCTCAAGAGACATGAATGTCATGGCGTTAAATTTTCTCCATTGGAGGGTAAAAATATCATTTCTAATACCGTGCCAAGTTACTGCCCCTTAGAGCCAAAATTGACTCCATTTTGACATAGATATGTGCTATCCTTATTCATATGGAAAATATTTTTGCGACGGCTACTGCCACGTGCCCCACTCACAACGCTGTGCTGGGGCCGCGCGGGCCAAATCCCGGTCAGCTAATTTCTTTCACGCCCTTCATAACTCTACGCCCTCATTCGTGCCTTTCCGGGCTTGGGTCGGGGGAGTTATTTCCCTTGGGCTACACTTAGAAAATGTTATTGACCGGCAAAAATAAAGAATCCTTAAAGCGAAGACTTTGAGCTCTAATTTATGCATGCACTAATTCGTTGGGAAAAATATTCCGACTAGGAACGCGTCAGGCGTACTAGCACTGGGTGTGAACCTAACATTCTACTATGTATCCCAAATGGATTCATAGGTCTAATGGGAGGCGGCAGAGTTTATACGACATGCACCTTTATTTCGAGGTCTTAAAAAATATATTTATATCAATGAAAATGCATTTTTCGTACTGAGAAATTAGTACATCAAAACTTTACGATTCACCGAAGAGCTTAAAGAAAATAACATGTAATTAATCCAAAATTAAATATTACAACACCCTACGAAAACTTACATATTCTTGTCACAAACTGAGACGATTTTGCTCTTTCAGTGGTGGACTAGCGCAAGTGTTTATCAGTCTTAACAACACTAGTGACTTAATTGGCCCATTATTACACGGCATGAAGTCCGAGGGAATCGAGGGCGATAACACGCCGTGTAATCAACCATTTAAGTCATGAGTATTGTAGCTACTTTATCGTTTGTGTGACTTAAATTTACCGTACTCTGCGGTAAAACAATGTAATGACTGAATATAGTAAATCAAAATTTATAATCATTGCTACCGTTGTTTACTTTCCATTTTCAAATTAGAGAGAGATTCATGAGTGTTTGTTTTTAATGGTAGATGATGGCCTTATGTAACTTAAATTCCCCATTCTTGCTGGCAAAAATTGTAATGAGCAAGAAATCAATCAAAATTACAATTATCGCTGAATTTTGAAGATACTGAATCGTGATTTATCATCACGCTACCGTTTTTTACTTTTTATTCTGAGGTTAATCTGAAAGATTGATGAGAATTTGAGCCATCAATTTAGATTACAATGTATCCTCCGAATATTACAATGTCCGGATGTTTACAATACATTCAAGAAATGGTGGAGAGAGAAAAGTTTGATCTCTTTCTTTGAAGATATTATACTCGCTTAATTTGAAGAGCTTTCGAATGGATATGTTCAAATTTTGGGGTCAAGATATTCAATGCACTATTTAAGAACTGCATGACTTAAAATAGCGCTTAAATCACGCTTTTTCGTTGCATAAGTAGCCCATTATTACACTGCGCCCACAGAAATTTCATTATAACACGAGAATCCACTTAAGCCACGCACAAGTAGGTAATTGACAATAATTTATGTTCACAGGCACTCTCATATGTGTTTTTACACATGAGCATTGTAAGAAAAAGAATATAAACTCTTAAACATTAACCAACCTGAGCTTTTTTGTAATAGTACAGTTATTAAATATTAAATCTTGTAAACCACTATCTGTTGCAGAATTGCAATTTTTGAACACGTGAGGCATATTTGAATTCCTTTATATTGTAACTTGTACGTATGAACCAATATCTGGATTTTAAGTAACTAGTAATCTTGCTTTAGGTGATATTACTCGTAGAATTTGATTAGATTCAAATGAATTTTGGTTGTTGGAACTTGTTGTAACTGTAACATTTTTATTAGTTTCATGTGATTTGACTCAATGAATATGATCGGATGTCGATGAAGTTGACACTAGGTTAACTGTATCTTCTACCGCATTTGAAACAACATTTGTAATTTTGGCTTGTTTATTCAAAACAATTCCAGAAGTTATCTGTTGGCATATTCTCTCCTATTTATTTAAAGAACCAGCAATGAGACCTTGAGAGACAGTGTTAGACTTTCAACCTCCATGCCTCTTAAGCGTGGTGATATCAGCACCCACTCAAAGTTTTCCTGAGGGTAAGCCTTTATCCTTCTGCCATGGGTGTGTTTGGAGCATTTTAATGGGGGACACAGATTGCCTGAGATCCGGGTAGATAGATTTAAAATCCTTTTGAGAGCGATTTTCGACCGCAAAATTTTTGATAGTATTGTCTATGTTCTCTTTAGTCACTTTAATTTAATAAATTCTCTGAGATGAATTGCGCAGAGTAACGAAAAAAGTCCCTACAAGCTATATATTTTCGAGTTTGTAACATTTTGAAAAATTATGCCCTTCAAAATATTGGGGGTGGAAACTGCCACTACTTATCACCTATTCTCTGCATCCGACCTTCAAGTTTTCTTGGGAAGTCTGTGGCATCCAGAAAAATGGTATTTAGACCAACGAAAAGATGAAATAAACATACAACTTCGCTGTACCATACGCACCCCTCTTACTGCCTAATTAAAATAAAAATTATAAAATATGCTTTTATGTTTTACCAACGAATAATAGCCCTCTACTAGATTCTTGAGCAAGGAAAAATATTTATTCGGCAATATCATTAATCAGGACGGCACTAAGATTTGGCGGGATCGGATAACACAGTAGACAAAGATAATGTAACCAACTGGAAGTGAAACTCGGAATCGCGGTTTAAGCTCAGCCTGTTTTTGACAGGTAGTGTCTATTACATTAACCAACCGTCTTTATCTACCTCCCTCTTCCTTTAGTTCGTCTATTCCTCATAGAACCAAAATTTCCGTGTTTGTACCATCTTCACCCTGCTAATCGACCGTGGTTTATGGTACCCCATATTTTTACCTTGGATTAAGGTACCAATCTCTTCGGCAGCATGTATCTCTCTTATTTAAGTCGCTTCTGATATACTGCTCTTGATATGAGGCACGGATTTTAGTAACATTCTCCATATGAAAGTCGTGTGTAGTAAATATTTCTCCATTCTCCATCATCATCTGGTGTTCTGTCTGCTGACAGGTCCCGTACACCACTGTCGTCTCCATCCGCTTCTGTCCCGAGCTTCCTTCTTTGTTTCATCATAGCTGATGTTCTTCACCTGATCCACCAATTTAATTCTTCTCCTTCCTCTCTTTTTCTTTAATTTTCTTTCCATTCTCCATAAAACTTGTAAGTAGTAAATATTTCAATTTCAGTCAGAAGCGTGTAGCATCCCAGTTTCTTTCGGCGTCAACATAGTCCATTAGCTGTGTTACATTCCCTTTTCGCTTATAGCAGCTTTTTATACGGCGCATGGTTTTCATTTTCATTTTATTCAGCGAATAAAATCTTTTATTGTAGGATGATTGAAATGGAATTCCTCTTTAAGCATCTCCAAAATCCCCTGTTGATGACCCTCTAGCATGAGATCCTTGCTTGACCGTCGCCACGATGTCCGGGATTCTTTCGTTTCCAGGTTACCTATGGTTCGCGAAGAGTGTGGCATATATGACGAGGACAATGTTCATTGCAAACATTTTGTCAGTGACAAGCTCAAGAATCAGCAATTACTGCATAACATACACCTTGCAAACATTTAAAATAAGTTATAGAATTACAAATTGAACGGTCTCAGGCTTCACAATATGGAATATCTCCATCACAGAAGCCATGAAAAAAAAGTTTTTGTATTAAATTCTACGAGAGAAAATATAATTAATTTTTACCTAGATTTTCGATTGTTTTTGTATTTTTTACTATTATACTTATATTTTATCGATTGGAAGTTTACATTGTTCTTTTTTAATTTCCAGCGCTACGGAAAGCATTTAGGCCAATATCACTCAATATGCTTCGTACCTTTCAAACGTGCAACGCAAATCACTGAGACTTGACGTCGCGAGTGAATTGACAGCAAATGGTAGGAGGAGACGAGAGAAAATAATAACAACCTTAACCAGTTTGGTTAACTTCAAGCAGGAACACTTATATAACAAACCAGTATTACAATTGAAAACAAGCCCGTAGGCTAAATACCGTAGACTTGGTATACCTATAGAAGACGATCAGATGTCATCACTCCAGCAGGTCCTTTCTCGTCCACGGTCAGTTTCAAAAGAGAGCCCAGCTTGGAGACGACGCCGCTGGCGATTCACGGGAGTCAGCTGACCAGCGCAGGAGTGGGTGGAGTAGGGGAATCCTTGTTGGGTCGTTGATTGGCGGAGGAAATGACGCTAGCGTTGAATCGGTCAGAATAGAGTGCACCACTATTACTTTCAGTAAAAAAGTGAGCTGATTGTTCCATCGCGGACAGCGGACGCGAGACAGCGAATCACGAGGCCAAATGCGCGAGGAATAGTCGCGAACGGCGTTTGCGAGTATTTTTGGCGGTCGCGAGTTTTTTTGGCGATGAGTGGTTCTTCCGGCAGAGTGGTTATTGCAAAGTGGATGGGGGAAGTTTTGGCACAAACGATTAAAATGCTGCATAAATG
Source organism: Ceriagrion tenellum (assembly GCA_963169105.1). Classification (NCBI taxonomy): domain Eukaryota; kingdom Metazoa; phylum Arthropoda; class Insecta; order Odonata; family Coenagrionidae; genus Ceriagrion; species Ceriagrion tenellum. The sequence goes on along the minus strand of OY720636.1, from coordinate 34,349,763 downwards.
CCAGAAAAAAATCTGTGAATAGCATAAATACGTGAATGTAACTTACTATTAAAACACTGGTATCATCCACCATTAAAATGCCGCCGCAGGAAAAGATCCAAGGATCCACGCTTGAAGGGAGAAGTTAAAAGGTCTTCGAAATCTACTGAGAGTTCTCTGATGTTTATAAATTGAGTGGTTAGAATAAGTTGCTGTATTTCAAGAAAGAGGAAAATAATAAATGTATTTAATTAATTAATAACAACCGTTCAATAAAATTTAAAAATAACAAATTAAAAATTAAATTATAGTAGGGAATACTAAGCTAATATTCCCCACTACATAAAGATAATGTGGATGGTATAGGCTAATTCCAACCACACGATTAAATAGTTCACTAGAACGCGAAAAATATGCTGTTAGCCGTTTAGGTGAATGTGTTGATTGATTTTTCCTTGGGAACCAAAATCCAGGAAAATAACATAACAATGGAACAAATACAAATTAATTGAATAAAAAATGCAAATAATAAAAAATAAAAATAACATATGTGTAGAATCACTACACCACCCCCCTGCGGAATAAAAAAAACATGAATATATACATATTCACAAATCTAAAATGTTTCTAAACCGCACTCTTCTGCCGGTACGAGTTCTGCGCTCAGGAGCAGGAGCTGAAGCAGCAATGGAGTCAGGAACAGGTTCAGGCGTTAGTGTTGATGATGGTAAATTTGCTGTTGACTCTTGATTTGCTAATACATAAGCTGGTTTGACACGATCATTAGGGACTAGTATTGATTTACCGTTGATATTGAGTGTTATAGTTTTTCCGGTTCTAGAAATTATTTTGTATGGGCCATCATATGGTTGTTGTAATGATTTGAGAGCTTGACCATGCCGTAGAAATGCATGACTACAGTTCGTAAGATCTTTGAAAATGAACGACCCTGGCTGGGCATGCCTGGATGCAGGCACAGGTCATAATTCAGACATGCATTCCCTTAAATTTGATAAGACAGCCGGATAATCTTCGGACTCGTCTACTGAAGTTGAACAAATCATTTCTCTGGGGAGGCGCAGTGGTTCTCCCTAGACCAAATCAGCAGAGGAAGTGGCAATATCTTCCTTGAATGAAGATCGAAGTCCAAGTAAAATAAGAGGTATTGATTCAATCCAATTGACGCCTGCGTGAGCCATAGTAGTAGCTTTTAGCTGTCGATGTACTCGCTCTATCAGTCCGTTTGCTGCGGGATGCCAACTTGTTGTGAAATGGTGAGTTATACCAAATTTTTAGTGAATGCCTTGATAATGTATGACGTGAATTGAGTTCCACGATCTGATGTTAAGTCTTGTGGACATCCAAAGCGCGATATCCAGCAAGTTATGGATGCTTGGATAACAGATTCTACAGTGATAGACACCAGTGGATAAACTTCAGGCCATCGAGTGAAACGGTCAATAATTGTTAAACAGTATCGAAAAAATTGTGATGGCAAAAGTGGTCCAATTAATTCAATGTGTACATGTGCAAAACGCCGTGTAGGCGTATGGAAATTCCCAACAGGTGATTTAACGTAGCGAGTTACTTTTGAACGTTGGCAAGACAAACAAGCTTGGGTCCAATGTCGACAACCCTTCCTCATTAAAGGCCAAACGAATCGATCGCTGATGAGTCTGGCAGTAGCTTTAATTCCAGGATGGCTCTAGTTGTGCAGTTGATCGAATACGAGTCGCCGGAATGGTAGCGTAACGTATGGTCTTGGCTTTCCTGTAGAAAGATCGCAGTATACAGAAGTTTTAGTTCCAGGGATGAGAACTTTTTCAAGTCGAAGAGAAGATTCTTCTTGAAGATGTTTCTGGATCTCATCATCTTCGTTTTGAGATTTGGCAAGAGCTTGATAATCCAATGGATTGGAGATTGCCACGATACGTGACAACGTGTCGGCAACAATGTTTTGAGATCCATTGATGTGTTGTATATCCGTTGTGAAGTCTGAGATGAATGAAAGCTGGTTGATTTGAACAGGTGGAAGCTTGTCACGATGCTGCTTGAATGCATAAATCAATGGCTTGTGGTCAGTGAAGATGTTGAAGGGTTGACCCTCTAAAAAATGGGGGAAATAACGAACAGCTTCGTAGATAGCAAGAAGTTCTCTATGGTAAGCAGGCCAAGCACTTTCTTGTGGAGACATCTTCTTGGAAAAGAAAGCAAGTGATAGCCAAGAGTTACAATCGAACTGTTGAAGACAGGCGCCGATTGAAAGGTTGGATGCATCAGTAAATAAACCAAGAGGCACACCTATGCAAGGGTGAACAAGAAGAGTCGCATTAACGAGACCCATCTTACATTTGTGTCATCATCAGAAGGTTGCGTGTTCATATCACGTTGGGGTCACCAAAAATGTGGATGGGATAGGCTAATTCCAACCACACGAGTAAATAGTTCTCTAGAACGCGAAAAATATGTTGTTAGCCTTTTTGGTGAATGTGTTTATTGAGTGTTCCTTGGGAACCAAAATCCGGGAAAATAACATAACAATGGAACAAATACAAATTAATTGAATAAAAATAAGAAAAATAAGAAAAATTCAAATAAAATGTGTAGAATCACTACAATAATATATTAAATGATTGATAATATTAATAATAATACACAAACTTATGTATGTCTAGTACTGATGTTTAGAAATTGTGCGGTTAGAATAAGTTGTAGCAATCCAGAAAAGAGAAAAATAAATAAAAATATGAAATTACTTGATAACAATCCTTCAATAAAATTAACAAATAATTAGTTAAAATTTAATTGTAGCAGTGAATATAAATATTCAAACATAAACATTCTAAGTAAGCTGACAATATGTGCTTAAAGTATAAAAATGATGCATTATGAATCTATGGTGTTTCAATTATCAATATGAACATGAACAAAAGTTCTTTTTACAAAATACCAAAAGTTTTTTCTAATAACCTTGCGGCAAACACAGTGACAGAGGTGTTCCAGTCCAACGTGATAGGCCGATACCACCAATGACTTCCAGAGAGTATTCCAATTCCTTCTCTCATGCTTGTATTTTATCACGTTGGCGATCCAACTTCAAGCTTTATTAACCAATGAAATGCGACCCGAACATGATATAGCACCTGCAAAAAATAAACACGCGTCAAGTATGTGAGGTCAGTTGGGGTATCTCCTTAAAGTAGGTTTCATTGGCTATTCAGAGGAGGTTCCTTTTTCAGTTTGCCATCAACAACTGGATATACGATTGAAAAAGTGAGCATAGATCGAGCTTCCTTGCCACCTTACTCATTTTCTCTTGACCTGCTGAAAGGGATGCCTCAAAATATCGACCACACATGTTCAATGTCCCTTTCACCACGTTACACGATGATACCATTATCGGGTGTTATCCGGATAAAAAAACACTGCAACAGCATTTTATAAGTGAGGGATGTTTACGACACGTGACCGGGGGTCGAGCTTCGTTGAAAAAAATACTCGATTTATGAACCCCATGTAGGGGAGACTAGAAAAAATGTGCTGGGTACATGCGAACGAGGGAGTAATACGATCACTATTTTTATAAAACTGCTCAAGTACAGGGATTCAATGGCCGCTAATTAGTATTTTAGTGGAAATATTTTCGGAAGAGATGGAGCAAAGCCACTTTGATGAAATTTTAAGGAGAGCTGATGACATGGCCTTTCCCTTCTCAAGTCATTGTTGGTATACCAGCCGTATTGTTTCATTTAGATAAAACTTCGAGTGACTATGCTATTACTTCTGAAAGTGCAGATAGAATATTTTATGCAACACGCTGCATGGCAAAATATGTTCAATTTCCTCCCAAGACTTTTACATGCCGTACTAATTTTGGGCTGTTCATATTCATATAGTACATCTTTAATCATTTATATCTCTAGTTTTTCTGATACAATAGATGAATAACTGGTAATTATTACCCTAACTGTATAACGTTGTCGTCGTCGTCACTCAAAAGGCCAGGCCTTGTCGCTGTCTTTTTAGCCAATTGTCTCTTTCTAAGGCTGTTTTTTCATTTCCCCATAGGAGTTACAGTTCATGATTGACATCACACTGTGAAGTAAGGGACTGTATAAAAAGTTGTTATATTTTGAAGTTTGTTATTTTACGAATAATAGATGTATGGTAATTGTAAACTAAAGAAAAATTATACACAAAGCATATAATTAGGACAGCCATCCCTTAGTTTCCCCTTGGGAACATAATAGTTAATTGGGGCATTAATCTTCACAGAAATGTTTACTTTACAACTTAAATGTAAATTAGAAAGTAAACAAATGTTTTAATTTAAATACACGTCATCACTGTCTTTTTTGCTCTATAGCTGTACACACTAAATATTGTTTGAAATCCCTATAATTTTCCGTTCATTTACTCTTTATTAAATATTTTCCATTCCACCTCAACCTATCGGTTGAGGCAGATCCAATAGGTAGGATATCACTTCTCCAACTATATTCCCATCATAGATTTGATATAAGAAATATTTGCGGTTTTCCAGGGAGAAATATTTAGTGCGACCGGTTTCAATGTCTAACATCATTATATGGACATCCGAAGAGGTCACATCTCGATGTATACATTATATTGTAACGAATTTCATTCATTACAAATGTAAGTGAGTGAGTTGGGAGGTGACGATGGCTGTAGTGTTTCAAAATGTGCGCCCCAAGAGAACGCAGTTACCTAATATTACGGGAGAGTGCGTGAATCGGGATTGAATATCGTGTGTGATGTTTTTCAAGTTGGTTTAAATAGGGAGAAACGGAGGTCAGAAAGGAGGGAAAGGAGATCGGGACTTGAGCTAAGGGAAGGCAGACGAACAGAGAAAGGAGGTGTTCGTGGAGGTGATATCTCGGCTGAGAGGACGACCACGGATCAACTTGGGCAGGAGTTGCTGGTCCGGCGGATGTTGAAGGACCTGAGGACAATGTGGCCTCATCGTTGTAGGACCTGAGAAAATTCCGGCCTCATCAACTTGCACCAGAGTCGCCAGTCAGGCAGACTTTGGAGGATCTAAGGAAATTCCAGCTTCATCAACGGTTGGTTCAATCACTTTCCGTCCCTCACCGCTTTCCGACGTTCCCCTTCCCGTCTCGACCCAGAATTATTTCTGTGCAAGCCACCGGTCTATGACTCCCTAAACAACGAGCTAGAAAGCCTTATTCTTACAAAGTTCATTTCATGGTGTGTCTGTGTTCATTGCTACGAGCTAAAAGGCATTATTCTTTCAAAGTTTTTGTCGTGGTTTCTTTTTTTTATTGTTGCTCAACAGATTCATAAGTGTTCTTTTTGATTTATCATTTACCATAGCTGTTCATGTCACCAATCAATCTTACGTCTCTCACCTCATCAGGGTTTAATTTCATTGTCAAAGAAATCATTAAATACATTGTTAAGCGTGGATTTGTCTTCCTCTCAAACGATACCTGGCCCCTGTTTTTTTTGTTTGTGCTACTACTTGCCGCGACGTCTGTACGATTGAGCCGGGGTTCTAGGAGCGAGTCGTGGCAATATTGTGCACTTGGGACGGGATCAACCAGAGCAGTCATCCTTATACTGGAACCCAGAAAAAGTACTGAGTGATTTTTTTTGTTTAATTGTCTGAGTGTATCGCCCGTTGTTTGGGTTGGCCTCCCGCCTCGTCGAGTGGTGATGCGGCACTGCTCGGTGGACCCCTATTTCCAGGGAAGGGGGAAAACTGCAGACGTAAGAGGGACCGTTACATTATATAACTTCATGGATGATCACTCGTGAGGTGACGTATAAATATAAATATGCTAGAGGAAGGCAGGCAAATGAAGCACGGTAACTCAGGCGAAAAAACACCAGTAGGCTCCTAATATTTCGACAGCGTGTAGTATTTTTCAGAGGAGGAATTGAGAATGTATATATATATATATATATTTATATCTACATTTTAGTATATTCCTCCACATCATTTCTAAAACAAAAGGGTGAATTTTTTATGCTTTAATCGTATTATTTATCCGTCTAAAATATGTGTACCTTGAATTCCCTTCAATAATTTCTCGTCACCCATTGCCAAACGTGAGACTTTTCCTTTTATCTACTGAGAAACTAATGCCATAATTTCGAGCGGTAATACCTTGAAAATTTGCCGGGAAAGAGGGGATGCAGATAAAATTGTTAACTTAAAGACTTTGCAATCATCATAGTTAGCTACTTATCTCAGATACTATGTGAAGATCGGCTACTTTAGGACAACGGCGCTGTGGAACTATATAGTCATATTTGGTGACACAGATGATTGTGTGCGAAGGTTTTGAACATTTCCGAAGTTGTAAATTATTGAAGATTCATCCGTGACGTTTAATTTATTTTACTTAACTATTATATTGATCCGAACCATCTTTCTAGATTTTTAGAACGTTTTGTTATGATCTCTACTTGCCGATGGTCTTAGCGATTTTTGAAGCTAGACTTCTGATTCCTACATGTGATAAAATATCAAGACATTGTCCCTAGTTGCAGATACAAGTCATTGTCTCACCGATGCGATCCTGTAACCATATTTAGTCGAACGCATTTTCTTTCTTTGATTATTTTAACGTTATTTTAATAATATAAATTCATGTACATTCAGTCCCCATATCAAATAATGTCGCATTTTTTATTAATATTCATCAAGTTTCCGGTAAAACATGATTCCCAAGATAATGAGACAGGGTGATTTCTATTTCTGATGTATTCACACTCTTCATGAAATTCTCTCCCAAATTTTGAAAGCAAGTAAATCGTTTATTGAGCTGCAGTTGGCTGCAGGAGATGGCATAGTGACACCATACTCTGATGCACATACACCAAACTGATTCTGATCCTGGGAAGTTTCGGTGTCATTATTAATCATTTCAAATAAAGCCTGTAGATGGCAGTGCATTCTTCTCGTATAAGGCTCATTGTCTTTCCGCGTATAATGTAATTTAACTCCATTTAGACCACGCGCAAGATACGTGCAACACCCTCATTGCCGTAAGTGGTAGGATCTCTTTATACGTATTCTCTTAGTTCGATATCCTTAAACGAGGTTACGCAATCGGCGGCCTGGATTAAATTTCGTCGCAAGAACTGCGATATGGGTTCTTTCAAGGATAGAATGACAAAAGCTCTTACCGGAGAGTTTTAATTTCTTTTCTTTTTAATCCTAGCACAAGTATGCAAACTGAATGAGCTCAATAGAAAATTTGCTTAATGAACAATGAACATTTGAAAAAAACAGTTGCTTAATGTTGTTGGTGACTAACATGAAATAATATCGGGCGTTTAAATCTTTTGTTGGTAAGTTAACCCTTTTCATGACGGCAAATAAAAGCACAAGACAGCTCGCTGTGTTATTCCAAGTTAAAGTTCTTCGAAGGTAAACCCGCTGAGGCACAATTTGACGTTAAGGGTACCCCACGAACTACCTGATAAAGTTGTGAAGTACTTGATCCCCTTCTCCGGCAATGTTTGTGAAAAGGATTCCCTAAGTTTGAGTTTTAATCCGAGTCGAGGAACGATCTGTGTATGGCGTGAAATTTAAAGTTGAGACTCCAAACAAACTCCGAGAACTTTTAACTTCAAGCAAACAGTTGGCTTTATCGAAACACCATAAAACAGTTTGTAGAGGGAGCTTCTGAACACGCAGTCGCGGTGAAATATGACCAAATGCAGTAAGTTGACATTTATATAGAGTACTTTTAAAAGTTTTTTGTCCATTTTTAGTTAAATAAAACTTTTACGTTCTTTTTTACATTCTCATAACTCATCTATTCTGATTTATTCGTTTTCTAAAGTTCCAACGTCCTTAATCGGTGGCGTTACAGTATCATTTTATTAATATGATTAGGCTGCGCTAGTTTTTATACTTCTATTAGCCACATTTAACTCCATCCACAGCCATCAATTAAGCCGATGATTTGTTTGGTTAGCGGCTTTCCAACTCATTCTTTTTACAGCTAACCGACATTATCCCTCTTCCGTATAATTTCCTTTCAATACCCTTCACATCTTGCGATTTGTTTTCCGTCCCTGCAGTTCTTGGTAATTTTTCCTATTCGCTGCTCCTCTCGTTATAGTTTACGCTAGGACTACAGCGTTGTTAGGCATTGCCAGTTTTGCTTTTTTCTTACCTTTTCCTGAATTTCCAGACAAAAACATAGATGTTTCCCTGACTTTAAAAATACCCCATTTGAAGAAAACTAAAGAAATAATAAGAATGATGTTAAGATACAGCTTCTTTTATTGCCTTCTATTAAAGGATTTTAATGTGAAGTACGGGTACATCAGTTCTTGTGCGTTATAAATAAATGCTAAAGGACTATTTTTTTAAGTATATGTACATCAGTTCTTGTATGTGCATAAAATACAACATTAATAAAGCGTCACTTACGGACTTCTCTTTATATTTAAAGTGCACCAACTTTAGTACTCAAAAATACGTAATATAAACCACAAAAAGGACAGTTCATTGATCCACGCTATGCAGACGGGTAAGTTCTGTGTCAATGACTTGTGACTCAGATAGATCTTCTGCTAAAATCTTCATCTTTCAATTTTTTCAATTCATCTAAATAGCATTTTTTCGGACCGCAGACATGGCCTTTCCTTCCTTTTCGGCTCGCCCTACCTTCAACTCTGCATGGCACCTCACTCTTGCATCTTTTGCTTTGGTTAGCGCTTTTTCTGTGACCTACAGATTCAGTAAACCGCCATCGGCCGTAGTAAATGGCCATCGGCCATTATACACTTGGTTTTGGGCGATTAGAGTAGAGCCCAATAGATATTTAACAATTATTTCCTTATTGATTGAGAAACCCCTCTCCACGTACGCATTTCCATGGCTTAAAATTAGCATTTGTGGGAGGAACTTATACAGGTTTGCAAACTATTGTTGACACAATGAACAATTTCACCCCAAATGGTCGATTCAGGTTTCAGACCTATTGAACTGTTTAAAAATATTTATCATATTTTATGAATCACATATCTGCTTACATTCCCTTTCAACAACATCAATATACTACTCTGAGAGCCGCCGCATGGGTGTGTGGTAGGGGGTGATGGGACACCAGCCGTTTAAAGAAGTAGGAAATAGGTTTTGGGAGGTGAAATAGTGACGTGTATTATGGAAGTGTATTTAGTGGAGCTCACTTTTTATTGTGATCGCTTATTGTGCGCGGAAAAACGAGTTTTTGTACCCATCTGTTCAGCGATGTATCTTTCTTATTTTGTCGCATCTATCAGGCCTAGTGATTTAGTGAGGCGTCATGATAATATTCTCTGTGTCGCTTTGAAACACACCAGTTCTGAATTTCTCAATCAAACTAAGCCTAGCGTGTAGCTTCCGAGTCTCTGGGGGCTCCCACATTAATTCCTCTAAAAACTGTGAAACACTATGTATTTGCTCTTAGCAGTTTTGAACAAAGCGTGCAGATTTTCCTTGTATTTTATTAATTTTTTAAATGCATTTTTATGACATATGATAAAACAACATCGCATTCTGAGGAAGAAATCCAGCTTCTTTCAGAAAATATTTTAAATAGTGGTCAACCTACTTCTAGATACTTTTGGATAAGCTACGATAAAATCAGTATCACTGAAGATTATTCTTTCACAAGTTGACGATATTTTATAGATTTTTCTAAAATCATTGTTATGTCGCGATTTAGAATACCGACACAATCCTATCCAAATTCCTTAACTTGGTCTGATGACACCTTCACCCTCCCAAGTTCAGCTTTCACAGCATGTCCCACGTTCATATATTACAAAAAAAATCAGTTACTCTCTATATTTAGGTCAATATCGTTAATGGTGAATTTTTAAACACTTCAGGTATCACAATTAGGCGCAACAATCAGATGAAAGAGTTGAAAGGTCCATGAGTAGGAATGGTGCCAGTGGATTATTAGTTTGATAGGTATTTATAAGTGGCTCCGAAGACAGTGCAACATATGACAAAATTGTCAGCTTTGGTCCCATGAATTTATTCTATACCATTACCTACGATTTTGAAGCTATGGGAATCAATCTTAATATGGTCCCCAATACAACCTCGAACAAACTCCTAAACTTTTTCAAAAGTCTTAATCGCTCAGTCAGCCATAGGAGAATTGTTCATCCATCTAATAGGGCTAAACTTTATTGGAAATAAGTAAGATCCTGAATTTTCAAAGTAGTCTCTCTGCCGGGCAGGTACATCCGTGAAGATATTATACTTGGCCCTCATAAAATGTACAACTATTCAGCCACAACTACTGAAGCCTGTCTCAATTGCATTGTGCACAGTGTGCAAGCCACACGAACCCATGCTGTGGATAAGAAATTCTTCTTCGCCATTCTCTGCCTTACAGAATTTCTGGAAATCCTTGAAAAAATTCTAATTCAAGTTTGGGACATCCATTGAGATTTGGAGAATTTTGAGGCTATCACTCTTCTACTCCAGCGAAGCATAAACAATTTTTTAAGTTGTTTCAAATGCCTTGTGGAAGAGTAACCCGTCTAGGGCCTTTTGTCTCTAACAATTATGGGTACATTCCAGCCTATCGAGAGTTATCGTTATGATGCGCCTGTAGGTATACCTGAATTATGAAGACGGTTTGACGCTCGAGTTGTAATGAGTTCCCAGGGTGTGGGGAAATTGGGGACTGATGCGCTCCGGGCTCTAGGATGTAGAGGCGAGGGCGTAAGGAAGAAGGGTCGGGGCTACTATCTCTTGGGCAGACCTGATGAATTAACTGCTTTCGTCTACGGAACACTCACTCTCCGTGTTGGATCTGTTATAATTTGAGATGTTTGTGGAGGAGCTAAAAAAATTTGTGCTCGACTTTGAAATTATATATGACACCATTTATTTATTAGTTGTCGACTTATTTCATGGTAAAGGCGACATAGTTCATTATGTCGCCTTTACCATGATCCGCGTCGCTAGACGACCTGATAATAATATTAATAAATATTTATTAGCTGTAGGTTTTAATGTCTTCACAGCGTATTTGATCCCAGTTTTTACGTATTGCAGTTGGTACTCGTAATTTTGATAGGCAAGGTCGTATAACCTGGAAATAACCTTCAACGTTAACCTTAAATATTCTTTCTATACGGGCAGCAAACAAAATAGTTTTGATACCATTACATAAACAAACCTGAATATTATTGATCACGTGCAGTAAGGCTCTGACGCGGGTAAAACAATAGAAGCCACGCTTCGGGAAGGAGGAGAAGTGTGGGGAACAATGTTCTAACAATGCGAGTAGGAGAGGTTTTGACCAAAGGAAGGGGAAGGAGAGACGTATTGGGGGACTGGTAATGAAAGTATTGACGGGGACAGACGCTGAGTTAAGCTGCTCCCTGGTATATTCGAAAGTTTTGTTTTATTAGTGAATATTAGTGCCTGGCAGTCATCATATGGTACATCGTAGCATCGTGACATCCGAGCGACGGCCGTGACAACTTGGGCAACACAGCCCGGAAAGGGAAGCCAATTGGAACTCGCCGGGGAAAAATCATCGAAGGATCGTAGATATCCACCTTTTATTTTTAATCTTTGATTTCCAGTTATCAAATTTTGTATTGCTCAGTTATTATTTATAATTTTATCTGGTTTAGAATTTAATGCAATGTATTTTGGGGGCGCCCCACCAAATTGGTAAAATGTAATTGTTTTTACAGCCAATCATACTTAGGTGTCTTCATTTTATCCTGTATCTGGACTAAATATTCTAAACTATTGTCAATTTTAATATTTACATAAGTTAAAGTAACTCATATTTGAGATTCGTAAATTGGACGCCAAATTAATAATTCTAAAGCATCACGTGCAGTGAAGCGAAATATATAATTAAATTTTGTTAAATTTGATGAGGAGTCAGAGTAATGATAAAAAAATAAAGTCACATCAACCCGCATGCTAACCTAATTTGCCTACGAAGAGGAAACTTAATAGAATAATAGCGGATCCTAATCCCTCAACGGACCCCGCGGGGAGGAAAAAGGGTAAGAACGTGGTGAGAACGTAGGCTTCCGGAGCTAGGCTGATAGGGCAACGTTCGTAAGAATAAAACGTAATCTTCGGAAACTTTGTGGTATTCCATCACAACAATTTATTTAAGTGAGGAAAATTTGTACAAACCACAGAAAAACACACACCACCACGATCCGGGTTTCGATGGCTGAGCGTCATCATCAGGTGATATAAAAATGTACAGCAATCCCTTATATACTATCAGTCAGTGGTAAGAGGGGGGGAAGGATGGTGGGGTGAGGGAGACGGGAATGGTCAAAAAAGAGGAAAGGATTGGGGAATTGGCGGGCAGCAAGCATTCATTTAAAATATTAACATCTGAGTCAACATTTCGTTTTAAAAATTCGAGCTGTTCAAATGCATTTAGCTCACGTCGGTTATCAGTAAAATGCAGTAATTTAAGTTTAAAATCACATTGATGGTCAAAAGTTAGAAGGTGTTTGGCAAAATTACTCTTTTCTCTATGGTGATTTTTAAATGAACTCTTAATGTTCTTTGGTTCTGGTGTGGAAACTTCTCGAAGTCTGCCGCACGTAGACCCCTTCACAGTTGTTGCATGAGAGTTCGTAAATACCACTTCTGCACATAGAGTCCACTTTATCTTTGCAATGTACGAACAAGTTTTTTAGGGTCATGGTTAACTTATATGATACATAGAATTGGTCTTTGGGGAATGCTTTTACAACATTTTTGGTTGCACGACCGTAATACCTATAGAGCATCATTTATTAAACATAGCAATATAAAGGGAGGTACAAAAGTTATTATGCATATTCATATCTCAAAATTACAAAAAAAAACTAACAATAAAAGACATTTTAATGAATATTGAACTAGAACAAAGTGAGAAACGGATGGTGGTATAGATATAACAATGCGAATCCACGATTTATGTTTTTACGTAAAAGGTAAGAATCAAGTTTCCTTTTAATGACTGCCTGTTTTTACTGTTCCTTAAGGTCTATGGGGAGGATATTCCATAGTTTTGTGGATTTGACCTGGAAAGAGCTGTGATATTTGTTGGTTCAATGGGCGGGGCAATATAAGTCAGATGCTTCACTCCTTGTATTCATATTTCGGGACTGAGGTTGGGGTATAAACATGTCCATCAGATATTTAGGTTCTGAAAAGGAAAATAAGGAGAACATGAAGACGCTTAGCAAGTAAATACGCCTCCTCTTGACAGTCAACGAAGATAGTTTTTCCCTATACTAAGAAACATGTTCATCATATCGGAGGTTAAAATTGAATCTGATTGAGAAGTGAACGATGACACTGTCGATCTCCTAGCGCGGAATGATATCGTAGTTGATTTTATTGATTAACTTATAGTTACCACTAATTATGGCTTTAGTTTTAGTGTTATTATTTTTAGTGGCTTCTAGTCTTTGACACATGAAGAAGCAGCTTCAGCATCGCGTTGAATTTTCAATATTCCATCGTTAAGGGCGTGCAAATGACATTGAAAGTAAATTTGCAGGTCGTCTGCATATAACATATAATGACAATGTTTTAAGGTTTGTGAGAGATCCAAAATGTAAATTACAAACAATAGCGGCCCCGAGGTAACCTGATGAGATAGCCTTTGCAATAAAATGGGTCGGTGACTAATAAATCGACTGTAAAAATTACAAAGTCATTAGATTGAATAAGTCACCAAGAATTAAAAAAAAGCCTGATAATTTCGAGCTTTATGTTTCATTTGGATTACATCATGCTCAGACGGATGTAGGGCTACAGATAAAAACTTATGTTTTCTTGGAGCACATACAGCCTCGCACTGTAAATTATGAGAAACTATTGCGGTTTTTTTCGGCGGATTTAGGCAAAGAAATGTACTTGAAAATTAGCCTTAAAAATAGACGATAAACAAAGAAGGATAGGCGTAAATGGGTCGGGGACCATCTATGGTGCCATTTTAATGAATGAATTCCATGCATCTGCAGAATACCCCGACTAGGCTAAGACTCTCTGAGATAACAGCGAAAAGACAAAGGGCATATAGTCACGTACTCAAACTTTTCTTGTGCCCCCCACTTAGGAGTTATTACTCGATCCGACAGCGTCCATTTCGTTTCAGATGACTTATAAATTAACTCGCTCAGCGAAACTAGAATTCCTCCCGTATATTTCCCAAAATCGCGATGTCTTTTTGATATGTGACAGTTTAACTTCATTCTCATGGGTTCCCCCTTCGCTAGAGAGTGAGGGAGCGAGACGGGAGATATGACGGCGTAACAGATAATTTAGACCTTCTCGTAACTATTCGTATTTCACCGAGTTAGACCGTGCGCAACGAAGATACGATATATAAAATATCGCCTCGATAATTTCATCACTGTCACAAGCTTACCTGCATCAGATAAGATGAGAATTGATGTAATACTTTCGGTTAAAATTTGTAAATAACATTTCACCCACCTTCAAAGTTCATCTCTTCTCTGACAACGTGAAAAAAAAACATTGAACGAAACCCGACATTATTCAGTGGATTAGTTGATGGACATAATTATGGCAATGGAATGCACAACAGAAAAGTTCAAAATGTCATATTATCCTCGATTGGTATGAGATGATGGCCAGAGATGCCATTGAGGCTAAATTTTGAGGTTGATAGTTAAAGATTGGTTCATTTGCTCTGTAGGGCTTTTGGCTCTATTTGCCTATCTAGTAGTAATTGGAGCCAACCCGGCATCGAGCGAAAGTTTTTTGCGATGAAGTTTCCTACACGCTTTCTTAATTAAAACCAGCGAGTAAAATTCGAAATAGTCAAGCTTCCGTTTTCAAAGAACTTCGGAATTTTAACTGAGTCACCCGCTAGTGATCACACAATTTTCAAACTTCCATTTATGCTTATAAAAAAGTCATTCCTTCCAATGATTATAATGAGAAAAAATTCTATATTTGTAGGATTTTCCCCAGTATTTCCATGCTATTTCTTTACAGTTGTTATGTTTGACGCTTAGGCTGATGATATGCATGTATTTCAATGAGTAAAGTTTCATAAAACAGTAACGATAGATCGGATGACTTCAGGGGTTTGGGGTCGTTGCAGATGAAATTTTTGCATTATTATTATGAGCCGCTATTGATGGAGATTGAAAATGGAGAAGCGCGGTCATTGCCGAATGGATGGAATAAGCCGGAGACTTGTGAATTTCATGAGATTTGCTCTGCGGTAGCACTCCTCTTTGGCCAAACCGTGTGCATTTCCATCACTCGGTGTAACTGCAATTCATGTGGTAGCGTGGCCGAGCAATCTTAGCGGTTTAAGGCACCAGTTTCTTCGGAGGCGTGGGTTCGAATCCCACCGCTGCCAAAAATTTTAGCGGGAGAAATTGGGGAACTGCGATGGAAGGCTGAAAACCCAAACTGTAATGGTGAACAACCCGACGGTAGTTATGATCACCAATACAAGATGAGACGTCGGTCATAAGGGACCAATGTAAAAAAGTTTTCATTTCTCAACAGGACGATTGTAGATAAGAATAGTCTTCCTGCAAAACTGCTTGAGCCCTTTGCTGGCAATATAAATGTTTTCCAGAATTGGTGCACAACATTTATTTTGGACGATCGATTCATTGTTAATTTTAATTTTTCTATTTGCGTCTGATGTTTTGTTTTATTTTTGGAGATTGGTTAAACGTCTGCTTTACATTATTTTACTGTTGCCACTTCGCAAATAGCCAACTTGTAACTCTTTTGGATTATAATAATAATAAATTTAGACTGACGATTCAGTCACCACCCTCTACCCTCGTCATTCAGTGAGTTCCACATTTGAGATTATCTATTAAGTGAATTACCTTGATTATAGCGGCGTATTAATGCGTCATAGAAGGTTCAAAAATCACAAGACGACGCGTAATTTTTCCATTGCATCCTTAACATTTCTAAGACTTGATCTTATAAGCGGGGTAAGTCCGTAAAAAATTTAATAATTTTAAAAGATGGTTATAAACTCTTGATTCCTGCGGAAAACATATTTAACATTATGCAGATGTTACATACTTCGCATATAAGATTTCATTTCAGCTGCTTAAATGAAAACGTTGTTGTCATGCGGAAAATCATGAAAAATAATCATTTGTTCCCTTAACATTTAATACCTTAACACTTTTCCTCTCATCAGTGAAACATCGTGACAACCCACAGAATCTAACTGAACTATTTACTGATCATTTTGTCTTCAAAAAATATTGAAATATACTAAGAAATCCTTGACTATTAGAAATGATGATTATCGGATCAATATTGAATCAATTACCAGGGAAAGACCCACTCAAAAAAGTGACCGTTGTTAGCTTTGGAATCTCACAATAATAATATTTTATAAGCCATTTACACAATTGGGTGAATGGTGTCGTCAAGTTGAAAAAATTAATCATACACATACAACAAAATACAAAAGTTTGAAGAATACGGACAGATTATATTGCAATGCTTGTATAGTCGAGTTAAAAGTATTCATCAATATTATACATTGGCCTGACAACCAGCTATTTCTCTAATGCCCTTAGAAATTTACATAATCTGGCCATTTGAAGGGAGTTTGCCAACAAATTATTAAACTTCAGGCTCACATTCAAAGTTTTGCGTGTGTTTGTTCGTCTACACTGAGTCAGATTCATTCTACACTCTGGTCTAGTAGTGTAACTGTGTATGTCATTCCGAGTTAGTCATCACAATTTTCTTTGACATAGAGAAGGGAATGCATTACATACATGTTGTATATGGTCATAATGCCAAATCTGCTGACAGTGGACAACAGTGTTCTGTGGGACCAGCATTGGCAAGAATTCTAATAGCCTTTTTTTGCAGCAAGATTACCTTTATCATATCCGTGGCATAGCCACTCAGCTGTAGACCATAGGCAAGATGGATGTGGAGGAAAGCATAGTAGGCTGACACAAAAAAAGCTTCATCAGTATACAATTTGATCTTTCTCAGTAGGTACAGTGATCTAGAGAGTTTTCTGTGGACAGCTTGTAAGTGGCCACTCCAAGTTTGTGGTCCAATTGAAAGCCCAGCAATTTTACTGGTACGCATTCCTGGATTCTAGGTTTGAGACTGCAGAAAAGGAATTGAGTTTTACAAAGATTCATGTTCAGTTTGTTGGCTGAAAACAAGTCATTGACTTGCGAGGTTATGGTGGGTATTAAAGTACTAGTTTCATCTGGGTGGGTAATACTCTTAAGAAAAGTAGTGTCATCTGCAAACAGGATACAATCTTCCGCAATATGGGCTGGCAGGTGATTTACCATTTACCAAGAAAAAGGAGAGGGCCGAGAACAAAGCCTTGTGGGACACCATATTTGACATTACCATAGTCAGTGTGTGTATCTTTTACATGGACCATTTATGTTTTCGATCCGTCATGTAGGAGGTCAGGAATTGAAGTTCAAAACCATGCAAACCTTGGAGATGCTTCCGGAATAACACAAGTGATTTTTAATCTCACACCTCCCGAATTGAAGTGGTTTTCTCCCTTTTAAGTATAAATAGTTATTAACCAATTACTCTTCCCTTATCACTGTTTTCCAAGAGAAATTACTTTTATTCGCCTTTTTTGGGCATCTTATATTATATACATCCAATCATGGTTAAGAGAGAATTGGATTATCAAGTGAACTCTTAAGTGAGAATGAGAAGACCTCGACCAGCGAGAATTGTTTTCGCTCTCCTGACCTCTATTAGTGATACCGACTCACTCTACGCCTCTATAGGCGAAAGTGTCTTCCAGAAAATGCAACACGGTTTTGTATGTCTTGACAGGTCACACAAATACGTCGTGGAATAGTGCAAAGTAGACCTCTATTAACGAGAGAAGTCGCTCCTGAAACTCTATGAGTAAGAACCCAGCTAAGTTAAAACTTGTATGAATGAGAAAAAACTCCGGTCCCTTGATCTGTAGCTTATCCAGGTTCAACCTAAATGTGTTTATGCTTCTCAAAATTTCTTAATTTGATTGTTCTCCAATGGGGGTATAAAATAACCTTAAATTTAAATCATTGATTTAAATATCATTTTGCGTTATAGATGGTTTTCACCCTGATATGGTCGAAGTCACATCCGATGTTCATCAAGGAAGTGTGATCGGCCCTCTTTTATTCATTTTTTATATAAATGATCTAAGTTCTAGAGTTAGCAGTAAAATAAGATTATTTTCAGACGATACAGTTATATACCGTGAAATGAGCGAAGACGCGGACTTTGAAACTCTATCATCGGACCTAATCAACGTTCATTCGTGGTGCCAGGAGTGGGGGTTAGTATTAAATACCAGCAAACGCACCACAGCTCACTTCCTCCAAAAGCCATCACAAAAATTCCATACCTATACTGTGGGTGGAGTAAGCATAAAACCTTCAGGTACAGTAAAATATCTTGGAATTGCTTTAACTTCTGCTGTATCGTGAGGATTACACATACAAAACATATGTGCCACAGCATTGAACAAAACTAGGTTTCGTTAAACGTATAATAGGAAGGTACTCGGATAAAAAAAGTCAAAGAGAGATGCAACTTCACTCTGGTTAGGCCATACCTTTAAAACGCCGCAAGCATTTAGGACTTTGGTCATAATTATTTAACAAAAAAAATTATAAAATACAAAGGAAAGCAGCGCGTTTCGTTAAAAACTGCTACAAGCGTACGTATAGTGTCTCACAACTTTTAGAGGGATTAAGGTTGGAGCCTTAGGTTTTAACTTAACTTAGCCTTAACCACGCTAGGCTTAGGTTGCCTAAGAAATTCAGAACTGATATTTTTCAGAGCGACACAAAGAATATTATCATGACTCCTAACTACATCTCTAGGTCTGACAGACAAAATAAGAGAGATACACTGCCGAACATATATGTACAAAAACTCGTTCTTTCCGCGCACAATAAGTGAACACAATAAAAATTGAGCTCCACTAAATACACTCCTGTAATACATGTCACCATTTCATCTCCCAAAAACTTACATTTTTACACGGTTGGTAAGTTATCACCCCCTGCCAACGCCCATGCGGCGGCTCGCAGGGTATTATGTAGATGTATATGTGTGATAAATGCTTCTTGGTGTATCGACAATTCCAAAATTTCTCACTTTAGCAATTTTACGTACGTGAATAATTTTTATGGTACAGAAATTGTATTCATAAAGTTAAACTGCAGTTCCTAGACAAAATTGTCCATCTTCAATAATAACTGATGAAGTAGGTATATTGGCAAGTTTTCAAACGTATCCTAGACTACTACTGAAATATGGAATATCATTTATTGCAGGTATTTTGTTGCATATAGATTTAGGTTTTGTTCATCTATTGCTATGAAAAAGTAATCAACACATGTGTTCTCAAGCTGTTTATAAATAAGAAACTCATATTCCAAATGTCAGGGGTAAATGTTTGTAAACCTTATCTCCCAGAATAGGAATATTTATGTGGAATGCAGAACAAAAAGTTACTCATTTACTCAAATATATTATCCATTTGTGCATGTGGCAACAGCAGACATTAGTAACTGCTTTTCAAAAATCATAAAAATTCGAAAACGTTCTGTTCCAAATCAACATCTCGGTGGCTAGACGTCAAATCACGCTGTCGATTCTCTAATCCAATAGTATTCCAACTTAAAGTATCTAATAATATCAGTCCGCTGTTTTTCTCAAAGGAAAATTATAGTTTCGTCAAAACAAAAACTTAAACCAACCCGAACTTTGCATAGATATTTACGGTTTTGCTGCATAGATATTTACTGTACCTATTGCTGCATGCGATACTGATCCGTGATGTAATCTGTTACCGATGGCTGTGTTGCCTCACCGCCAATCGTGCGTTATCCTCGAGACAGTTTAAGCGAGATATCACTTCACATAGATATCAAATAATTTGGCCTCGCCAAAAATAAAAGCACCTAACATCTCCAAGGATTTCAAAATATGAGCCACTAACAACTATCAGCTACTTTCGAGATGTGTGACGTGATAGAAGCCGTTTCCGAATTTTTATGGTGCACGTCTGCTCTCCAGAGAGATTTTACTTTAAATATGAACAATTTTAAGGTGGTTTGAGCGAGATAGTTCGAATTATACGTTTTAATTTCAGCAGCTCTAGGAAGCATAAAATAAATATTGCATTGTCAATGGTGCAATATTATACTTCTACACGACTGAAGTTCTAATAAATTAAATAAAAATGTCTCTATAAGTCTTTAACTTGACTCATTTTTTTCAATCGGTATGTTTAAAACTCCTTCACAACGGAGAGTTGTTTGTGACTGAAAAAAATTACATCGGTGACAATATGATTTATTTTCAAAAATGGTTGAAAAATCATACAATATACACGCTGCTTGTTTTAGGACGACATCTAGCTGTTATAAATTCCTCAGTTTTTAAATAACGTCTCTCTGGAGTGCATACACGTACCATTTCCCATGTAAAAGAGCTGGCATTTTTTGGCAAATATCTCAGATAGTAGTTCGGTAAGGGGCTGATATTTTGGTATCTTTGGAAGGGTAATATATTTTTCATTAAAATGAGACTGAATTCATTGATTTCTGGGTGAAATGATATTTCACTCAAACTACCTTAAACATCCAGATCTCGTTAGAAATTAAACTGAGAGTAGTTGGTGTGTTAACTATTTTTCAAACTATTTTTATAACTTTTAAAATAACTTTTTTGTATCTCAACTATTTTCAACGGTAATTCAGTTATTAATCCCAGTAATTTATTACAGATTCCTAATAATACCTTCTAATGTGAAGGTATTTGCCAGCGTATGGCATATAAAAATGAGTCAAGCTGAAAACTGCTTAAATAAAACAATAAAATTCTATTACGCACTCCATTACGACTAGGGTAAAATCTTTCTTTAGCTACTTTGATGGAAAATGTTTCAATAATATTACTCTGTAGTCCGATAAAATTCATGTAGGTACTGTTTATTTATGAATACGTACTTCAAATGCAAATTGTTCGTAAAAATATAACGCAAGTTCCCCATTTACTTCTCTGTGAAGGCGTATCCCCTGATATCAGCCCTTCACGAGTTGGCAACCCTGGCCACACCCATGATACGTTCCCGCCGCAGTCGCTAAAACTTCCTTCGAATCCGTAGTGCTGCACCTCCCGATCACTTTTCCATTAGGTGTAATGGAGGAGAAACGGCAAGCAAGAAACACCGATCGCGAGGCAAGCTCCCAGATGCTCGCAGAAACGGCTGTGGATAATTACGAGTCCCCTTGCAAGAACCACCAATCCGCCTCTCCTTACAAGAAGATATCCTCGGTTCCCATATCCTTCCATATAGATACTGATGGGAGCGCGCCCCTCCTCAACTGTCATCCGTCTAACACATTGGCTGCACTTTCCTTCCAGTGAAATTATTAATGTGAGGTTCCAGAGAGCATCCTGCCTCATGCCGTGCCATTTGCATCACGCCTCTCTTCAATTACCTCCCCTCCGGAATATCCCAACTATACTCCTTTCAAAGCTTGCTCCGATTCGATAGAAAGCGGTAATGTGTAATGAAACTTACGCAGGTACCCGAATCCCTCCATCATGAACTGATGAATGAGCTACCAAGTGATCTTCCCTTAACTTCCGTAACTGTGAATGTTCCTCGATGATATCTGTCGTATTTAGAGGTAATTTAGATCACTTTTTTATATCAGCATACACAATATATGGCTTACAAGACCACGAACTGTCGTCTTTACAACACATTAAGAGGGGGCTATTTATGTGGCACCTAAAATCTTTTATCTGTTACCTGAAAAATGCAGATCATTAGTGACGTAAAATCTTACTCAAGGCCCTTAAGAGGAAGGTTATTCAATTGCAAAAGTTTAGAAAACCTCTGCTAATCTCTTGCTGCGTAAAGTTTATTTTGATTTACATTTGCTGCTTTTGCTCAGGATGCATCATTTCAATGAGACCTTTTTGACCTATTATCTTACAATTAAAGTCATTGTACGATTAAACTGATCGTTGACCCGCAAAAGGCACACCTTAGGGCTACCTAAATGCTTCATTAGTTAACATATTCCTATTTATATAATTTGGAAGCAATTGAACTAATTTATTTTTTATTTGCATGTAGGAAACGATAATCCTTATAGTTTGGTCAACTTCTACCTATATAATGTTAACTTAAATTTTGCCTTGAATTTTGCTATTTTTCAATTTGAGTGTTGAGCAAGTATTCACTCGGTTATAAAGATTATTTTTGTGACCAGGAGTCCTGTTGATTCATGGCGCCCAAAATACGGCAAGCGTAATGGGGTACATTAAGCTCCAAGTTATGTAATTTATGTTATTTTCATGATGTTCTATTTCTCACTATCACTTATCAATTAGTTGTGGTGAAATTGCTGCGCCTTAATAAATGTAATATCTATTTTGTGATGCAAATAATAGATATGGATTTAGTGTAACTTCTTTCGTAAGAATTGTACGGACGTGCTTTTACATAAATTAAGATTAGACCTCGCTCAATACTTTGGACTTGAAGACTCTCTAGTCGGATATAAATGTAGTTGAGACCCAAGGAGATCTTGCTATGAGTGTTTGCTGTTCATCCCGCAGGGCCGAGGTTCGACTCCCGGTAGTGCATACATGAGCCCTCTCGATTCCTTCTCGGGTGCTTTATGGGAAGCATTTCAACAACAGTACTTCGTCTATCAGAACAGACTTGAGCTACGGACCACTTGGCACCTTCAGTTATGAGTAGTCCAATGCCGACACCAGTTTTCTTTCCACCCTTTCTCTATTCCCTCAAAAACCATTCTTCTCTTTCCAACCTACCAGTCCTGATAGCCTAAACGACCTCAGTTGTGAGTCATCCCCTTCCTTGCCACCCCCCCTTCCAATCACTCATACAACCAACCTTAGCGAAATAGTAAATAATGAGATGTTCCATTTGCTGCATATGTATCCTCAGTAATGATTGCCACTTCTGAATATCGCCGCTGTTACGATATCCCTGTAATTAAGGGCCAAGGTCAGAAATTGGACATAAGTATCTAATGCCGCGGTAGCCAGGATGTGCACCACGGAGCTGGTGGTCGAATGGAGTTCCGTGTGAAACGTCAACGTTTCACTTGGAACGACGATCACATAAGGCGACAACGCGTCTTGCGGAGGAATGCTTATACGATCGTCAATTTTTAGGGATGTCCGCTGGGGGGTCAAATTCTAAAGGACTACATGACGCTTGCTCCTTTATGTATGTAGTTCGTCTTACCGTGATGTTGCCAGAGCAAACCTTGTGTCGCTTTGAAACCGGGAGCGTATTGCCAGGAGATTTTGAAATCCCTCATTTACACATGAGTTTCAACGGCTCAGTTATCTGCTCATTTAACTCGACGCAATGAGATCATTCTTCCTACATTCGAATATAACATACGAATCGGCCTGGAAAACCAAAAGTCACCTTGGTCGTGTTTGTCTTAGAACTAACACCTTTGGGTTTGATGGAACTTAGGCCAATGCCATCGCAAAAACGACGGCTTACTAAGTTATTCGTGAATATTTGCAGTTATGTTGGCATAGAAAGTACTTTGCTGCACAGCAAAAATGTTGGCTTTATGCTCCGCCATATTGTTTTATCTAGAACTATTGTAGTTGCTTCCTGAGTCACGATATAGGGTTGAGAAGAGAACATCTAGTTAGCATAAATCCCCGCTGTAACTCAACGTGAACTTAGACGAATATGAGATGTAGCTGACGGAGACACCTGATCGGCTGTTGAGGGATAAGGGTTTGAACTTCAGTCAAGGCAAACGATATTTTCCCATCGAAATTCTCCGCTTTGTTGCATATAACTTTGGTGGATTTTTCATCATTGAAACTTTCGCGACTCATGATGAGATTTGGTTGTTGCCCCTAAAGCTTAAGTATACTCGACGTATGTAATCCACTTCAAATGCTAGCCTCATCAGATGACTTTCTGCGTAGAGGTCGAGTGCCAAATTAAGTTTTTTTTGTTTGGCTACACGCCACTGAGAAACTCCTTTGAGCCTTCATTGATGTTATTCCGAATTAAATTGAACCAACTGATTAGAAGGATGTTGTACTCCCATGAAGATCGGCCGAACTTAAGATACCATGATTTATTTGAATTAAGATATATTTAATGAGATTTCTTTTCATTATTTACCCTTTGAACTTTCATCATTTAAGATGAAAGCTGTAAGATAACGACTTATCGAAATCTTCTACTGGATTCTTTCATCCCCCATCGTCATTGATTCCTTTTCATGGCAATCCCCTGCTTCTCTCAACATTTCTGTTGCATTAATTGCAGTGACGTATACACAGCGGGGAGGGGAATGGGATTGATTCCTCCCAAAGGGCAGGAAGTTTTCACTTAATAAACCAATTTAAAGAATTCAGGCTCAAAAATGTTTATTTGTAAAATTATTTCTCAATTTTAACTATATGCGCTTATGAAAAAGACATTGCAATGGAGTTTAAGGAGTTGGTTATAAATATTTCTCCTCCCTTTGCCACCCTGATGGTGACCATCCCGATCCATCCTCCTCCAAATAATTCTTTTTACACCACTGATTTATTGCAGTCAGTGTGTTGCTGAGAGTGCTTTAGCCTTCGTGACCACATTCTGGTCCTCATTAGATTCAATCTTTAACCCAATAGCAACAAAGAGCAAATGTAAACTGTTCTCAGGATTCACACTGGATCAGGTCATCCACAGCAGTTGACATTTCGATGGGAGACTTTCCCACTGTCTCAGGGCTAATGAATGATGCCAAGTCTCACAGTCATTAATTCTCTGCACTGAAGGTGCCAACAATACGACATACCTGATGGGCAAAGTCCACACCAACTGGTTCAATAACAGATGCACTAAGCCTCATTGGGAGAAGTGAATATTATCTAACAATCAATTGACTTTCATCATGCCATCAGATGGGAACACATAATATTCTTCTGCTGCTCAAAGGAATATTGAGGCAGGATAACCAATAACCCCATCAAAATACATCTCCCCTTCAGTAACATCAATAGGGACCAAGGATTCCAGCTCAGCTAAACCTGGAATCAAATTCTAAAGTTGTCAGAAAAACGATGTGTGAACCCACAAATCACAGCCAACATGATCTGAAGGGGAAGAGAATATAGACTAACCATTGTCAAAACTTGGCATTGTAGCGCCGGTTCGCGGGAGAAGTCAAGGGTTGTTAAGGAAAACAACTTGCTCACACGGAAGCTCAAGCGAGACCGCCTTTATTGTCGTCCCTTTACGAAAAGGTTTCCCCGCAGAGGTCCACCACCTCTCAGGAACCCCCAACCCTCCATTCAACCAGGGATTTCCCGGGGCGCCGGCCGACTTAGGTTTCCTCCGTTTCAGTCGGCTCCAACCGCTACACTGCCTCCCCCTCTGAAAGGATCGCGCCCCCGCGATCATATTCATTCACCCTACTGTGGCACCTGCAGCACCGTTGGCCTTCCGCTCATGGCCCTCCTCAACCTGCCTGAAACAAATAAAAATGCAAAGAAAGAACAACTCTGGTCTGCCCCATCCTTTAGAGCCCGGCCTGGAACTCCTCCGGCTCCGTCGTCATCCTTAGTATATGGCGCCATGCATGGGTCCGCGTTCGGAATATCTGGCCGACTCCTGGGGCGGAGGCATGGAGATTATCCTCCAACCACCCTTGCTGGCGGTCCCTAGTCTTTCTTCCTCGGCTTGGGTTTCTCCCAGCCTAGTCTCACCGTCCCGTTCCATCGTCTCTTCTCCCTTTCTCTCGCCTTCTCTCGGTCTCTCTTCCCACCTTTTAAGGCGATTAACATGTACCAAGAAACGACGTCGAGGATTGCCCATCTTTCTCACCCTATAGATGACATCGGACAGTCTTCTGTTAGAAAAGGGCCAATCCCGGGGCGATGAAATCTTTTAAGTTTGCCTTTTGCAGCGGACACGTGTACCCACACCATCTCCCCTTCCTCAAAGGGGATGCCATTACACCGGCGGTCGCAGCGATCTTTTTGAAGGCGGTTAGCCGGCCTCAGCCTCCCCCTTTCGGGTGGCCGGATTTCGTCCTCGAGTGCATCCACTACCCTTCGTACAACGGGGTCTTTCTTCTGTCTTTCCCTCGCGCCTTCACTGGGAGCCTCCAACACC
The DNA here is from genome assembly GCA_963169105.1 of Ceriagrion tenellum. Classification (NCBI taxonomy): domain Eukaryota; kingdom Metazoa; phylum Arthropoda; class Insecta; order Odonata; family Coenagrionidae; genus Ceriagrion; species Ceriagrion tenellum. The sequence continues at coordinate 34,323,580 of OY720636.1, read as the reverse complement.
GTATCAATTTCCTCTTCCTCACCGTATCAACACCGCTTCCCTCTTCCTCAAGCCGCACTGTTCACTCACGGCACGAGACGATTCATTGGCATTACAATGCTCTTTTCCCGGCCGCTGCACCACTGCACTACCATGCTCTGCCAATTGGTCCACCAACATTTGGTTCCAAGGAGGAAGAATCACGTTTGCATCCCGCGGATGCAAAAGCGGAGCCCTCTCAGCTTCGTTTCTCGCAGCTACTTCCCTCCTCCTCGGCCTCTCCTGGCTTTCATGACAGGACGGCGAGGGCATTGGGCTCTCAAGTGACCCCTCTCGCCGCACATCTAGCAACGCAGTCCACGATCTCCACGCGTCACCCGCACTGTTGAGCGCCGCGACTCAGGAGCTGGGCCGCGGGCGACACCACCCGAAACAGCGACTCCCCGGAGAAAATCAAGCACTGCTTTTAATATCTCCGTACGGCGTCTCAACGCGGGTTCCACCCTGTCCTCGCGATCCCATCCTCGGCTCTGCATACTCATTGCTCGCGGTCCCGTGGTGATCGTTGCCACTCCCCGCGAATTCACTCCCATGGTGTAGGACGCGAAATGGATAGCTTCCATCTCGGTGGCCACGCTGATAGCGTCCTCGAGGCTTGCGGGTCTCGCCTGTTTCACCAATACTCGGATTTCCTCGTCTAGTGCGTCCAAGAAACGGTCGCGCACCACGACTTTCCTCGCTTCCTCGGGCCAGAAGGGATATGCACGCCGAGGGAGGCGCCCGAGATCCGTCGCAAAGGCGGCGATGTCCTCCCCGGGATTCCGCGTCCTTTGGGTGAATCGCACCTTTTCACTCGCTTCAGTCGGGCTGAAACACCGACCTAATGCCTCCCGCGCCTTCACAAAATCCGTCCGGCTTTCCTCTGGAAGATCTCGAAACGCGGCGAGAGCGTTTCCCACGAGACATAGCCCCAAGTATAGCGTCTTCGTCTCCTCGGGCCACTTGTTAATCTCTGCTACCGTCTCGAATTGAAAGATCCAATCTTCCCAGTCCCCTGCATCACCATACTTCTCCGGCATCAACACGCTCATCGTGGTTCCCGCTTCCGAACCGCTACGCGAAAATTCCCGGATCGGAGTGCGACCCTACCGACCGCGCCCATGTAGCGCCGGTTCGCGGGAGAAGTCAAGGGTTGTTGAGGAAAACAACTTGCTCACACGGAGACTTGCTCACTTGCTCAAGCGAGACTGCCTTTATTGTCCTTCCTTTACAAAAAGGTTTTCCCCGCAGAGGTCCACCACCTCTCGGGGACCCCCAACCCTCCATTCAACCAGGGATTTCCCGGGGCGCCGGCCGACTTCGGTTCCATCCGTATCAGTCGGCTCCAACCGCTACAGCATCATTCATTAGTACTGAAGACAATGGGAAAGTCTCCCATCAAAACAATGGCCTCCATGGGTGGCCTGACTCAATATGAAGCCTGAGAGCAGTTAATATCAGTTATTCACTTGAAAAACATCAATTTTTTCACCCACGAGAAGCCGGCACACTATGGCCTAAGGTCAAAGATCTGCAGATTAGATATTTAAGTAGTTGATCAGAGACGTTAGATCTCGGCAAGTTTGTTTTCCAATAGGATGAGAAATCCAATCTCATTGGTAGGCGGGTTCCCAGTGCTATATGTGGTTTCCCACCAATGTCATACTTGGTCAGTGCTACATTGTTTTTAGAGGTGATTTACTGTTTAAGGCAGCTCTTGATATTAAGGATTACATCATCTAGATTCTAATTGACAAATGCCCCTATCTCTTTGCATGGTTTCATCCCTCAGCTTGGCATACTTCCTACCCCTTCATAAAACATTGTCTTCTTCATCCTCTTCCCTGCTTATCCACAGTGGCATAGGTGCAGTTTGGTTATTGTAGTGAGGTCCATCATTAGGGTCGAGTGCCTCTGTTATTTTGAAAAAAACATTATACACATCAAATCTATTATGATGTAATTTGAATTTTAATGTAAACAATGTAATAAAATTAAGAAAAGTGAATGTAAAGTACAAAGTTGCATGTCATTTTTCTTGCTTTTTGACCAGCAAATCATGAATGGCATTACATACTTTTTTTTCATTTATTCTTTGATGATCTATTCATAACATAGAAATATTCTTTGATCATTGCTTACCCATACTTGGCATGAGATAATTTATATCAGCTTTAATTTAGAATTGTTCCTTTTTGTAAAAAAATTGCCATACCAAAAAATGGGTGATGGACCTACCTAGAGATTTTCATAGAATCAGGAAATTTTCATGTTAATTTTTGTAAATTACCATGGTATTTTTTGTAATGAATATTAGAGTAATTAACCCAGCTATACTGCCCCTTGCTATGTTACTACTTTCCCAACATCCTACTGTTTATCATAGCCTTCAGCTTCCCTCCACCCCTCACTATCATTTCTAACCACCTATGCTTACTCATTTATATTTCATCTTTCAGCTTTCTTTACACCTGCTGTACCAAGCACTTTCTCATTCACTTTCCTTCAGCCCATTCATCACACTACCTGCACTTTCTTCCACAACCATGTCTTAAATGCCTGAGCCTATTCTGCTTCTCCTTTACCTGAATCTAAGTTTCCACTTTTTATAGGGTTATGCTTCATTTTAAACTCTTCAACAGACTGTTCTAATCAGTTTTACCTAAGGTTCCTATCATCAGTTCCCTCATCTAAGTGAATCCATCCTTTGCAAATTCAATTCTCCTGAAAATGGCCTCTCTAATCTGCCTATTTTCCTTCAGCAGAAGACCAAAGAAAATAAGTTGTTGTGTATTCTGAAACATTTCTAACTTTTGCTCTCTTGCTCACTCATTTGATTATGACCTGTTTTTCTGAGAATATCTCATTAATTTCACATTATTGTGGTTCATCTTTATTCCATTAAAATAATTCCAGAAGTAGAGTAAAATTGTGGAAACATATTTAACCTCTCCTCCTTTTTCTAAATTCTTCCATTGCTCACCCTGAGGCGAATGCCCCCTCCCCCCCCACCCTCTGTGTTCTGGCATCCCTAAGTCTGTGAATGTTTCCACTCTAAAGATCTCATTCATCCTAAAGTCCTCAGTTGGAGCTACATCATTCAGAGGAAGAAAGGGATGAGAGGGAAGCGTCCCAGCCTTCTGGCTGCTAGATATACCAACAAAGTAAGCAAACACTACCAACTGCCATGCGTTACGGCAGATTGACTAACAATGATCGCAATTGAGCCGATTCTGCGCCAGTCATGAATTCGGCAGCGTGGCGCGGCGCCCACGTCTAGTTTTAACTGGCTTTGTGCATTGGTAAGTTAGAAATGTCAACATTGAGTCAATCAGTCTGGCTACCGTTTGCATGACATAGAGTAGGTACCTACCCTGTACACCCCCTCTTCCTTCGCCGCCCCACCACAACAACAGGGTTGACCGTGATGACTGTCAGAGTTTAGTCGAGAGTTCGTGTCCCACGTGGTGTGTGCACATTTGACTTTTTCAGTGTTATATTTAAGTAATGTCTAGACAAGGTAAAAAGGGGCGCTCAAGGGCGCAAAGCTAAAGCAGATTTAGGTAAACGAAACATTGCTAAGACGTGTGTAAATTTAACATCAGCATTACCTGATGTCAATTCAACCGCTAGGTCATCACAAAATTCCATACCTGATAATTAGCAACTAGTTGAGTCTTCATTGGTATCATCTGCAACAACAACTTCATCTCCCGATTCAAACGTAAACTACTGTGTCAACAAACCGTAAGTATCAGTTTCATGCACAATGTACATACATGATCACTTTTTGTTGAAATTTAAATACACTTCTTGAGGCCACATCGCTACGGACTGTCTGTACAGTGTCTGCATACACAGATAATTCTGCAAATTGTATAGCTTTAAACTCAGCACATTACCAATTATTATTATTATTGGGTTATTTCTATTACTATATGAATGACCAGACACACTCAGAGCATCCAGTTCCGCCGACGGCATCAGGGTCAGGTCTTTGCAGGAATAACTCTTCAATCGCAATCGGCGATAATGACTGCAACACCAGTGGGGGAAGGACTTCGGGATGCGTTTGTGAAAACCTTGGGCTCTCCGAAGAGAAGAGATACAATTTACCAGATGGAGATGAAAGTGGACTCTTGTCTGACAGTAATAATTCGATTGAAAATATCAATGTTGATTACCCATCTTTCATCCTTACTTACCCATCATTACCCATTTCTGTATCGTAACATTTCGATTGGCCCGTCTAAAGTTCGAACTTTGTTAGAAATAGGTCCGTGTCAACCTGGGCTTAGTGACACTTTCGATTCTTTTGACTACAATGACAGTATTAGGCGATTCTACTAGGAATGGTATAAAAGGAACTTCCATCGGGTGAAGAAGTCAATAGATACTGGTTGGTTTATTCGCCCAGGGGTAACATCATGTTATGATTCTCATGTTGGCTGTTTGAAGATAAACAAGTCAGGCAAAATGATAATTGGTCAGATCCAAACATGGGTGTCTCAAATTTTAAGAAAGGGGTAGAGAAAATAAAATGGCATGAAGAAACCCAAGGCCATCGGCGATCAGAAAACATATTTTTAATGCTGAGGTACAGATGCAAAAAACATATTACAATCGAGGTAAAGCTTAATCAGGCCCAAAATGAAATTATTTCAAAAAAACAAAGAAATACTGAAATGATTAATTGATATTATTATGTATCTCTCGAAACAAGGTCTACCTTTACGTGGCCATCGAGAATTTGGTTTATGACAAAACATCGAGAGTAACGAGGGAAATTTTTTAGAGCTTGTGAGAGTTTTTGCAAAATACTATACAACAATGGATAACCATCTTGAGAGCTCAAAACAATGAAGCTTACTTAAGCCCGTCTATACAAAATGACATCATTCAAGCCTGGGCTAATGAGGTATTGCAGATTGTTGCTGGCAAGATTAAACAAATGAAGTTCAACCATCTAATAATTGACTCAAAAATCGACATTTCCAAAGTACACCATTTTTCATTGAGTGTACGTTATGTTATGAACGTAGTTCCAGTTGAATGTCCAGGCAATTCTCAGAGCTGCAATGATCAGTGAGAATTAGCTATATTAACTACAACATTGTAACGAGAGTAAAATAAATAAATGTGTATATTACATTGTCAATTTTTATATTTTGTACAAACCCATCCGCCTATTGCATCACCAAAATTTGTAAAGTTTAGTAAACTGGTTAATTTATGAGTTGGCGCCCCCTGAAAATTTTCTGCCCCCCCTAGACTCAAAACCTGGCTACGCCATTGGAAAGTAGGATGGATAGGGTCAGGAATGAGTTGGTAATAAATTAATGTGGGTTAGATCCTCCAGTAATGGACATATATGAAAGGAGTGTGCTTCGTTGATATGACCATGTCGAGAGAATGGATGAGAGTTGAATAATGAAACAGATATATAAGAGTGAAATGAATGATGCGAGAGGGAGAGGTAGGCCAAGAAAGTTGTGGTTGAGGAAATTCTTAGGAGGAGGAATATTAGGAGTCTTAAAAACGGGAGGGCGGGTATGAAGCAGTGTATGGGGGTAAACGAGGTTTGTAAGGATTGGTTAGCAATGAGGAAATTATTTAAGCAGTTAGGTGTACAAACATGTATTTATGAGTGAAACTTCGTGACTCAGCCTACCCGGGAAGGGAACAGCGTGATTGGTATGTATGAATGTATAAAATTTCTTTCCTCTTCCTAAACTCATCCAGTCATCCACTGGTAGCTGCAAACCCTTGAATATGCAAATAACTTAGCATTTTTCCGCTTCTTCTTTAAGGGGCTGACTGCTGATGTGTGTGACATTGCCTGTAGCTTGATAAAACCATTCCACAAGTATGCTCTCTGAATGCTCATTCTTTTGCTGTTTTCAGTTTTTTTCTTTTTGCAGCAGCTTTTTCAATGGCACCTCTTATAGCTAATACAGTAAAAAGTGTAGAAGATGAGAAGTCGTATTTTTTTGCTTCTTATTTCCTTTTTGTTAATTTTTGGATTATTGGCCACGTCATTCAAAATCATTACCTTACCTTCAATTTATATAGATTTTTTGATATGGTTTATTTTTCAACTTCACATGCATCCTGAACCAAAGATATCCTCATGATTCTATCACTGTAGTAGTGAAAAATCACCTCACTAGTGGTCAATTTTCTGGATTCTGAGTTGCAATGCTGCCCTGAGTAAATTAACAATGGAAAACAATGAAGGAGCTCAGTGGTAATCGTACTCACAACCGATAAAAGTTTTGGACAAAAAGTAGTCAAAGAATGATGCATCAAAATTTACCACTTAGCAAAGATCACCACCACTTGCCATTAAAGATTGTCTGACTCAACAATGAGAGTTGAGGCAGTTTAACCCCACCATCCACAAGTCATAGGTTTAGACTATTTTGCTGTGAGCATGAGGCTACACTGTCTCAATTTCCAGGGATATTTCATTTGGATTAAGAGATAGTAATAAGTATGTTTATTGTACCTTGATTACTAGTATCAAAAATGCTGATTCCTGATGGGGAGGGAGAGTGTGCCCTCTCCTTCCGGTCTGTAATGCTTGCAGCTGATAATTTCATAACATAACTGATTTCATCTGGATGAATTGGGACCCAAATGGCATGGCATATCAAATTTTGTTATGTGTTCTTTCCTTATTCCTAGCATTTTGCATATAAAACACTGACGACATTGTGTGTTACAGCATAAGTTTCCACTTAGGTATTGCTATATTTCCACAATTTGAATTTCTTGTAGTTAACATAACCTGTGTGCTTCAAAGATAAATTTCCAGTGTCATAAAACACATGCATGAAATACTAATGATATTAAACTACAGACATTGTTGGAGTCAAAAGAGGAGTGAATGAAAATATCTATCACTAAACAGATCACAGCAAGGCACACTTAAACTAGAAGACATTAAGGGTATTTAAAATTTTTATTCATAAAGATTCATTATTCAGGAATAGATTAATGCCGTGCTTTATGATTGTTGAACTCATATCAATGTATGCAATTATGTATGCACTATCATTATTAGTATAAATGAAAAAAGTTGATGCTTTATGGCAGAAATCAATTATCAAGGCTCTGTTGCATTAAAGAGATGATAAATAACAAGAAACAAGAATGTGCACAGCATGAAATATGCAACAAAATCTCATTTATAATAAAATAAGAGCCTGGTCCCCAAAAATTCAGACTCAGCAAAGTTTAGCTAATATGCTAAGAAAGAAGTTTTTACTAATACAAGAACCCCAGAAATGAAGGACGGGCAACCCTGTACAAGAAGCTAAGGAACCAGGTCAATAGAGAATACAAGAAGGCTAGAGAGGACTGGATTAAAAGCAGCTGTGAGGAAGTCAAGAAAAACATGAAAAAGGGAAACACTGAAACAGCATACAAGTTAGTGAAGAAACACTTTGGGTAGAGGAAAATGTGAACCAGCAGCATCAGAGATGCAAATGGGAATGTATTGAAAGAGGATGAAGACATTGGGAATAGATGGAAGCAATACATAGAAGAGCTCTACCAAGGGCCGATGCCACCGGAAGAAAATCTAATGAATGACATGGGCAAGGTTGATGAGGATGATTGGGGCCCACTCATACTGAGGAGTGAATTTGATAGAGCGGTAGAAGACCTCAAGAAAATCAAAGCACCTGAAGAAGACAATACCAATGGAGAAATCATCAAAACTCTTAAAAGTAAAGCCAAGGATAACCTGTAAGAGATAATCAGAAATAGCTACCAAAGCAGAACACTTCCAGAGGATTTTCAAAGGAGCATAATGATTACAATACCGAAGAAGACAAGGACTGAGAGATGTGAGGAGCTCAGAACCTTGAGTCTAGTGTCACATGCATCAAAATACTCTCACGATTAATAAGCCAAAGAATGGAGAGGAAAATTGAAGACAATCTCTCAGAAAACCAGTCTGGATTTAGGAATAACAGGGGTATCAGGGAGGCCATACTCTACCTGAGAGTAATCCTTATCATAGGGAGCAAATAATACATGTTAACAAGCCATTGTATATTGCATTTGTGGACCTGGAGAAATCCTTCAATGATGTTGAGTGGAATAAGATGTTCAGACTGTTCAAAAAACTCTGAATGCATTATAACAACAGACGTATCTACCAACTCCACAGGAAGCAAGTCGTCACAATGTGAATGAGAGACGGAAGTCAGATAAAAGCTATAATTTACACATGAGTGAGATAATAATGCCACCTTTCACCAGAACTCTTCAGCATGTACTTGGAGGAGGCCATACAAGAAGCACAAGAAATTGGACTGAGCAGAATAAAGATAAATGGAGAAGAAATAAACATGCTTCACTTCACAGATGATATCAATCATAACTGGAAATTGAGATGATCTTCAAAAGTCACTAAACATAATGGACCAATTTCTCCAAGATTACAAAGTGAAAATATATAAGATGAAGACTATAATCCTGATAACAATAATAAAATAATAAGAAGAGACTGAATGTAGAAGTCACCCTGAGAGGAGAGAAATTAGAGCAGTTTCATTCCATCTCCTATCTTGGAGTTACCATCACGTGGGATGGAAGAATTACAATGGACATCAGCTGGAAAATAGCTCAAGCTAAGAAGGTGTTCATGGGAAAAAGACAATTTCCATGCTCAAAGAAGATAGGACTACAAACCAGGAATCAGTATGTGAAAACAATTGTGGTACTCTAGATCGGAAGCATGGACCACTGGAAAGCTGACCAGAGCAGACTAGAAGCCATCAAAACCTGGTGCTGGAGGAGGATGGTGATGATAATATGGATAATATGGACGGAAACCATTATAGAAAAAATAATCCTGCGGTCCAGTATCACCATCTCATGGTGGCCTCACACCTTGAAAGGAATTTATTGTAGCAGGTAGCCATATAAGTGGGAAATGATGACTTGTTTTGTTTTAAAGAGAGCAATGGGCATGATATGTTAGGCAGTTAATACATATGTATATGTTTTGGTCATCGTCATGTTAACGTGGAGTGTAATCAAAATTACTATTACACCTGAAGCCCACTCTCGCAGTAAACTACTTATAATTTCCTGTTTCTGTGTTGTGATTTTGTAATTATAAAATGTAAATACTTGTTGTACTCAAATAACCTTATTCACAGCATGAGGAATAGTTCTCCGGTGAGTTTGAAAATAGCGCTGTGGAAACTAATTTCCTTCTTGGACCGAAGGTGGCAGAGCATCTGCGGGGAAAAAAACAAATGAAAGACGATTATCCTTGCGAAACTTTGCTGAGCGCCATGCTGGATTCTTCCCACGTCTTCATAATAATAGCTCCTTATAATGTTAAAACTCTTACAGAAACATTTTCTCAAACATGTTTAAAATAACGGAGAGCAGAGGAAACATCAAATTTAGATTCGGATGAGGAATCAAATGGAAGACGCAAGAAGAAAATGAAGATAGTCATCTAGCCTGGGGAGTCAGAAAGTGACGATGAGCCAGCCATGTTAAGAGGGTATTCAGGAGGAAGGGCAAGAGAGAATTCTAGAGTAAGGGCTAGAGAGTGAGAAATGGTAGGTGTGAAACTAGCTATTTCTGCACATGATGAGACATGTTTGCAGCAAGAGTAATATGGCAAGTATGAGTCATGTGTGATATGACAAGTTTGCGGCAGGTATGACATGACAAGTCTGCATCAGGTGTGATGGGACAAGTCTGCAGCAAGTTTGTAGACACGTAGCTAGGAGGTTTGATTCAGGCTTGCAGCAAGTGTGCAGGCTTGTTATGACAAACTTTTTGCAAACTTGCAACTTTGCCATGACAAACTTGTGGCAAGTGTGCAGCAAGTTTAGCATGCTATTTGGGATATAATACACAGAGAGAATATCCTTTCTGTCGCAGACTTGAATATGTCTATATATGAATAGATTTTGAAAAAGTTGGACAGTATTGCCCAAATTTTCACATCAAAGATTGAAATTTTCAGAAATAAAAAACTGCATTGACACTAAAAATGGAAGTCAAATATGACTTGAATAACATGAAATTAGCTCCATTTCAACAAATGTTTTTCAGCAATTAATGCTCTTCTATGCAATCAATCTCAAAGTAAAATAATATAGGTACTCAGTTTTTGGAGAATGTGAAAAAAATTTTTATAACTTAACCTCTTCACCTGCCTCCTCCACAAATATGCTGTTGCTGCGCATGTACATACACTAGGAATGAGATTCACTCAAAATGAGTTAAACTCAAATTATAATACACCTTGCTCTAGCCTAGTTTTCCATATAATTCAATGGATATAGTCAAAAACATTCCATTATTATTTGAACAACAGAAGCATATATGTACCTACCTTGAGTGAAGAAACATAAAAATAAAGAAGTACCGTATTTCACCACATAATCATCACCATGGCATAATCATCGCACCCTACTTTATCAGTCGAAAAATTGACTCACAACTTTTCACCGCATAATCGTCGCATGTTAATTCTGTTCGTTACAACAACTGCTGTAAAAGGAAAAATTTGTCTAATTTTGCACTCTGCGTGACATAAATTTCCACCTGCCATTCACAAATACAGAGTATGGGGGACCGGGACTAGTTGGGTACACTTTTGTCTCATGAATTTTCTATTTTTATCTATTAATGTTTTCAATGAAATAACTGTGCTAGCACATTGAAACACTACCCACATAGCAGAGGTATATGCCAAGATTATTCCTGGAATATTCTCACAAGGATATTGGAATATTCCAAGCATGTTCTCAAACTTCTCAGAAAATACCAGGAATATTCCCAGCATATTCCTTATGTCCGCCCTGTAGCACTGTAGCAATGCTGTCTGCCCTGTCCGTCCTGTAGCACCGTAGCTCTGTAGCCCTGTAGCAATATTCCTAAGGGACATTCCTGAGGTACTTTCCTGGGATATTTAAATATAAGGAATATTTAGGGTAACATTTTCATCAAACAAGTTTTTATACTCTCTTTTCATTTTGAAAAGTAATGACAATAACTCATAACAAGTCATCAAAAAGGGAAGAAAAAAAATGGCCCATGGGGGAATCAAACCCACAACCCATACATCAGTAGCACAATGCTCTAACCAACTGAGCTAATGTGACATCTGATGGCAAAAAATATAGAATATGTTATTTATAGACATTTTTACTTGCCTTGAAAAAATCGTTAATATGCTGAATATATTGTGACAGCAGATTCCATGAGGCTGGGTATGATACAATGGCCACAGCTAATGTATGTTGTGATAAGTTAATCCTGTGTCCTTTCTTTTCGGGCCGGGTCAAAATATGTTCTAAATTCACAAGTCAAAGTAGGCTGGGTCAAAAGTTAGTTGGAGTAACTACAGTAAACCAAAAGAGTAGTCCAAAACGGGAAATGAGATGGGACGAGATGGCGTACTGGGTCGTACATTCGTTCGGTTCTCAAAACTCCTAGGCCGACTTTAAAGAATATTCCAGGGACATTCCACTATGGTTTGCAAGGGCATATAATGACGAAAGCCATGGTAGAATATTCCAGGAATATCCCAGGAATGTTCACAGAAGGATATTCAAATGCGATTCATTTGAGAACATTCTATAATGATCCCAATGTCCCTGGAAACCAGGAATATCCCAGGAATGTTCGCAGAAGGATATTCTAATGTGATTCATTTGAGAACATTCTACGAACATTCTATAATGATCCCAACGTCACTGGAACCAAATAGGTGTATTGAGAATCAAAATAGAATATTCCCAGAATATCCTCTGCTGTGTGGGAATTTACCTGCAATAAATTACAATTTATTATGAAAAATTATTGTAAATAAAAAAAAATGTTTCCTTGAACAATGCACGTGTACCAACATGCCCCATCTAGGGGGCATGTTTGTAAATAGGCCGGGTCACGTTGGTATACATATCAAGGATCTCTTAAGAAATTAGGATCAATAATGAAAATACCTACATAAAATGGTATAAAGTGGTAATAAAAGTGGTAATAAAGCCTAACTAGTTTTAAAGACATTAAAAATTGGTCATCGTCATTAGTGTTGCAAGTGATAAAACAAGGAAATATAGGCCTACTATTCATGAGATTCTAGCTTTGCAATAAAGGCAGTTAAGTACGTAATAAATGACCTATGTATAACTAATGCTGGCACAATTTAATTTTTTTATTTCTCCTCATAATGGTCACACTCTACTTTTTAGCGAAAAAAATTGGCATAAAATCTGCGATGATTATGCAGTGAAATATGGTATTCCCATACAATCACATGTCCAGCTCATAAAGAGGAATAATCATGGCAGGTGCAATGAAAATCCTAAGGCCATATTTAATTAAATTATTCCATAAACAAATTTATTGTAAATATCTCAATGGAAAATGGTAGAGGATGGACTGGCCATAATATCAACAATGGTTAACTTAAAATGTAGAAATGGTTTCCACATTTAAACACCTCCAATGGAGCGCAGTTGGCCATGTTGCGTAAAATATTATCAAATGTTTGACATTTTTATTCAAATTTGATCTCTTCCATCAAGCAGCTATGAAGTCTTGTGTGTGGCATACTTCAAGTTATGTTATTTTTATTTGCAATCAATAGTTCTAAATTTCACAGAGGAAAGCCAGAAACCATTATTTTGTTAAAAGAGTTGATCTAAAATACTTGCCTAATCACGTAAAAGCCCATGACCAGCTTTACTTGTTCCTGGTTGATGTGTTCCCTCAGTCACATTCTTTTTCCCCAGTACCATTAATAAATTCACTGAAATTCCAAGAAAAGGGGGCATTTGGCCACTAGGTTTGACATTTGTGAAGGTATGTCATGAAACAAGAGACTGAGCAAGACTGAGGGACGTGGTGACGTTTATATGTCCATGCTTGCAATTGAAAATTGGCCTTGCATTTGACAAATTCATGCATATTATTTTTTGTGTTCAGATACTCATCCTGATATGTTGTGGTGCACTAAAAGATCTTTTGTTAACATATTATCTTTTGCTCTGAGATCTATCACATTCTAAACTGTGAGGATACTTACAAAAAAAATAACTTAGTGAAAAATTAACTGTAATTCTGAGCTTATAATGGTTGGATTGCTAAAATTCCCACATAAAACAATTAGTTGATACATCAAGTTTTCACCATGAAACTTTCATTGAAAAAAAAGACAGGTGAGTACAGGAGACCTAAAAACCCTAAAAACCTCTTGCTATTTCAGGGGTGGTTCCAGACCAAACGTTCAGGGGGGGTGGGGGGCAACTACTGGCTTTTTGAGTAAGGAATACCATTGCAGGGAAAGATGAAGTGTTTTCTGCGAAATTCATGACAAACAATGTGCGAAATGTAACACTTTGAGTGTTTGGGAAATAGAATTTTGCCATTTTGAGAGCATGTTTTTTCCTAAATGCGTTTCTCCTATTTAGTTACCACCAAGTTTCAATAGATTCTAAAATATTTGTGTTTACAATAACATAAAAAATAAATGATGAAACTTTAATTTAGCTTAAGACATATGTCCACTGTCATACTTTCCTGCAAAAAAAGAGGATTTTAGTTGTAGGTCTATGAAAAAAAATAAATAACCCTGGATTATTGGGGTTGGGGGTGGGCAATTATGCCTACTGCCCCCCCTTTGGGACCACCAAGAGCTATTTTAACAAACCTTTGAAACAAAATTGAGATTATGACTCGATACTTGTAAATAAATATTATGAATTCAAATATGTTGGAATTTTTAATTGATCATTATCTGAAAAATCTAATATTATAGAATGGAATAGAATTTTTCTCAATTCCTAATGGTTAGGCCAGATATTCAAATTCTCCTCATATATATGCTTATGAAACATTGAATGCAAGGTATTATTACTGCAAAAAGCTAATTATATTCTCTGTTTTGGTATCAATATTCTCTATTCTAATTCGAGGTAGGCAGTAATTCGAGAAAATTTTAAATTACTGTTGAAAATAACGCATGCTTATTTGTACCTTGAAGGAGGAGGTAAATTGTTTTAAGGATGATAATAGGAATTTAAGAGGGCATTAGTTGCATACACACTAATCATTCATAACTATATTTGTTATGTCCTGGCTTAATTTTAATTGATGCTATAACTAATAGATACTGTTTTCTTTACTTATATCAAAATCACATTTACCTTTGTTGCATGCACTATATTCTTCTTGAAGTCCAATCCTCAACTGCATATTTTCAAATATGTGGTAAATTAATCATCCAATTCTTGCTGCCCTTGTAATACTTTGATCAGGCTAATTTTTTATATCAAAGTTATTACCTACTCGTCATTTGATATTATTGTGCCTCGACAATTTTCAGGGGCCGACAGTAAGGTAAGCCTTGGTGGTTATACAACCTTAACGTCTTAGGAGAGTTGCTCAATTGCAGGTAATCGAGGATACTGAATTGTCTCTACAAGGATATTGAAGATACTGAACAGCCAAGGAAAAAATATAAATATGTGCAAAACTATAAATGTCCGTCACTAAAAATCCAATAGACCTTAAGATAGACTAGCTTTTTTTACCTATCATTGCCAGCCGTGATGAATACAATGTTAAAATATTCTGACGATAAGATTGTATAGTGTAAATCTAGTGATTTTACTTATACTCTTCTTCCCTCAGTTTTTTTGCAGACTCATGAACATACTACCCACATGGAAAATAGATATCTATAGATATCTATATCTTGTTTTCACTGGTCTACGGCTGGATGTAGACCTAATAGATGCCTATTAGATGTCTATAATTGGTCAGTAACCTGTCTTGAAATACCCATCTGTATATGTACACCTAATAGATATCTAATAGATGTCTACGATAGGTATTATGAGGACAATGGGACTACAGCATAAGCACCACTCAGATTATAGATGTCTATTTTTGGTCTAGTCACATCTATGCCTAGATGTAGATCTAATAGATGTCTATAATTGGTCAGTAACCTGTCCTGAAATACCCATCTGTATAAGAACACCTAATAGATATCTAATAGATGTCTATGATAGTTAATATGAGGATAATGGGACTATAGCATTAGCACCACTCAGATGATGGATGACTATTTTTGGTCTAGTGACATCTATGCCTAGATGTAGATCTAATAGATGCCTATTAGATGTCTATAATTGGTAGGAGTCATGTCCGTGGCGGAAAATTAAGGAATCACTCCTTCGAAGTCAGAGGTTTCTGCTAGAGGCTTATAGAGGCGTACATGCTCAAATGACAAATACCTTTGACTGCTGCTCGTTACTCTTGTTAGCTTTTTCATAAATAAATTAACGCGAATTTATGTCTCTGGAGAATTATTCACTCAGATGAGAAACAAGCCAAAAATCCATCTCCCTCATATTTCTCGCTGCACTTATTTCTTAGAAGTAAAAAATCATTAGTGTATCACAGGTTTACATTGTTTACATAACATTTTTCATCAAATGGGTATTTCAGGACTGGTCAGAGATGTTTATTTTCCAGCAGTTACCTCGCAAATGTGCAGGCCTTGCCTCTCAATCTTCTATAAATAACAGAAGCGCACCCGACCCTCAAACACCAACACCTAATAGACATCTAATGGATATCTTTTTGAGGTTCATTTTCATATATTCATTTTTAGAAAAAACATAGCCATTTTCTTTCCGGTAGTCTTCAAGGGAATAAATGCACACCTTCTATTTCTTTGTGCCGAATAGCAAATTTCATTCAAATCATAAGTTCTTACCAATTATAGACATCTATTAGATCTACATCTAGCTATGATGTGGCTAGACCAAAAATAGACATCCATCATCTGGGTGGTGCTAATGATATAATCCCATTACCCGACATCTAGTAGATATCTATTAGATATTCTTCTACAGATGGGTATTTCAGGACTGGTCAGAGACTTTCTTTTCCTGCAGTTACCAAGCAAGTGCATAAGCTCTTCCTCTCAAGCTTCTGAGAAATAACGAAGTGCACCCAATCCTCAAACACCAACATCTAATAGACATCTAATGAATTTCTTTTTGAGATTCATCTTCATCTGTGCATTTATTGAAAACACATAGCCGTTTTCTTTCTGGTAGTCTTCAAGGGAATGAATGCATACCTTCTATTTCTTTGTGCCAACCCGCACAGCACAAATATCCGTGGGACATCCGTATCCGTATCCGTAAGATATCTATGAATAGATATCTATAGATAGATATTGGTACATAGATGTCTATGAGATAGCTTTGAATAGATGTCTACTAGACTAGATATCTATTGATAGATATCTATAGATACCCGTATGATACCCCGATAGATACCCGTATGTCCCGAAGTCGTCCCAGGACCAAACTCAGACGTTCGGGATGCATATGGGACGTCGCTTGCGAGTCGTGTATACCGTGTGTCTAGTTTCCCAATATTAATAATAAATTAATAATAGCATCCATAGTGTGGCCTAAGGCGGCATGAAAATTGGTGCAATCTTATTTCTTTCTCAATTCTACTTCGAAATAATATATATTAGAATGCCAATAATAATATGTTATAAAGAAAAGCCGTATAAGCGTCCCTGACGTCAGATATGAAGCTTTAAAATCATCAGCCTTAGATAATAAACGTCAGCTACGTTGAAACTTAGAGCAGAGCGCCATATCTAACGAAGTGACCACATTCTTTATGAAGCATAAAATACACATGAACTATCATGATGTGAAATAGCGTAGCGGTAGAGTGTAGGATTATTGAGTGAAAGGTCGTAGCTTTGATTCCCCAAGCCAGTAAGAATTTCTTGGTCATCAATGTTCACCGTTATAGGAAGGTATTAAGAAATAATTTCAAAGGTCTTTAAGATCACTATATGTTTATTATAAAAATAAATTTATTATGACAAATTCCAAAATCCCAAAATGATTGCCTAGGTACCTATAGAGAGATATCTATAAGACATCTATGAATAGATATCTATAGATAGATATTGGTACATAGATGTCTATGAGATATCTTTGAATAGATGTCTACTAGACTAGATATCTATTGATAGATATCTATGAGATACCTTTAGATAGATATCTATTAGACTAGCTGTTATTTTGACAATAATACATCTAATAGTTATCCATTAGATGTATTCCCTTCTAACCATCAATATCTAATGTATGTAGTACATCTATTAGATATTTTTTTCGTGTGGGTAAAGCCTTATTTTTCAGCAGAACTGAGTTGAAGAAGGATGCATGCTCTTCCATACAGTGATAGATTCTCTCTCCACAGCCTCTCTAGTCATAGACACAGCGATCTAATGATATCATGAAAATGCTATATGTGGACCCCAGAAGTCAAGGGTTCTAAGTGACATTTTTGAAAAAAATAAGTTAGGTACAGGAATGGGATGTGTAAATATTAATCTTTTAGGTGGAAAAGGGATCCAAGTGATTTTATTGACTGGTGCTGCAGTCTAGGGTAATGCCTCTTAACTACTTAGTGGGTTGTACCAAACATTTTCAACTTTGACTTAAGTTTTCTCTAAACAATGGTTTTGTTGCTTAGACCCCTTGACTTGTGGGGTCCTCATATGATCTGGCATATCACTTCCTTCCCACTTCTGCTTGTACAGTGAATCGCAAGAGCTGCCTTCAAATCCCTATTTACAGATAATAGTGTGTTCACCTGGTACAAATACAAATGCTATATATTCTAACAATAATTTTTAAAAAGTTCTCTAGAAACTCCCCACACAATCAGTTGTAGTTACTGTAAATTATCTCCAAAAATGGATATAAAATGTACTGAGAAGGCATCAAAGTAAAACATTTAGTCCCTAAACCAGGTCGTGCCTAGAGGTATTGATTATGAACTATAATAGATAACAGTATGTGTATTCATG
Organism: Ceriagrion tenellum; assembly: GCA_963169105.1. Taxonomy (NCBI): domain Eukaryota; kingdom Metazoa; phylum Arthropoda; class Insecta; order Odonata; family Coenagrionidae; genus Ceriagrion; species Ceriagrion tenellum. Next base: position 34,305,651 of record OY720636.1, on the reverse strand, counting down.
GATGACTGTATAGTTAACAATTGAGAGAAGTTTAATTGAAATCATTTCATATTGATAGTTAAACCAACATTTAAGCCTTAGTCTTTGGTTTGGTGATTTAACCTAAGTTTGTTATAGTACAGTAGCTCTACTAGGGCATTCTTAGAGGTTTTGAAGGTGTTTTATTATGGTAAAAGGTCTAATACGGTTTAGTATTTAATTTAGAATTTAATAGTTTTTAGAGTCATTCCTATTAATATAACTTTTTTCCAACTTAAAGTCAAGAGTAACAGGTTACGGCAATGAGGCGACACGGCTGTAAGGCTCTGCATATTCATGCTCTAAGCACTTTTTTGTTGCAGAAAGAAAAACCAACTTGGCGCGGACTTAAAATCCATCCCACATCACCATTCACGCATGCACAAATATTTCTCATATCATTCGTATTTTCATCCACAGGACTCGTGAACAGCCACCAAATAATTCAATTGAACAATCTTAAGTTACTCAGAAAAGGAAATAAAACAGAAAGAGATGGTTGACAGATTTTTTTGTTTTAAATAACTTATTTGATAAGTGATAAAGTTTTAAATAATTTATTTGATACTGAAAAATTAACTATGACAACATACACCAGCTTTGCAAAAAAAATAGTGAATGTGTCATCCCAATAGGCTGCTTTGCCTGTTATCAGGTTTTCCAGGGACCAGGACAACAGAACTTGACATACATTCATGCCCTGGATGGTGAAAAACCCACCCAGGCGGGACTCAAACCCATGACTCTTAGTTTAGCAAGCGAGGCCTTTACCCCGTCGCTACCAGGGCCGGATTAAAATATTTCTTGGCTCCACAATACATCACTTAGAACCAATCTCCAGATATTCTTCAATCTTATTATAATTATAAGCAAGTAATCAAGAATATAATGTTAGAGCATAAAATCTCTGTAGGAATATTTGAAACCACTTGAGCTCCACAACAGCAGCAAAACAAACATCAGCTCCAAACAGCAAAATGTACAAAACAGCAGCTCCGCCAAGTCAACTACCAACAATGAAAAATATATTGTAGGGTGTTCCAGATCTTTCCACAGCAATGATGTGTTTAAAAAAAATCTTAACGGCTGATGACATCTGCTTCTAACACCACCAAGGCCATGAACAAGACATTCATCCTTTCTCACATTTAATTACCATGTTCACAGTAAGTGTGCTAATCATGTCATTGAACAAAAAAAAACGTTCTGGTCAATGAACACAAAAACCATTTACAACATTCTATACTAATGTCTGTGTACCTCAGGGCATCGAACTTATCGATTCAAAAGTCAGCTCACAAAGCAGGAAACATTGATTTGGGGAGGAGTCCAAATCAAAGTCTCAGGGCAAATGTCATTGCAAGCATGCACAGACCTTATCGATGCAAAAGTCAGCTCACAATGGACCAAAACACTGATTTTAAGTTCTCCCTCAGAGAAGTGTAAAGAGTTAACTCTTATCGAGCTCCCATCGCCATACAGTGGTTCCTAGACCCTGTTTTCATGAAAAAAGTGGTTTTATCATTTTTTTTGTTAACCAGTCACCCTAATACCGTGTTGCCATTATATCAAAGAATTATTAACAGTAAGATTTATTCCAAAATATCTGTTTATAACAGTGAATGGACTTCTGAAAGAGTGGAAAACAGAAATAGAAAAAATCTACATTTTATTAGACTTAAAATAGGATGATTTCTTGATAACTAAAGACTTTTGACCAAGATGCATGGTCAAGGAACCACTGTGCACCATCCCAGGAGATCTGTCAGAAGACAAAACTTAGCCCATTCATTAGTCCTAAATGGACACAAAATCACGATTATCCAAGGGGAAACTGCGAGAAAAAAGTTCCACTAATTCATAAAAAATGAAAAGAGATTACACACATCTTATATCACCCACCTTATCTCTCAGGATCTTTTGTAAAGCCAAAGAAATAAATTTCTTAATTCTGATGGAATCCAGCGATGCTATCACACCACAATGCAGCACAATACTTTTTGCCCGGCATTTTGATGTCTCCTCCTAACGTTAATGGGATGCAATACATGCAAGTCACATCCACACGATTGTATAAACGTGTAATCCTAAATTTGGGGTAATCAGGAATTTTGTAGATTTCAAGATGGAAGCCACTATTAGTTGAGCACATTTGATTACCATATTCATTAGGACATATAATGAAGTTCGACGTTCTTAAATATGAATTAGAAGGTGTATATTACACGCAGATGGAAATCACTGAAGCAAAACATTGAAACATCATTATATTACCTTTAATAACAGTTCTTGAAACGGTGAAGGTTGTTCAACACCTTGCCAAGAAATGCCGCTGCAGACTCTTTTTCATTTAAATCCCATGCTCGTATTATAATAGATACGCTCATTTTGTTTTCTCTAGATTGTGCACAAAGGTTTAGTGTTTGTACATGTCAGATAAATTTCTTCTGTAAAGCTGGCAAACGAAGAAATCACATGTTAAACTTCACTGTTTTTGAGCGCCTATCGCAGCGGTGCATGAACGTAAATGGAAAATTCCTCTGACATACACTATCTGTAATCCTTCATATTAAAGAAGAGACTAATGCCATGCGTTCATCTTACGACCCAAGCCTACAGTATCCAAAAATACGAGACCATGCATCGCGTTTACCGAACTAAACGCAAGCTGAGACTTTCTCCTCGTATTTTTTCCCGCGCAGTCTGCCCCTCCTCTCCCCATACCACCTCTAGATCTCGCCTCCGAGAGGGACCCACATAGCACAAAATATCTACAAAATATCTATAAAATATCTAATACTTCTTTTGCTAATATCTAGAAAACATCTTGTAATAACTTGTAGACATCTTCTAGACATATTGTAGATATCTGAATGTCCGCTTTTCCTATATCTACAAGATATCTTGAGAAGATATTTTCTAAACATTCATACTCAAATTGGACCCACTGGGAAAATTCAGGATAAATGACTTAAGGCCTGGTTACACGATACATTAACCCGTACGTGTTCATGTACAAGTTCATGAACGAACATATATAACAGTAGAAGTAATAGTTGCTAGTAGCAACATGTAGTTTATACAGTTGCAAAATTATCAAAAATACATACTAATAAACAATTTAAATATCTCCGGTTATTTTAAAAATTAAGAAACTTTTAAAAATGAATCTACAATTTTAAACCTTTACCTTCATTTTAATATCTATTAAAACAAAGCAGCTGCCCTATGGCCATCGATAGAGGTACTTAAACATTTATCCTTTAACCTATTATTTTGTTCAAACTATTCAACTTTGATATCCAGAATTTTGGGATCTCATAGCTATTACGTAGGTCTATCATTTTTTATTGTTTCAAGATGCTGAGGTTTAAACCTGCTGAATAATTAAATAATGAAAAATGAGCGATTTATTTGTTTAAATCGACCTTCTGGGTTAACTAATAGTTGGATTTTGATCGGGTTACTACCAATTCGTAGAATTTTTTATCTTCTACAACTTTTGTTGGAAAAGTTATTGCCTTAACTTCGTATTTTTCATTGTATCATTTAAAAAACGACTTTTCTTAACTTTAAATCGCTTTTATAAACATTTGCCAGAAGAATTTCCCTTGCTTTTTTGGTGCACATGTGTACAATACCTTAATCTATCCATCCACCAAAAAGCATAGCAGTTACATTTCTTTTAGATTCCGGTGTTTTTTGGCTAATTTCACTAGACATATAATAAGAGTCGTCGCTCAAAATAGACATCTAGTAGATATTTAAAATATCCAAGACATTGAAGACATGCTGTAGATATCTAGTAAATATTTTGTGCTATGTGGGGAGCGGCGGAGGGGGGAAGGCTTCCTTATCTCTAATTGTAAGCGATCAAGTTTCATCCTCGCTCTCTCGCTCGCTCGTGTGGAAGGTTGACGGAGGGTCTGTGAGCGATCTAGTCCCTGGGTTCATCAGTGCGCGAATGTTTTTAAATATGATGAATTACCTGCGAAGAAAAAAGTTTTTGAACTAATAATCTTAATATAAAATAACATATTAATATATTTGGAGCATTAATACCGTTTTCTCTGTTGTGTATAAAAAAATTCAATTTAACTGTAAAATCATATAGCTAAACGAAAAAGGTAAATGCACAACGTTCAGTTTTAGGTAATTACTGACCTTTCTTACTTTCAACCCAAATGAGGAAGAGGAAAACATTTCACACTCGGCTTCGAAAGGAAAGCTTCTCGACTTTATCTATGTTCTGTGTAACCTGATCGTCCTGCCGATTACTCAAGCTCTTCTGTCGCACCATGTCGCACCCTCCGGAAAATCCGAGCTGAGACACAAAGGGTCCCTCCCCTCTGCTCCCCATTCCACTTCCTACGGTAGCGACGCTGATGGAAACTCACAAGAACTACTAGAGCAATGAGATCATGCTAAGATGAGAGACCGTTAAATCGGGTATTTCAAAACGCGTTGAACACCCTTAAGTCAATTTTGAATTCGCGGGCAATTCGCGGGTGCCAACAGTTACACGCTACTGGAGTCGCCTACTAATAACAAGTTTTATTTGCTTTCCCTCGAGAAACTTGAACGCGATTTGGCCTGTCTATCGCCTCTTTGCTAATAAGAAGTTTCATTTGCGTTCTCTCGAGTAAATCGAACACGATTTGGCCTTTCTGTCGCCACTGTAGTTAATGTTGGTAGCTCTTCAGAAACGGGGCATTTCGATTTGGTGGGCTAACTTCCGCGTGGTGTAACACTTCTGTCTGGGGGGTGCTATCGGTGCTATGGGGTTCTTTCAAATTGCATGTGCAATCATTATCTCACGGACTATAAAGATCTCCTTGCATTATCTGATAGGATGTTAGAATAGTTTCAACTACGCTTCTATACGTCACGTGGTACTCCAAAGTTGTTAAATTTTATTTTTAATGTTGAATAATGTGTTTCTTCTTTCATCCGAAGTGTGATTCGATGTGAAGTTCCAACTTGTGAGGTCTTCTTAGACATCAGTGAAGTCTTTTGAGTGCAGACGCTTTTCTTGGCTTTATTTCAGTATTATGGTAATTTTTCTTGCGTTAAAATTTTTGTACCTAGAAAACACTTGTTGAAAATAACATTTGTTTATTTTTTGTCTACAGATGTTTTCATTAAGGTGTTTTCTTTCTTGAGGAATACGAGCGGTACTTCATGAGACTAATCTCCTCTGTCATCAACGATTACTATTTCCTCTTTTTTTAACAGTATGTGCAACACACTATTCTATTTATTACTCATCTTCGGACTTTTATTTGCCGTTCTTTCTCAGGACTGTGAAAAGGCTCCATATAAGGTAAGCTTGTTTACCCTTGAATAGCATCTCATGGAGAACTTTTTAACTGTTTTCGATTCTTCCAGTGTTTCATTTATATTTTATTCCAGGTTTCTCAGACACCTGAAAATCAGGAGTGCTATACATCAGTGATAGGTATGAACCTTAAAGTTTTTTTATGTTTCAGCCGTTTTGAGGACCTATTTTTACCCTGATAATTCATCCTCATTTCAGGCTCTGAAGATACTTCTACATGTACTTATACTTGTGATGATAAACCTAATATAACAACCATAGTTGATGTTGTTAAGGGAACTTTAACTGTACGATTTCCGTTACCCCCTTTGAAGTGTGGTCATACATTATACAAAGTTCATTTACTTGTTAATGAGGAAGTGGAAGACGAGGCAGCATGCAACGAAAGTGTGGCGTTTAAGCATAACAATAAACTCTCCACCAAGGAGTATATGATTATCAGATATGGAGATGGGAATTGTGCTGGTCAACGTTGTAAAGAGGTATGTGTGCATAGTTCCATTTCATTTTTAACACATTTCCTTCTGAAAGTTATGCAAGTGAATTTATGTGACTAATCATTACTTCGTTTTGTTTTTGAGAAACATTTCCATATGAGTTCCTTCCGGAGTTTTTTCATTTCCCATCACTTCTGTGGATATAATTAAAACTGAGGATGTATTCAGGTTGTTTTGATGGAATTTATGCAACAATTTTGGATTTTTGACCTTACTAGTACTGTTACAGAGGATGTATTTTTAATCCACTGTGGTATTTGTCAAATTCTAAGATTAGTACTTTCCTTTCTAATTCTTTTTTTAAGTTTCTTTTATATTTTAGAACCATCCAATCATCATTAACACATAATTCCTCTGTAAAATTAATTATATGCTATTTAATATGTATTCTGCCTTTATTATTAGTGGCCACTAATCGAATTTGGCATTAATAAATGGCCATGGACATTTACAATCAGTAGCTATTAGTAGCCATTCATTGCCAACCAGACTACATGAAATTTGCCTTTCATGACCATTCAGTTCCAATGACCATGACCATAGTGGGTACTTAAGTGGAGATGGGCGATTCTGAATATTACCGCAGTCATTTTCGTAAATTAGCATGGTATTTTACGCAATGTAACTCAGCCCCTGATATCCCACATAGCAAAGGTATATGCCAAGAATATTCCTGGAATATTCTCACAAGGATATTGGAATATTCCAAGCATGTTCTAAAACTTCTCAGAATACACCAGGAATATTCCCAGCATAGCCCTGTAGCATATGCTAGGAATATTCCTACGGGATATTCCTGGGCTACTTTTCTGGGATATTCCTGGAATATTTAAGTAAAAGGAATATTTAGGGTAACATTTTCATCAAACAAGTTTTATACTCTCTTTTCATTTCGAAAAGTAATGACACTAACTGATAACAATTCGTCAAAAAGGGAAGAAAAAAAATGGCCCATGGGGGCATCAAACCCACAACCCATACGTCAGTAGCACAATGCTCTAACCAACTGAGCTAATGTGACATCTGATGGCAAAAAATATAGTATATGTTATTTATAGACATTTTTACTTGCCTTGAAAAAATCGTTAATATGCTGAATATATTGTGACAGCAGATTCCATGAGGCTGGATATGATACAATGGCCACAGCTAATGTATGTTGTGATAAGTTAATCCTGTGTCCTTTCTTTTCGGGCCGGGTCAAAATATGTTCTAAATTCACAAGTCAAAGTAGGCTGGGTCAAAAGTTAGTTGGAGTAACTACAGTAAACCAAAAGAGTAGTCCAAAACGGGAAATGAGATGGGACGAGATGGCGTACTGGGTCGTACATTCGTTCAGTTCTCAAAACTCCTAGGCCGACTTTAAAGAATATTCCAGGGACAATCCGCTATGGTTTGCAAGGGCATATAATGACGAAAGCCATGGTAGAATATTCCAGGAATATCCCAGGAATGTTCACAGAAGGATATTCAAATGCGATTCATTTGAGAACATTCTATAATGATCCCAATGTCCCTGGAAACCAGGAATATCCCAGGAATGTTTGCAGAAGGATATTCTAATGCGATTCATTTGAGAACATTCTACGAACATTCTATAATGATCCCAACGTCCCTGGAACCAAATAGGTGTATTGAGGATCAAAATAGAATATTCTTAGAATATCCTCTGCTGTGTGGGAATTACTGTAATTTTTGTTAATATTCACCTCCATCTCAGATATTTTTCATAAAATATTTAAGATATATTAAGGCACGTACAACTTATTAATGGAATACTTTTACTAGTGGAATATTTATGGGTCTGTTGTTTTCATAATCGGAACTAAAATTTATCATACAATAACGTAAACATCAAATTGTGTGTGGGCTGCCGTATCTGTTTTAAATATTTTTTGTTTCTATTTCATTAATGTAGCATTAGTAATGGTGTATATGCCTTTAACCCTTTGCTATTGATATTGGCTTTCCTGTTTAATCCTCTATTGCAAAAAGTTAAAAATTAAGTGGTAATGAACTTCAAATAAGCGTTACGGTAATATACCCATCTCTACACATAGGTCACTCTTGCCAAAAAAAGCCATTCAAGTATTCTTTCAGGTTATTCAAGTAGCTAGTCATTCAGTGGACATTTTCATTTGGGTTTCAGCTGTTCAAAATAGACCACAAATTCTTATTTTCCACACTATATTTCTTGCTAAAACTTACTTATATGAAGGGGTAAAATTTAGTATTTGTGTTGACTTATACATACACTTTGGAATTTTCTTTATGGTAGTAGTCCACTGTAACACTTGATTTCTGTTAACAAATATCTTCCAGCCAATGAATGAGTAGTGTGTTTGTTGTCTGCCTCCAGTCTGTAATAATATGTAACAATCCAATATATAAATAAGTAATCCACTTGTATCTAATGTTCTTTGGTATTCATACAGCATCTTTTGCTGGAAAAATCAGTTTGAGGAGTGATGCAAAGAACACTTCATATTTTTCCACAATTTATTTTAAATGGTATAACTAGTTTGGACTCAGAGTCGTCGTCCTCACTCATGCCTGAACTCACCCATTTTGAGGAAATTAGAAAACCTGAATATTCAAAGCTTCCCTTTTGGAGACAAATGATATTTATGTTGGTCAATTTCAAATAGTCTACCATGTCAGAAACCTCCTTTAGAAGTGAGATAATGTAATTCCTCAATATATTCTGCCGGTGACTGCCCTGATAGGTAAACTCAGCTGCAAATGTTTATTTGTAAATATGAGATAAGGGATCTAGAATGGGTAAAATGTCACTGATTGTGAATGAAGTCCGGAATGTTTTTCCTCAATTGATAGCACAAGGTTGGTGATTCTTCATAATGTGTTATGCTTTACTCCATGGTGGTAGATATTTCATTCTAAATACAAAATTCATAAATGAAATAATGTACTTTGGCCATTGATTTGTTACTAATATCTGTAAATGTGTTTAAATTTCATTAACCCTTCAGCTGCGGCAGCTAGATCACAAGTCTTCCACTGTGTGCAGGAAATATTCTAAGGAGGCCAGACCCTCATTTCCGTCGCGAGGGGCAGAGCAGGTAGAAGACCCTTGCAAGCCCCTCCCAACCCTTTTCCCGAGGTTCCGGGGAATAAGGGACGGATTAGTGGAGCATCAGTTAATTTGGCCAAATTTTTTAATCTGTGAAAATCTACAAAATACTTATCATATGAAGTTTGTTCGTAATTTTCTGTTTAATTTGATACCAAACACCAAGGAAATCCATTGATTTTTACCTGCATTGCGCTCTGGTAAGACTACCAGAGTGAATTTAGAGGATAATATGAAAAAAGGTTCGTAGCTCATGGCAATGGAATGCGACCACTGACGAGCACAGGAGGGAGTCCCTCCGAGGGACTCTTTCGGGTAAGACATGAGGATTGCCAATTGTCCCCCTCAAGGAAGAAAGAGTTTGGGCCATAAAGATAAGAAGGGGCTTAGGAACAGGTAAGAAGAGAAGGTCGAATGTATTAGTACGTTTTTCCCGCAGGTGCCCGTACACACATACAAGTACGTTCCCCGCAGCTGAAGGGTTAAAGGAAAAGGAAGAGCTCGATTCTGGCATAAAATAGTTGATTATGTCCTTGGGAATAGCAAACCAGTATCACTTTATCTCTAATTTGATCTTGTGAAATGTAACTATAGTTACATTTCGCAAGGTCAAATTATTACCTATAGGGGTACATAGGTTTCAATCTGTTAAAGTTGGCTGTTCTTTGGCTCTTTAAATGTTTTCCGCCAACTAAAGTGAAAATGGTTTGAGATTACATATCAGCTGCAGTCAACTTGAAGTAGAATGTGCTTTCTGTGTGCAGAAATTGGTTGGGCAAAATTATATTGAAATATTTTTATACCATGGGTCCATTTAATGTGTGAGATTATTATTTTGGTGTTGCTTGTCTCACAATTTTTCTTAGAAATAACTTTCAACTGATTCTTCTTGATCACTTCTTGCTCTAAATTTCATGCAGACTAATGAAGTATATTTATTTATTGATTTTATTTTATGGCCTTCATTGTACCACTTCAGTCTTCTTCTGGAATTCTTCTGGTTTTCTGCTAGCCCAGTATTTCTCCATTTGCTTGGATCATAATTTTCTTCCTTCATCTAGGATCACCATTCCTATTTTGTTTGTTAATCTTGTTTTGTAGTCTGGTCTGGTTATCCTTGAGTTTCATGATTGTGTCTGTCTTTTCTTTCAAATCTTCTATTGTAATGTGTAATTCACTCATATCTTCCATAATTCAATCTTATACTGGAATTACTGTTCCTTAGTTTTTCTATAATTTTTTTGCTTATTCTTTTTTTCGGTGGTCTGATTAGGTGTTCAAAGAATGTGATTCATTTATTTCTTAGTGGTATATTTAATCGCAAATTATACATGCATACATACATAACAAACCAATCACGCTGTTTCCTTCTGGGGTACGCAGAGTCACCAAGTTTCACATAATTAATCTCACATATCACATAATCTCACAATTAATTAATTTCACATAATAAATAAAAATCATAAATACATATTTGTACACCTAATTCTGCTTCAATAATTTCCTCCATGCTGACCTATCCTTGCACACCTCTTTTGCTTCATTTACCCCATACACTGCTTCATTCATGCCCCCCTGTTTTTAAGACTCCTGATATTCCTCCTCCTAAGAATTTCCTCAACCACATTCAACCACAACTTTCTTGGCCTACCTCTACCTCTCGCATCATTCATTTCACTCTTATATATCTGTTTCGCTATTTGACTCTCATCCATTCTCTCAACATGGCCATTCCAACAGAGCATACTCCTTTCTTACGTGTCCATTACCAGAGCATCTAACCCACATTCATTTATTACTCTTTCATTCCTGACCCTATCCATCCTACTTTTGCTGCAAACACTCCTCAGATAACTCATACCTATGGTGCTTAGTCTACTCTTATGCCTATCCTGACATACCCATGTTTCACTACCATACAGCAAAGTACATTTATACAAGGCGATTTTCGCTCCTTAGACAGGCACTCATTCCTTGATATGCTCCACATGCTACCAACCACTTTCCTTCCAGCATTAGCATGTCTCTTTATCGCCTCATCTCTCCATCCATCTTTCGCAAACTTCTTACCTAAGTACACATAATCATCCACTTGTTCAATTAATTCACCATTCGCCCTCATCACACTGTTATTCTCCCCATTCTCCTTATCAAAAACTACTATATTAGTCTTGCATGCATTTACCCTCAATTCCATTCTTTCTGTTGATTCACAAAACTTATCTAGGAGCTTCTGTAATCCATCTTGGCTCTCTGAGATCAAAACAGCATCATCTGCATATAGTAGAATTCACACGTTTACATTTCCAATCATAACTCCATCATTTTCACTACATGCATCTCTAATACATTTATCCATAAATACATTAAACAGCCATGATGGCATTACACATCCTTGCTTTACGCCCTATTTTATTGAAAACCAAGCACTCAGAATCTCTTTAACTCTCACACTTGCCTTACTATTATCATACATCGCCATCTGAACATTAAATAGCTGCCCACTCACTCCATAGTCCTTCATAACCTTCCGCAACTTCTTTCTAATTACCCTTTCATATGCCTTCCCTAAATCAACAAACACACAATACCCTTTCCTTCCGACCCCCATACATGCATAAGATTATTTGATGTACTGTCGGATTCAAATGTATTGCAAAGAATCGGGCGGCACCACTTGCGCTTCTCAAGGAAATCGAGTTTCACTTACGGCGCTGTTATTCTTTGCTATGCAACGCTATCTATTTAGCCGTTTATTTGCATGTATTTAAATTGTAACAGTTGAGCAATTGCTTGTTTTGTGCTAACTTGTTATTACATAATATGATCAGCCCGAATAACAATGACATGCTGCGACGTATTGATTTATTGAAATACCAAACTTTATTATTAAACACAGACCGTTCCTGGCATACAACATACCTACGGCAAATACCACATAATGTATCATTTAGAGTGACAGTTGTGATTAATAAATAACAATTATCCATACTCAAATCATAAATCCAAACCGAAACGAAAGTGTAATGACAAATTAGCACAAAATAGGCAATTGCTCAACTATTACCATTTGAATACGTGCAAATAAACAGATGAATACATAAAGTTGCGTAGCAAAAAATAACAGCGCTGTCAGTGAAACTCAATTTCCTTGAGAAGCGTAAGTGGCGCCGCTCAATTCTTTGCAATACATTTGAATCCGACCGTACATTGTGGACACAATCAGAATACACAGATGGGTTTGGTGTTATTTGAGTTCTGCCTTCCCATGTAATTGATAGAGGTTGAATCTGGGCAGTGGCAGACATTTTTCAGTAGACTTCACTTGTAGTACTTGGCCCATTGTATAGGACATTTAACTGTTGTCATATTGGCAGCTTCTTTATTTTCTTGCTAGGATGTAGTTCCAGAGAGGATTAGACTGCTGAGGCCTTGTCAACTCATGGAAATATGTCCTGTTTATGTCTGAATTTTACCAAAAAGTATTTCTAAAGCTGCTCATGGAAAAGGGCTATTCATTTTTGTTTTCCACTGTTGATATCTATTGAAGGTGGATCGATTCCAGTTTTTAAAAAATCTCTTTTTACTCCTGTACTTTTGATTATTGAGTCTGAAGTGGCACCTTGGTATTTTAAGGGTGGTATTTTATGGATTTATTTCTTTATTTTTCTAGGAAAGAGAGTAAGATGTAAGATTGAGGTTTGTTATAAAATATAACAAGCAATTTAAATTATCAATGTTTTAACTTTTTTTAACAATGGCTATATATTATGTAACTGTTAGTAAATTCATGGATGTTCATGAGGAAGTTGAGTTACTTTTTTGCTGCCTTGAATCAGACTACATTCATTGGATGTAAGGATCAGCTTGTTATGGTTTACCACCATTGACCCATCAATTGTTTGTTGACTGAGAAAAAGAAAATTGAGGATGTTCAAAGACATTAAAAATGTATATGAATGTGGTTGCTGAAATGAGGTTTTCATGTCACTCTTTGAACAATGAGTTCAGTGTTTACTCCCTCTTATCTGATTTTGAATATGAATAAAATATATTAGATAAATTCCATTTTTCTTTTGGTGATGTCACTGGTTGGAAGTTTTTGGAATTTTTCTCAATTTCGTTCAAGCTCTTGCATTGTGGTATAAATATTATTTATTGAGATTTCATTTATGCTTGATATTAGTTGCAGTGGAGTATATTATGAATGTGCTACTTATCTTTAATGAATTTATTACTTTATATTATTGGAAAACTTGTTATAATGAAAATTTTCCTTCACTTGCTTTTCGCAGTATGGTGAAGTGGCCTTTAGCCATGTATTCTCAAGCTGCTACATGCTGTGGGTTGAGATATGGATCAAAGCATCCTCAAGAGCTGGCTTGTATAGTTGCCCATTCTTCATTAGCACCAACATCTCAAAGCTAAGAGTAGCTGATATTCAGCCTAGGATTTATGTGTATTACAATCAGGAGGAGTGAGTTTTACATTATAGTATTAAACAACGCTTACGTATGTACCTCTATTCTTTATTCAAATTGTTTTTGGTGTTTCAACTCTTGTGAATTATTGGCTTTAAAGGAGCCAATTAATCATGATCCATCCATTTTTCAATTCCGTTTTTTGCAATGATACTCAGTCCAATCTGTTTGTAAGGATTAAGTTGATTTTTAAAGTTTTTGCATAATAGTTGCAATTATAGCATATGTTAATGGCACATTGATTATGAGGCACTTCAGTGGGGAAAATATATCTTAATTATTCTATCTTTCTATCTATAAATCTATTTTAATTATTCCGATAGCAGTGTTTTGTGATTCTTGGTCTCTTTCATGCCTTCTGCTAATGGGAAAATGTTTTGAAGAACATTTTATAAAATCAATTTATTTGATAAAAATGAACTTTCTTTCAATAAAACTTGGTTTTATAATACTTTTTAAGTATAGAACTGATTCCATGTTTCAAAGAATCTGTTTTCATGGCATTGTTTTATGAAACAGCTAATGAGAGGCTCCTCTCATCATTGTGATTGTCTACAATCCTTGATAAGAAAAACAGCAACAAGAAGAAAGTAAACGAACATTGCTGGTTATAACAGTAACAAAAGAGTCTGGCACACTTCGATGCAGCACAGGGGAAAGGTAAAGTGGAGGAAATGAGATGAACAGACAGAGGGGAAGGTAGTGGGGACACTGCTTAGAATGAGGCAATGGAAGCGAACTGCTTTGCCAGAAAGATAAAATTTTTCCTCTTACTGCTGTGCACGTGTTACGAATTTTGGCATGGTATACACATATGAGTACTAGCAATTTTCAAAAAAGAACTACTTGTATGCATTTAAAAAAATACTTCTGCAAATTCAAAAGGAACTTGCAGTAGATAAATACTATTGGCTATTGCAGGCAAGATGTGGCAGGCAGATAGTGGAAGGCTTTTATTATGCAGAAAGAAAATAGCACTTATCCACTTCACAGACACGATACATTACAGCTCTTTAGGCATCATTAGGTGACTGACAAGTAATGCTAAGCACTGTAAATAATTCCTGGAAAATCTCCAAAAAACAACAAATTATATGTTTCTCTAAAGCATGCAGGATGTGGTATGCTTAATTGCTTTTACTCTGAAACACGCCGGAAAAATTTATTAAAAGCATTTAGTATAAATAATTTGTTTCGTCTAACATGATTCGTTTTCTCTTTCACTGGAAACATCGTCGTCATGCAAGTTTATTGTGACACTGTTGTGAGAATCATCAATGACTACCTCCCTTTCATTGTAGTCTTTTTCGGTCTTCCTTTCTCACACACCCTTTCCCAGGACAGTTTTATGGAGAAAGAGAAAATGAAAATAAGGAGGTGAAGAGCTCTGGAAAAAACTGTAGCAAAAATCACAAGGATCTTCAGACCTTAAACGCACAAGGCAGAGTCATTAGGCACACACACACATGCAAGGCTCATAGGCAAGTGGTTTTGCATCATCAATGCCATGGATATCCCATGCACTTCTCCATCATGTGCTAGGCAAGGTAGTAGAAATACAGTGTAACAAACCAGGTGCCAGGTCCCTCATAAAATTTACCAAGGTACTTAGGTTGGCAGCAGCTAGAGGTTCCCTAACTTATGCTCCACAATTTACAACCTTTGTGCTCCACCAGGCAGGATATTAAAATTTCTGAGAAAAAACTCAATTGTTTCCGGCTTTACTTTATGAAAATCCATTCTAATGAATTCAAAAGAGATATGGCACTTTTTCACAGTTTTTTATTCCAAGTTTTGGAATAAAAAACTGAAAAAAGTACCATATCTCTTTTGAAGTCATTAAAAGTTCTGAGGTTCATGTCCCAAAATCATCCATGGTGCAGCGACAGGAACTTTTGCGAACAATTAATCCACTTCCTTTGTGCTGGTGAAAAAAATTTTTACCCTCTTCCATTACACGAATCACCACAAAACTCTTGATACTTTAGTTACGACTGGGCCCCATATGTGAGACGGGACTCAAACACATTTATTTATGCGTAGATTCTTGCCCTTTGTTGTTGGAGGATCAATAATCACAGAGAGGTTTTGAAAGGAAAATTAAAGTTTATTTAAATCAGGTATTTGATCATTTAATGAAAGGAACCAAAATGTGCACCTCAAATAGCCAAACAAGAACATTACCACGTCTTGGGAAGGAGAGATGTTGCGGGTTCAAGCATGGACGGATGGTGCTGCGGCTACTGGTGCCATCTGGCCCGCACCTCAACTCCTCCATATCGGCTACGTGGCTTAGCCGAATTATGACCACGGATCAAAATGACCCGTTTGGCCCAACAGGGCCCTACTGACCCAAAAGGGCCCGACTGACGATCTCTCCATGTGATTATATAGCAAAGCTGAGATGGAGGTTCTCGGCCCTGGTGATGATTGACATCAAGGGAAGTGAAAGGTTATACTTCCGAGACAATTTCTCTTCGGGTATTCTGAGATCTACCAAATAACATAATAGATGTATGCTAAGAGAAATCCACCGAATGCATTTGTAAGAAAAGAGGAGCTCCATTTGTTTCCATCTTGAAGAGATGGGAAACTCGACCATCTATATCCGGGTCACAAAACTTATAATGCTAATCTTGGGCATTTGTGCTATATTTTTACTTTAATGGCCACTTCTACTTGAAATAGGAAACAGTCAAACCTCAGAGGTGTGGATTTTCCCCTCTATCGTTATGAGATCAGGGATAAAAAGTTTGACGAATGGTAGGTCTTCAAGATATAATGTGTTTAATGGAGTTCAGGGGATGAAAATAGGAATACATTGTATGAAGTTTTGTTTTTATAATAGATAACAGTAACTTTGTAATGCCTGAAATTATCAAATTTTTGTTGAATGATCAAATTTGTCCTCTGATTTTATAACACCCATTACAAAGCATTTTTATATTAACCATTGCTCTTTTATATGTGTGACATAAACCCTTGCTTGAGATAGGAAAATGGAAAATTTAAGTAGTGTGTCATTGATTTAAAAGTATGTATGACAGACCATGATAACTTGTGTATCTTTATTTTACATGAATGTGCCACAGTTTTACACTATTACTTTGCACATATGTACTAATTCTAGTGAGCACAATGTTCTTTATAAAATGGACTTTACAATTGCGATTAACTATATTTTTCTATTTTAACTTTCTCAATTGTACAAAAGATTTAACAAATTAAATGTCTGCACAGCAAAAATTGCCGCCTTTTGTTTGTGCCCTTGTCGTAAATGTGCCAAATGTGTTGTTCTTGTCCATCAGTAATCTCGTGTTGAAATTTTGTTTGAAGTGCTTGGTGTGTATTTTTCAATTGACCAGTAATTGCCTTTGGCAAAGAGTAGTTTTTATGTTTAATTTGATTACATTCATTTATTGCTATTTTCATTTTGTCATGTATACACTGTCCATTGATATCTTGGATATTCTACCCAATAAAGGTAGGTCTAGATGGATGCAATTCCATTTTTCTATACCTATGTTTTTCACGTTTTTACCTTAAACCTTGCATTGATTTGTTTCCTGCTCTCTGTATTTTTACTGCCCTCTATCCTACCTAGAATGCCTCCCAAGAGGTAGCAAAACTGCCACTTTCAAACTCATCTAGCATCATCTCATCCAATCTTTTACATCTTATTTCCTCCTCTTTCCTCCCTATCCAAATTTTATGCCACAAAATATTCTTTTACCCAATTTGCATAATTATATGCTACATATTTTTAATTTTTCCCAGCCATGCCTACTCTGGATCATCTTTACAAACGAATACATCCTTATTTCATTCCAGATTTCCCTCTCTACATATTGTTGGTACAAAAATTATGTAGACTCAAGTTTGAACCCTGATTAAAAATGAACCGTAGTACCCACATGAATCCAAGTTACTCCACACTTCAGCTTGCTTTATTTTGCGTTCAACCATGGCTGTCAATTATTTTGACAATAGACACTCTATTTTTTTTGCAGTGAGAACAAAAAAAAATGCCGGTTTTTTGGCATTTTCGAACATAACGCTCTCTTTGACATTTTATAGTGAATAAACTTAAAGTTTAATTGTAATGAACTTGTCGTATTGTGTAGGAAAAACATATTTAAATGTGTCCTTAAACGTTCAATTCTTTCTAATCTGCCATAAAAAATTTATTATCAAGTTTATGAAACAACTTTTTCTTGATTATTAGAAGTGGCAGAAGCGAGATCTTGGTCTTGTTTTGAAGCTCTTTACAGAAGTATTTAATAACAATTACCATCGTAAACCCACATTGTGATATCGATTTTTAATGAGATAATAAACAACTGAATATTTTAGCGGGCCCAAGCCAGCGGTGAGGCGGCCATCTTCACTAGTGGGGTGGTGAAAGTTTGAACTCTGTTGCCTCTTTTAGGTTGTAGGCCGTCAATGTCTTGGAATCTCTTTAGGCACAGTGACGAAGGTCAGTGCATCAAGAAAAGTTCCTTATGAGAAAAGGTGATGGGAAATGGTTAAGTATGAAAAAGAGCACAATTACTACCCAAAATAAATGTCATGCAAAGAGCGTTTGTAGCGATTGTTTTTGCCCTTTGAGGCAATGCACTGAAGAAGCGTAAGAGTAATGGGTTGGGCCCGCAAGTGGCAACAGCATTCAAACTTTCACCACCCCTCTCGCGAAGATGGCTACCTCACCCCTGGCTTGGGCCTGCTTAAATACTCGGTTGGTTATTAACTCATTATAAATCAATATCACAATGTTGGTTTACGATAGTAATTGTTATTAAATACTGCTGTAAAGAGCTTCAAAAGAAGACCAATATCTTACTTCTACTACTTTTCATAACCAAGAAAAAGTTGTTTCATAAACTTTTTAATCACTTTTTATGGAACATTAGAAAGAACCAAACATTGAAAGATGCATTTGTATATGTTTTTCCTACACAATACTACAGGTTCATTACAATTAAACTTCATGTTTATTCACTATTAAATATCAAAGAGCG
Organism: Ceriagrion tenellum; assembly: GCA_963169105.1. Classification (NCBI taxonomy): domain Eukaryota; kingdom Metazoa; phylum Arthropoda; class Insecta; order Odonata; family Coenagrionidae; genus Ceriagrion; species Ceriagrion tenellum. The sequence continues at coordinate 34,287,208 of OY720636.1, read as the reverse complement.
TTCCATTTGAAAACACCAAAAAACCGGCACTTTTTTTGTTCTTATCGCAGTAAATAATCGAGTGTGTATTGTAAAAATAATACCACCACAGTTAAATGCAAAATAAAACAAGCTAAAGTTTGATGTAACTCGCATTCATGTGGGTACCACAGTTCATTTTTAGTCAGTGTCCAAACTCGAGTCTACATAATTTTTCCACCGACGGTATGCTCTCAACTAGTCCGCCCCAATTTCAGCTGCATCATATACAGTGAAGCCTCACTTTTGCACCCCCTGAATTTTCCTTTTCCCTTGAAATAAGACATTTCCTTGGGGCCCCAACAAGTTTTTTATCCTTGTTAAATAATCTAATCTCACTATTTACCCTTACAAATTTTGAAATATCCCAAGATTTCTTACGATTGACTGGGAGCAACATGGCGGCAGGCACAATGACGGCATACCAATTGATGACTGATGTCAATGCAAAAATGATGCAACTCAAGAGTTTGAAGCCAAATGTTAACAGGATACCTGGGCCAATTGTTGTGAAACAAACGTTTACTCATATCCTGTTTGATGTTTTCTCGAATAATTCTAATTAAACATTTTTCATTGTCGTCAAAATTCTGTTATTGATGTGGGAATGAAAAAAGAGCCTCTAGCAGAAATTCCGAGATTTTGCCAGATAACTGCTTAATTAATTTTGATGCAATTGCTGTCAGAAATCAATGCAACATTTTCTCAACCTTTGTATGTGGTTTCTGAAGGTTGTGATTTTCTAACTGACTAGTAATAGAGCTGTTGTTAATCTTGCAGAACAACATAATTTCTTTAAATATCTTTCTCGGGCTTCGCACCGGGTAATGTTTTCATAATCCGCCGACGTTTTGGAAAATGACTTGTTTTCCATTTTCAAGGCACGTGTTATTTCCACTGTAACCACTATAACATGTGCCTGGAAAATGGAAAACAAGTCGTTTTCCGAAACGTTGGTGGATTATGAAAATATTACCTGGTGCAAAGCCCGAGAAAGATATTTAAATATAATTATAATATATTTAAATATAATAATAATCTTAAATCATTTAACATAATTTCTGTTTGTATAGGTCTTACAGACCTGATCAGGGACCTGTTTCTCCAAGCTTCTTGTTACAAGTCACAGGTCTATGTCACAAGGCAGATGCGTAACTCAGATATGCCAAACGGAAGATGTGTAACTAGTCCAAGAAAATGGCAGATGTAATCAAGACCATATATAACCTCATGAAATATATTTAACATGAAGTTTTGTTATAATACATATTACATTATAAAGCCGTTATTAGTGTTTCAATAAATATAAAGCCAGCTTGATGTGTTGACATGTTGTGTAAATAACTAACACTTTGAGATCATTCTTCAATAAGTGCAGCGAAAAAAAATTAATTTTTTCGTATGCTATTAGGTTTTTCCGAAAAGCAGGCTTTGCTTGGGATTCTTCAAGGTAAGTTATGAACTCTGTGAATTCAGGCGTCACTTAGTGGAAATTAATCGTGATGTAAAGAATTCTTTGTATTGTGGAAAAGTGCAAAGTGTTCTTCACATCATAAGTTACCAAATTAAAATATGTTTGAACATATTTTCAATCATTTACATTTACCCAGAAAAACCTGGCACCAGCTATTGGATAGGATATATAGCAAGATATACTCACGGAATATATCATAATCATCAAAATATAAGTAAAATATGGTCTTGATTACATCAGCCATTATTTTGGACAGTTATACATTTCCTATTTGTCATATCTGAATTTTGCATCCACCTTGTGACATTAACATGTAACTTGTACCTCTGAGAAACATGGTCCAGGACACAGTGGCCTTCATCTTGAATTCAGTATATGAACCCAGTACTTCTGGAAACAAAGTCAATAGAATAATTTAAACGATGGTTTCAGACCTCACTCGGTGGAATTCCTTGATATCAGGTTGAGAAGGATTTTCTTTGCAATTCCACATAGTAAAAGATTTATTTACGACCGGTTTCACCGCAGTGCCGCATCATCAGGTGCAGTGCAGCACACCTGATGATGCTGCACTGCGGCAAAACCGGTCGTAAATCTTTAACAATGGGAAATTGCAAAGTTAATCCTTCTATCCCTCAATAGAATAATTAATAGTGATTTTTATTTATATTACAGTATAGCAAGGATTTGCATATGTTCTGGAGTGTGTGCTTTGTAAGTCCACGGTATAGCGATTAAGTTCAAGTGAAATAAAATTATGAAACATTTAGTTATAATTTTGCTCCTATTGCCTGCAAATAAAGATTTCCCTTGATTTACATTTTCTTGCAATTTATACTTTTTTCCTTTGTTCCCCTCAAAAGTGTAAAAGAGAGGTTTCACTGTGCCATATTTCCATTGTCCTTAATGGATGCCATGATCAACCAAATATTCATTTCACCCCTTTTGTTTTCTCAATGACTTCGTCTGGCATTTGCTGCTTGGGAAGTAAAACTTAAGGTCCTTATATTTTCACATTTTACATGAATGATGTTCAGTGTTTAATTAAATTTATGTTTTTCTTTTGTAGGAATGTCTGTTCTGTAGATGTTAAGTATCTCCAAGTGATTTCCTAGACTGCAATTGAATTATTATTTTCTGCAAATAGCAGCAGAGTGGGCAGAGGTGCCAGTGAAGGCAAGCATTGTAAGCTACTAAGAAAATTCTTTATATTATTTTGATGCCATATATTTGAATTCAAGTATTGAAGTAGCTAAGTATGCTTGCTTAATTTTCCTCTTAAGTGGTTTCCAGTAGCTTATAGTAATTTTGCTATGGGAGTATCTAGAAAGAGCTTAAAATTTAGTATCATGCTAGTTAACCTTTGAACACATTCTCTAAATACATTACAGTTGATTCACAATATACTCTCTCGTCTTTAAAGAGGGATTTGAAAAGCTCTTTTCATGTGGCTGTTGAAATAATTTTGGCTTTCAACTACTTCATAATTTTCCAATGACCACGAAAGGTCACAAATGATGTGGTGCCCAGTCACATACATGGATGCAAAGATTTATACCAAGGGTTGAAATTTGTTATTGAAAAATTTATCTGTTTTTACATAGATTCAAACCCAGATCTCCCAATTGTCAGGTAGGTGTGTTAGCCAGTCACACTTTCTGAGCCTTGTAAATGGACATTGTACTTCCATTTTTATCATAAAATTCCTTGCTGCAGGAATTTTACGATATGCCTTCTTTGAAATTGCAGGGTGTCATGTGGCTTAAGGTTAACTATTTTCATTTTTAAGAAATCATTGCAAATCCTTCTGTGTGAGAGGTGATTCCTTTTTACACCATCAGATTTTCCTTGCCATCAGTTGTTTCATTTACCCTAGCCCTAAATGTGTCAATTTTCCTTATCTCGCTATACCTTGGCCATTTTCTTCCAAAGTATTAAATAGTGATGTAATAGTTGCACTCTCCCTTGTAGTCCCAAAAGAGCAGAATATCTTTGTGTGATGTTAGATGTTTGTGCTTTTAATATTGTTCTGAATCACTTTTGTAAAGAGTAGTGCATTGATCCAATGTTTTTACCAAGGCTTTTTGTTTGCTTTAATTGGACACAGATACTCAAGGTGTTGGGAAGTTATTTACCGACATGCTTGTTAAAGGTGAGGGATGATAGCACAGGGCATAGATTTTGTGTATTATATGTGTTACTTAGGGTCAGCTTGCATGTTTTCTGTTATGGCGTATACTTTTTATTTGTTTGCTTAAGTAGGCTTCTCTAATATCTGTCGACTAATGGTGGTGGAATTGAGTACTGCTCTTTGTATTCAAGTGTTTCATACCCTTGCCCATTAATGTTTATCTGTAAATAGACCATTGGCTGTGTTTAAGTTGTAGTGCGCAATGGTGTATATTCGTCTTAAGTTCTTGATACTGTTACCTGCAAATTATGTTGCTTATGGAGATCTTGAGTACAGTGTAGCCATGAAGTTTAACTGCATATATTTGGATTAACCAAAAATTACTCTGAAATACTCATCAAAATCTAACATAGTCATTCTACTTCTCTAATCTGGCAGTTTAGTGGACAGAGTTTTTAGTATTTTGAAACGGATCCCTTTATACCAAGAAGTCTGCACAATTTCTTCACTTCCCTTAAATGTTTTTACTGGTGGGTGCTAATGGGTTGCTATAAATGGTTGTTAATGTGAATAGTAATGAGGCAGGCATAGTGACTTTAAGTTATTCATGCAGGGGAAAAAGAGTATCAGGAGATTCAATACAATCAAGCCCTTACTCTTTACTCAATGTAATGCCAATGAGATGAGTGTGTATAATTTGCTGGTAAGTTGATTGACAATTACAAGTTTTGCTCCTCCTAGAGCAAAGGGTACAAATGAACTTCTTCAAGTTGCCAAGGAATTATTTTCTCCTAACAATCAGGTACAGAAATTTTATTTAGCTAATTATTCCTTTAAAATATGGAAAAACATGTTAACTGACATAAGAATAAATCATTAATGAATACCCAGTCTACCAAAGTTGTGTAATGGGTACTTTCATGTAGAAATTTACATGTTGTTGGGAATTTTATGTGCATTCAGATGCAAAAGACTGCTCACAGAGGGAGCTGCACCAATGTCTCAATGGATGAGCTATTTGTCTTTACCCTCTGGATTTTTTCCTTTGATTTGCATGGATTTGCATGGAAAGTTATAACTCATTAGTGTGGTATCTACATCTTATGTCACATCTGAGAGTTAATTATTAAAGAGCATGTGAAATGCAAATTGTAGCAAAAAATGTACTTAAAAGCAATTTGCTGTAACCACTGTAAACAAAGGTGAAGATAGCCCTCATAGCTTGACCCTATGTTTGGGCATAGCATTTCTTCTTTTGAGAGGTGTTCTCAAAATTGTATTAATACACTCTTATTAATTTTTTTAGGAGTAATCTTAAGGCTCAATATTTTATCCAAGGTTTGTGTTATTTCAAGCCATAACAGTTCTTATTTTCTCATAGTCAAGCTCCTTCAGTCATGAGAAAAATTCGGCCAGGACCGGGAATCGAACCACGGACCTTTGGTTTGCCGGACCAATACGCAGACCACTACGCTATCCAGGCTTCCTAGTTCCCATGGCAATTTTGGTGGATACAAGGCATTGCCTTGCCTTGCCTTGTATCCACCAAAATTGCCATGGGAACTAGGAAGCCTGGATAGCGTAGTGGTCTACGCATTGGTCCGGCAAACCAAAGGTCCATGGTTCGATTCCCAGTCCTGGCCGAATTTTTCTCATGGCAATTTCTTCAAAAACTTCACCCGCCATGTTTGAATTCCTTCAGTCATCTTCAATTTTGCTCTCACTCTGTCATTGCAAATTGCAATATGATACTCCTTAAGGCATGTATTCTTAAATTTCAATTGATAGAAAAAAACCTATTGAGGGAGAGAAGAAGTTAAGACACCTTACCGTGTCCTTAAAGGGGTGCTGCTCCCTTCTTAGAGGTTCTTTTGCTTCTGAATTTAAATGGGTGTAAAATATGTGTAATGATATCCCTTGCTATCTTAAATACTTAGGATACTGCTTGGAAATGAAATTCAGCATTCTTCACTTCTATTTGAAAATTTAATATGTAAATACATTAATGATGCACTTATAATTTGCACCTACATCCTTCCTCCTTATTTTAGGCTGTACTGTATATGTTATGCTTTCAGAAGCCTTGGTGAAGTCAATATTCAACAAAACTCTACCTTCAAGAGCATGATCATCTCATTAACTAGTGATCTGGGGTCATTAGAAGATGGTTCTTGTGATCGTGATGGGCTAGCCCATTCATGCTGCCTGGTGGTAAGAGAAAAGTCTTAACAGCTGGTATTGGATTAGTTATTGTATTATACATTTAAATTGTAGTATGCTATCCTGGTAGATTGGATAAGTATCATTAGAAGATCATTTATTTATATTTTCATTTTTTTATTCTCATTAGTTTAAATATGATATGTTAATTTGCTACTATTGTTTGTGTAAAAGAATGAATTATTTTATGTGATAGCATGCATGGTGTGTTCAGAGTGTGAAATATTGTGTTATTTCTGTTACTTTGTCGCAGAAGGTGTTAGGACACCAGCTGCATAAAGTTGTAAAAAAAAGGGATTCTGGTAGGTGAAATAGTGAAATGTTTTATGGGTGTGTTTTTATTGGAGTGCCAGTTTTATTATAGTCACATATTGTGCATGGAAAGAACAAACTTTGTATCTTTATACCAGGAATATATTGGTAGGGGATGAAGACATTGGGAATTGATGGAAGCAATACATCGAAGAACTCTACCAAGGGCCGGCACTGCTGGAAGAAATCCTAATGAATGATGAGAGCGAGGTTGATGAGGATCATTGGGGCCGATTCACTGAGGAGTTAACTTTATAGAGCAGTAGAAGACTCAAGAAAAACAAAGCAAATGGAGAAGATAACATTAATAGAGAAATCATTAAAGCACTTATAAGTAAAGCCAAGAGTAACCTGTATGAGATAATAAAAAATAGCTACCAAAGCAAAACGCTTCCAGAGGACTTTCGTGGGAGCGTAATTATTGCAATACCGAAGAAGACAAGGACAGAGATGTGAGGAGCGCAGAGCCTTGAGTCTAGTGTCATGTGCATCATAAATACTCACACGAGTAACAAGCGGAAGAATGGAAAGGAAAATTTATAACTTCCTGTCGGAAAACCAGCTTGAATGCTAGAAAAATAGGGGAACCAGGGAGGCCACACTCTGCCTGAGAGTTATTGTGGAGAAAACAATGCAAATAAGCCATTGCATGTCATATTCGTGGACCTAGAGAAAGCCTTTGACGTGGAACAAGATGTTCAGTTAACCCAAGTTATAATTTAAGGAACCACTTCATGACATTTATGACACATATTTATGACAACTATTCTACTATTGAGTTGTATGTTTGGAAAATACTTCAGTAAAATCAAGATTTGAATTTGAGTCATTATTCAAGATTCTATAATGGAACTCTTCATCCTTTTAGTTGGGCCACAGGTCATGCAATGTTGTGTGTACCTTAAAATAATAGAGAATCAAGGCTGTTGGCCTGGGTAATGGAAGGATCATAATTTTTTTGGGTATTTATGTTATTTAGCTAAATAAGTTACTCTCAGTGATGGGCCACCATGCGGGCATTTCAAATGTTTGGAATGACTGATATTCTAAGTCACACTTGGCAAAATAAAACTTCAATTTAAAAAAATCTTCTGGTGGCAAAGATGCTGTTGTGACATTTAATCAGAAGAGAATTAAAAACGTGTGTGTAGTGTGACTTTGAATGAATCGACTCATGTCATGTAAGTCAGGAAAATATTTAACAAATAATAATTTAAATAAAGTGGGTTTTGATTTATATTTTTTACATAATTTGCACATAGTATTTTGTTGAAGATATGCTGTGTGTGTTACATTTTATAAATTAGCATGTCTAATTTTTTTATGATGGAATCATGTATGCTATAGTAATACAGATAATACTCATAGCTCTAGTTAATTTTTTTTTTTGCTCAAGAGGTAGAGAAACTCATTAATATTTTCACATAATTGGTGTGCTCTGACTAATAGTTTAAATGTTCATTAGGTTGCTATCTAATCCATAACATCACTCTGTGCTATTGTGTGTTTTTATGTACTCTTTTTTAAAAGAGTTGAAGATGCCCATTTTTTGTTACCTAGAAGTTAACATTAAGAATGTTTGATTCTTAGAGTTGTGCCCAACTTGTGACTGCATAGTTGCTTTTCTCACCTTTTTTTTATTTTCAAAACTTTTTTGTGATAAATCTATCTTGATGCATTTTGAAATAGCATTTTAGATTTACTTGATGTTAATCAGGTGTATGGATTTTAGTGAAAATTATTTCTTTGACCATCCAGGTCTAATCATGATTTACTGTCTCCTTCAAACAGTATTATTAAGGTGGATTGGAGTTTTGTTGTAGCTTTGCCAATTTATACTGTGGGAATTGCCGCTTAAAGAGAAATGAATTCAAGGAATTCTGGAAAATTCGGAATATATTTGTTTATTTTCGGAAAGTACGTTTAATTCGAACCCGGATAATTCGAAGTCGAATTTTTTTGGTCCCTTCAATTTCGAATTAACGAGGTTTACTGTACATTCCTGATGTATGACTATTTTGATGGTCTTCCCATTCAGAATAAAACTAACATATGAGGATGCAGAAGCCAACCAAATTGAACTGGCTGATTCAATGTGGATATGTAATGGCCTTTTTCTCCTTAATGTTGATAGAATTATGGATCACTTTTATGTCACAATTTTCTCTGCATTGTTTTTATTGATAAGCTCATCTTGGTTGAATCTTTCTTGATCATGTTGCACTCTTTGCATTTAATTTATATTGCATTCTGGATGGCTGATTGAATCATTAAAATTTTCTTTTCTCTTTTTTGGTGTTAAGAGCATGTTTTAACTTTTGCGGACGACTCGTGGAGTACTTGTAAATATTTTCTCTCACATGATCCTTTGGTTGGTGTACAATACACTACTTACTTTGCATGGTTATAAACATTTTATTGGATAGACTAACTACTTTTATCTTTTTTGCATGAATGAGGTTTTGGTGGTATGTCACAGTCACTGACATGGAGAATAGATGTGATTCTTCTTGGTTTATGAATGACGATAAGTTTTCTGAATAAAATTTGTGGAAACATGCATATTCTTATCTGGCTGTGGTAACGAGCATGTATGTTGTGTAATTGGAACATTTGATTCACCAACCGGCAGCAATCTTTAGTGTTTTAGTGAAATATGCTCACAACAGGTTATTGTGAGTTATGGTGTACTGCATGTCCCTCTCTCAGCAACCAGGAAAGAAATTCTACTATTTTTCTACAAAGAAGTATATTATCATCTGTACCTTTCAAATTGTACTTTTATGGCCACTATGCCATAACCTCTGGGTCCAACCCATTAATGGATTGTAGAGTTGCCTCTTCGAAGGAAGGCTATAGAATCTTCTCATGCTATCATGTTTTATGAAAAAAGAAATTCTTCTTCTGAATTATATTTTCAAAATCAATTTGTAGCTATTTTGCCTAAAGTTGCCCAATAAAAATTACTGTCCTACTGCCTGCTCGTTATGAGGAGGGTGAAGTATAACCACCATTAAAAAATGCACAAAATCAAAGTTCCTTGTTCTTTTTCCTCCTTTGTGAGTATGTTTTGCCAGTTATTGAAACTATGAGCTGTTTTTTTTATTAATTTTCGCAGGATAAAAATGGCTCAATATGCCTCCCCCGACCACAAGTAATGGAGCCAACATGCAATTTTATTGAGGTAAGTTTAATTTGTGAAAGTGATCCATAGTGGTTTTAATTAGAAGGTACATAATATTAATTATTTTTATTGATCGTTCGGCCAACATTATGTGAAATAGATCTCGTCAATCGCCTTAAAAATATACACTTACACAATTTAAATTGCAAGTAATCAAAAACAAAAAAAACAAATACATCTCTGCATATATTCAAATAATAAACATAAACACATTCATATGCACAAAACAGTTTTTAATGTAATGCATAATAGATAAAGGAACAGAATATTAATTGCAGTAAATAATTTACTACATTTACAAGTGATGGTAAATAACATTAAAAGATCAAATCTGATATATCTGAGCTAAAAAAATCATCAATGCTGTATAATGGGTGGTGCTGAAGCCACGTTTTTATATCCCTTTTAAAGCAGGCTTCATTCGCTGAATTTTTTATTGTTATTTCTTTCATCTATAATTGGCTATGTTATTTCTTTCAGCTTCATGAAAAGATACAGTGCAAGTTCTATGATATGTCTCCTGGTAATTATTGCATTAGGGTAAGTAGCTGTACAAGTTTTGTGTTTAACATGTTTATCCATTATGAATTTTATGGCAAGTTTCATTTTTTTATAGATAGACTTAATTGATGATCGATGCATCCCTGGCACTATATGGACTGTTAACAGCACTGCTTGCCGGTGGAGCCATCCATTTGGTAATAATCACCTTTACATGATTGTCTTTTGAATGTAGGGCACAGCTTTATGATATCTTATATCATTAATCATGAGATGATTTAGCTGAGAAAATATTTATTTTGAAATTTTTTAACTGGGCCTTTATTCACAATAATCTTGAAACAATTCTACCTAACTTCATGGGCCTTTTTAATGTCTAATTTTCATTGGTAGACATATATTAACTATGCATATTTAGTTAAATGTTTATTAAATTTGAAGGTCTCAAGGTGAGATTTGACATGAATATTTTTGTATGTGTGGGCTTATTATGTGGGACAGGTTTGCAGTGGGCAGTTGAGGAAATTTATTACTTTTCATACTAATCTGCCTTTGTGGTGTATGAGTAACTATGCACACATTTTGTAACTCTTTGAAATAGTTGCAAATAAATGGAAGACATGAATAAAATCATAGATATATAATTCTATTCATCTTTTTATGAGTTCAACAGGCCCTCTCTAATCCAGGCAATATGGTTTAAGAGGTTTTGTGGATTGAACAAAGTCTTATGTCATGGTATTGCTAGGATTTCTCCTAAGGAACTCTTGGAGTTTTTAGAGTGCCCTCTTTCTTCAACAGCTTCTGATCACTTACCATGAAGTTATCTTGAGTAAAACAGCAAGCCTAAATCTGACAATGTTATGTTACTAAAATGTGTTACATATATACCCATATTTAGAATGAACAGATTTTAAACTTTCAAAGATCTTTTCATGAATCCATCATAATAATAATAATATTTATTTGTCCAGAGATTATACATACGATATATACATAATATAATATAGGACACGTCATTATCTTAAGTCATATATGAAAGTTGAGCATTGAGACATGTAATCATACAAAAAACAAAAAAGTAATACAAAAACACAGGAACAGGTAATACACACAAGCTTACATTTTTATCCTTCAGTAAATTCATTGATAGAGTAAAGTAGTGAGGCCTGCAAATCTTGCTTTAATTTCATTTTGAAGATAGGCAACTTTTTTATACCTTTGAGTTCCTCACTCAGCTTATTGTATAGCACCAATCCCATGGGATTTGGACCCATTGCTGTTGCGTGGGTATGCACAAATCTTCTGTGTAAATTATTACAACGCCTAGTGCCATATGCATGAACAGAAGAGTTTTTTACATTGACTGATAAATTACTTTTAATATGTAATAGGCAATTTAGAATATATAGACAGGGTACAGGAAGCAGGTTAAGTCTCTTAAAAAGGGGTCTACAAGGTGCTCTTATGTGTTCGAAGGCAATTAATCGTATAACCCTTTTTTGAATTTTAAATATAGTTTCTGCATGGGTAGAGGTACCCCAGAACAAAATACTATACATAATGTGGGGGTAAAATTCCCCATAATAAATGTTGAGTAAAACATCCAGTGACACTGTGGATCGAATATTCCTGACTAGGTGACAGATGGAGTTGAGTCGTTTACCCAGCATTCTAATATGCTCTGCCCAAGAGAAGTGGTTGTCAATAACAGTTCCCAGGAATTTTGCCGAGGATGTCTGTGAGATCCAGCTGCCACTTAGTTCAATGTGTAGGTCAACTTTTCTTTTATTTTTATTGGAAAAGTAAATTAATTGTGATTTTTCCGAATTCAGGTTAAATAGTTTTCCTGACACCAAGAGAGTAGTTTTTGCACTACTGCATTACAACAGGATGTTAAATCAGTGATAGAGGGAGCATGAAGAATCAAGTTAGTATCATCAGCATATAGAATTGGTTTGGTGCCAGGGATTGAACTGATCATATCTGCAAGGTCATTGATGTATATTAAAAAAAGAATTGGCCCAAGGACAGAACCCTGCGGAACTCCACTCCATCTCACAAATTGCAGAGGATGTGTTCTTAGTTGTACTAAATGCAGCAGAATGTGTTCTTAGTTGTACTAAATGTAGCATAATTCCATTTCTGTGTAAGTAGCGGCATTTAAACTTAAGTTTATGGTCATATTTTGCTTTATTTGTGTATAATTTAAAAATTCAATGAGTTATTGAGTCAATAATTATGTGTTGGTAGTATATCAACAGATTAGCAATGTAATTACCGTATTTCCCGGCCTATAAGGCGCATAAGACGCACTGTGATTTATCAGATTAGAATTTACAAAAAATACTCCTAATAGAAGCACTGTGATTTATCAGGTTGGAATTTACGAAAAATACTTCGATCAGACAAAAGAGGATCAAATTATTGTAATAATAATACTTTATACAAAGAAAACAGAATTTTTTAGGATGTACTTTCAAGCTTTCTGTCAAACTATTGCTTTCGACTGGCTCAAAATGGTGTTATTACAACTTTTTTAATGGAGGCAACCATTTTCTATGCCTGATGTTAGAAAAAATATTTAACAGCATCTCTCCCGGCGAATCAGCTCGCGTCTTAGAGGGCGAAGTTATACCCTTGGCCCATAAGACGCAGGCTGATTTTTAGGCACATTTTGGAGTAAAAAAAAGTGCGTCTTATGGGCCGGGAAATACGGTATACACCCAGGCCTGTAGGCGGAACCCGCTTCTCTTGCTTGATCAAAAATGTGATATCTCATTTTGTGTTGCCTATTGTGGCCTTCTTTATCTTTGGATAGATAGATAGATAGATATTTATTTCATCCAAGAGAGACGGTGCACAGTAATAATACTGGCAAGTGTATAGGACATGTCATACATAAGAAAGAGTTCACAGTTTACATGAAATAAAACATTATAAATTTGGCCTCAAGTAATCTTTGACACTTTCTGTGATTCTACCTCTGTGGAGTTCATCAATGTCAATAACTTTTGATAAATGAACATTTTGCGTGACAAAGTAAAAATTTGCCAAACTCTGCATAGTACATAGTAGCTATTCACTTGAAAGTAGTAATAAAAATTAAAAACAAAGATTTGTTCATAGCAACACATAGATACATAATTCCATAACTTTAAATCAGTTAGTCCTGTATAAACTCAGAGGTACAATGATAAGATTTTTCTGTCATTAGTGATTTCAGTCTAGTCTGGAATGTTGGTATTCGTTGAATTGAGCCAACGGACATATGCATCTTATTGTAGACTGTTGCAATGGAATGAAAAGGGCGTTTCAACCATAAACTGTAGGAATGCTGTTACTTATGGGTGTCATTTCTGGTGTGTAGAGTGATTGTGACAATAGGGGTTAATAGGGAAGAGGTGAGGATTCCTTGCTAATAGAGCCCTAGAAAGTACAGTGAAGGTAGTGTTATGATGCTAGGGGAGGGGAGGCCAGTTAACACTTGAAAGACCGACAGAGGTCAATTAATGGTTTGCGTTTTTCTTTTGCGTGTATTTTTTTCAAATTTAAATTAAGAGATTAAGGTTTGCTGACTTTTAATTTTTTGGAGTAAAATATGCGATAATGTAGTCATTAATTTTTTGACAACGGAGTTCATGAGAAATCACGTGTTTTACCTACTATGACCGTGAGTGGTCAATTGATTGTTTGCTTGTTTTTTGCTATTATTTATTCGTTTTTACTGTTTGTACTATTTTGTCAAATTTCATAGCTTACACTTTGTCTTACACCCGTATGTCACTTATTATTTCATATGTCATAAGAAGAGGTTTAGCAATGGATATCAACTGTGATTTCAATGCTATTGTGTACGTGTGACACTTGGGAAACTATAGTCTGCTTATCGGTCGCTTGTCAATTTTTCTTTTGTGTTAGTGACCTACCACAAATGTGTTAAGTTAGCTTTGCATCTTACCATCTGCACTTCAAAATATACGTAGACGTACATGGAGTCATTGCTGCTGGTGGTCACACTGTGCATCCACATCTCCCCACCCCAAGCAACCCATTGTGCCTCCTTTCTATACAACTAACAATCTGGAGGATATCTCAGTTCAAACAGTCCCAAATCACATGCAAACTGGTTGCTTTGCCATAGTTGCCACCTATCACTCGTTCACTTAGTCACTAAGTTGGCACTGGTTTGGAAAGGCACAATGACTTGCAAGAGTGAGTTGATGGAGGCCGAGATGCTCCCAGCATTGCAAGACATCTCACCATTGTAGTCGCAAGCAGGATTTGATGTATCGGGGGATTCTGATGCAAGTTTCGAAGAGTACAAACCTCCACTCTTGGATATTTGGGGAAGCGACCGATGGCTAAGGTCATTTGCGACCTCCACTCTTATCCAGGGAAGACAAAGAAAATGATGGAGGTGATGTGGAGCATGAACCAGCCCCTGCTGTAACAGAGACCTGCAGATGGGGAGCTGGCCGAACTCATAAGTTTCGCTACCCGTGTGTACACTATGGTACCAAAGCTGTTCATCTCTAAAACTAAATCTAGGAAAAGATTTTAAGAAATGTTGAAATTTATGAGGTTTGATGAAAGGGCTACCTGGGCTCAGCATAGGGGCACTGACAAATTTTGCCTTGTCTCTGAAATGTGGAGCAGGTTCTCAAAAACTACATTCGCAACTCACAAACTATTGGATGCATTACCAGTGATGAACAATTGTTCCTATCAAAGAGTAAGAGTCCCTTCACTCAGTTCATGAGAAATTCGCCTTATAAGTACGGAGCAAAGTACTGAATGGCCACAGAAGCCAAGGAGCAGTATGGCATCTAGATGATGCACAGAAACAGCTGTGCCGAGGTGTCCCATTCCCTATTTTGGATGCGGGTAGAGACATCACAAGAGTTAATTTTTTCAACTCTCTGTCAATAGCTGAAGAGCTAGCAAAGAGAAAGATAAAAACTGTCAGTAATCTCAGCCAAAAGTGAAGGGAAGTTCATTCCTCTCAGAAAAATGCCCCAGACCCTACTGTTCTTTACAACATGACAATATTATCTTGACTTCTTATGAAGGAAAATCTTCCAAGAATATCCTGATCGTCAGCAGAGGTCACACAGGGGTTAAATTCAATGAGGCATTCGGAAAAAAGAAATAAGACTACAACGCAGTGTAATGTTCTAAAATGGAACCAAGAATGTAGTAGATTCTATTGATAAGTTGTTTCACAAAGACAGTGTCTAAGCAATAACTCGCACCTGGGCCGTTCATATCTTCTACAACGTGCTTGTTGTAGCAATGATAAATGCACACACTTTGCACAGGCCTGTTTATGGCTCCACCATGTCCCGCCGAACTTTCATCTGAAAAGCTGTAGAAGAATTATCTGCGCTCTATGTGGAAGAAAGCTCCTCAGTTCAGCCGTTGGGACCTGTTATACAGCTGGTTAAGCCTTAAAACCTAAGTGCCATGTTGGTCTCTGTAACCAAAATAAAAAAATTATAACTGTTGAAGGTGCTACAAAAGTATATGTGGTCATCGTAAAAGATATGTAAAGATTTGCAAAAATTGTGGAGGAGAGTAGTAAAGTTATACTTACCTGTTCACTCAAACACGATGAAAAGCATCGTCAGCTGATGGTCAGCATGCATAGTTTTATGGATTAAATATGAAAATTGATGTAAGAACAATATAATGTGATATTCATATGGTGAAATTGTTTGTGATAGTTTTACCTCGGAGCATCTGTGTGTTAATGTGGCTTGCTTTCATTAAGGAAAAATTAAGATTTTTCCAATGTAATCAACATTTTTACTTAAGGATACAAGTCTCCAGTAGCTACCGCCAGAATCCTAGCCTTTTCTACGGGTGTTTAAGATTGGAAATAGCTCCCCCAATGATATCCCATGGGAATTTGCTCCCTCAGTTATCATTTGCTTCCCTTGTTGGTATTTGTAAAATTTTGTTAGAAACAACATATAGAGCAAAATCAATCTTTTTAGGCATTCTGTATTAGTTACAAGTCCCAAGAGAATGGTTTGAGGAGATAATGTTCCATGATGCCGAAACAATGCCATCTTTTGTCTCCTTAATGAACCCTTCTTTATAAATTAAATAAAAGAATTAGGTATATTTATTTAGTGATTATGAATTTACACCAGCTTGAGCCAGCAGAAGTTTTACACCATCTGTATGTGCTGGTGGCCTGTCAGGATGATGTTGGAGGTCTGAATTTTCTGAGGCAGAACTAGCGTGGGATTGATGTGCAGTAGCGGAAAAAATGTACTCAAAACCATTGGCAAATGAATGGGGAATTAGTGCGAACTAATTGATATCACTTTCACTTTGACAACTTTGGAACACTGAGATAGTCTTTTTCAACAAGGTGTATTTAAACTTCAAATAACTATAAATCGATTTTATGCATTGCAAAAATAGGGTTACTAATTACATTCTCATTTGCAAAAATACCTTGGAGTTATAAATGTGATTACAGTTTGCTTAGCCCGGCAGCCATTCAAGGTATTGAAGTTTTAGTCAATTATGTAATGATACTTTTACATCTGTTAGAACTGCGAACCCTAGAAAACATTTTTCTCTTGATTTTTATGAATAATTACAAAAAACTTAATAGAATATAATTCTTTCCAGTGGGAGAAAATTTTTCTTTCCAAAGTCATGATACCCAATATAAGTTTAGGCGCTATTGCAGTCATGATAGTATTTTCAAATTCTTAAATTTCTTCGTTCCCACTTGCATTATTCAATTAATAGAAACTGATTTTAAAATTCCAGTTGTTATCTGCTAAGTTTTTAAAGGAATTACTTGAATTTCCTTTTTCAATGAATAGCAAGAACCAAATGGCAAAGATTTTTCTTAGTAGACACTTTATCCCACAGGTAATAGCATTCATCTGTGGCCCATAAGTTCTGGGTTCAAATCTTGGTAAAACCTCTTTGAATACCTATTCACTCAATCAGTGCAATGTGATTTTGTTGTTGACAAAACTTCACAGGAATCCTCAGAAGGGTCAGCGAATGGATTTTGACATCAATCATGAGAGTGAGTTTTGCTCACTCTGGGCTTTAGGAGTGGTCTTATTGATCACCAAACGACATATTTTACTTTCCTTTCTTGGTCACTCAGCATGTGATTTCTTGTTTGGCATTTTTTGAAGCATTTGAGATTTGCACATTAAAGGTGGAGGAGAATCCATGATTTTGTTGTGCAATCTTTTCATGCAATTCTTTTTTGGCCTGTATGCCCTTGAATATAAAGAGAAAATGGATTTGGTATATTTTATCTGGTGAGGAAGATTAGAGCTGTGTGGTGAATATCTTATCCCATCGAGGGAAAGTTGGTAAAACATGAAGGCTATAGCACCATACTATTAGTTCTGCATTCTGCAAAATTAGTACAGTGAGTCATTCACTAAAGATTGAAGAGGAAGGTAAGTGACTCCTGAGGTGAAAATCAATTTGGTGCGGAAAATGGAGTGTGACAAAAATTGTAGCAGTGAAAGCAATTCTTATTTGTGAGATACTTTGGAATAAGATCTATGTTTTACTATTAGATTCAGAAAAAAACTTCAAACAAAAAACTTTGTTATGGAACAACAGCAGAATTTATGTGTGGACCAAAAGAGTATATTCTGTAGTTTAATTTTGCATTCCCCTGAGACAGGGCAAGAAAGCAGCAAAGTGAACCTTGGGAAATTATGTACTTTCAAGTTCCTGGATCTTAGTTTTGATAACCTGTCAATTTTGTGTTTGGCTTCTTTATTTCTGGTTGTGTCTTGTAATCCTATAACAGACCTATTTTTACATAAATAAGATATGTTTAGTATTGTACTTGGGCTCAAGTAAAATGCACACTTGCTCTTAAGTTTAATACTTTTATGGCCCTCTGCATTTATTGAACATTTACTTCCATTGCAGTTGTCTCATACCACCCACCGAATCAGCAAGTTATAAGTATGCCTGTTGCTACAACATTGACAGCTTTTTTGATACTTCTGGGAATAGCCATTGGAGGTATACTTGTTTTGGTGCTTTTCTGGCGGAGGGTACCACCTAATACCAACTGGTCACCCGGTAAGAGTTTTTGAATCATTAACTGACATTGACTTTAATTCTTGTGGGGTATCTGGTCTCAATGCTCTTGAGTTCTGAGGTCATCCCCTGTATTAAGTTAATGGATTGAATAGGATAATATACATACCCTTGAGATCTGGATGATGAGGAAATTTAATGGCTTTCACGTTGTCGGTTTTGAATATGATTAATCTTTCATAGTTTTAAGAGCAGGTATGAAGGAATTTATTTAATGGAATTACAAGAGTTAAAAAAAAACCATTGAGAATATCTATGTATGGATACATATTTTCAGTATCTGTGGAAGGGGAGAAACTGCTGGTGATGGTATGCTTATGTAACATGGCGGCCTAGGTTGAATGTGCCAGAAGGCCTTTACCTTGATTCCACCAATGGTTATATTTTGAGCAGCCGTTAACTCCGTGAATGACTGAATTAAGAGTGACTGAAGGTTGCAAGTGAATGACCATTGGCCTCCTCCTTAGTTCCAATTTATGGGTAGGCTGAAATGAGAACTTATCGGCCAGATGACCAATTTCTGTGCCAAAGCTTATTTACTTAGTCCCTAAATTCCTATTTAGTTCATGTAGTTGCTAGATAGACCCTAAAAATGAGTCATTCTGCAATTTATTTTCTTCTAATCGTAACCAGTCTCTCAAAATAATTATAATGCCCATAAATGACTGCCCTCATAATAGAGAGAGCTGCAACTATGATGCAGACATTTTTAAGCTAGTGAGAACAACTGAGGTACCCATTTAAATGTACCTTAACCACTCTATTACCTTCATAAGAATCAAAATATCCAATCATGCACCTCTTGGAGGAATAACTACCAAAGGTTGGGAACCACTGCATTTGATGGATTCCATGGTTTTGGTGACTTCACCATATCATAAAAATTGTGCATGCTTTCATCATGTTTTTATATCATTGATGACATTGATTTTGATAAAGCATGAATCAAGCAACTTGTGTTGTTATTTTCAAAAGCAAAACTCTCATAAATATTTGTTTAAATGTCGAAAAAAAGAAGGCACAGTAAAAAATGTACATCTCCCTCCATGAGTCTCATAAGTTTGTTGTGTGCTTGCTTAACATTCTTCCCTTTATTGCATCTTTTACTTTTCTCCCTTTCTTCTTTAAGTATTCCTCCCATCTCCATTAATACCTACCTACTCAAGTACATAATCCAGATTTTTTATGGTCTTTTTTGTGGAAGCTCCCTTCATCCGAGAGAATTTCAAAAAAATCATCTGTTTGGTAATTATACTATCCACTTGACACATAATTATGAAATTTGTGTTCTGCAGAGTCATCTGAGGAAGTTGGGAGACCCATGATTGCAGGTTTAAAAGTCCTTCTCCTCTATCCAAGGGACTGTCTGGAGTTTATGAATACAATGGAATCTTTCAGGAAGCTCCTTGAAACGTATAATATAGAGGTAAATATGCAGCTTTATCTAATGAATAAACTGTAAATTTTGGGTAATGTTTTAACTCCCTTAGGGTTATGTGTATGCATGCTTGTACGATCAAATGCTTGTTTTGGATTCATATCACATGTAGGTGCCAAAAGCACATTCATCTTTGTCAAGCTGAATTTTTCCATTGTTGCTGTTTTTTGGGAAGATATTCCTTACCATTTTCACCACTAATGAGTGGCTCTTTGAAAGTGAAAGTGCCTGTAAAATATTGCTCTTATCAGGGAAATTCATTTTTCAGGTTTAGATTGATCATATGAAGTCACTTATACAATGGTGTCAAAGGTATAATAATAATGATGTCTCCAGAAGATATTGTGGAACTTAAACATTCCAAAAGAAATTTTACCAAAATTTATTAAGTGTGGTAGCAAAAAATAAATACTGGAGAATATTTTCATTGTAAGATGTCATCAACATAGAAATTTCACTGGTTGGGCGTATTATTGCTGTATATATCATTTTATTTTTATAATTTGGCTTTATAAAATTGTAGTTCAACTATCCAGTCAATTGATGGCTTATATCACCTGTTTTTTCCCATCATATTGTAACGGTCCCTCTTACGTCTGCAGTTTTCCCCCCTTCCCTGTGAATAGGGGTCCACCGAGCAGTGCCGCATCACCACTTGAAGAGGCGGAAGGCCAACCCAAACAAGGGGTGATACATTCAGACAATTTAAAAAAATATCAATCAGTACTTTTTCTGGGTTCCAGTATAAGGATGACTGCTCTGGTTGATCCCGTCCCAAGTGCACAATATTGCCACGACTCGCTCCTAGAACCCCGGCTCAATCGTACAGACGTCGCGGCAAGTAGTAGCACAAACAAAAAAAACAGGGGCCAGGTATCGTTTGAGAGGAAGACAAATCCACGCTTAACAATGTATTTAATGATTTCTTTGAAAATGAAATTAAACCCTGATGAGGTGAGAGACGTAAGATTGATTGGTGACATGAACAGCTATGGTAAATGATAAATCAAAAAGAACACTTATGAATCTGTTGAGCAACAATAAAAAAAAGAAACCACGACAAAAACTTTGAAAGAATAATGCCTTTTAGCTCGTAGCAATGAACACAGACACACCATGAAATGAACTTTGTAAGAATGAGGCTTTCTAGCTCGTCGTTTAGTGAGTCGTAGATCGGTGGCTTGCACAGAAATAATTCTCCTGGGTCGAGACAGGAAGGGGAACGTCGGAAAGCGGTGAGGGACGGAAAGTGATTGAACCAACCGTTGATGAAGCTGGAATTTCCTTAGATCCTCCAATGTCTGCCTGACTGGCGACTCTGGCGCAAGTTGATGAGGCCGGAATTTCCTCAGGTCCTACAACGATAAGGCCACATTGTCCTCAGGTCCTTCAATGTCCGCCGGACCAGCAACTCCTGCCCAAGTTGATCCGCGGTCGTCCTCTCAGCCGAGGTATTACCTCCACGAACACTATCTCCCTCCTTTCTCTGTTCGTATGCCTTCCCTTAGCTCAAGTCCCAATCTCCTTTCTGTCCTCCGTTTCTCCCTATTTAAACCAACTTGAAAAACATCACACACACAATATTCAATCCTGACACACACACTCTCCCGCAATATTAGGTGACTGCTTTCACTTGGGGTGCACATTTTGAAACACTACAGCCATCGTCTCCTCCCAATGCACTCACACACATTTGCAATGAATGAAATTCCTTACAATATGTTTATATATTATTGTATGTTAGGTATCCTGTTTCCTGAATTTTGTGGCTGATGGTAATGTTTTTTACATTTTAGTCAGCATTTGGTGAAATTTCGCCGCTGTTCTATGAACCTACAATTTGAAAAGAAAGCAACAACGCAAATTTAGCAAGGCGTGTCATACTGTTTTGAATCTTTCAATAATGGTGTCCAGGGCTAATGTTTGGTGTAACTGACCTTCACCGAAGTAAAGATGTAGTAGATTAGCAATAACTTTTTAATTGACTGATGGGATAATTATTCCTTGGATTTAAAAGGCCCTTCTCCTGCTTTTTAGGGTATTGTGAAATAAATAGTTTAGTCCTCATCTTTTTAACTATTTCTGTTTGAGAAAGAGTTGTTTTGATTTCAGGAAATATCCATTTTTTCAAATACATGCCCTTTATATAATTGTAACAGGTCTATGATTGCCATACCAGCGATGAGGTTTTGAATGGTCCTTTGGATTGGCTGCAGAAGGTGATGGCATACCCAAAGTTGTGCACAGTTATTGTCAGTAGTCATTGTGCATATGTTCAGCAGCAAGCAATACAGAGAGGCTGCAGTGCTTCTGGTGAAAGTATCTATAAAGATCCTACCTTCATTGATTCTATTTTCACGTATGGCCTAAAGATAATTATGGAAGATATTTCAGCTAATACTTATCTGAAGAACTTTGTTGTTGGGTGAGTATTCTGTTTGTCAATAAATCTCCTCCATCGTTAGATCCACTCAATCCCATCAATACCTCACATGTGTATCCCATTTATTTTACAGGTACAGTGGTTTTTCAAGTGATGATAAAATGCTCAGTCTACCTACGAGCTTTAGGAGATACTGCATACCTGAGCATTTGCCTAAGTTGTTAGTGGATATGAATTTGTAAGTTTTACATAAATAGCTAACTTGTTCTCTCTTACCAGTTACATTACTCTAATGCATGTTCCATAGGTAGGATCTTATATATTCATCATTCTATCAGTACCTTATTTGTTTATGTGTCTTAAAGTGTTGCTTTCAAATCCTCTGTGCTCTAGTGAATGTATTTGTAAATTTGTCAGGGCAACTTCAGTTAAGATATGCTTGTATATTTGACTGTGATCTACTTCCTGGATCTGTTGTTTGTCTATCATAATGACAAAGTTAGAGGTTAGTGGGGAATTTCAGTTGAAATGCAATGTATCAGTAAATGCCTTTAATGTTGACTAGGGAAGTGTATGAAGAAGTAGACGAAGCCAAGATCATGGCCTTGGTCTACATAATATGGACATGGATACATTGTTTACTTTCCATTGCTTTCCCAAATCAGCAATTTCATTGCATTATTTTATTTAAATTGTATTCACAAGTAACTAGATGTATTATTTTTACCATAATAATGCTATTTCTGCATTTTAGTATATGTGGTGTGCAGATGAGAGGAATAGGGGTTTAACTCCCAATACTTGTAATTTTCTCATAAGTTTTCCTTCGCTAGGTCTCCTCAGCAAATATTTGTTGAATCTTTCATTCATACAACTCAACTTGGGGTAATATTTATTGGCTGATTTCTTTTTAGTTTCTGAAGAAGTATGCCTTCCCTTAGCATTTATTTTATAAGATTTCATAGTGCTGTGAATTGTGTAACTCATATAATGACCAATATAGTCCTGTGAATCTGCTGTCTTCCATTATCTTGAGAACTGCTCCTATTGCATGGAAAATATTCGAACTGAGGTTTAGATACTCTTGGAAACTGAAAACATGTGTCTCTAGTCATCCTTAACCATGTTGGTTGAGAAATAGACCCACTTTATCCTTGAATTCTTAACTATGTAAGAATATTTTATTGATTAAATTTGCTTTAAATTATGCAATTAAAGTTGAAATTTATTTTTCAATTTCAGGGAATTATCTTTGGAAAATGTCCAGAGCACCAGTTCAAATGAATTCATGGAATTACAAAATAACTTGGATGCATTGGTGAATTATATTAAGTTGAATCCTCATTATCTTGATGACCTACTAAATTTGGTTTAAGATCTAACTGGACTTTTATACATATTGTATTGACTCACAGTATCAAAGTGTGGATAACTGTATGTGAATTACTCATCACATTGTATTGTTGTTGAACTCAAAGGTGAAAGACTCAAGCTGTTGAAAGGTAATAGCCTTGTTTTTTAAGTATTTGTAAAGCAGTATTTTGTAATCATTGTACCATCTTTGGTGGGTATGTTAAACTTTTTTCTTACTCAATGTTGTAACAATTTATTTCAATTCTCATGTTTTTTATTGTTACTGCTATGAGATGGTGACTACATACTTGTGAGATAGTGTGTTTTTAGTTTTTGAAGATGTATTTTTAAGTATTGGAGGTGGTGGAGACCTCAAATGTACTTAACATTGTTAATAAGCTTTTTGCAACTTTTGTGATGTGGATATTATGTATAGATGATATTTTGTGAAATTTTGAGATGTCTGAATGTATTTTGTGATTCTTTCAAAATATATGGATACATATATATTGTCCTTTGAGAACTATCCTTGATGTTGGAACTTGAATTCGTAATTGGTTGATATATCTCTTAAGCTAACCACTTGTTTCATAGCTTTGCATAGAATAAGGCAACATTTTTTCAACTTAAAATCTTCTCTACTAAACCACTGGCATGCATATAAGGTGGCATTTCAATGCTTGAGCTTCGAAGCAGAATCAAAATGACGTGATGGCCTCTGTGTGCATTCCTTGACCTGGTGATATCCCAAAACTAATTTGTGCTTGTGTTAATCCAGGAAACCTCTAGATATCACTACTTTTGATATAAATGAGTACAATGGGGTTAAAAAAGCAGCTTAAGCTGTGAAGAATGTATTACGTATGCTTATAAAGGTCTGTTTGAATTTCTTTTGATTTGATATTAATGTTGGTCTTGCCTGGTACCATACATAAAAGGAAAATAAGACTTCATTTAATCAGCTTGCACAAGTTCTGTTACCACTATATTTAGTGTATGGTCATCTTCCTCCACTAAGATAATCCAAGTTCCGACGTAATGATGAAATGACACTTTATTTGAGCACGTTCTTAATGTCAAACCTCATCTCTCCTAGTCTTTTCTGAGCTGCTCTGTTTTTCCATCTTCAGTTGATATCCTTTCTAAAAATGAATTTCAATATCTTATGTTGTCCATTCTTTGTGTGTGTCCTTAGTGATTGATTCATCAAAATCTCACGCATTGTGTTGGCATTCATGTTCACATTTCCTCATATTGTTTCATCCCAACGTTATTCCAATTTTTGGATGCACAACTTTGTATTGAAAAATTCTTTTTTTTATTTCATTCCTGTGTCCATTATTTTCCATTTTTGGTTCCATATATATGATAAGTCATTGGGGAATGATTTTGTCTAGCTGCCTCTTCTCCATTTTAATTTTTTGTCCCTGTTATTTTTAAAATTTGTTGGCTAATCAATCGAGTAGGATCATAATTCATTCATATTACATAGTGGTATTACTTTTGACTGCTAGGGAACATTTTACTTGCGGAAATCTACTGAATGCATGCAGGGGAACTTCTAATCCATGAAGATCTTGTATCTCTTTTCACTTAATAACCACCCTAACTGAATGAATGATTAGACATTTCTTGCATCGAAGTGGAGTGGGCTGCCTCGAATCAACGCTGTTCCTAAGTGACTCATTTTAGTTTCTCTGCGACATAACTGATAATGAGTTTTAGGTTCATACCTCTGATCTGAGGTGAAGGTGAATTGTCTTGAAGACGTCTTGGGAGGGGAGCGATTTCTTCATCTATACGTATAGCAGTGGATGCTGGGACACTAGCCATATAAGGGGATGAAATGGGAAAAAGCATTGAAAGTGAATATATGTTTACGTAGCATCGTATTGTCAATATGTTCTTGTTTTAGTCACTAATGGTGCATGGAAAGAAGGAATTTATGTACCTATATTTTGGACAGTGCAACACTTGAAGTTTTTCTCTGCTGTTATTGAGATATAGTTCTGGAGATATAGTGTGGTGTCGCAATAATATTCTCCACTTCCTACTGAAACTCACCTGATAGGAATGTTTCAAGCCTAGCTTGTATCCTTAGTCTCTCCTGATCCTTCCATTTGCTATAGCACTCTCTGGGTTAAATTTCATCTGTTATTATTATGTGGCTTTCCCTTATATTTTATTAATCTTGAATTAAGTCTTTCTTTTCATGGTCCCAAATGCCCTCAGTGTTCTTCATTATAATTTTTTGTGGCACATTGCTCTTCAATTCAATAGTTTTTTTTACAACATTGATTGATGATGTTTCTGGAGTGGGTTACAAGTCAGTTGCATCATTTGTTATCAATTAGATCAAATACATATGTTGCTGTTTAAGGGATAAGACTTCTGATCCTGTTTTCAATGGTTAATTGTCATGCCTTGATATTATATTATCAACAAAATTGGCAAGATTTTATGCAGTGATAAATGTTATGATGTGGTAAAGGTTGTCTTTAAAAAAAGTACTACCCATGTCTTGATCATCACCTGCTTCATTCTCTCTAAAGGCATGATACTTATTAACTATCAATTATACACTGTATTTCTAATCTATTTATTGAAAAAATTCCCTCTTTTTATATTTTTGAGGAGGCCAATGGAAAATGAGTGAATTGTGGAAAACTGTAAATTTAGAGAAATGATAATCTGCAGGAAATGAAGCTGAATCATAACCAAATGTTTCATAGTTTTACATGATTTGAATGAATTATACCTTAAATCCTCTAGATGCCTCTAGCTGGTGCAATTGGAATGGAAATATAATAATTAATTTTTATCTTAGTTTCAAGCTAACAGTGTGTGCTGGGTACTGATCCACTAAGAAAATACTTTCTTCTGTTTGGGCCTCCAGTCTTGACAAGTGTATGCATTTGTCTTTCAAAAACACTAGAAGCCATCCATGCCTAAGTATTGGCTGCATAGGTTGTAGACAACAAGTTCCTCATGTTTTCTTTTTAAATGTGGATTTCTTTAGTTTTCTAAAACAAAGGTTTCAGTCTCTCACTGCCATGTGCACTGGCTCCTAACAAAACACTGAGGCGAGCTTCACTGTGTTTATCCCCGTGGTTAGTCCCCATTAGTGTGATCAGCCCTCTTTTATTCATTATTTTTAATAATGACCTAAGTTCTAGAGTTGGCAGTAAATTAAGATTATTTGCAGATGTTACAGTTATCTACCATGAAATGAGTGAATACGCAGACTTTGAAGCTCTGTCATCTGACCTTAACAACGTTCATTCGTAACCCCTGCAGGTAGGGGGATGGAGAATACTCCCGCAGTATCCCTGCATGTCGTAAGAGGCGACTAAAGGGGCGGGGAGGTAAACCCCGAAAACAAACCCCCAGGCAGCAAAGAGATGTGTTCGGACAGTCTTGTGGGTCAACTGTCTGTGTGTGGCCATACCAGCTGGCCTGCGATCCACCTGCATGTTTGCCAAGTGCGGAGACCTATAAGGGGGAGAAGGGGATCCTGGTGGGTAAGTTCTTCGGCACCCAGCCGGGAGTCGGATGCCTGGTATGGGCTGGAGTTCAACATCCCACTTTGGCCCTGGATCCCCTGTAAACGGGCGGTCAAGATCTAGCCAGTCTTGATCAATTGGCTTATTGACACGTTTCGATGGCAAGTGCTGGAGTGACGGGGGTCTGTATAGGGTGGCCAAAAGTGTATGGGTTTGGAGGGCCCATACCCTGGAGGCCCCACCCAAAGCAGGGCCTCATAAACTATAGTGCTATATCCCTTGGGTAGCCCTTGTAACCACATCGGTTTGTGGTGTGGCGTCCCAAATGTGTGGCTCCGTGTTGGGTGGGGAGCATAGGGGATGAATTCTTAACCTTTATGGAGCCAGATAATCTTCCTCCATCCAAAAGATCCCCCCTGGAAATGGGCAGGGGAGAAATATGCAATGGAGCCTGCATGCGCTACCTCGTAATGAAGTGCAAAATGGACGGCGAGACCTTTAAAAAGGTATATCTCTTCCTCATTTGGCGTATTTTGTCTGCAGCAGTACCTGGAGATTTAAAATCGGCGAGAAAACTTTAAGATGGAGCTCTGCTCATGGAAACAAGTAATTACTCCCAAAGCAAGAAATTATTATCAATGGAACACTTTCACGAAATACCAGCTACAGTTGAAGTACAGCGCACTCTAAATTCAAGCCAAGGCGTCATCAGTCACTACCATTTACTTTACGTAGATATGGAGGAAATAAAAAGGGAGATGGCCTCTCAGGGGGTAACCAACACTCGTTGTCTCACGACAAAGCGAAATGGTGAAGTTAGGGACACAACATCTGTTGTCCTCTCTTTTTCGCAGGACAAAATCCCTGAGAATGTCTTTATTTGATACGAATCTGTCCCTGTACGTCCTTTTATACAGTCTCCAATGCTCTGTTTCCAGTGCCAACACTTCAGCCATATTGCAACGCGCTGTGAATGCAAAGCAATCTATCAACACTGTGACCTGGACAGACACGATAACAAGTGTAGCAGTGATCCCCACTGCGCAAGCTGTGACGGTAAACATGCCATGTACTCTCGTAACTGCCCCAAAATGCAAGAAGAAAGAAAGTTAATGGAAATTAAAATAATATAGAAGATTCTGTATTTTGAGGCACGGAAGAAGTAGCAGGTCCTCAAGGCTCCTACCTTCTCCCACCCTTTTGCCATTGTAGCTGCAACACCATTCAGTAGTAAGAACACAGACTCCCAGGAAGACAATGAGAAAAAAGTAAAACCCCAGGAAACACGGAAAGATTTAGTCAAGCTGGATAAGGCATCAAAACTGGTAAACAAGATGAATACTTCCAGTGCGGGTACTCCTCGGAATAACACACGCAAAACAACCACCGGGTCCACGCCAATAAGATATGATAAAACATCTTCACCCGGCCCATCTGGAATGACCCTAAAAGGTCAACCAGAATCAATGGAGGAGGAGGAATGTCTCTCTGAGACGGAAATCCTCCACGCGAAGCAGAGGGAAAGAAGGAAGCACCATATTCAGCGCTGATCCTCACAACCTATACAGTGACAGGTTGAGATTTTTATATCAATGTTCTCTTTTATTTTTATGATTTTTACCTTACAGTGGAACTGTAATGATTTTTATTGACATAAGGAGGAGCTGAAAATTTTAATTATAGATTTTAACCCCTCATGTATATGTCTTCAAGAGACCCATTTTAAAGCCACGGACAAGGGTGTGTTAAGAGGTTTTAATGTTTTTAGAGTTGACAATACCAGTGGCCAATGTGCCCAGAGTGGAGTGCCTATTGCAACTAGGTAGGCCATTTACACCTCCCGAATTTAGCTGAACACACCTTTTCAGGCAGTGGCGGTGACAATACACGCCCCGACAGCAGTAACGTTGTGCAACGTTTACTTGCCAGAAAGTGCACCGGTCAGCCGGTTAAACCTGGAAGCCCTTGTTTGCCAGCTGCCTAAACCCTTTATTCTAGTGGGAGATTTTAATGCTCACGACTCCTGAAGGGGAATTTCTAGGGAAAAATGTAATTAAAGAGGACATATATTATCATCTTTTATTATCGACCTTAATCTGTTTTTAGTGAATAATGGGAAGAGTACCCATTTTAATAGTTTTAATGGCTCTTACTCTTGCATAGACTTATGTTTAACCTCGAGCAGTCTTATAAACAAGATTAGTATGTCTGTACGCCGTGATCTCTGTGGAAGCCACCATTTTTCTCTCTGTATACAATTGAGACCAACGTTTGATGCGAATTTTAGCAGTCCCGACTCTTGGTTGATCCAGAAAGCTAATTGGAGTCTTTTTAGGGAAAGTTTCCCTTTCACCCATGACCCGAACTGTGAAGGAGCAGGCAATGCAGAAACATTGACTGAAGCTATACTTTACGAAGTGAACCTTAGTGTACCATGCTCAAAAGGCAACCTACGATGGCCAGCTGTTCATTGGTGGAACGAGCAGTGTGCAGAAGCAATCCGATTGAGGAAACCAGCATTACTGATCTTTAATAAATATTCAACGGCCACAAATCTTTCATCCTTCTGACGGCTACAAGCAAAAGCTTGGCAGGTAGTGAAAGGGGTGAAGAAGGCTTCCTGGATGGAATTTGTATCCAGCATCAATCATAGCATCCCCATTATGCAGGTATGACAAAAAGTTAAAAGTATCTCCAGTTCCCTTTCTAGGGATGGCATAGTAGCTCTTGAAATAGCTCGCTCCAAATCATTTCTTCTCCTTCTGCCATTGCTGAGGCTTACGGCACTCTACTGGTGAAGACCACCAGTAGCTCCAACTATGGCTCAAAATTCAAGACCATAAAAGGCCTTTCCGAGGCATCACTAATTAACTTCAGAATGACAAAAACCTCAGTGGACTACAATGACCCATTCTCCATATGGGAATTGAAGTCTTCAATAGCTGACTGACGAAACGGTTCCCCTGGATTAGACGGAATTCACAATGCCTTCATCCGGAATATCCCCGAATTGGCATTGTGCGATGTCCTCCACACGATAATTCAAATATGGAGCGATGGTAGCTTTCCGAGATCATGGCGGGAGTCTGTGATTGCTCCAATCCCCAAACTAGGAAAAGTTAGAAGCGATGCAAAAAACTACAGACCAAATTTGTTGACCTGTGGCCTTTGCAAAATTATGGAAAGAATAGTTGAGCGTCGACTAATTTGTTGTCTGGAGAGGCAAAACCTTTCCCACGTCCAGTGCGGTTTTAGAAGAGTCAGATTGACCACATTGTCTGTAGTGAGAATTTTATCCAGGAAGCCTTCCTTCACCAGCATGTCATGGCTGTTTTCTTCGACCTTGAAAATGCGTACGATCGAGTATGGCGGTATAAAATTCTCAAAACATTACACAGTTGGGGTTTTAAACAAACTTACCCGTTTTTATTTAAAAAATTTTAAATGATCGAACATTGGTAGTTAGGATCGGAAAACACCTCTCACGACCTTACTATCAGGAGAATGGAGTCCCCCAAGAGTCCATTCTGAGCATTATGCCAGTTGTGTAACGTCGTTGACAACCTAGCAATTTTCTGCTGGTCTTCGAAGCTAACAACTGCCACCAGACAAATACAATTTGCGCTCAACAAGCTTCATGCATGGTCAGAGATGAACAGTTTTCGTTTTTCTAAAGAGAAAATAAATTGTGTTCATTTCCACCGACTTAGAGGTGTTCACCCAGCACTAACACTACGTTTTGGCCCTGATAACCTACCTTTTGTTGACCCAGTTCATTTTTTAGGGATGGACTTTGACTGTCGATCAAACTGGCGGGACCATGTAAATAACCTAAGAAACAGATGTTTGAGAGTTTTAAACATTCTACGTTTTCTAAGTCATTCCACATGGGAGGCAGACCTCCACACACTTTTGCTACTATACCGATCATTAGTACGATCAGAACTCTATTACGGTGCGTTTGTCTGTACCTCCAGTCGAGAATTTTATTTACAGCCACTGAATACAGTACATAACGCAGGCCTGCAATTGGCTACAGGGGCATTTAGGGCATCTCCCATCCTTAGTATTCACTCAGACGCAGGTGAACCACCACTGGTTACCCGCAGGAATATTCTGATGTCCAATTATGTTGCAAAAATTTTATCTATGAGGAGCCATCCGTGTTTTAACATTGTTTTTATGCCGCGGTTTTTAGATTTGTTTTACAGACAGACGAAGGCCACAAGGCCATTAAGTGTACATTTTAAAGATTTTATAGAGAATTAATTTCTCTCTTCCTGATGATTATCCTGTGGGATATTCAACCATTCCCTGTAGGATATTCAATCAATAGTTTCATGCCTTAGGGTGGCATTGGAACCAATACCAGCTGGGCTGAGGTTATCCTTGATTTAGAGGTAATAAATCCTTAGCCACTGAAACATAGCTTTTTAACTTATTTTAAAAGTGCTTGGAAACTATAAAAGGCCATAATTCAAGTTTTTTCATGACAATGTATTCCTTATTATTTCGAATCTCTCATTATGTTTTCCCATTCACCCATGATTTGAAACTGGTCAGATGATATGGCCACCCCTACAGCATTGAATTATTCCTAACTTAAAATTGATCTCTTCACATATCAATCATTTTCACTAGTTCATAATTCAAGTCCTGCTCCCATAATTTTTCCGAGTGGCAATCCCTTGATTCTGAAGTGCAAAAAGGAGAGGGGAAGATTTGATCACCAAGAACACCCATCTAGGGACAAACTCTTTGCTAAGTTTTGGTGATCAAATGAGGAACTAAGGAACATAAAAAGTATTTTGATCAAACAACAAATTTACTAGTAGGTGTATTTTAGCATCAAACCAAATTATAAACCAACTATTCAAAGGTCAGCCAACCTATCCTCTGACTTCAAAACTCCATATCAATCCTGTTGACTGACTTGAATATTATATGTTGAAAAAGAATAATAGAAAATTCTCCAAAATGCTAGAAGGACGTATATCAATCATCTTATCTGTAATGCAGACAATAAAGCTAAGGAAATTTGGAAAATTATCGAAGAATCTAAACACCCAAACAGTTTAAATTCAGACTTGAAACTTATGGACTCCCAGGGCAATCTTTTTAAGAGCGATTTACTAATGGCTACCACCCTCAATGACTTCTTTTTATCTCTATAATTACTCAATGCAGCTTGTCCAGACAAACACAAGCAAGTAATGAACGTCTGCAATTCTTTATTTCTCCATCCCTGTTTCGACTTAGAATTAATGAGTACAATCAAAAATTAGGCAACAATTACATTTCAGGCTTGGACTGTATTCCATCCGTCATTTAACAAGTTCCAGTCATGCAATCCAGTGTCCATTTCTATTTTTAATCAATGAATCCTTAAGGATTTGCAAAGTTTCTTAGTACTCTCAAAGTGACTATGGTCATACCTCTGCATAAAGGGAAAGAAAGTAAGCAGCTTATGAGTTCATATCGGCCTATTGCCTTGGTAAATTAATTTGGAAAAGTTTTTGAATTAGTTTTTTTATTCTCGGTTGATGACGGACTTGAACTCATTTAACTTATTATCCCCATTTCAGCATGGTTTTAGAAAATTGAGGTCCTCCACTCCAGCTACTACCCATGTTGTAAACCAAGTATTATCTTATGTGGACCACAGATCAGTCTTTAGCTCTACTGTTTGACTGTACCTGGAGTTCTGAGTTCTTCCAGTATTTTATGCAGATGATACCACTGTCTTAGTATCTGTCTCATCGCTTGACAGTCTAGTTTTAAGAGCAAATAAGGTTGCTCATCTCCTACATGAGTGTCGTGACAACAACTTTCTCCTTCTCAATGTTGAGAAATCAAACTTGATCTACTTTGCAAACAAAAATAAACCTCAAGCAGTTATTTGCATCGATATTAATGGTAAACCCATTCCTCAAATTTTTTGCCCGCTCACTAAGCATTCGTAGTCAGTACTACAAATGCTCAAGCAAACACCGAGGAAAGTATTCCAAGGCTTTTGTTGGGCGTTTATTGAGGGCTTGCTTGCAAGCCTTTGGCGAGCGCTTGTAAATGCTGGAGGTACGCCTAGTAGAGCATTATAAAAGTGTTTAGAAGGCGTTTACTTGAGAAAGCGCCCACAAGGTATTAACAGTGCTCAACTAACGCTCGTAAATCGCCGGGACACTCTGGAAACGCTGGACAAATGCTCTATTACTCATTCTCACTCACTGCAAAACCGCCAGGGTTGTGGATAAGGAATACCCTCGCAGGGAAAGGAGAGGTGTTTGGGAAATTCATGACAAACGATGTGCAAAATGTAACAAGCTGTAGCAAAATGTAACCTTTAAGTGCTTTGGAAATTTTTCCTTTTTAACACAGCATGTTTTTACTGAATACATCTTTCCTTTTTAATTACCACCAAGTTTCGACAAATTCCTAAATACCTATCTTTATTTACAATCACAATTGTGGCGGGTTCGCGTGGAGGCCCCAGTTAACTGGCACGCCGGAAAGGCAGCGGCGCCAAGGACGCGGAGCAGGCGATGAGCGACTCCGAGGAGATATAAAAGGCCATGTCATCATGCGGGGAGGGGAAGTTTTACTGTGACTACCTACTTGTACACTCGCTCGGGCTCGTCCCTAATAAAGAGGCCAAACGATAATTAGTCGGTGTTAGTTATTTCGCGCCAACAACACATGGTGTCAGGTGTGTGCGAAAATGGCGAATAAGCAGCTCGAAGGGATAGGAGGTCCTGCCTGGTCCATACCCCAGGCATTTTCCTTCGTGGCAGAAGATTGGCCAAGATGGAGTCGACGATTTGAGAGGTACAGACGGGCGTCTGGACTTCCCAAAAAGCCGGAAGACGAGCAAGTCGACGCATTGATTATGCAATGGGTGACGACGCGGACGACATACTATTATCCTTCAACCTATCAGCGGAAGAAGAAAAGAAGTATAGCATCGTTTTAGGGAAATTTGTAGAGCATTTCGTCCCGAAGGTAAACTTAATTTACGAACGTGCCCGTTTCAACAAGCGACTACAAGGAGAGATCGAAACGGTGGAAGAATTCGTTCGGAACCTGCATATTCTCGCTAAAAATTGTAAATATGGCACCCTGCGTGACGAATTGGTGTGGGACCGTCTAGTAGTCGGTTTGCGGAACACCAAGTTATCGGAAGCCCTACTGGATCCGGATCTTACGCTTGAGAGAGCCGTTACAAAGGCGAGGCAGGCAGAAGACGTGCACAGGCAACAGACGCTCATAAGGAGTGACTCGGGGGAAAGTAAAACCGCCCCTTCGCCAGCACGATCATTGGAGGTGGACGCAGTGCGGAAAAAATGCCAAACAAAACCAGGGACGGGAAAACAAAACTAAGGGGAATATCTCTGTGGGGGACGCACAAGTCGTCCGTATCTCGTCTTGACTAATCCCGTCTCCGGTGGGTTGTCGCTCTCCGAATGCATTTATTTAATTTTGTGAAGTCTACGCATATTCGAACTCCTCCGTCTGCCTTCGGCACCGACCACCATGGGCGCGCACCAATCCGTCGGTTCTTCTACCGCCGTTATTATTCCTTCTCTCACCATTTTCTTTATTTCTTTCTCTGCCTTTTCTTTCAATGGCAAGGGCACTCTTCTCGGCGTTGACCCCGCATAGGGCACGGCTTCGTCCTTGATGCGAATGACGTATGGTTTCGGCATTCTTCCCAGGCCACGAAAAAGTTCTTGGTAGTTTTCTTCCGGATGACCAGCTGTTATTTCCCGTAGCCAAGTCAAAATTCCCAGGGATGATATAGCTGGTCGTCCCAAGAGCGCGTCTTCAACTCCATTCACCACGAAAATCTCATCCTCGTATACTCGATCCTTCCAACGTAAAATAGACCGGAATTTTCCTTTGGCCTGCAACCTGCTTCGATTAGGACCGCGGAGGAACGATGTGGTGTTTTCGAGTTGTATTCCCTTCAGCGTTTTGAATAATTCGGTACCGATGACAGTGACGTCCGCGCCTGTGTCGACTTTGAAGGGGATTTTCTGGTTACCGATGGCGAGTGAAACCCTCCATGATTCTCCTCCCGTCGAAATGCTTCCCAGAAAAAAATAGTCGTTTTCACTCTCTAGCTGCTTGTCAATTTCGGCAACCGCTTCCGTTCTTCAAACTGCTGCCCAATGTCCTTTCTTTTTACAGAGAGCGCACGCAGATTGACGCGCCGGGCATTAGCGAAAATATGCTGCGGCTTTTTCCCGCACCGAGGACATTTGCGACCACTCACCTTCATTTGGTCGGGTGGTGCTGATGTTGGTGTTGAAGGGTGCCGTGGGGCTTTCTTCCGTACAACACAACAATAAAAAATAAATTTTGAAAGTATAATTTAGCTAACTGCCCACTGTCATACTTTCCTGCAAAATAAATAGAGGCTTTTAGCTGCAGGTCTATGGAAAAAAAAATAAATTACCTTGGATTCTTGGGGAAGGACAGTTGCACTTACCTGCCTCTGAGGGCCATGAAGAGCTATTAACCATAACTTTAGAGCAAGTTGAGATAATGTCAGGAAAATTTTAAATAATTGCTCCGAATTTTTGGCATTGATTATTACTTGATCCTTAACTGCAAAATCTAAAATATAGAATGAAAAAAGTTTTCCCTGACGGTTAGGCTAGATATTCAAATTCCCCTCTAATAATACTTTTTGAACATTGTTGGCAGGGTATTTTTATGGTGAAAAACTTATTATTCTCTGCTAAAGTATAAATATTCTCCAAATCTAATTAGAGGTGAAGTAAATAGTAGACAAAAAATATAAAACTATTGTTGATAATGATCTTCATGCTGACTTATGCCTTAAATGGTTTTTTAGTTACTTTAAATGATGCGCAAGTTGTTTTAGGAATGTTAAATGGAAATATGTTGCATACACATTAATCATTTATAATTATTTTTTATATCCTGGCTTAATATTAATGGATGCCATAGCTAGTTGATACATCATTTTTTTTACTTTTATCAAAATCAAATGTTTACCTTTGCGCTTGTACTATATTCTCCTTTGTGTCCAATCCCCTACTGCCAATTTTCAATATATTTGGTGCATAATTATACTTGAACTTAATTCATCCAATTCTTGCTCCTTTCTTGGTCCTTTCTGTCCTGTCTTAAGTCGTCCAATTCTTGTGGTACTTCGACCAGACAATGCTTTTGCTATTAAAGTTATTAATCGTCATTTAAATTGATCAATTGATATTATTGTGCCGCGACAATTTTCATGGGGGACGGAAAGATTACCTCCGTGGTTATGCAACCTTCACGTCTTAAGAGAGATGCTCAATTGCAGATAATCGAGGATACTTATTGTCTCTTTGAGGATATTGAATTCAATTGAATACCCAAGGAAAATAAATTTAGGCATTTATGTGCAAAACTATACAAGTCCGTAAATAATAATCCAATAGACCTTAAGAAAAACTAACTTTTTCACCTATCATTGCCAACTCCATGATGAATACAATGATTGAAAAAATTCTGACGATAAGATAGTAAGGTGTAAATTAGTGATTTTCCTTATCCTCTTCATTTTTCTGTAGACTCGTGAACCCATTGAAGCATTTTTTGTCGAGTTTAAGAGGGATGCATGCTCTTCTACGCAACGATAGATTCTCTCCCCACGGCCTCTCTAGTCGTAGACGTAGCGATCTAAAGTTATCACGAAAATGCTATCATCTGGCATATCACTTCCCTCCCGCTTCTGCTGGTATAGTGAATGGCAATAACTGCCTTTGAATTCCCATTTACATATAAGAGAGTGTACACCTGGTAAAATTACAAGCGCTTGGATAATGAAAAAAAACTTTTTTGATTCCACCTATTTATGTTTCAACGCAGCGGCATCATATTCAGGTACCTGAAGATAACGCTGCTGCGTCGAAACAAGTAGTAGCTTAAAATAAATTGGTGGAAACAAACAAAGCTTTCTATTTCATTATTCATTATAAACTTCCTCAAAGTTGAGCCTTAAACCATTGAGATCATACAAACGCTTATTATTCTTGCAATAATTTTAAAAAGTGCGAATAAAGGGGGTCCCAGATCTCTTTGTCTGAAAGGGAAAGGCTAGTGGAGAGATTCTCCGGAAACTCTTCGATATCCTTCTAAAGCAACTCCGGTAACTCTCCACGGTCAAAAGTAACTACGACTAATTATATGGAGAGTTTCTCTGGAAACTCAATCAGTTGTAGTTACTATAAATGATCTCCAAAAATGGATATAAATCGTACCTAGAAGGTATCGAAGTTAAATATTTCCTCCACTTACAGCCATAAGTCACGTTCAGAGTCAAAGATTGAAATTCCTCCCTCTCTTACCAGAGTAAGTACGGATATAGAACAGAGGTGTGGGATAGTTTAATTCTTTATTTTTTTAATCCATTGTACATACTAATGAAAATAGAAGATAGTAAATGATATGTGTCCGCGATAAATCTCCCGCGTTTCCTCCACTTCGTCCTTCTACAGCCTCGCCGTGCCTAGACTTCAAGTTATCGCCTCGTGCTTTGCCGTGTGCTTTGCCTTCTGCTACGTCGTTCAAGTTATCATTCCAAACCTCATTCCAATCAGTACTTTTCAGTATTATGATTTTTATTCATATTTCCGCGCTCTTATCTTCATTCTTTAAATTTCTCACCCTTTTCATTTATCCCGCCATCTTCGCTGATCATCCTTTTGGCATACATTCTCTTATATTCACTGCGGGAGTCTTTTAAAAGACATTCCGTTTTATTTTACACACTTGTGGAGCCCACGTTTGGCGATGAGGCCACGCGGCAGAACGTACTGAAGGTGCATTTATGGAATCCGTCGCCATAGGGTGCCTTAATAGCTCGGCGTCACATACGCGCCACGGGCTGCGACAACGTATATCCCAGAAGGGGCCCTTTATAGCTCCGCGCTGCGCTAAACAGATGAATGACGATAAGCGGCACAACAAGTTGACACAAAATGCCATGCATGTCATCACACCACGCTACATCCTTTAATTTGGAATATTAATTATGTTTTAATTCACTGTAAAATAACGTTATGACTTCCAATTGAAGAATAATATTCATTGAAACCACACCACATTCAATGGACAGATTTTTATAGTATATCATATGCTGTCAACATCGTTGACTAGTCGTGAAGTAATATCTCAGAGACTTCAACAAGCAACCACTGGGCAAACATGTCACACTATTACATATTTTGAGTATTTAAGACTTTTTTATTGTGATTGTTAGGATATTGACGCGCAGCATATGCACAGACCATCTATGTAACTTCCCAACACAACTTGTCGGTTGATTGCTAAGGTTGCGCTTCAGATTTGCGTCTTGATCGTCTCTTTCTTTCTCTTCGGGTTAGTAAAGAGTACCTATCATTAGTTTGCTTTTAATGCTCTTTTCGTAATTATCAGTTAGGCTTTATTAGATATCATCTAGGTAGAGTGAGGTTAGGATCTATTATTTTGGTGTCATAGTTTGGTGTATTTTGTTTCTCAGGGGCACAGTCGAAGCTTGTTTAGCTTGTCAGGGGTTTAAGGTAGGTTATTAATTTCAACTTTTCATATTAATATTAAACTTCTTTCTCAATATCGATAGTAGGTTTAAGTCAATTTTTCATTTATTTAGCCTTAGATTTGTACTTTTACGTCAATCTTTTTAAGCCTAAATATTTATTTCCTTATCTGTTGTTGCATCGGGTGTATCTACTATTAGCTTAGTTTCGCGTTTCATACTGTACTACTTTAAATTTATCTAAATATTTCATCGCGTAGTGTTAACTTACAGTGTATGAATGGCAAAATGCTTACAATGTTGCATATTGGACGTCTTTTGTTTGTATTATTTTTGTGGTGCCGTAGAGGGCGTTGTTTTATCTGTTCCTCATGTTCCTCAATAAAACTGTAGTAGTGCTATGTCAATCGTCAACGGAGAGCCGTGTTTTATTGCCGCACCGCTAAATTTCTACCCGTAACTTCTTTAACACAGAAATTGTAGTCATCAGGTTATGGGCCCAGGACGTTGTGTATAGGAATTTAGTTTGGTATTGTGTGCGCATTAAAATAAAGCCGTTCTTCTCGGAGTGAAAGAAGCCGGCCGGCGTAAGGAGTGAACACCCAACATGGCGACGGAGGAGCAGTACACGGCGACAATTCCGAAGCTGACCCGGACAAATTATCCGATATGGAAAGCCAGAGTAAAGACAGAAATGTTGAAGCAGGAGTGCTGGCAGGCCGTCGTCGGATATAATGATGCGGACGGCTACGTTCCGACCACGACGGAATTACGCGCAAGACGGAGGTCAAACTACACCCCGCTCGCCCTTATCATGAAGACGACGGGGGACGACCTTATGAATGATATCTTGGATACGGAGGTAGCGTCTGAGGCATGGGTAGCCCTTGAAGAACAATGCCATCAAAATACGGAGTACGGAGCGATGACGAAACTGGGAGAGCTCGCCACGATGACAAAAGATAACCTCAGCATGACGGAATATGTTAACACCATGCTCAATTTGAACAGAATGCTCCAGAAGAACGATATGGAGATCAGTGATAAACAATTAGCCTACTTATGCTTGTCTGGGCTACCGTCAGAATACGAAATTATTGTCAAAACCCTGTGCGCCCAGCCTGAAAAAATCAAGATGTCTGTCATGAAGCAGGTGCTTTTAGAAAGTGAAAAAGAAATAAATGCCAAATCTGAAGTATATCACCAAGCTCTCAAGGCGAACAGAGCGTCTGCGAAGAAAAATGACAACCTGAAAAGTCAAGAAAGTGAGAATAGTGATAAGGTTAGGAGTGCAGGCAAGTCAAGAAAGGGACAGGGAAGACCTAACGGACGGAGGTTCTTTTGTTATTGCTGTGGTATGGAAGGTCACATTGCAAGGGAGTGTCCAAAGCTCAAAGAAAACTCGGAGAAAATGAAGTGAAGAACAACCGCGACTACACCAAGAAGGCATCAGTTGCAACCAGGGAGCACGTCGCACTGTATGCAAGGAAGTTCACACCAGGTGAGAGTGGAATATGGATCCTTGATGGTGGGGCATCGGACCACATGACTGGGAAGAAAAGCCTATTTCATTCAATGCGTGAATATTCTGGTGAAGTAGAAATTGGGGATGGTTCACCTTTAACGATAGCAGGCATTGGGTCAGTGACCATTAATATGTCAGAGGAGTGTGGAGGAAAAGATGTTGAACTCACAAATGTCCTCTATGTCCCAAACCTGCAAGACAATTTGGTGTCTCAGGGCCAGATAGAAGAGAAGGGACTGGAGTTCAGATCTAAGGATGGTGTGAACAGGGTATTTAGGGAAGGGTCACTGGCGTTTCAAGCTCACAGAGTAGGCAGACTGTACTTTATTTCTACCGTTGGGGGAGCGTCCATTGAAAGCCTGAAACAAGAGTATGCGAAGAACCTCAAGAAAGCTTCAAGAGTGTCGCAATCCACCTGGCATATTAGGCTTGGTCATCCTAACATGCAAGTGATGAACAAAATAGAGATTCTGTCAGAACTGTGCTCCAAAGGGGAAATAGGAGAAGAATTCAGCGATACCTGCGTAGTGGGAAAAATGAAGAGGAAGAAATTTCCCCACAGTAGTGATGGAGAAGACCTTAGAATTCTGCATAGGGTCCATTCGGACATCATGGGTCCAATCAATCAAGAATCAATTGGGAGAAAGAGGTTCATAATCACCTTTATTGATGAGTACTCAAGGTTTGTGGCCAGCGTTGCAATGGAGAAGAAAAGTGAAGCCCTTGACCATTTCATTCGAATCAAGAATAGATGGGAGAACATCCATGGAAGAAGAGTGAAGGAGTTCCAGACGGACAGGGGAACCGAATACTTATCAAGAAATTTCCAGCAGTTCCTGGAAGAAAATGGCATTATGCATAGAAAGTCTGTTGAGTACACCCCTCAGCAGAATGGGCTAGCCGAGATAATGAATTTAACCTTGTGTGATGCCGTGAGATGTCTACTAATTCAAGCTGGACTTCACCTCCGGTTTTGGGCTGAAACACTTCAAACGAGCTGCTACCTTCGGAACAGATGCCCATCAAGAGCCATACAATTCGCTGCACCACTAGAGAAATGGACTGGGAGGAAACTTGGGAGAAAAGACCAGGAGCACATCCGCACATTTGGCTGCCAGGTATGGGCTTGGATACCTAAAGAGAGGCAAGAGGGAAAATTTGCAGCCAAGGCAGTGGAGAGCATACTTCTAGGCTACGAGGAAGGCACGAAGGGCTACAGACTCTGGAGCCTGTCGGAGAGACGTGCCTTCAACAGCCGGGACGTTATCTTTCGTGAGAGTCGCTTCCCGTTCAAGATCAAGGAGACCTATGCCGCAATCCGCCCGACCTGTGAGGAGCTGGCGTATTTCATCGACGAGGAGGCAGCGGACCATCCAGGAGAGGATGGCTTTGATGCGCTGCCGCCCAGGGACCAGGGTGATCAAGGTGGCTGCCATCCAGGAGAGGACGGCCTTGGTGCAGAGCAGCCACTGCTACCCGGAGACCAGGGTGGTCTGGCTGGCCACCGTCCACGAGAGGACTGCCATGGCGCTGTGCAGCCACTGCTGCCCAGGGACCAGGGAGGCCCGGTTGGCCGCCATCCAGGAGAGGACGGCCTTGGTGCAGAGCAGCTGCAGCCACCACCCAGGGGTCAGGGTGACTTAGGTGGCCGTTGTCCAGGAGAGGACGGCATAGGAGCAGCAGACCGTGTCGGCCCGGAGGTTCCGAGACGATCAGTGCGGTTACGGAAACCGGCACCAGGCTGTCCACTACCATGCTGCAAACTTCATGCCAGGTGCACTGTCAATGAACATGGTGGTCATATCTTGCCACCAAGGTCCGCTGAAGAGGCCACGAAGAGTAGGGAATGGTCTCTGGCAATGGAGCGGGAAATGGAGAACCACGCCAGGAACAACACTTGGACTGTTGTGAAGAGGCCACCAGGTGGTAACGTAGTGGGGTGTAAATGGGTCTTTCCCCATCCAAAACTTGGACCCGATGGAAAGATGGTTTATAAAGCCCGTCTTGTGGCTCAGGGTTTCTCGCAAAAATATGGGAGTGATTTTTGGGAGACATATAGTCCTGTATTCCATAAAAACAGCTTGAGGGTAATATTAGCTATTGCTGTCTCCAAAGGGTGGTTGATAGAACATGTAGATGTAGTAGCTGCTTACTTAAATGGGGTTCTGAAAGAATCTATCTATATGGAACAACCAAAGATGTGGGAAGAAGGGGATATAAGTAATGTTTGTCTACTCAACAGGAGTTTGTATGGATTAAAACAGTCAGGCAAAGTGTGGAATGAAGTCTTGGTTAAAATTCTGTTGGGTCTGGGGTTGAAGTGTTGTTTGACTGATCCCTGTGTATTTGTGCACCAAGAGGGATATGTTGGCACTTATGTCGATGACATAATAATTTGTGGGACCATATATTTTGTTGATCATGTGAAGGTTGGATTGAGTGATGCTGTTGAAACCAAAGACATGGGCCAAATTTCTATGTTTATAGGTTTACGTTTTGCTAGACCCAGTCGAGATGTGCTACAAATTGACCAGGAAAATTACATCCTAGATGTACTGAAGGAATTCAGAATGTCAGAATGTAACAGTGTAAGTACCCCAGGTGTTTTTGGGGCAGACTTGTATGCATCAGGTGAGCCAGTGAGCCAAGAACTGTACCGTGCAGCCATTGGGAGACTATTATATATTAGTACTTGCACCCGTCCAGATCTGTCCTTCATTGTTGGTTGTTTAAGTAAATTCTGTCATACTCCCACAAATGTTCAATGGGAAGCCGTCAAAAGAGTTTTCAGGTACTTAAAAGGGACAGCGAGTCACAAGTTAATTTTCACAGGTGATCCATCACTTAATGTAAAAGTGTACTGTGATGCTGACTGGGCCAATGATAGAGCTGATTCAATTTTTGTAGGTGGACACGTCATACTCATGGCTGGGGGAGCTGTAGCTTGGAGAAGCAAAAAGCAGACAATAACAGCTACTAGTACTATGCTTGCTGAATATTATTCACTGTTTGAGGCCTGTAAAGAGGTAATATGGTTAAGAGATTTAATGGAAGAATTAGGTCATAGTTTTGATGGCCCAGTGGACATGTATGCTGATAATCAGGGAGCCAAAGCTTTAGCAGGGACAAATAAGTTGACTGACAAGAATAAACATTGTCGTATGAGGTTTCATTATGTTAAAGAGTGTGTCAACAATAAGGAGGTAATTATCCATTATGTGGCAACTGATAAAAATATAGCTGATATCTTGACCAAGTTGTTACCTCAAACAAAGATAAAAATGTGTTCCTTAGGAATGGGTTTGTCCAAGGGGTAGCTTTGTTACTGTCTTTATCATTTTTTTGTTCAAAGTGCCTGATGCAGTGTATTGTTTTTTCTTTCATATCCACATTGTATCATTTTGAGGAGAGGTGTTAACTTACAGTGTACGAATGGCAAAATGCTTACAATGTTGCATATTGGACGTCTTTTGTTTGTATTATTTTTGTGGTGCCGTAGAGGGCGTTGTTTTATCTGTTCCTCATGTTCCTCAATAAAACTGTAGTAGTGCCAGTAGTAGTACTATGTAGTGCTAGTAGTAGTACTGAGTAGTGCTATGTCAATCGTCAACGGAGAGCCGTGTTTTATTGCCGCACCGCTAAATTTCTACCCGTAACTTCTTTAACACAGAAATTGTAGTCATCACGTAGTTTAATTTAGGACGTAGAATTTCACATGCGCCCATCGCCGTTGTCTGTGTTCCACCCGAGGTAATTGTGTTCGGCAAAACTCTAAATACAAATATCTAGAAGCTCAAAATAATTGAAACCAACAAAATTAATCACATTCCAAGCTCTTAACCCCGCTTATACAGCACATTTAATGCGTCAAACTCCTTACCTAGCCA
Organism: Ceriagrion tenellum; assembly: GCA_963169105.1. NCBI lineage: Eukaryota > Metazoa > Arthropoda > Insecta > Odonata > Coenagrionidae > Ceriagrion > Ceriagrion tenellum. The sequence goes on along the minus strand of OY720636.1, from coordinate 34,243,625 downwards.
TCAATCTTGGCAAGCGCTTCAAAACGCCCGGTCTACAGCCGCGTCCTCGCAGTGAAATGGTGAAATCCAGTTCAGAATTTTCTGCGAGGACGCCAGGGAGCTGGCGAAATGACGTCGTCAATTCTCAAAAGGAGATTTCATTGGCTCCGCCAGTCCTGGCCAAACGCGACGCCGAGTACCCGTTGTGTGAAGTTGTGTGAAGACCTTACGGCGGGACTTTGAAGGTAAGTGTTATTACTTTTCGAAGTCATTGCTCATGTGGCCGCGTGTTCCCCTTTCTTCTTCATTTAAATTCTAAGTTTCATATTCCTGATTTTTTAATGACGTTTCATATTCCTGATGTTTTGATTGATGTTCATAATAATATTGCACATGGTCCTTTTTCCGATTTTCAATACGTGACAGAGTCCAAAAAATGTGAAAGTAAAGTCTGTCGTCCTTCGCGAGAAACTCGCTGTGATAATGCCCGAGTCCGCCCCCTCGAACTCCGAGACTGTTCGTTTACTAAATGGTAGTCTCGCCAGTCGGACCTGCGCGTATGAAAGTCAGTAAGCCCGTGTTTCTCGCAAGGTAGAATTCCAGTCCGAGCTGGCCCGACTCCGATCCCTCGGCACTAAATTAGTGGACGAAATGCTCCCATGTCACTGTTGTTTCTCTAGTCCATCAGTTCAGCTAAGAGACTCAATTACACGCATTAGGTCACGTGACATCGAAATTAATGTCATTTTTATCAAAAAGTTGTTGAGGTGATACATGTCTGGATAATGGTCTCTCGGGTATCCACCGGGCAAGCAGCTCCAAATCTACCGACGTTTTGGAGAACGACTTGTTCCCCATCATCCTCAGGGATTCTTAAGCCGGGTTCACATGACGGAAAAACGTAGCGGAAGACGGGAAAGCAGAAAGCCAATCACGAGTCGGCGGGCGAGTGAAGGGGCGGAGCCTCGGAAGAAAGGGGTGGAGCCGCGGAAGGCGGAACGGGCGAATATATATTTTTTTTAATTGTTCTCGGGTTTCCGTCCGGGTAAGATGCTCCATCTTCTCCAACGCCAACGTTTCGATGAATGACTTATTCATAATATATCCTACATAAAAACATCACGATCTTGCCCACATAAGAAATAAATGCATATAAGTAGGCAATGCCATCGGAATTAGCGGTAATATGTGTGGATACTTGTACTTTTTTTATGGGAAAATATAGTTTGATGTTGTTTCAGTATGTTATTCTGCAGGATTTGAAAATAGTGGCGTTAGGAGGTAAAGCTGGTGCCGTCAAATTTTCTTTTGATTCCTATTTATACGTTTTATTAGGTACGAATATGTTGTACACATACTCGCGAGTATTTTATTGTCATCGCTGAATAGCTTAAATACTGCCGGCCGACATTGTACTTAGACTTATATGCATATCTTGATCAGCCATTTAAATCCTCTCAACTAATAGTAATATAGTCCCACAAAAGCCTTAAAAGAATGAGAGCATGGTTTCAAATTCCAACTCTGAAACAAATGATTTTTTCCCGCTTCAGTTGTTTTGTTTTCGTCGCTCCGCGATGTGGTGACGTCAAATTCCGCCCCCGAAAATCCAAAATTCCTTGACTCCTCCCGTATTAAAGATTATAATACACACTCCCCACCGCCCTGTGATTGGCTTTTCGCTTTTCCGTCACGTGAACGTGTAATACCGTCTTCTCGATTTTGGCTGTATAAACTCAATTCCTTGGGGTTAGGTACCATCTGATTGCCTATGACGTATGCACGTTTCTCTGCCTTCCGTTTTTTTGCGCATATGATGGTCTTGATCTTAAGGCCTCTAATCTTAAACAAACTTTACACCCTCAGGCGTCACTTAGTGGAAGTATTTTATACTTGAATCCTTATTAAAACAATCGTTGTTCTTTTCCGCTAATATTCCAATAATAATTCCAATTTCCAATAATATTAGTGGAAAAGTACAAGGATTGTTTTAATATGGATTCAGGTCATGATCTTGTTCACATTTCACACAGGTAACTGTACGTGCAGTTACACAAACTTCAATCCTTGATGCATACATTGTTTCAATGCCGAAATAATAATAATTGTGAGTTACGAAGGTCCCCTCATTTACCGACGAGAGTCAAAACATAAGGCGATGTATTTGTTGCGCCTTGACTCTCAGGGGATACCGTGAGACCACAGCTAAAAGAGGAACAAAGTTCCGGATTGGTGGGTTCCGGACAACAAATGTCTTTTTTGACAACAGGAAAGAATTAAATCAATTTAATTTATCAAAAAATCGATAATATCAACCACATGTTACGTTTATTAAGCTAAAACCGACTTGAAACTCAGCTACTAAAGATATGGATTTCATAATGTGGACGAAAAACCACAGAGCATTTTTAAATCCCTCTAGGTATTCAACACCCAGGCCAACGGTGTTGCCCAGACGACCGTACTCAAGGGTTAAGGGTACCTCTTGAGTATGCATGGATGTTATACAGTAGAGTGAGAAATTTCTAGCCGATTGGCTTATGGATTAGCTTTTGATCATAAAAGAACAGGCTGACACGGGTCAGATAGCCCTCTCTGTGACGGATTGCTTTCTCTAAAATTTTTAGGCCAGGCTATTCCTGTTATATTATTATAAACTCCGCAATCACAACGTCCAATTAATGGGTAATCCCAGTTGTCGGTATTTAGAAGTTTTCTGTTTTTAATATCGAATTACTTCCCAAGCAATGGAATCATATCTGCACTAACATGACGCTCGCAATCCTGGCATCCATTTATTGGCTCTGAGAAAGTTAACTAATATCATAAAATGCTGCAACTCTTGCCCGTACGAAAATTTGAAACTAAATTGGTGCAAATTGAATTAACCTCCGCTTGGTGGCTTCACATGCGCGCGCTGCATGCAATGCGAGTTTCATTTGTTAAACGTGCTTTAGGAAGCGAACTCAGCGCTCCTCAGCAAATTTAGATGGTTTCAGCCAGCCCTGCCCTTGAGTGTTGTTGTCAAAACTTGTTTTCCTTCCCAATGAAAAGCGTCGGCCTTCAGGGGGAGACATGGTCATGAGTATGCTCGTCCCATAAGCAACGGTATATTCACCTCCCGAAAGTGGATGTACGCAAAATCCTTGCATGGACCTATGTAAACACAAGTCCGCGGGTTTTTCGCGAAGTGCGATCATTAGCTTAGGGAATGTTATTTTGGTACAATTTAAGCTTCAGTGCGTCACGGAATACTCCAAAGCTGTTAAATTTTGTTCTAAGTTTTGAATAAGATCATTTTTCCCTCATCCGAAGTTTCGATATGAAGTTCCAACCTGTGAAGTCACCTTTGTAGTCAGTGAAATTTTTAAGGGCAGACGCTTTTCTTGGCTTTATTCGAGTATTATGGTAATTTTGCTTGTGATGAAAGATTCTTAACTAGAAAGCACTCGTTGAATATAGCATTTGTTCATTTTTTGTTCACAGATGTTTTCATTAAGGTGTTTTCTTACTTGAGGAATAAGAGCGGTCCTTCGTCAGTCTAATCTCCTCTGTCATCAACGATTACTATTTCCTCGTTTTGAACAGTATGTGCAACACACTATTCTATTTATTACTCATCTTCGGACTTTTATTTGAAGTTCTTACTCAGGACTGTGATAAGGCTCAATATGAGGTAAGTTTGTTTGCCCTTGAATAGCATCTTACGGAGGATTTCATAACTATTTTCGATTCTTCCAGTGTTTGATTTATATTTTATTACAGGTTTCTCTGACACCCGAAAATCAGGAGTGCTATACATCAGTGATAGGTATGAACCTTAAAGTTTTTTTATGTTTCAGCCTTTTTGAGGACCTATTTTTAACCTGGTAATTCATCCTCATTTCAGGCTCTGAAGATACATCTACATGTACTTATACCTGTGATGATAAACCTAATATAACAACCATAGTTGATGTTGTTAAGGGAACTTTAACTGTACGATTTCCGTTACCCCCTTTGAAGTGTGGTCATACATTATACAAAGTTCATTTAGTTGTTAATGAGGAAGTGGAAGACGAGGCAGCATGCAATGAAAGTGTGGTGATTTTGACTAATGATAAACACTCCACCAAGGAGTATAGGATTATCAGATGTGAAGATGGGAATTGTGCTGGTCGGCGTTGTAAAGAGGTATGTGTGCACAGCTCCATTTCATTTTCAACACATTTCCTTCTACAAGAGAAGTTATGTGACTTATCATGACTTCAATTTGTTCTTGAGAAACTTTTCATCATCAAATCGATCAGGATTTTATTATTTCTATATTTATGTATTTCTTCCGAGAATATAATGAAAAATGATGAGTCTTGTCGGGTTATTTTGATGGAATTTATGCTACAACTGTAGATTTTTGATCATACTGGTTCTGTTACAGAGGATTTATTTTTAATCCACTGTGGTAGGTAATTGTCAAATTCCAAGATTATTACTTACCTTGTATAATCCTTTTTTTAGTTTCTTTTATGTTTCAAGAACCATCCAATCATCACTAACACATAATTCATCTATTAAGTAACTTATATGCCATTTAATGTGTATTCTGCCTGCACATGGAAAACATCTGGTGAAAATGGCAGTTCATTGCTAGTGGCCCTCTAATGGAATTGGACATTATAATTATTATATAAGAATAATAACTATTTATCGTGAAATACATACATTGACATGATAATATATGCAAACAAATATATCTTGCAATAGTAAGAAAGTACAATGAACCCCATGAAACCAAACCATGGTACCTGATAATGCCACCGCCTGTAATAGAAAATGAAGCTGTCAAAATGCATTGCATTCGAAGTATCATAAAGGACCGTCCTCGCCCAAATGATAGACCTGATATACCTAATTCTTCAATCAAAACAAGTCAGGATAACATATCTAATTGATATCTCCATCCTGAACACAAAAAATTTAGGGGCTAAATACAAAGGAAAATATATACAGAAATATGTAACTTTGGCTGAAGAAATATGAAACTAAAAATCCATTAAAATTGTACCAATAATAATATAAGCGACTGGTGTAATACTGAAAAACCTGGACAAAAGCTTGGAAACAATAGTAATAGACAATCACATGTGTATGAAAATACAAAAACCACGATCATTAATACTTGCTCCATAGTATGAAGATTTTTAATCGACATTAAAAAAAACAGTAGATGAGCCTAATCCCTTTGGTGCTATGCACCCAGGATAGTTGAATGTTTCGTAGCATTCAGGCTGAGAATGAAAAATTCGTTAATAATAATAATAATACTTTGCCATGTTAGATCAGATACAGTGCAAACTATCTATAACCGATATATGGCACGTCACAAAAGATGCATACTACATGGTTAAAAAACTTATGGTAGTAATAGTCAATACAGTAACAAACAGTATTATTTTCCAACGAATTTTTAGATGAATAAAGCATTAGCAATATCAGTTTGAATAAATAGATAATATAATATATCCCTACCAAATAACAGAAAAATTTACCTACATGAAATATAAGACACAAGAAATAAACCCTTAAAGATTCTGGAGAGTTATCTCTCATGAACTCAGTCCCTGAATAATACAGTTTTTTAAGTAAAAACTCTTTAAGGTTAGCCTTGAGGAGGCTAGCCATTGACATGTACCATCAGTGGCTATTAATGGCTATACATTGCCTACCAGATTACATGGAATTTGTCTTTCATGACCATTCAGACTAAATAGCTATGACCTTAGTGGAGACTTTATTAGAAATGGGCCATTCTGAATTTTACTGCAGCAATTTGTGTAAATTGCCATTGTAAATAATGTAATTTACCAAAGCCCCAGAAAAGTACTGTATTTTTCTATAATATTCACCTCCGTCACAGATATTTTTCATTCTGATATATTTCAAACATTATTTTAAGCCAAATCTATTGATTTTTCCTACAATATTAATGATAAAATAAGACACATACAACTCATTGATTAAATATATTTATTTGTTTAATATTTGTAGGCTTATCGTTTCAGTGGTCTGAATGAGAATTTCTCATACCATACAAAAGAATGTCTAAGTATGTGTGGGCTGCCATGTTTGTTTTAAATTATCTTTATTTCTAAAGGCTTCTTTTATTGTACAAACGAATGTATGAACTCTTGCATGAGGAAAATTGTACCGCATAGTGGCAAATTGTATGATTGTCTGAATGACTTAATGGGAAATAGAACCTGCTCTAATTCCATTGTTGCTTATACATTCTATGATACATTCATTTTTACAATAAAATGTACAATTGAAAGCTGCCTTAATACATTAATGGTAATGGTTTAAATGCCGTTTACTCCTTGCTATTGCCATTGGCTTTCCTTTTAAATCCTCTTTTTGCTATTAATTACAAAAAATTTCTGGAAATTGCATTTTTTTTAAAAGAAAAAACAAATTAAATTTTCCACATTATAATTTTTAAAATTATATTTTTAAATATGGAAAAGAATGTACGAAGTTTGCATATTAGCATGTAGTTGACAATGAGATCCAGTATACTTGAACTAATTTGTTTGGAAATAAATATGGGAGTTTCATTTAAAACTATTTCAGTGGTAATTTTACTAATTGGGTTAAAAAAATGTGTTCAAACAATCTATCAGAACAATGCAAATAAAAATGAGAACAATGAGGTTGAATGTGAATCACTTTATACCTGTACAGAAATATGTAGCGAATTTTCTTTAATCGACTAAAAGAAATAAAATTCATGTTCATATGAAGTTCACTGGTCATATTTCTAGAGTGAGCAAGTGGACAACATTATTGCAAAAGTGGATGTATTCAATATGTTTCTGGCTCAAATTTTTTTCAATCTGTCAGAATGGATGTGTAAGATTTTTATTCTTTAAATATTGATCCATTAAGGAATGAATAGCTTAAGAATCAGAGTCAACCCATCCTCAATGTGTATATGTTATGTGAGCAGTTAGTAAATTCATGGGTGCTCATGAGGAAGTTTAGTTGCTTTTTTGCTGTCTTGACTCAAATTGCATTCATTGGACGTAAGCATCAGCCAGTTATGGTTTACCACCATTGATCCATCATTTGTTTGTTGACTGAGAAAAAGAAAATTGAGGATGTTCAATGACATTAAAAATTTATATGAATGTAGCTCCTTAAATGAGGTTTCTCATCCCTGTATGTTCTATTAAACATAACCATTCCTTGAAAGGTAGAGAGTTCAGTATTTATTCTCTCTATCTGATTTAGAATAAGAAGAAGGTGTGAGATAATTACATCTTTATATGGGTGGTGTCACCGGCTGATAGTTTTTGGAATTTTTTTTCTCAGTCATGTTCAAGGTCTTGGATTGTGTTAGTTATTTCTAAAGTTAAAGTTACTTAAAGTTATTTCTTGAGATTTCTTGTATGTTTGATATTAGTTGCAGTGGAGTATATTATGAATGTGATATTTATTTTTAATGGATTCAATACTTTATATTATATGAAAACTTGTTATAATGAAAATTTTCCTTCGCTTGCTTTTTGCAGTATGGTGAAGTGGTCTTTAGCCATGTATTCTCAAGCTGCTACAAGCTGTGGGTTGAGACATTCATCAAAACATCCACTCGAGCTGGCTTGCACAGTTGCCCATTCTTCGTTAGCACCAACATCTCCAAGCTAAGAGTAGCTGATATTCAGCCTAGGATTAATGTGGATTGCAATCAGGAGGAGTGAGTTTTACATTATAGTGTTAAGCAACGCTTTCGTACGTATGTTCATCTATTTTTTATTCAAATTGTTTGCATTTTCAACTCGTAAGAGTTATTGGCTATAAAGGAGCCAATTGATCATGATCCATCCATTTTTTTTAATTCCATTTTTTGCATTGATATTCAATCCAATCCATTCAAAAGAATTAAAATAATTTTTAAAGGATTTGCATACTATTTTCAATTACATCGTATGGTATTGGCACATTGCAAGGCACTTCAGTGTGGAAAATGTTTTTTATTACTCAGCAGTGATTTTTGAATGTGGGTCAAATTTATGCGTGCTACTAATGGTAAAATTTTCCCTAGAACATGTATAAAATCAGTTATTTTTATATAAACGAGCTTGCTATTAATGTAACTTTAGTAAAACTTGGTTTTTTAAAACTTTTTAAGAATAGAAATGATTCTATGTTTCCAAGAATCTGTTTCCATGACATAGTTATACAACAACCATTGAGAGGCACCTCTCATCAGTGTGATTATCTACTATCCTTGATAAGAAAAACAGCAACAAGAAGAAAGTAAACGAACATGGCTGGGGATAACAGTGGGGAAAGATAAATTGGAGGAAGCGATTTGAATGGACATTGGGGAAGGATAGAGGTGGGTCATTTGCAAACGAACGGGACCAAAGGTACGGGTTCATGGATTGAATGGAAGGACCGACTTCTCTGGAAAGACCGTTCTTTTTTGTTTGTCCATCTCTAGGGAAGGAATAGGGGGGCACGGCTGAGAATGAGGCAGGGGAAGCAAACTACTTTGCCAGAAGGATAAAATTTGACCTCTAACTGCTGTGCACGTGATACAAGAAGTGAAGTGGCCTATCTTTCCTCTGCCGTATTCATTGTAGACCCATTACCTCTAATTGGAGAGGGTATTTGCGTCTATTTTAACAATACATATCCCACCATTCATGAATGATATCTCCCTCTATCCTTCTTTAAACCAACTACATTGTTAAAAATTTCAAACGTAGCAGGTGAATTTTGATGAAATTGCCTTGAGAAAAATTCAGCCTGGACCGGCGCCCCCCCCATCCCCCTCTAGGCGTCATTATCATTTTTGTCCTGATAGTTTCCTGCAAAATAATTTTCTATCAGTAAGACTGAAGCATACATTAATGCATGGCTCTATGCTTGTGGAATGTCTACTCTCAGCGCAGAAATTATGTGCACTCGAGTTTGGGTACAAATAAAAAGTTAACGAAAAGACTTACAGAAAACCTAACGACACCATCATTTTTCTCATTCATTTCTATGTTTTGTAATGGCAAATTTTAATTTTTTGATCAATTTATATATTTTTTACTACAGTTATAACATAAAAAGTACCGGTTATTTACGGTGCGTGGGGAAAGCTCCGACTTTGACACCTTGGAACTCAATCACATGTTGTTCAATGACAATTATATTTCTTTAAATCGAGGATAGATATGTTTGCTATATATTTTGCGAGTTTCAGCTTTGTATATTTCATAGAAATAAAGTTATTATTAATTATTTAAATTATTGCATTTGAAACCTGGGGCATCGTAAGATTTCGTTCTTGGTCTCGTTGAAATTGGCATGCCTTGAACGTTTCCAATATGTTATTGTCCAAAACATCTATAAGCGCGTTTAATTTAAATTGAGTGATATTTATAATGGACGAAGTGAGACGTCCCGTTCGGCGAAATGCCCAGCCGAATCGGTGCTGTGTTGCTGCGTACACCCGCTTGGGCCCCCAGTGCTCGGCGCCTGCCCAAGCCGGCCTGGAAGGCAGCCCAGGTTAACAATGTAATCGCATTCCTTACCCTTTCACTCATTACTTTTCAGTTCAGTTCATTTCGTACTACGAAGGAGTTACGGCCCGATGTGGAATTGGTGTGGCTACCGGTGGTACATTGTGAGCTAAATGCAATCGACTTGATATGGGCGTATGTTAAGAATAGAGTGACAAAAGTCAGTCGATCAAATGCTGACGAGAAGGGAAACGGGGAAAATGTGCTTCAAGATCTCTGCGATGAAGCTAGGACGGGCCGGGCGGGTGTACGCGGCAACACAGCACCGATTCGGCTAGGCGTTTCGCCTAACGGGACCTCTCACTTCGTCCATTATAAATATCCCTCGATTTAAATTAAACGCGCTTATAGACGTTTTGGACAATAACTTATTGGAAACGTTCAAGGCATGCCAGTTGCAACGAGACCAAGAACGAAATCTTATGATGCCCCAGTTTTCAAATGCAATAATTTTAAATAATTAATAATAACTTTATTTCTATGAAATATACAAAGCTGAAACTCGCAAAATCTATAGCAAACATATCTATCCTCGATTTAAAGAAATATAGTTGTCATTGAAGAACTTGTGTTTGTGTTACAAGGTGTCAAAGCCGGAGCTTTTCCCGCGTGCCGTAAATAACCGGTACTTTTTACGTTGTAACTGTAGTAAACAATATATAATTTGATCAAAAAATTAAAATTTGCCATTACTAAACGTTGAAATGAATGAGAAAAATGATGGTGTCGTTAGGTTTTCTGTAAGTCTTTTCGTTAACTTTTTATTTGTACCCAAACTCGAGTGCACATAATTTCTGCGCCGACAGTTTCCTCGTTATTATTTGTGTTTCCCTGTTGTCAAGTAAAGGGTCCTCAGATCACATGTTGGAAAAACAGCCCATAAATGGCTTATTATTTGCAATTACAGTTTTATGAATAATTTTACTGTGAGCAAGCAAGTACATGTGACTCCATGGGCCCATTACCTTTTTGGCTGGGGAGATAAGGACATATTTTAGAGGTGAAATTAGTGTGTATCCCTTTTCTGGAGCTCTGGTGATCAATTAATAAAATATAGTTTTACCATGAGTGAGTACATTTTACTAAATTGCATGTACTAACTTTACAATACCTTTCATTAAATTAAATCAGAATGTGTATTTGTTTGCTCCTTCACATGTGTATCACTTTGTTTCCTCGCCTTTTAGGCCATGACATTAATTCCTCTCTGGGAATTCACAGCCAGAGATTCACTTTGACCCTTCTAGGTCACACAAATGTGTTCACTATACACACAAAGATAATATCCTTCACACATATGTATTTAGGTAGGTACAAATTATTGTCCCGATTACTTCAGACGCAACACACATGCTATCGGATGACCCTCGTGGCTTGGTATCTTGTTTCGTCTGGTAGATCTCTGCTATTCCACCAATTGTAGTCAGCTGACCATCTGCTTCCCTTTCTATTTTCTGTTCTATTTTCTGTTACGCACTATCAAAGGAATACATCTTCTTGCTTCTAATGTTTGTGGCATGATGCTGGAGGTGCAAGTATGGTTTGCAAAGTTTAAACAATAATTTGGTGTAACCAGTTACCATTGGTGGAATTTGTTGCTACACAGCTGTGATAGGATTAAGATACTCCACGTGGAGTGGTTCATGTGTACTGCTCGTGGTCAATAAAGCATATTTATCAGTACATCTGTACTTGAACAATGTGGAATTATGAAGTTTAGCCAGAAGACACTTAGTTGTCTTTAAAGCTGATGTATCATAATACATAAACGGGAAGGATTTTGATGTTACTTTGCCTCATTAAAGGATAATTTTTGCAGAGCAAAGTATCTCCTTTCAAGCCTTTATCTAAAAATAAACCTTGGCCCTGATGCCTTCAGAATGAACCTTCCCTACTTATCTGTTGCATGTGTGTCTTACATTATAAAATACAATGCACAATTTAAACAATTACATCTACCAAACCAATAAAATTAAAATGTATTCAAAATAAGCAGGTTCACTTACTAATATAAACGAACATATACATTTGACCTTAATCATGACGTTTGAGAAGTAAACCCAGTATATGTTGACAAACAGTGGCTCAAATGTTAATACACAATATTCACTTGAAATTCCTACATAAGATAATCTTAATGCAAATCCACATCATGCAAATTATTACTCACTTCAAATTTATTCATTCCCCTTTTAGTCAGGGTAACATTCTTATTGTCAAATTTGGCCAGTTACCTGACCACCTTTCACTGAGGAATTTGCCTCTTAGCCACAAAATAATAATACATGACTTCATAATTCCTCATTACTATGGCACATATACATAACAATGGAACTATTCATATTTAAGAATCTCAATTCCAACACAGGTACTCGAGAATACTGAGCCAGGCAACTCATTTCTACAAATTTCCCTTCTGTGGTCTATGCTGCATTTCCGGTGAATATGGCACGTTACGAAGTAAAGTGGTTTCGCTTCCAAGCCTCCCCCCCTTCTCGGCCAATTCAGTACTATTTTCATCGCAGTGAGCCCCGGATATGTTCTCATGTGCTTGTGTGATATTCTCATGTTTGAAATGTTTGATGTTTGATAAGTGGAGAGTGCCTCTGATCTCCTTGGTTTGGGAATATCAAACTACACACAAATGTCGATGGTCCTTTGAACTCCAGAATAATGTACGGCCCTTTGAATAATGGTAAGAATCCTTGATACACTTCCTTCTCCTTATCTGATTGTGGGCATGTGTGAATTCTTTATAGAGATACTTCTTATACTTTGTCACCTATCTTAACGTACACTCGTCCACTTGTCTGTTCGTCTTCACGTTTTGGCCTGCGTCTTCCCCTCTTGGGAAGGTTTTCCCGTATTCTTTCTGTAATGGTGCTGATGTCCCTTTTTTATTATACACTAATGGTGAGGTGTATCTAGAGATGCTCTGTTCTATTATTCCACTGGCTAACATCTCCCCAATTGCTTCCCTGTCCTGGCATTGAAAATTAAGCGGGATATTATATCCTTTCTGGTTAAACTCTTCATCTCCTATAATTTCTACATATTTTATATGGATATCTCTGTATCTTTCCTGACTTATCACTGAATATATTTCTTCTTTTATTAATTATTTCTGCTAATTTTCACCTTTCAACTATGGTCAAGTCTGGCAACTCTTCCGTTTTATCTTTGATGTCTTGAAATGTGATATTGGTCTCCAGATATTCCATGTGTGGACCTCCAGTCTCCTCCCCTCTATCTGGGTGCTTAATTAATATTTGAGATGTTATGTTCGCCTCTGCGAATCCATGTATTATCCGTAGTTTCCTTAGCGACAATGTTGTTGTGCAGTTGTTATAATTCATTATTGCCAGCGAGATTTTCAGTGTGTCAGTACCCAAGATTACCGATCATATGTGACCTGGTACAACTGTGCAATTAATTTCTAGATTAATTTCTCCTATTTTCATGGTGGGGATTAACTGCCAAGATATCCGTTTACTCCTCATGCCTGTGGCTCCGATAATTTTTATCCCCTTCATGGATATTTCCAGTACCTCTTTGAATTTTTCTTCACTCTCCTTAAGAATGTGTCACTTATGCAGGTGATTTCAGACCGTGTCAATCATGGCAGTTGTTTGAATTTCTGCCAATTCCACTTCTATTTCTGGACATTTCTATTCCTTTTCAATCTCTTCTCCTCCATTAGTTTAGTCGGGTTCTGTAAAATATTTGCTATCAATGTATCTCCCTTCCATTTCTTTTCGTTCTCCTTTTGTTTGTCCCTTTCCTTTTGATAACCATTGTGCTGGGACTTCATTCACGTGGTGTCTTGCTTAGTTTTTGTTCTTGAATCATCGGAGGCTTCCTTTTTGCTTCTTTGGATTACAATGGTATTTATCTGATCAGCTGGATGTCTACAGGCCATCTTCTGGTGGCTTTCTTGGTGTTCCAGGCAGTTGCATTAGAATCCATCCCTGCGTCCTTCCTGTTGCTCCGGATTGTTTAATGAGAATCCATCCCTGCATCTTTCCTGTTGTAGGTAAGGTCCCTGAGATCGCAGTGTATTCCCAGCAATGCCATTGCTTGGTCCTTCCCTGTTTGGTTTATGCCTCATGTCATACATGGGCTCATGTATGGTTCTATTGTATCTTCCAAGTAGTGTTAGGAATTCTGGGAATGTGATCATGTGGTTAGTGATGATTCCCACCTTCACCTCTGGACCAAAGTGTTTTTCCAGCCTGAAGATAATTTCTTCTTCTTCCATTTGAGGTTGTACTTCTTTTGCTGCACTTATTTTAGCAGTAGCATTCCCTACCCTACTGAGATTTCCAGATGCATTATATCTTCCTGTGTCTAACATCTGCCTCACTTCCATCAGCTGTTCCCGACCCCAAAATTGTGCTTGGAACATCTCCTTGAACATTACAAAATCTTGACACAGGTGTGATATAGCATTCTGCCACTCTGCCGCATGTTCTGTCATTCCTTGTCGTGCGATCTTCAGCATGTCGTTCCCACTCAGCTGATACATTTGCTTGTATTCCTCAAGCTCATTCAAGTATCTCATGGGTCTCACTCCTCGCTTTCCCTCAAACAGCAGTATTTTAAGTGGTACCACTGAAGCTTGCGACGAGGTGACTGCCCTCACACTGTGTTCCCTAATCTTTTTACAACTTGATCTTCCGCGAACTTCTTTAATCGCTGTTCTATTTTCATCACATCTGGCGTAAGTTTTGTCGTCAGCTGGGTCATCATACTCTCATTTTGGACGACGTGTTCTTGTATGTTTGCCATCTCCCTCCCTGTGTCTTCTGCTTCCACCTTTTCTTCCTCCCATATTTTGTTCATTTCTTCTCTAACCTGTCTCTAATCAATGTTCCCATTTTCGGACTGCAGCATAGGCAGTAAACTTCGCATCCCACTCCATTGCTAATGCTTCCATGCTCTCCTTCATGTGATGCATGGTCCCAACTAGTAATTCTGCCTGCATTTTCTTTTCTCCCTCTATCCTACCTAATTTCTCTTGTCATCTTTCCTCTTTTTGTTCTAATTTTCCCCTCTTTCTATCTTCTTGCCTCTTCCTTTCTTTTAGCAATATTTCTAAGCTTGTTATGGCTGGTGCATCTTCTTCAACCTCAAACTCATGAATATCTACGTCTATTCCTTTCTCCTCAAATGCCCTCCTTATTCTATCTTTTAATTCTGCTTTAATGCTAGATTAACCAGTCTCAGCTCCCTCAATCGTTTGCTTTGCTCATTCTCCTTTAGTTCGTTGATTTTTGTATGTGGTCACCATATCGTTGTCACTTCTGGCCTACAGTTTCACTTTTCACACACAGTTTCACAGATTTACTTATCTGTTTCTGATGTTATATGGGCCATGTGTCTGTTTACCACTTATTTTGTGGCGATTGATTAGGATTAATACCCTATTTACTTAGCTCCTTACATCACAAGTACACCTCTCCAGGTAACTGCGGTGAATTATGGTCTAAATCGGTTTTCGTGTAAGACCTAATCGTGCCCTGCATTGGGTGCCATATGTAACAGTATGGATGATTCTTCTTTGGAATATTACTTTTTAATAAAGTTAATATTTTTCTAGCATAAAGTAGAGGTAAAATAGGTATTATATTTATCAGTAATATATTTCAGATGACCTCATTCCTGGACCATATATATTTCATTGTAAATAAATGTCAGTTTATCACTTTTATGACAGATTTTAGTGGATATACATAATATTCACCATTATGGTATTACTCTTTGTTCTTATTCATGCGTTATTAGTGTCTATAATCTGTTCTCAAGTGGGTAATGTTTGGGGTGAGGACAGTTGTAATAAAACGTTAGGGGGAGTTTTTGCCTCGTTCTGGGATAGGTGAGCTCCTGGTGTTGCTGGGGACAATTGGTGGTTTAGCCAAGATTAGAAGTACACTCACTCCCCGAATAGCGCTGAAAATATTTTATGACCCTGTTCCACTTTAACACTCTCCGGTTCCGCATTAACGCTCTTGAAAATCCCACAATGCGCAGCGATTGCTTCGTCCCGTGCGCCCGTCGCCTGTCAGAACTGTGTTCTCATGTGTTCTGCTACACCTTTCTTTTACTGAAAGAGACAATCTGTGAAAAAAAAATTATTACTGAATATTCTGAATAATACAGTGAATAGAAGGAAGAAAAACGATTTCATCAAGGCTTTCGTCCACCTCACGTCATTACCTCGTAATAGAATTTATTGATGAATGAACCTTTCAACTGTGTTCTGAGTATGTTCACGAGTTTTTTATTGTTGTGTGTTTCTAAAATTCTAATTATGTTTTTTTCCCTTAAAAAGAAGCTAATAAATGATAATAGGCTGCCTGAGAAGAAGAAAAGGAAAACAATATCACTTGGCATCAAGTTAGAAGTCTTGCAACGTCTTGATGCCGGACAGCGGCAACATGAAATTTGCCAGACATTATCTCTCGCTGGTTCCACTGTAAGGACTATCATAAAGAATGCGGATAAAATCAAGAAGTATGGAAA
The DNA here is from genome assembly GCA_963169105.1 of Ceriagrion tenellum. Classification (NCBI taxonomy): domain Eukaryota; kingdom Metazoa; phylum Arthropoda; class Insecta; order Odonata; family Coenagrionidae; genus Ceriagrion; species Ceriagrion tenellum. The sequence goes on along the minus strand of OY720636.1, from coordinate 34,227,570 downwards.
AATAGCAACTCCTTCAGCTGCCATCAGGATAGGAATAAGAAATAGATGTGAGACTATTATGGAAATGGAAAGACTTTTAAATGTATGGATAGAAGATTTAGTTGAGAAGCATATATTTATAAGTCTGTTGGCGATTCAAGCAAAAGCTAAGTGTTTGTATGATGAATTGTCCGAAGCAAGTTCCAATATAGAAACATTTACTACCATCCGTGAGTGGTTTAATCGCTTCAAAGCCCGGTATAAATTGCATAATGTATCTGTTCGTGGAGAGTCAGGAAGTGCGGATGAAAGTGAGGCAGCCGCATTTATCATTGAATTAGCGGCCATGATAGAAAAGGAACGATATTCACCTCATCAGATTTTCAATGCCGATGAGACTGGATTGTTCTGGAAAAGGATGCCATCCAGACCATATATTTCTGTTGAGGAAAAATCAATGCCAGGGTTCAAAGTTTCAAAGGATAGACTTACATTATTGCTCGGTGGAAATGCTGCTGGGGATTTTAAGTTTAAACCAATGATTGTTTATCATTTGGAAAACCCTAGGGCTCTTAAAGGTTGCCATAAGCAAAGCTTACCTGTCCTTATGGAAGCTAATAAGAAGGCATGGGTAACCATTGTCGTCTTAGAAAAGTGGTTCACAGCCTATCTCTGCCCAGCTGTACGAGAGTACTGCACTGAAAAAATTTAGACTTCAAAGCACTGTTAGTATTAGATAACACTCCTGGGCATCCAAGAACTTGGAGTGATTTATGTTCGGAGGTAAAGGTTGTTTACTTACCTCTGAACACTACATTGATTCTACAGCCAATGGACCAGGGCGTTATTCCAATGTTCAAGGCATACTATTTAAGAGAGACTTTCAACCTAGCTGTAAGGGCAACTGAGGGTGAAGCCGGCATGAACTTGAAGGAATGTTGGCACTGTTATAATATCCAACAGGCCATAGAAAGCATATCAAAATCTTGGGGTGAGGTCTCCGAAAAAACTATGAATGCAGTTTGGATAAATCTTTTGGACGTCTGTGCGATTGACTTCCTTGGTTTTGAATACCTGAGGACGTAATTAATGAAACAGTTGACCTAGCATACATCATTGGTTTAGACAAAGTGGAGGCTGATTCATTCTGAAGACATTAGGACCTGATTGAGGCTAATAAAGAAGAATTAACTGATGTAGAACTATTAGTAATGCAACAGCATTGGAAAATGGAAGAGCGGAGCAAAGATGTGTGTGATGACGAAGAAATCAGTGAAAAAAGTAAAGTTTTAACTACATCAAATATTGGTGAAATCTTAAATCTTATCAACTATGCATGCACTCTTATAAAAGAAAGTGATCCTGATTTTGAAAGAAGCTCGCTAGTTGCTAGAAGTTTAAAGGATTCTGTGAGTTGTTACAAGGAACTATTACTAGAAAGAAACAAAAAGATAAAACAGCTCTCTTTAGACAGTTATTTCTCTAAAACTCAAAGCTAATCCTCCACTACAACCCAAGACAGCAGCAGCAATGATCGTTCTGACGACGTCGAGGTGGATCAACTGCAACAACCAGAAGAACTTTCGTTAACGTGACGATGGCGATGATGCGCCTTCAGCTGTTCCTTTTGTTTCATTTTCTGCACTTTATTTATAGTTCTATCTGTGATTTTTTGTTTTTTCTTTAAGTTCGTTTTTTTAAAGCATTTAAAGAAACTATTGGATTGTTGTATTGCAGTTTCAAGTTATTACGTATTGTTATAGGAGGGAATGCATAAGAGGGAATGTGGAATATCTTCTTTTAGTTTGAGGCAAAGCCAAAAGTTCTCAATTTCAGTAATTATTTATCCATTTTTACCTGTAAAATTTTAAATAAATTGAATAAAAACAACGTTTATTTAACTTTAAATCAATTTTATAGCGATTTTAACTGCAGTTTATTATTTACACAGTATATTTTACAAAATTATATGGTGAAAGCAGCATCTCGGAGACGAATTAAGTTCCATAGCATTAGGCGTTATGGAACTTAATGATTCGAATAGCGCTGTTTCGATTAGCGCTCGCTTTTCATGGAACGAATATAGAGCGTTAATCGGGGAGTGGAAGTACACTGATCCAAGCCTTTCATTGCAGGTTGGAGAGCTTGAAGAGGTAAGGCAAATGAGTCAGGGATTAACGGTTTAGTGAATGATAGGTCATCAAGATATAATGGAATAGTGGTGATAAAAATAGGAATCGTATGAAGTTGTGTTATTTTAATGGATAATTGTAACTTTGTAAAGCCTAATACTATCTGATTTATGTTGAATAATCAAGTTCATTCTCTGATTTCATAACACCCATTTGAAAGCATTTTTATATTAACCATTGCACTTTTATGTATATGACATAAGCCCTTGCTTGAGAGAGCAAAATGGAAGTTTTAAGTAGTATTTTATTGATTAAAAAGTATGTCTTGCAGACCATGATAACTTGTTGATCTTTATTTTACATGAATGTGTCACAGTTGTACACTATTACTTTGCATATGCAGTAAAACCTCCATATAACGAATTCGCCGGGACCGGAAAAATGACGACTTCATTGTACAGAGGTTCGTAGTACGGAGGTTATGTGCGGTTTGCTTTGTCACAGGAGCAGCCAAGAGTTCGTGTTGCTTTAGGACGCGACTCACATTAATTTTGCAATCCAGTTTCAACGGACATAATAATCATAACTCTAATGCATTATACCAATTACGATTACTCGCAGTAATTGATAGTGAAATCTAATCGGATAATCCATTCATGTTCCATTTCAAAGTAGATTTGGCTCTCGCTAGTACTAAGCAATAATTGAACCCTCACCCAGTAACAACGCTGTTTGCTTTGCTTTTCAGTACATTAACTAAATTCGTCCTTCTTAGTTCTTCATGGACCTTTCCCCAGGAGAAAATACGGGCTGTTTTCAGTACTTAAGCTATGGAACAACGATTATTAGTGATTCAAGCATGATCTCATGTGTAAACAAAATCATATTTAAAATTATGTAGGACTCCTACAACACCCTACATAAGAAAATGTAAGAGAGCCTAACCTCCTCCCCATTCATGTCTTGCGTAGTACTTGAATGACCCCTAATGCCCCGTTCCAACTACCAAGGCACGGATCATCAGAGTATTGCCCCGTTCACATTACTATCCGTTATTATCGTCCGAACGATCGTAAAAATCACGTCTGCCTTCACACCACGATGATATCATATGTGCTGCCGTCTAGCGCCAACCAGTTTATTAAACAATTTCCGCAGCGTATTAGAGAGAACTGAATGACAACCCACAGCTGTACTGAGACGGTAGTGACCGGTCAAGGAATGGAGGGGCGGAAAATGTTCCCACAAATTTATGTGAATTTCTTCCACCGAGGTAGGAGATGACAATTAAATTGCGCCCCTTTGTAGAACATTGTGTCCTAATGAAGTCTTAAAACCACTCCTCTGTCTCTCCCCATCACAACCATCCACCTGCGCCGCAGCAAACGAAAACCGACACAATAAGGTGATCCGATACTCTTTTAGAGTGAAACATTTGAGCTGTGTGCGAATCGTGAAAAGTCGTAGGCGAAACCATGGCTGAGGTTTTTTTTGCAAGAAATGGCAGTAACATCCCTCATGCTGCGATATTAAATTTCTTTCATCTGGGGCCAGGAGCAACTTTGAGTTTTACATTACACAGCAAGAATGATTCTTTCTCAGGTTTCCTACTGGGTTAAAAAGTTACACAAAAGTTTTTCTCGGGATTCATATCAGATGCCCTGATGATGAGAAAGGAGTCATGTCTCAAAACGTGGGAAGCTATGAAAATAATGGGTCAGGAAAATAAATTTGTAGTTTTCGACAAAGAAGTTCTGCATACACTGCTAATTTGGATGGCTACGTCATTTTCAAATTTTTGAGTGAAAATGATATGCAAAAGTAAAAAAGAGCGGAATTGACTTGCAGGCCGGGACCTCAACCCGGGTTGGGGTCCCGGTATGTAAAACAATCGCCTTGGCTAGCCGAATTTTAGAAATACCTTAGGCTATCATAGAGGCATTAAAAAATATTATACTGAAAAAAAAGACTACGCCAAATAGTCTTTGAATCAATAATTCATTTTTAAATTTATTCGGAACAAATTTTTTATAATTTAAGATATTTTGGATGAAAATAATTATTTAGGCACGTGAGTGATTGGCTTAGTGGCTATTTCGGGGTAATAACGGTACAAAAAAACAGGTAGTACCTGTGTATTGTGTTGCACATGCGCCCTGGCGCAACCCTCACCAGCACAGCTATTTGCCTCGACACTAATGGAAATTTGAAGCAATATAGCTATGCTCTCTTCACCTTTGGTGTTCCTTGCTCTTAGCTGTGTCTGGTGTGCAGTATGTGGCATACTTGGCTTTTCCTGCTTTTTTGAGCATGACATAGTGCTGTACCGGTGTTTCACAGGCTACATCACCGGCATTTCAGCATTACCTCTATGAGAAACCTTGTAAGCCACCTCAGAGCTGTGTAGCAGGGGAAAGCTAAGGTACATCAGGTTGTATGGCTGAAAATCAACGCAATTCCATCGTGTTTGGATTGAAATCATTCGGAAACCTACAAGTATCATGATTATGATACATGTTTTCCATAAATGTTCAAGAAAAACATTATATTATTGAAATTAAAAGTCCATGTGTTAGTCATAGCGCTTGCCTCGGAAGACCCTTCGAGGTCTCAAAGCATGTTCCTTAACATAATACGAGCGGAGATAAAGAAACTCTGACTCGGGCTGAATTTCAGCCTTATCTCTATGGGAGGCGAGAAAGGCTTCTCAGGTTTCTGTAGGTTAGGGGGAAGGGCAAACATGCAGCGAACTGGAAGTAGTCATGGGCCCAATTCACTGTGCAGGCATTGCATTATCGCGGCAGAGCACCAGAGAATTGTCGGGATATGGTCCACTAGTTTCCTGATTTCTTGAATAATAAGCAAAACATAAATTCCAGAAGGGTACGAAGGATAAGAGAAGGGTTTATCTGTGGGTTTACATTTCTATCGCCGAAATAATCCGTCTCATGGTTGAGTACTGCACCGGGGAAAATGGTTGATTTTGGGTAAACTTATGCATTTATATTTCTGATATGCGAAGTACCTAGAAAATCAAAATAGAACCCATGCTGTATCTTTACCCTCTTTCTCTTCATTTGTGAAAACCATAATTTTTATCTGTCAGCGATCAATCATATTAGGGAAAATGCCAACGGTCTGCAAATGCTTTTTTGTGATGTAGCCTGCTCCCTTAACGTTTTGAATGATATTTAATTAATACCACACATTGCAAAGATAAGAGCTGAAGGAATGACTACTGGTTTTGCATCCATGCCTTTCACTCTGATCATACTGAGACAATGCTCTCATTAACAGCGGGAACAATCACCCGAACATTACGTCACTATAGAGAGTATAGCCGAACATTATCTTGATGTTGGTTAAAACACTAATAGCAATAATATGTACAAATAAAAATGCTTTTTAAGAAATAAATTCGTGAAAAAGAGGTCACTTCCATGTTGGGGCCCACATATGGACTTCGTTGTACGGAGGTGTCATTCTTATATAGGTTCGTTATGGGAGGTTTTTTGCATGCATTATGTATGGGAAGGGCCCAGGACCGGGTGCATGACTTTGTAATAGGAAGGTTCTTGTCAAATTTCACCATATGGAGGTTTGTTTCATGGAGGTTTTACTGTATGTACTAATTATAATGAGCACAGTGTACTTGATAAACGGTAGTTTACAATTGCGATGAACTATATTTTTATATATTTAACTTTCTCAATCGTATGGAAGATTTACCAATTCTAATGTCTGCATATCAAAATCACAACCTTATGTTTGTGCCCTTGTCCTAAATGTGCCAAATGTGTTGTCCTTGTCCATCCATAATCTCGTGTTGAAATGTTGTTTGAAGTGCTTGGTGTGTATTTTTCGGCTTAAATGACCAGTAATTGCCTTCGGCACAGAGTAGTTTTAATGTTTAATTTGATTATATTCATTTACTGCTATTTTCATTTTGTCATGTGTACACTGTCCATTGATATCTTGGATATTCTGCCCAATATAGGTAAGTCTAGATGGATGAAAAACTATTTTTCTATTGCTATGTTTTTCAGGTTTGTACCTTAAATCTTGCATTAATCTGTTTCCTGCTCTGTGTATTTTCTACTTCCCTCTGTCCTATCTAGAGTGCCTCTGAAGAGGTAGGAAAACTACCTCTTCCCTCTTCTTTCCTTCTTAAAAAATATGCTTTTACTCACTCTGCATAATTATATGCTCTTTTTAGTTTTTCCCAGCCCTGCCTAACTCCTACTCTGGATCAGCTTTGCAAACAAATACGTCCTTATTTCATTCCAGATCTCTCTCTCTCTGCCTATGCTCTCAACTAATCCATCCTGATTTCAGTTGCATCATATACAGTGAAACCTTGCTTTTACTCTCGCTGAATTTATGTTTTCCATAGAAATAAGATGTTGTTTTCAGGCCCCAACAATTTTTAAAATCCTTGTTATATAATCTAATCTCACTATTCACAATTATAAATTTTGAAATGTCCCATGATTGCCTTCTACTGACCAGGAGCAGGTTGGCAGCTGACACAATGAAGGCTTACCAATTGACAACTGATGTCGATAAAAAAATTATGCCACTCAAGAGTTTGGAGCCAAAAAAAAAGAGAATGCCTTTGTGGTTACAGTTTTTTGACATCCATCAGGACTATCATCATAAAGAGAAGTTCGGCCACATTTTAATGCTGCCACCCATCCCTAAACTTTTGAAAATGAAGGAGCCGACTCCTTAAAAACTTTCGTCAACATTGGATGAATTTCCATTGGCGATAAACCATCCAAAAATGAAGAGTTTTATGACTGCACAATACTCCAATTTATTCATTTGAATGAAACACATTAGCACGTCTACTTCAAAAATCTGTGTAAATAATACCTCATATATACCACCTAATATCTCCTGGCTGAAGTTGAAACTTGAATAAAATTGTTGAGAAACGTGTGTGAACATAACAAAATCTAATTTTATTTGTTGCTAATGCCATCCTTAACCAAGGCTGAGAAGTTTTCACCATGCCCTAGTAGTATTGTCTGAAACAGCATCTGTGGTGAATCTGATAGTGTAAATCCTGAAACCCTTTCTCACAGAAAATGTCCAACTTCACACAGTCATGTTGATGGCTAAGTGTTCTTAGTGACAATTTTACAATGGGCAAGACAGGTCTTTCTTATGACAGTCTTATACACACCACTTCCAAGGGGATCCAGTGGGGACGCACACAGCAAAGATTTCCTCAATGTTTTAGTGGGAGAGAATACAGATGGCAGAGAGAGACTAAAGCCCGTTGTTTAGGGAAAATTAGAAAAATCATATTTTCTGAAAAAACATTAGGGCCTTATTGCCCGCACAGTATACAGCCAACAAGAAGATGTGAATGACTTCTAGCATTTTTGAAGGACTATTGCATGCCCTTGATGCAAAAACTGGGGGCCCATACTGAAAAATCCTATTGTTATTGGATCGGTGCCATGCACACACTGATTATTAGAAATTACAAAAAATTATTTTTTTCCTGCCAGTTGCACCAGCTAGTTGCAACCACTAGATTTAAATTATAATCCATTCAATTAAAATAAAATAATGAAATATTTAGTTATGATTTTGCTCCTATATCCTGCAAATTAAGATTTCCCTTGATTTACATCTCCCTGCAATTCATACTTTTTCCTTTGTACCCCTCAAAAGTGTAAAAGAGGGGTATCACTGTACTGCATTTCCTCCATCCTTTATTGATACCATCAACCAAGTAGTCATTTCACCTCTTTTGTTTTCTCAATGTCTCCATCTGGCATTTGCTGCGTGGGAAATAAAACTTAAGGTCCTTATATCTTCACAATTTATATTAATGATATTGAGTGTTTAATTATATTTATTTTTTTCTTTTGTAGGAATGTCTGTTCTGTTGATGTTAAGTATCTCCAAGCAATTTCAAAGACTGCAATTGAACTATTATTTTCTGAAAATGGCAGCAGAGTGCATTGGGCAGAGGTGCCAGTGAAGGCAGGCATTGTAAGCTACTTAGAAAATTTATATTATTTTGCTGCCATATATTTGAATTAAAGTATTGAAGTAGCTAAGTATGCTTGCTTAATTTTCCTCTGAAGTGGTTTCCTGTAGCTTAGATTAACTTTCCTAGCTAGGGGAATATCTAATGTAATTGAAAGAGCTTATAATTTAGTATCATCCTAGTTAACCTTTGAACACATTCTCTCAGTGCATAGGAGTTGATTCATACTATGCTCACTAGTCCTGAAGCAGTGATGTGTAAAGCTCTTTTGATGTGACTGTTGAAATAATTTCAGCTTTTAACTTTTTAATAATTTTTCCAATCACCACGAAAGGGCACAAATTATGTGGTACACAGTCACATGCATGGATGCAAAGATTTACACCAAGGGGATGAAATTCATCATTTAAAAAATTGTCGGTCTTGACATGGATTCAAACCCAGATCTCCCAATTGCCAGGTAGGTGTGTTAGCCAGTCACACCTTCAAGCCAGGCTGTCAAAGTCGAGTCAAATGATTTATTGGACCAGAAGCAAAGAAATTCCCTGTTAGGGACCTTTGTTATCATGTGATGGTAATTTAAAATACATAACAGCTTTGTCTTAGTCCACCGCTGTTAATATTGCTTTTTCTCTCAAGGACATAGGACAAATCATAGTATATGATGGCTCCTAAATCTTAGCATTACCTATGGTGCAGTGTGCAATTTTAAAAAGGAAGTAAAATGTATTTATTACTTCTGTGCCTTAACCCTTCAGCTGTGGCAGTCTTAGTTTTCACAATCACTGCTTGCAGGAGAAAGTTATGGGAATATTTTTCACTGTATTTTTTCAGCAGACTTTAGAATAGCAGAAAGCACATCCCTTAATATCTAGGTCAATCATTATTGGCTGCATGGAGATTTGGTTTTATTGAGCTCTAGTGTTTATGTAAATGCTAAGAATTGAGGTAGCTGATGTGGAATTTGGCTGAGTTCTCTTTTCACTAATTCCCATGCGGTTTGTTGATTCATTTTATACCAATCAGTTCATAAGTTCCTTGATTCTATTTTATTTCGTATTATTGAAGTATGTAGTTGAAGAACATTTTCATAAACTTCGTATGAAAAACATGTGCCCTTCTCTAACCTGGAGGACTTAAAATTGGAGAATGACTTTTTGAGGAAGTTTGACCATTTAAATTTTTCTTTGAAAGTACAGGCTATTAATCAAGTATGTCGCCAAACCATATATGGCAGTTCTTCACTTTTATTTGGGGAATGTGATCACAACATGGAATTTGAATGTGATTTTTTTACCGTTGATTTTGAATTGAAGAACTATATCGACAATAAAATGTGAAAAACATTGAACTTTGCTGACATCATGGTCATTTTTTGGTTGAGCACCATTTTTAAGCACTTAAATCAATATTCTCTGTTCATGTTTCTTTTCATTATAATGGTCATGAATTTGTGTTCTTTTCAGTTAAGATTTTAGGGATCATCATATACGTTTTTCTAAGTATGTATTGATGAGAAGTCAGATTATTTTAATGCTGGAACTTCAGTAATCCGGCCTTATAAATGTTCTACTTGAATAAATTGAATCCTTTCCAAGGAGTTCATCTCTTTTTTGATTCTTGAATTTTCTTGAAATAAATCTGATTAATGTTTCTTTTTTATATGATGAAAGAATGATCGAGCTGGTCTAAGTCTTTAGCATGAATGCGTCTTTCAGTATAATATTACCTTTTCTATTTCCCAAAAAGCCATGAAAACATGCAGTCCCTTGGGTAGTAGGATACCCATGGACACTGTAAACAGTATATTATACCTACATATTGAGTCGGGATAAGCTCTGTTGAGGAATTTTTCACTATTTAATATGCTAAATTAGTATGTAAATCTGTGAATTTACACTTGAGAAATTAAGATACAGTAACTTAAAACAGTAGGCAAGGGGTGGTAGCTGTAAATTTTTAAGTTCAATAATTTCTTTCAATTTGCAGTACCTGTTAATTTGTTCATCGTTGTTCAACTTTAGTTATACTCCAATGGTTGTTATAATGGTGCATTATCACAAGAATTAAAGGGAAATGGGCTGTGTGAAGAAAACTTAAATTCTGTTCCTTCCAAGTATTTCCTTTATTTGGTTACATATGTTGTCTCAACTGGCTATATGTTGGTTTTTTCAGATGACTATGTTTTGTTGTTGATGTTGGCATAGAGAAAATGTCTCTGCATTAACACACTCAAACTATTGATAATCCTTTGTGCATGAACCTATAGCTATGTTATCCATGTAAAGAAATTAAAGTTATTTTTCTTAACCATTGCTGGATCTTAAGGATATTGAAATTCCTATTTTTTTGTATATTTTATAATAGGAGTGATTTTATTAAGATAATTTCTATCTACTGGTGGCTGTATCATTGCCAGAGGTACGTTATATTTTTCTGAGCCTTGTAAATGCACATTGCACTTTCATCTCTATCATAAAATTCCTTGCTGCTGGAATTTGGCCTTACTTGAAATTGCATGGTGTCATGCGGCTTAGTGTTAACTATTTCCATCTTTAGAAAATTGTTGCAAATCCATGTGTGTGAGATGTGATTCATTTTTTCACCATCATATTTTCTTTGTATTCAGTAGTGTTATTTACCCTAGCCCTAAACATGTCAATTTTCCTTCTTATAGCGCTTTACCTTGGTCACTCTTTTCCAGAGTACTGAATGGTGAGGTAATAGTAGCACTCTCCCTTGTAGTCCCTAGAGAGCAGAATATCTTTGTGTGATATTAGATGTGTGTGCTTTTAATATTGTTTTGAATTACTTTTGTTGAGAGTGGTGCTTTGATGAAATGTATATATCAAGGCTTTTTGCTTGTTTTAGTTGAACACAGATGCTCGAGGTGGTGGGAAGTTATTTACTTACATGCTTTTGATAGGTGTGGGGTTATAGCACTAGGCATGAATGTTGTGTATTATATATTTTTCTTAGGGTCAGCTTGTATATTTTCTGCTGTATGTCATGTGCTTTTTATTCGTTTGCTAAAGTAGGTTTCTCTAATATCTGTCGACTAAAGGTGGTGGGATTGAGTACTGCTCTTTGTATTCAAGTGTTTCATAGTCTTGCCCATTAATGTTTACCTGTAGATAGACCATTGGCTGTGTTTAAGTAGTTGTGTGCAATCGTGTTCGTGTTCCTCTTAAGTTCTTGAAACCGTGTTACCTGCAAAATGTGTTGCTTACCGAGATCTTGAATACAGTATAGTCATAAGGTTTAATTGCATATTTTTGTATTAAATAGTGATTACTCGGAAGTATTCAGAAAAATCTACCGCAGTCATTCTCCTTATCTAATGTGGCAATTTGATTGACAGATTTTTTAGTATTCTGAAACTGACACTTCTATTCCAAGGGGTCTATAATCATTTTATATAATTTGTATACAATCCCTCTTCTCTTCCCTAAAATGTTTTTACTGGTGAGAACTAGTGTGTGGGTATAAATGGGTGCTAATGTGAACAGTAATGAGCCATGCATGGTTGGCCGTACAAGGGAAAAAGATTGTCAGGAGATTCAATGCAATTTAACTGTTACCCGTAATCCATTGTATAAGCCTGTGAGATGAGTATGCATAATTTGCAGGTAAGTTGATTGACAATTGACAAGTTTGTGATTACTTGTCAATTTGTGTACAAAAAAACTTGCTCTATGCATCTGTTTTATTTTTTAATTTGATTACTTTGTCATTGTACCTGATGAAATATTTGTTGTTTATTTGTTGAATTATCTGATTATGCATATGTTTATTCACAATCCACAATTGCAGAACAGAAAAGCATATATAAATTAAAGGTGTAAACACATGTACATTGAAAATCTTCCCCTTTTGTTCTTAACTTTCATAGTTTCATAATTTTCACAGGGCACTTGTCATTAAATTAGGACACTTCACGGTTTTTAATTCAGAACTGGATATTTTGTTTTATCAATATTCCGTTATACTTTCAGTGAGTAATAGAATGCAATCTCAGATTGGCAAGTTTCGAAGCCAGGTTGCATATCAGACATAAATGTTCTCCCTGTGGTCTATAGGAGCTTAGGCAAGTCTCCTCATTTTTGAGAACATGGCAACTGCCTCAGAGCTCTCTCACAGTTTTATGTTTTGTGCCATGCATATTGTTATCATTTGAATTTTCTTTTAGTCGAAATCTTTGTCTTAGGTGAGAGAGAATCCTTAAATAATTTCGCCAACCTTGATAGAAGATTATCGCCGCTGGAGCAAAAAGTCTGTGTGCATGTAGCACTGTGCACTTCTACCCTTATTTTGATTGACAAAATTGTGACATGTGAGCTCAATGGTTGCCACAATGTTATCCTAAGTGAGAAACATATACTCACTGTCCATATTGTCTGTATGGGTGACATTTGACTTTTGCCTGCTGATGGTGGGGTATAAACTTTTGTTAATGCCTCCAGAATTACTTTGTATGTTCACATGCTACAATTATCTTTGCTGATGAGAGCAAACTTGGCTCTTTCCACAAATCTTTGTTCGATTGGCACTACATGCCTTATGCTCTGCTGCGGTGTAGTTATGATGCTATTTAATGAAATGCACACCAAGCCATTAGAACCATTGACATTTTGAGAACCCAGGTTTGTTCATTTTATTATGAATATGCATTATTTTCTCCTTGTCAGGTCTGTTTCTATTAGCTTTACAACTTTTCTTTGTGAAGTATCTCCTTGAGGTATTGAACTGCAATGTTTTTATTGCTAAGAAAAGATTTTATTTGCCCTCACCATCCACTTCTTAGTCTATTATTTCATTTCTGTCAATCAGCGATGTGGAAGTAGCCACCAGCTCTCCTTTTTGCTCCTTCTCTTAGAGCAAAGGATACAAATGAACTTCTTCCTCTCAAAATATTGGTCTGGTGAGTTAATTCATTTAATGCATTATATGCATTATAATTCATCCTATAATGTCGTATTTTCTCAAGTTAGTTATTTATTTTATCTGCTACAAGATTTAACTTTCCTTTACACACTTAAATAGAGCGTGACATTTTCAAAAGTAAAGCAAATATTACAGACCTGTGGTTTTGATACCCAGGCCAGAGTGTTGCTGATATCTGTCGATGAGGACTGTGGAAATATAATATCCATCAATTGTTATAAAATATCTTTAGTTATCTCAGGATTATTTTCCTGAAAGAAACTCATAAAAGAAAGTCACTAAAGAAATATTTTCTCCTCACAATTAATCAGGTGCTATAAAAATTTTATTTAGCTGGATTCCTTTTAAATCTGGTAAAACAAGCTAGCTGATATGAGATTTTATCATTAATTAATATCTGGTTTACCAAAGTTATGTAATGTGTACTCTCATTTGGAAATTTACTTGTTGGGAATTTTATGTGCATTCAGGTGCAAAAGACTCCAAAATGGGGGCTCACTTTCTCAATGTACGGGCACTTTGTCTTTACCATCTGGATTAGATCCTTTGATGTAGAGGGAAATTTGTAACTTGTTAGTGCTGTATCTACTTCCATTATTCTCTTTCTCCCTTCATCCCTAACTTGCCCTTAAATGGTTGAATAGTGCCATGCAGTGCAAACTAGCGTGAAAATAATAACATTGTTCAACTTTTTGTTGCTTCGTATCTGTCATAGCTCGACCCTATGTTAGGGCCTGAGGCATAGGAATTCTTCAGTTCAACACCTCTTCTGAAAGATGTTCCCAAAAGTGTATCAATGCTCACTCATTAATTTTTTTAGGAGTAATTTAAGGCTCAATATTTTATCAAAGAATGGTGTCATTTCTAGCCCAAACAGCTCTTACTCTTTCATAGTCAAGCTCCTACATTCGTCTTCAAGTTTGCTCTCACTCCATTATTGCAAATTGCAATATGATATTCCTTAAGGCATAAGTGAGCATGTATCCTTAAATTTCAATTGATAAAAAAAAACCTGTTAAGGCAAAGAAGAAGTTAAGACATCTTACTGTTTCCTTGAAGGGGTGCTGCTCCCTTCTTAGAGATTCTTTTGCACCTGAATGTGAATGGGTGCAGAATATTTGTATAATGATATCCTTCACTATCTTAAATACTAAGGATACTTTATGGAAATTCAACATTCTTCACTTCTATTTGAAAATTAAATATGTAAATACATTTATGATGCACTTATAATTTGTACCCAAGTCCTTCCTCCTTATTTTAGGCTGTACTATATATGTTATGCTTTCAGAAGCCTAGGTGAAGTCAATATTCAACAAAACTCTACCTTCGAGAGCATGATCATCTCATTAGCTGGTGATCTGGGGTCATTAGAAGATGGTTCTTGTGATCGTGATGGGCTAGCCCATTCATGCTGCCTGGTGGTAAGAGAAAAATCTTAACAGCTGGTATAGGATTTGTTATTGCATTATATATTTAAATTTTAGTATGCTATCCTGGTAGATTTGATAAGTATCATTAGAAAATCATTTATTAATATTTTCATTTTTTTATTCTCGTTATTCAAAATATGATATGTTAACTTGCTACTATTGTTTGTGTTAAAGAATGAATTGTTTTATGTAATGACCTAAAATATTGCACGGTTTGTGTAGAGTTTGAAGCATTGAGTTAGTAGTGTAACTTTGTGGCAGGGGGTATTAGGACACCAGCCACATACGGTGTAAAAATAGAAGTTTGGAAGGTGAAATGGTGATGAAGTGATATACTTGTTTTTTAATTGGAGCTCGGGTTCAATTATAGTCGCCTATTGTGCGTGGATAGAATGAATTTTTGTACCTATCTCTTTGGCAATGTCTCTCTTATTTTATCACCTCGAGATGTAGTAAGAGATATGGGACCTAGAGATGTAGTGTGGCATCAACATGATATTTTCAGTGTCACCTTGAAACACACCTGTTCTGAATTTCTCAAGCAAACTACATCTAGCAAGCAGCCTCTGAGTCTCTTGCACCTCCCAACTTAACCCCTCGCAAAGCTTAGAAACACAATAAGTTTGGTTATATCAGTTTTAACAAAGTGTGCAGCTTTCTTTTGTATTTTATTTATTTCTTCAGTTCAGTATTTCTGCCCAGGGTCCCAAGTACTCACAGTTTATTCGAAGTGTGGCCTATCCAGGGCTAAGTAGTGCCTTTCTTTTACTTATTCATCTGAGGACCTTCCTATTATGCACTCGATAATTCCTAGTTTCTTTAATGATGTGCTGCATATGTTTTGTATGCATGTTGTCCATGATGTATAAGAAGTTACGGTAATTCCATGGTATTTGACTTATTCTTTGGACTTTGTTTACTTCATCTGCAGTATAGACAATGCATTGGTGCAATGACTTTTGCAAGAAAGTGTATTGTTGTGCATTTACTAAGATTTAGTTCTAGCCCCCACTCCTAGCACCACAATTGAATGTTATTTATGTCCGATGATAGAACTTCTCAGTCTGTCTTCAGTAATTTCCTGGTAGATGACTGTCTTGTCTGCAAATAATCTTACAGTGTAGTTTACTGCTAACTCGATAACTTAGATCATCTATATAAAATATGTATAAGAGAGGGCCCATCATGCTTCCTTTTGGAACACCGGATGTGAGTGTATCTATAACAGAGCTAATACCATCAACAACTACTTTTTGTTTGCAATCACTAGGCAAGTCCTGTATCCAATTCACTATTTTTCATTAACTCCACATGAATGCAATTTTTATGTGAGTTTTTTTTTGTGAGGAACCTTGTCAAATGCTCTCTTGTAATCAAGGAATGTAGAGTCAACCTGGTCTTTCGATTCAATTGATTTTAGGATGTCCTGAAAGAAGAGAGCAAGCAGTGTCTCACTGGATCTACCCTTCTAGAAGAAGCCGTGTTGGTTGCCATATAAGAAGTGTTGATTATCCAGGAAGGTCATAATATTTCTTACAGCAGTGTGTTCAAGAGTCTTTCATATTAGGGATGTTAAGAATGTACAAGGTTCGTCCTGAAAGTAATGTCAGTAAGTCTATTAAAAATCATTTATTGAATTTTTCGTTACAATTGTTTAAAAATCTTCAAATTAGACTCCTTTTGCGCCAATATATCGGCTCCAGCAGGACTTCCAGCTCTCGAATGCGTTGCAGTAGGCCTCCTCCGGAATGTCCTTTAATGCTGCGGTGCAAGCTGCTTTGATCTCGTCCACTGTCCTGAAATGCTTGCCATTCAGGGGTGTTTTGAGGTGGAGAAACAAAAAAAAGTCGGGGGGGAGCCACATCCGGGCTGTACGGGGGCTGGGAGATCGTTGGCACCCCTGCTTTTACCAGGTAGTCAGTGACGATGAAGGCACTGTGGGCTGGCACATTGTTGTGGTGCAACTTCCAGTTGTCTATGATGTCCGGCACTTTTAGAACCATTTTTGCGCACACCTTCCGCATGCCGATATGGTTTGTATCGATCTCATAAACTTGAGTTTTCAGAATGTTTAACATGTCAGCCATAAAACAAACACTTTATCGTTGGTCTGAGTTCAACTGTTCCCTCACTCGCATCAGATTGTTGGCCATGGTGGTCGTGGATGGCCGTCCGGCACGGTCCTTGTCGTTGACCTCTCCCCGGCCTTCCAAAAAGGCCTTGTGCCCCCGAAACACTTGCCGATCTGACAGGGCATCTTCTTTGTAAGTAGTCTTGATCAGAGAAACAGTTTCCGTCGCGGTCTTGCCAAGTTTCAGGCAAAACTTAATCGAGAATCTCTGTTCTAATGAGCGCTGCATTTTCACTTGCACAAGATCAAAAAACAACTCTCACAGACAGGCCCATTCCCTCTCTCCGGATGCTCGGAGCACACTGAGCGACAGAACGCTGCTTAGCTGGGGAACCACTACCAGTTTCAACCTGTCCGATAGCGCTCTGACGTACAGTCGCGTCACAATAAAATCACTGACATTACTTTCAGGACATACCTTGTATGCCAATAATTTCCTGGGTCATATGTGTTTCCTTTTTTAAATATTGGTGTGACGATGGCTATTTTCCAGTCTTAGGTTACCTTGCCATCAGATAATGATATGCCAAATATAGTTTTTAGGAATGGTGCAATCTGTGGTGCTTACTCCTTAAGCATGCGTGCAGGTATCCCTTCTAGACCTGGGGGCTTGTTACTTTTTGTGGAAAGTAATGGTTTAGGTATTCTAGCACATTGAATAATTATGTCAGCCATCAGTTCACCAGTGTTAGGGAAATCTGAATTGTACTGCATCATCCTTAGTTATTACGCACTAGAAGTAGTGGTTTAATAGGTTGACTTTGTTGATACTGCTGGTGACTGCTTTGCCATTTTTATCTAATAAAGGCTATACTGTTGAAGATTCACCCAGGAGCTCTCTCATGTGAAATCAGGATGACTTAAGGTTTTCATCTAGTAATTTGTCTAGGATTTTTTTCAGGAAGTTTCGTAGAGTAGAATGCATTATTTTCTTTGTTTTTAACTCATGAGAAACAAATTTCTCTCGTTGCAAATTGTGTTGTTGTGTTCACTGACTTAATAGAATTATCTTATAAGTTGTCTTAGTACCTTGGTCTCCTGAACTCCTGCCGTACTTTGTGGTTTCTACCAGTAAGGTTCTCGACTCTCATGTTTGAATTAGTGTGGAATATGTTCATCGGGCCCCACTACTGAGAGACAGCAGTCTCAGCAGAAGGCATTGATGCCACAGATCAAGAAAATCAGACCGACATCAATAGCCACAGCCTCAGGCGAGAGTGAAGTTCATGGAATCAGCTGTGGTACTGCAAAGGGGAAACCGCCACATGTGTTTCCGTAGAAGATGCAGCCTTGTATCTTGACTCTATATGGCATTCTTCCTGTTAAAATATTCCAGGGGTGAAATAGTCCCCAACCGGATCTCTGGGTGGGAACTTGGGGACTGCTGGGTTGGGTACATCACTCAGAAAGGACAGATGCAGGATAGGAACATGGAAAGTGAGATCTTTAGGGGTGAGCGGGAAGCTGGAGAACATGAAAATAGAGATGGAGAGAGTAGTGGTAGATATATTGGGAGTCAGCGAGATCAAGTGAGTGAGGGCAGATGACCACTGGAGCAATGAATATTGTGTGATATATTTAGGAGACAAGCTGAGGATCGCAGGTGTAAGCATCATTCTGAAGAAGGATGGGGCAAGAGAGTGAAGTCAGTGTGGCAGTACAACAAAAGGATTCTGATGGTTAAGTTGTACGAAGAGAACACAGTGATTGTGCAGGTCTACATGTTGACGTCTAGCCGTACCGAAGGAGAAATAGAAGAAGTTTACTAGCAAATTGAAGTTCTTGGGGTAGTGAAGGGGAAAGACAACGTCATCTTCATGGAGGACTGGAATGCAGTGGTAGGAGAGGGGAACGAAGGAAACAGTGTAGGAAATTTTGGACTGGGCTAAAGAAATGTCAAGGGAGAAAGACTGGTAGAGTTCTGCATTGAGGAGAATATGGTATTAGCTAACACACTCTGTGAGCCACATGGCATAGGATGTACACATGGAATGTACCAGGTGATGCTGCCAGATACCAAAGGGACTACGTACTTGTCAGAGTCATATACAAGAACCAAGTAAAGCAGTGCAAGAGCTATCCAGGTGTGGATATAAACAGCGACCTCTACCTAGTAGCCATGGACTCCCACCTTTGATACATGAAAATCAAGCAGATAAAACGTGAACCAAGATGGGACATGAAAATACTGGCCAAAGAAGGAAATAGAGAGAGATTCGCCCCCGCCGTTGATAGGAAACTAGAAATTGCGGAGAAAAATGGGATGAGCTGAAGAGGACAAATACAAGTAGCAGAGAAGCAACTGGTGAGTAAGACGGCCAACTCGAATAAGCCATGGTTAACAGCGGAGATTAGGAAACTAATAGAAGAAAGAAGAAAATACAAGAACCCCAGAAATGAAGGTCAGGCAACCCTCTACAAGATGCTTAGAAATCAAGTCAACAGAGAATGCAAGAAGGCTAGGGAGGATTGGATTGAAAGCTGATGTGAGGCAGTCAATGGAAACATGAGGAATATCCTATTGGATTAATGTAAATCTGCCCTAGACTTAGTCTAACATAGCTATGAATGTGGATGTGTGATTATGATGGAATACATACTTCATTCTTTAAGTTGGGTTGTAAGTCATGCAATGTTGTGTGTACCTTAACTGCAATGATTTAATATCTGAATTTGGTTCTACAAAGGGTATTTTCAATTGGGATTTTTCAAAGCCTGTTTCATGATCATAGGTCTTTTGAGGTCTTAAGTTCTGTATTCGGGGTAGTGAATAAAGTTTTTGATAAATTGTTGGTAGCCACCAAATTAACTCAATATTTTCCACTAATGAAAAACCACATTTCTGTAAAGGCCAAGCAGTTAGTTATTGTTGGCTGTAAGTACTCGTAAGTTTTTGTATGTACAAAATTTCACACTTCTATGAGAAAAAGTTTCTTCTGTTAGGGTTGAGTCCCCCGATCCAAAAATAATAGAGGATCGAGGTAGTTAGCCTGGGCAATAGGTTAAGAAGTCCAAACATGACAATAATATATATATTCAATCATGTAGTGCTTCAGTTGTTGTTTAAAGGGTCTTAATTTTTAAAGGTAATCATATTACTCAGCTAAATAAGCTACTCTCAGTGATGAGTCACCATGCAAACATTTCAAATGCTTGGAATGACTGATATTCTAATTCATACTTGACAATGATTTTTTCAATAAAAAAATTTCTGGTGGCGATGAGGCTGGTGTGACCTTTAATTTAAAGGGATTGAAAAATTTGTGTGTTGTGTGACTTGGAAAGACTTAACTCATGCCATCTAAGTCAGGAAAATATTTAACAAATAATAATTTTGTGAAGGTGTTTTATTTTGCTTTGTGCAGCTGTGTATAACCTTCTTTTATTTGCAGAGAAAAATAATTACTGTATAATTTAAATGAAGTGTATTTTGATTTTTTACATCATTTGCTCATAGTATATTGTTGAAGATATCCAGTGTGTGTTTTATTTTAGAAATTGGCATGTCTAGTTTTTTATGATAGAATCATATAAGCTGTAGTCACACAGATAATACTCATAGTTCTAGTTTCTTTTTTATTTTGTGCTCAAGAAGTAGAGAAACTTGTTAAGTATTTTTTCATGATTGGTGTATTGTAACTAAATATTTTAAATGGTCAATAGGTCACTATCTAATGCATAATATCAGTCAGTGTTATTTTCTGTTTTTTATGTACTCTTTTTTTAACAAATTCTTGAGTGGTTCTAACCTCTATTTTTGTTGAAGTTGCCCATTTTTTGTGACTTAGAAGTTAACATTTAGAATGCTTGATTCTTAAAGTTGTACCCAGCTTGTGACTACATAGTTGCTTTTCTCATAATTTGTTATTATCAATTTTCCAATGCCCCATTTTCTGAACTAGGTAAAATGCAGGTAATCATTGTTGAATATTATGTTTGCAGATTTAGCGCCAGCTCTCCATGCAAATCATTCAAAATTCCTTGTAAAGCTTCTGGGAGCTTCTTTCATTGCTAAGAAATATTATCATTGCATTTGGATAAACTTTTTTGTGATTAATCTATCTTGATGCATTTTGAAATATCGTTTTAGATTTACTTGATGTTCATCAGGTGTATGGATTTCAGTGAAAATAATTTCTTTGTCCATCCAGGCCTAATCATAATTTACTATCACCTTCAAACAATATTATTAAGGTAGATTGGAGTTTTGTTGTGACTTAGCAAATTTTAATCTGGACATTCTCACTTAATGAGAAATGAATACAGGGTTACTGAAATTGCTTCTCAAATTTTGTGACTTTTGTGGTCACCTGACTTTGTGGAATTAATTTTAGTGTGAGCATTTCGTTAATGTAAGAGCCCTATTATTTTCAGACAACTTTTTCCCCTAACAATTCTATGTGGTACATTCCTGATGTATGACTATTTTGATGGTCTTCCCATTTAGAATAAAACTAACATATGAGGATGCAGAAGCCAACCAAATTGAACTGGCAGATTCAATGTGGATATGTAATGGTCTTTTTCTCCTTTATGTTGATAGAATAATGGATCACTTTTATGTCACAATTTTCTTTGCATTGTTTTATTGATTAGCTCATCTTGGTTGAATCTTTCTTGGTCATGTTGCACTCTTCACTGTTGATTCACTTCACTTCAAGTTGGATTATAGATGGCTAATGAATGAATAGATTCTTCTTTTCTCTTTTTCGGTGTCATGAGCATGTTAAACTTCTAGGGAGGAATCATGGAATTCTTGTAAAAATTTTCTCTCACATAATCCTTTGTTTGGTGTGCAATGCACTAGTTACTTTGCATGGTTATAAATATTTTATTGGATAGACTAACTACTTCTTCTTTTTTGCATGATTGAGGATTTGGTGGTGTGATTTTTGTTGCAGTCACTGGCATGGGAATAGATGTATATATTCTTGGTTTATGTGCACCAAGTTTTCTGAATAAAATTCGTGGAAACATGCATATTTTTATCTGGCTGCGGTAACGGACATGTATGTTTTGTAATTTGAACATTTGATTCACTAACCGGCAACAACATTTAGTGTTTTAGTGAAATATGCGCACGACATGATATTGTGGGCTATGGTGGTACTGCATGCCCCTCTCTCAGCAGCCAGGAAAGAAATTCTACTGCACAATTGACATATTTAATTATTGATGAAATGAGAAATTGAACATTGCATATAGCCTGTCTTGTATCATGGTATCACGTGTCATGGTGATTCAATGAGTGAACTTTCAAGTCAAAGTGGATTATGAGGTTAGTTGAGGCCCAAATAAATTTATATTATACATGGATAGGCAGTGAATTCCAAATTAGCTGAGTCATAATGTGAATCATTTCTACTTGAACATCTTGTGTTATTCCTGTAGCGCGGTGCTCTGCCCTGTTATCTTTTTTAATGGAGTCTCATTTTTTTGAAGATATGCATATTATTTTTTTTCTGAATCAGTTGCAATTCAAACCGGTGGCCGTGAGGTAACATTCAGTATGGCACTGTAATCCAAAGAACAAAACAATATAAATAGTTATGTACAACCAAGTTATGGAAAACAGGTTGTTCTTCCAATGTTAAGACTTTGTAGACACATTAATTCCTCAGACATGTAAAATGTAGAAATAACGATTGGTGTAGGAAAGTTTCGTGGTATTTGTTTATAAAGTTATTCCTTATAAAAAAATATTTATGAAGCTCATTTGAAAGATATTAATTATTAATGATCCTCAGCAGATAACTTCTTTGACCTTCTTGCAGAAACCATTGCACTTTTTGAAAAAGGTTCAAATGATTTCTGCATACAAAAAATGCTTATCTCATGTCTTACCGTTTAAAAATAAAGTTCATGCTCGTGAGTTTTTTTGGAGATGGCTCATTCTTGTACTGCTAGTGCCTTAATGCCATACAATTTGATTTTCTTTTTTCTCTTAGTCATACTATTCCAACAAAATTCATCAGCATAGGAGAAAAAATGTCTATAGAGCTAGGAGATTCTCTCCATAGGTTATTGAACTTTTCTGTGGCCTTTACTTTTTCCTAAGGTTCCCTATTGCAAATCTATCTGACAACCATTCTATTATATTGAGTTGCTCAATAGGGTCCTATATATTCATACCTTGAGTTGATTCTTCATGCTCTAAAACTGGTCTCTGGATTACTTGATATTCTATCATCTGTATTTCAGTATTCACATTATGCCCTCTATGCCATAACTTCTGGGTGCAACCCATAAATGGATTGTAGATGTGCCTCAACAAAGGAAGGCTACAGAACCTACTCATGATATCGTACGGTGCAAATGACCCCGGATCAATACACCTTATAACTCCTAAAACTCCTACTACTCATGATATCACACAGGTGTATGAAAGCAGAAATTCTTCTCTTGAATGAAATTTTCCCTGTCATTTGGTAGCTATTTTGTTCAAATATAACCAATGTAATTCACTGTCTTACTGCCTGCTGGTTATGAGTAGGGTCAAGTATTACCACCATTCAAAAATGCACAAAATCAAAGTTCCTTATCTTGTACTGAATTTGTGAATATGTTTTGCCAGTTTTTTAAACTATGAGCTGTTTTTTATTAATTTTCACAGGATAGAAATGGCTCGATATGCATCCCCCGACCAAAAGTAATGGAGCCAACTTGCAATTTTATTGAGGTTAGTATAATTAGTGGAAGTGATCCATAGTGGTTTTAATAAGAATGGCTAAGAAACGGAATGGAATAAATTGCTATTGTTATTTCTTTCAGCTTTATGAAAAAATACAGTGCAAGTTCTACAATATGTCTCCTGGTAATTATTGTATTAGGGTAAGTAGCTTTAAAAGTTTTGTGTTGAATATGTTTATCCATTATGAATTTCATGACAAATTTCATTCTTTTATAGATAAAATTAATTGATGATCGATGCATCCATGGCACTATATGGACTGTTAACAGCACTGCTTGCCGGTGGAGCCACCCATTTGGTAATTATCACCGTTGAATGATTGACTTGTACATGTAGGGCCTAGCTTTATAATGTCTAGGTATCATTTATCATTAGACAATCTAGTTGAGGAAAATTTATTAAGAAATTATTTTACTGAGCCTCTATTCATGATAATCTGGAAACAATTCAACCTTACCTCATGGCCCTTTTTAATGTCTATTTTTTCTCTGGTAAACCTATGCATATTTAGTAAACTGCTTACTTAATTTGAAGGACTCACGGATGATATTTGGCATGCATATTTTTTTGTGTTTGGGCTTATGTGGGGCTTTGAGTTTGTTGTGTTTTGCGTACTGCATGATTATAACAATGGGTCATTAACTAAAGATTGAAGAGGAAGGTAAGTGATTGCTGAGGTGATTATGACAATGGAGTGAAAGCATTACTTTTTTGTAGGGATGAGTCGATTCTCGATTCCGATTCCATCGATTCTTATTCCTAATAACAGGTGGGTTATTGAAGTACCAGTTGCATATGACTATCATTTAAATTGAAGTATTGGCTGAAATAAAATAACAAAGACAATGGAGTCGCTCAAAAAGTATATTTATTAACAAATAGCTAACATATCCTTATCTTATTGAGGTAGATAAGTAGTACAAATTGATAGCCTACACCCAAAATTACTGAGACAAATATGATGTGATAAATGAAATTTCATTTGAATATTTATCTATCTGGAATCGATGGAATCAGAATCGACTTTAGGCGATCGATTCTCGATACCAATTCTAATCGTGAGAATCGGTGGAATCGACACTTGGATTTGACTCATCCTTACTTTTTTGTAAGGGCTTTTGGAAAAAGATGATATATGTTTTATCAGTATATTCAAAGAAAACGTCAAGCAAAAAAACCTTATGATGAAACAACAGCAGAATGTATGTGTGGACCAAAAGAGTATATTCTGTAGTTTAATTTTGCATTCCCCTGAGACAGGGCAAGAAAGCAGCAAAGTGAACCTTGGGAAATTATGTACTTTCAAGTTCCTGGATCTTAGTTTTGAGAACCTGTCAATTTTGTGTTTGGCTTCTTTATTTCTGGTTGTGTCTTGTAATTCTATAACAGACCTATTTTTACATAAATAAGATATGTTTAGTATTGTACTTGGGCTCAAGTGAAATGCACACTTGCTCTTAAGTTTAATACTTTTATGGCCCTCTGCATTTATTGAACATTTACTTTCATTGCAGTTGTCTCATACCACCCACCGAATCAGCAAGTTATAAGTATGCCTGTTGCTTCAACGTTGACAGCTTTTTTGATACTTCTGGGAATAGCCATTGGAGGTATACTTGTTTTGGTGCTTTTCTGGCAGAGGGTACCACCTAATACCAACTGGTCACCCGGTAAGAGTTTTTGAATCATTAACTGACATTGACTTTGATTCTTGTGGGGTATCTGGTCTCAATGCTCTGAGTTCTGAAGTCATCCCCTGTATTAAGTTAATGGATTGAATATGATAATACGCTATACATGCCCTGGAGATCTGGATGATGAGGAAATGAAATGGCTTTTTTGCTCTTGGTGTTGAATATAATTGATCTTTCATAAGTTTAAGTGCAGGTTTGAAGGAATTTTTTAATGAAATTGCAAGAATCAAAAGAATCATCTGGAATATCTATTTATGGATACACACTTTCAGTATCTCTGGAATGAGAGAGGCTGCTGGTGATGGTATGCTTAAGTAGCATGGTGGCTTAGTAAAATTAATGGTTCAAGGCGTAACTTTGTAGAAAATGGAAAATTTTCGCAACTTTCTTAGTATATTACACACTTTAAAGTTTATTTCCGACCTAGGTGTCTACTGCACAGCAATCATTATCAATGGAAGGACCTTGGTAATAATTGCTGTGCAGTCGAAACCTAGATCGGAAATGAACTTTTAAGGGTGGAGTATACTTAGAAATTTTTTCGTCAAATATGGTGGCTTAGGTTGCATGGCCCAGAGGGCCTTTGCCTTGATTCCACAAATGTATATATTTTGAGCAGCCACTAACTCCAAGAATGACTGAATTAGGAGTGACTGTAGGTTGCAAGTGAATGACCAGCCTCCTCCTCCATGCCAATTTTTGGGTAGGCTTAAATGAGGATGTTATCAGCCAGGTGACTAGGTGGGAAGGCAAGGAGGAGGACTGTTGGAATACATGTGATCATGGAAGGTCTCCCTACTCCGGCATAGCTTCCCTTGTGTTGCCATTCTGACCTTTAAACATAAACAGTACTGAAACTGATGTG
The DNA here is from genome assembly GCA_963169105.1 of Ceriagrion tenellum. Lineage (NCBI taxonomy): Eukaryota > Metazoa > Arthropoda > Insecta > Odonata > Coenagrionidae > Ceriagrion > Ceriagrion tenellum. The sequence continues at coordinate 34,201,694 of OY720636.1, read as the reverse complement.
AAATGAACAATTACGCCAATTTCTGTGCCACATCATATTTACTTAGTCCCTAAATTCATACTTAATTCATGAAGCTGTAAGAATCACCCTCAAAGTGAATCATTCTGCAATTGGTTTTCTTCTAAACGTATCTAGTCCCTCAAATTATAATTCCCAAAAATTACTGCCCTCGTAGTAGAGAGAGCTTTGTCATCAAAGATTTTGCTAGCTTTTTAATTAACTGTAATTTTTACTTTATGACATAGTAGTTATAGCCCAATAATGATACTAAAAAGACCTAATTCACCCACAACGCCATCAGAAGTTTACTATTTTTCCATGTGTAAGAAAGATCTAAGTATATTTTGGTAAAAGATGACCTACTTTATTTGTTATTAATAAGAGATGGAAATTCGTGATCACAAGGAATTAAGAATGTGTAAATCAAACATACCTGCTCCAAGGATGTAAAATGAAACTAGATCCAGTATTCACTTTTTAATTAAGTTTTGATGCAGAATGAAACTTCATGTCTAGCTAGACTTCAGTTTCATTAATGGAAAGAAAGTAGAAGTTAGTGAAATATAACATTCCAGAATCATTCCTCTTCTTGTATAGTTTCTGTTCAAGTGAAGGGTTAGACTTTTGGTTTGCACTCAAGGTTCTGGACCTGTTTTGGCCCATTCATATTCACAATACATCATCCATGCACCGAAACCTATGCAGTGCACAATTCAGGAGTGGTTTTTTTAGTCAAACAGGTTTCTTTCCAGATTATTCATAAAGATATCAGCCAAAATTGGGCTGGTACTCTGCAACAAATGGATACTTTTGTAACCTTTTTGAATTCTTTACATAACTCAATTTTACTTCTGAGTATGGAAGTGATTCTATTAAGTTTTTAGATTTGATGATCACTGTAAAAGGAGGACGTCATGATTTTTCCATCTGCATAAAACCTACATTTTCAGATGTTATTATCCATAAATATTCCTTTCATGATCGTGGGCATAAATCTGACAGTCTGTGATTCATGATTTGTATACTTATTAATATTCCCATGCCTGTGATTAATTTTGTTCAAGAGCTCAATACAATTATCACCATAGCCTATAGGAATGGCTTTGGTACCAAACACATAAATTAATTTGTCCAATACTTTACATTAAAGAGAACTTATAAGCTTATCACAACCTTGTCTGTTGATTCTATGAAACCTAATCGCTGGCCTGTATTACTCTTTCGTGGAAAGGTTTTTTACAAATTACTGATAATTATTTCTAAAGATAAGGTCCAAGTCTCTATTTATAATCCTGTGACAATCAGCAAAATTATTTGTAGCTCTACATAGTATGTCCAAAGGTTACAAATTAGTCTTTCTTGAACATTTTTGAACTCAAGTGATTGTTGGATTAGGTGGAGAATTGTTGTAAGTGGGAGGATGAGAGACAACATGGAGTATCTATGGTAATGAATGCAAAATTGGGATTGAGGGTGGTAAGCATTAAACTGGTGAGCAACAGGATGCTAGTGTTTGAAATGAAAGCACAACCAATGAATTTTGTAGTTGTCTCTCCGTGTAAATGCCTTCAAGTAAGCTTAGGAAGAAAGAGGGTGAGGAGAGATGTGCATCAACTAGGAGATATGATTAGAGGATCATGGTGGAAGAATAACAAAACAGTGTAGAGGATTCAAATGCAATAATGGAGGAAAATAGAGATAGAAATAAGAGGGAGGGTATGGGTTAAGGATAAGAAATGACCTCGGTGAGAAGACAGTCAAAATTTGTTGGATAATTCAATTAGTATTTACAAACTCTTTGTTTAAACGTCACCTTAGTTTAAGTATACTCAGAAAATGCTGAAGCACAGATGGAGATATCAAATTGGTTATGCAAGAGAAGCAAGCTGATGACAGGAATATTTGGTAAGGATGTGAAGAAGAGACTGGTAAAGGGCTATGTTTTGAGTGAAGGGTTAGTGCAGAAACGTGGACTCTGAGTGTAACGGGTATGGATAGTGGATGTCTTCCGATGGAATGTTGCATGTTTAGCGAGAAGGTGGGTTGGCAGCTATTGGAGTGGTTTTGTCAGTTGGCGGTTCTGCAATATGTAGAAAGTTTGGCTGAGGAGGGGATTGTTGAGATTTGGGCATGGAGTGGTTGAGAAGAATGAGGGGAAGGACAAACAATGAGGTATAGGAGGTAATGTTTGGATGGGGGTAGTTGCTGTTCACCCATAGTGTGAAGCAGACACAGTCTCAAGTAGAATTCATGTTCAAATATAAGAAGAAGTTTGTTTCACGATAGTGGTATGGAGTACGGGGAGTTTTTCAGCTGGAGCAAAATCAGCCAAAAGGGTTTGACACTAGCTGTGGACGACAACTCACTGCGGTTTTTTTCCACACACCAGAGGTATAAATGAGGATCAGAGCAAGATGGAGACCTACCTCCACCCTTTCATTGTCTTTTGGGGTTTATAAGTTGTATGTATATGACGCTAGTATGATACTTTGTAGTATAATAGTGTTGAGTGAAATTTATGAGTCGAAAAGTGTAGCTGAAAACTGTTTTACAAGCAGGGAAGATTGGTGTGATTAATGATTTGTTTAAATTTGTAATCTGAAGAGTGATCCTTGTGGTTTATTTATCTAATTGTCTTATGCTATAGATTTTGGTATAACAACTTAAATGACTAATTACCAAGGTATAATATATTACATCTAAAAGAAATATAGCAATCGGTAACTATTAATATAGTACATCTAGGCATTCATAGTGGGGCGATTTTAGAAAGGAATATAAATAGCATTGGTTTTAAGAAACAATGTGAGGATTATTTGATGCATATATGTTATATGAGAAAGGAAGACATGAATAGGCTGCAGGCAAGTGAGATGTGGGTGTGGAGGAGGATGGTAGAGTGGATGAAAACAATGAGAAATGAGGAAGTGCTTTGTTGCTTGATTTGGTGGATGAGGAGAGGAAACGTCTGAAGGAGACTGGGAGGAGGTGATTGGTGGAATTATTGAGGGGTGAAGGGTTGCTGAAGGATATTATGTAGGAGAGGTTTCAAGGGATGTAGGTAAGGAATGGAAGAGGGTAGGGTTAATGGACAGAAAGAAGGGTTGGATGTTTGCCAAGTGGAAGAAAGAAATTGTGTAGGGGCTAGGGAGATACACAAGTACAAAATGAGAAAAATTGTACTTTATTATTATTAATAATAATAATACATTTTATTTGTCCTGTGATCAAGTTGTTACAACTGATATACTGGATATTAGACACGTCAGGGTAAAGTGACAAAATACATACAATGGATACAAGACGCATAACATATCAGGCATTATTAAGAAATTCAGCAATGGAATACAACATATTTAATTTCAAGTACCTAAGCATATTAGCTTGGAATGCAGCCACACTTTTTTGAGTCTTAAGCTCAGCTGGGAGTTTATTGTGAAGTTGAAGGCCTATAAAATTTGGACCAGCTCCTGCATTCCTCGTGCGTATATAAAAAATGTGCAGCTAATCATTCTGCCTTGTAGAATATTTATGAATATCACAATCTTTAACTCACATCAACAATTAATAACAATTTTTTATCACATACTCAGATTTCTTTTAGTATGTACAAGTACATGGAAAATGTGAACACATCGCACTGGCAATACTTGCAATTTTTTAAATGGGACAGCAAGGGGCATTATGTCTAGCAAAAGTCATGAGCCGATGGCTCATTTTTGGACCCTGAAAATGGCCAAGGTCTTAGAGAATGAACCCCAAAAAAGGACACTATAGGTTATGTGAGAATACAATTCTCCATTTTATAGAGCACAAAGAACATCTACTGAAACAATGAAACTAATGAATCTACTGAAACAGTGGATCTAATGGGCCTTATTAAGAAGCAGGCTAAGCTTAACTTACTAGCTAAAGCATTTACAGTAGAAACTCGATAGTACAAAGCACAAAAATACGAATTTTCTATTTAACAAAGCAAGACTGTCAGACCTGATGAAAAGCCTATGCTAAATACATGGCGCTATTCGAAAATACGAAGTTTAAAAAATATGAAATTTTCAAAATTTCGAATCTCGGACCTAGTCCCCTCAGAGAAACTGAGTTCGTTTTTACAAACGTTGGGGGAAATCACATCATAAAAGCTCTATTTGCTGACGTATATGCCTAACAAATCTGCTTTGCCAAATAAAATCTATCAATTGCATAAAATGTGTGAATTTTAGTGCATTCATCTCTCACTAGTGACTGAGTCACACAGTTATTTATCAAGTTTAAGTAGTGGATAATTTATATCTCGAGTGATGGGGAAATGGTAGCTTGAGGCAATTTTTCCTTATTTTATTTTTGTTTTAACTTTTAGCTTCATTTCCATGAAGTAAACAATTCTCTTTTGGTTATAACTCAGGTGTGGCACCTACCAACTCACTGCCATGCTCTTTTAGTGGAAATTTTAATTTACTGAGTGCTCAAACGGAAAAAATGATGCAATTAAATGATGGGAAATAGTACTGGGATACCTGTCGCAGTCACTATCCCCAAAATCAATGGCTTTGTTATGAATAAACCAGCATTTACTCCCGCCATTGTCCATATTTCATGAGACAATAGAAAAAAACATTTTCCAAGAATTTGCATGGGTATAGCCATCCCAACGTTTGTTGTAATTTTGTATTTAAAATGGGTTATTTCAAATTTTGAAACAGATGTCCCAATTGGGAGAGTGGCTCAACAATATAACATTATAATGTATGAAACCTGTGATAACCGCTAAAACACTTCAACTTGAAGAGGCCGTCGTCTACTAAATATCGTCCTAGGAAATATAGTTCATCACATGAGTAAACCAGAGAAACTGAAATCATTAAAATAAAATCACCACAGAAGCCTTCTCTTTAACTCAATTCCTAGATGTTGTTGGGGTAACTCCATGAAATTTTACTGGAACCAACTTTCATCCATAAATTACTGCAGTGAATTTATTGAGTAATTAGGCCTTGATACATTACATTTGATTTATCATCACTGCTATCCCTGATTTCCACGAGATAAAGGACCAATTGAATCAGATTTCATTGCGATGGCATAAGTAATTTTGTGTGACCCGTACCTCTTCCTATGATCCTTTGAAGAGAGTGCTCCTTGCTCAGCTCTCCGAGAAGGAGTCCCTTGGCTGTCTTTCGCCATGACCTGGAAGCACTGAATCTTGTTGAATAGGCATGAATCACAAACGTGACTATTGATACTGAGGCCCTCAGTCAGTACCTTCCTGTTGTCCAAACAACATACGAGTGGCCTGGGATCTCCCCTCGGTTGAGATTTCATAGCGAGTTGATCTAAAGTCCCCGAAATGAGCAGCTTAGTAATCTGTGCAACAGAAGCAAATTTGGATATAAACAGAGAAACAGAGAAACTTGGTTATCCACTTTGATTTTATATGCTCCGATCCAAGTTTTGTCACGTCGTGACATATTCAGCTTAAGTGTTCATCTACATCTACATAATACCATGCAAGCCACCACTAGGGTGTGTGGCACGGGGTCCCAGTGAGTTAGTTTTACAAAGTTACACTTCAAACAGTTAATCGTATTTTGTTTTCATGTTTTATGCTCCACAGCACAGTCAAGTATAGAAGGCGTAAGTTTCAGAGGGGAAAGAAAATAATTAAATAATGGAATGGAGAATGCTGGATCTGGAATATCTTCGCAATGCCCATTTGAGATGAAGTTTCTCTTTCTCTTTCTTGAGGATAAAAAGTTCTGAAAATCATGGGGTGATTTGGTTATCACTTTTTAAATATGAGGCAATTCATTAGCTTCTGTGTTTTAGCTTATTCAAGTTGGCATATTGGGAAGCTATTGGATAAAATGGCATTCATCCTAACACCCATGATACAAAGAGATTATGCATAGAAGGATAAAAAAATAATCGCTTAATTTATTTACTGGATTAATGTTTTGCAGAATAGAACTATAAGCACAAATCACCAAAGTGAAAAGGGACTTGGTCATGAGTTAATGTTTCTTACTTAGCTTCAATGAAACCGTTTGGCTTGGAACTAAATAATATTTAATAAAACAATGGATAAGTAATAAAAACTTTTACTAAAACCACAGATATAAAAAGTAAAATCACAATTTTAAAAGCACGCCCCGGGTTTCGGCGCTGATCACCATCTTCAGGTGAAGAACTCCCACATGCGGCCTGTATGTATACATCAGTGCCATGTCATATGGCTAAAAATTGGGGAGGTGGGAGTAGGTGCCGGGTTAGGGGATGGGGTATACTGTTGGAAGTGGTGGCGAATGGGGGAGGGGAGAGCGGTGAGGCGAAGTGCTGGTGGAGGACCTTGAATGGGTGTGGGGAGTGGAGGCAATGACGGCATCAAGGATAGGGGAGAAGGCAGGGTACAAATATTCGTTAATTAAAGTGACCTTAGGGTCGTGCAAACATTTTAAAATTTTTAGTTGTTCCACGGCATCCAACCCACATCCATCACTGGTCAAATGTAAAATACTAAAATCAAAATCACTGCGGTGGTCAGAAGTTAAAATGTGTTTGGCAAAGTAACCTAAGACGAAATAATATTTCTTCCCGAGTTCGTATATCCAGCAGGCGACGAGGAAGAAACCACAAATAATGACCTGAGAAAGATTTTTTTAATGGACTAAGTCCTTTGCTCTTGTTACCTATTATTGAGCGGTAAAGAAAGGGCAATTGGAAGAACAATTGGGCCAGCTACCATCTTAACTGCTTAGATATTAGAAACATCTATAAGAATTAGATTGATGAAGCACCGGCATTGCAAGCGAAGCATTCGTTCGTTCTTCAAGAATCATGATCTGAGGTTCTACTTTCTTTGGTATCATTCTCCCCAACCTCCGAATTAATATTCCATCTGTCCAAAAAAATCTCGCCATTTAGAACCGGAAACTTAGTATTCTCTGAGCTGATACAGATATGGAAAATGTCTGGAGCATGCCCAATTTTTCGTCAAGCAATTAGTAATTAGAATGAAATAATATTTCTTCTCAAGTTCATATATTCAGAAAGTGATGTGGAAGAAAACACAAATAATGACCCACACAGCACAAAGTCAATAATATGTACTATTACTTTCAAAAATATCGTTATACCTACCAGCCCCATTTTACGAATTTGAGTGGGAACCAAGAGGGGTGACAACAGTAGAGGTGCATGCGCGTGAATTGTGGGAATCATTTCGTCGGAGGCCTCAGATATGCGAAAATATTGTCGCATTAATTTCTCGTCTATTGCAGGAAGTAATAGACTTGGGTGGGGATGCAACAAATTATTAAAAAAGTTGAAATAATTGCTTGTAGTTTTACTCTTTAACATTCTCTTCATCAAATATATACTTCACCGGCTTAGCGTGTGTATTCCTTGGCACGCTAGGAGGAGTTTTGCAATGGGTGACATGGCCTCCCGTCGTAAATCTATAATTATGATACTCCTCAGACTGTATGTGATTAAATACTAATATCCCTGCTTGTGCCTGACTCATGTAGTATACCTACTGTCGCTCGCACACCCATTATGTAGAAAACCTACAAGCTTCTTACTCGCTTCTCAAATATTTTTCTAACAATGTTAATGAATTTGAATTGTATTTTCATCACTTATTAAACTAGATATAGGTGATGTGAATTTCCTTCTAGTGTATATTATTATTATTAACCGATAGATGACGTGGGGTAAATAATTAAAATCAACAAATTAATCGATCTACTACTTATGTTCTACCTATTTAAGAGGGGATGGCAACTATGGAAGGCTATGGTAGCCATTCGGCTACCAAGAAAGTATAATTCAATGGGTGGATATTTCATTCAAAGGAGATATTCCAGTTATTCATTGTGAAGTCAAAATAATCCAACAACTGTAAATTTCAATGCTCAATTTCTTCCAGTGATCAGAACTTAGATAAGAAAAAAATGGCTGAGTAGCTAGATACACATCATTTACGTAAAGTCAAATGTTAATAACTGACTGCAAAATTCGTTTTATCTTATGCCAACATTATGCATCGTGTTGATGTAAAGAGTGCATCTTTGGAGTTCTCACACACGCGTTCAACATAAAATTGCTGATTGGAAAAAAAGTCGCCAACGTGGATTTGTACTCCATCTCATTCTCCGCTATTACAGAGACCATGGACTTAACCACCAGTCTATTATTTCTCCAGTCCCTCAAAACCTTAAAAATGGTAGTTTCTCAAATGAAAATACAGTGAACTGAAAAGTCAAGATGAAGCCCGATAGAAAACCCAGTGATCGGCCCCGATGCGTGGAAGTGAGTTTCTTGAAGGCAATCCTTCCACTGGGGCGTTTACTCCGGAGTATATTTGACTGCAGTTTCGCTAACCCTGTTGTTCCTCACCCTTCCTCGTCGTCTTTCGGCGACGTAAAGCTTTCCCAGCAGAGGCCACATCCAGCCGTGTGTGCCAACTACAAGATTTTTCAAACTGGCCCCATTCAGTCAAACTTGTAAAATGGGGCTGGTACGTGTAAGGGTATTTTTGAAAGTAATAGTACATAATATTCAAATATTATGCATATTTTATACCATGCCATAGGTATAATATGTGCATATAATGTGAAGACTGTGAATATAAATGGTATAATGTTTATAAACAAGGATATCAAAGTTAAACATAAATAAGAGAGCATGTAATACACTTCGCATCTAACACTACCCGAGAAGAAGGGGAACAGGATTTTTGGATGGGATAGATGGAAGAAAGGCCTACATAGGCCTGAAGATAGAAATTGTGCGAGAATATAAGGGTTAGCAGTCGTTAAAGAGCAGTTGGAATAGTACTTTCATGAAAGCGCACCTTAACCAGTAGATTATTTTATTTGGTTTTGATATACAATTCACAGCTACAAAAAATGAGAAAACATAGTCATTATTTTATCCACATTTATTTAGTGAGAATCCTCTTCTGATCTCAACAAATTATCTACAAGAATCCGGGTTTCTTCAACCAGTCTTTCTTCCTCCGGCATTCCTCAGCCATTTCTTAATTTATCCATTCAAAATGATGGGGTCATATTTCTCAACAAGACAGTTATCTGTCTTTGCAGCCACTGAAAATAATGCAATCAAAAACTGAGTTAAAATTACACAAACTATAAAAATCTCGTTGCATGAATTGAGTTGAAAAATCTTCAACCACAACAAGTTAAAGTAATAATCAGGGCAGTGTAAATAGAGTTATTCATGACTTTTAGATTTAGTTAACAACATAAAACGATAAGTAGCAACCGTTAACAAGTAAAACGTAACAGAACTTACCATGAAGTCGCTCGATAAAATTAGGAAAACTTGCCAAAAATGGCAATTTAATTTGTTTCCCGCACCAATTAGATAGCCTTGTCAGGTTGTTTGTCACACTCCTCTCCAAGCTTTTCCTTACCCACTTCGACAGATCCTTGATTTAATTCAAGGACTAATGCAGCCTGAAAGGGAAAAGGAAAATTAATATGGCATTGTCTCCCTAGTCATTTCAGCAAGATACATAGTTTAAAATTTTACACAACCAAGTAGAGGAAACTTATGTGGTATTGAATAGAAAAACACAAAACGTTATAGCAAAGATACCATGAGGGCATCCCCCACAAAAAAAGTGATTTGATATTTGTCAGGGAAGTCCCATAAGCTTTTAATCAAAAGTATGGCAATGAGTTACTGACTGTAAAATCAAAGGCGTGGTGATATGTAGCCCCCTAGATTTGAAATAGAATTAATTTATACAAGCTGAAGTAAGGGCAATTGGAATTCACCCTGCAAAAATGTAAACAACGCTATAAAAGATAAGGAAGCACCCCTACTTAATTGCAACTAGCTTAAAATGTTATTTAAAAAAGGGATATTTTTTAGGTTAATTCTGAATAAAAATTAAGAGTGAAGGGAAAATGTTCTATCTTTTACCATTTATCTTCCAAGATCTTGCAATGAAGTACGGCATGTTCTGGCGTTTTAGTTACGTTTTTCTTTTCTTACCAATACACCATGCCATCATGATACCTCGCGGAGAGCCATGGAACTCCGGAGGATTTAGTGTAGTGCGTTAAAAAATAAATATTGCTTGAAATTTTTATATTATGCGCATATAATCGGATGAAGATTCAATCCTTTGCTCATCAGAATAAAGACATGATTATTCGATGGGAGTTAAATATTATGCATATTTTATTCTTATTTTATTTGCAGTCTTATATGATCGAATAGTTTCATAATATTTGCATAATATTCGAATAATTTGCACATATTCGACGGAATATTATTTATGATTTATACCGGTCGATTTATTCATCTTTTATACTGTATAAATTTTGTGTGTGCTGTGTGGGAACCTGTGAAGGATTTTTTAAATTCACCGAGTCCTTTGCTCATTTTACCTATGCTGAGCGATAAAGAAAGAGTGATTGGAAGGGCAGTCATGTCAACTACCATCGTAACTGAATAGATGTTAGAAACAAATGCCTCTTTCAAACACCCATACCAGTTGCACGTCCTGATTAGCCGCAGGTTAAGAAGGCTAGTGTCTCATACAAATGCAGAACACGCTTTATATATGTCTTGTAAACTGGGCAAAAATTTTGCAAAGAAGTGATCGCCAACTAAAAATCATTTGCATAGAGGACTAAGAAGTGATAGTTATTTCACGATCGTTTGTGACATTTAGCTTATGATATAAAGGTATTAATTCGAATGCTTTCACGAATAATGACAATAAATCTTTTAAAACGTTTCCAAAGACCAGGGAAGTCATGGGGAAAAGGGGAAATATTTTTCATGACTTATTAAAAAGGTTCGAAAATTCGAAGTGCCAATTTTTCGGTCCCGCTAACTTCGTATCATCGAGTTGCTATTGTATGTGTTCAGCCCAAGAGATTTGAAAATTGATCTTGAAACCTAAAAATTTGGTATTTTGAACCTGTGGGAATACCTTCCCATCAACTTTGAGATCACCTTCTCATCTACTTCAGTACTTAGTGCTTTGCTTGCTTTATTTTTATTTGCAAAGTATATTAGGTGAGACTTTTCTATATTAAAATCTGGGAAATTATTCTGACACCAGGTAAGTAAAGTATGACAAACCTGTCTACACTTTTCTGTTGATTCGTCAAAGTTGGTGATGTAAGAATAATGTTGGTATCATCAGCATTTAACAAGGGGTACCACCTTTTTTATGTTATGAAAACTATCTACTAGAACATTTATATAAGAAAGAAACAAGGCAGGCCCGAGAACAGAACCTTGAGGAACACCTCAATTTGGGACCTTATACGGGGAAACAAAAGTTGCACCATTTATAGAAATAGCCTCATGTTGTATTCTGTCAAATAGGTAGGATTAAATCCAAGCATTATGTATCCCACAAATACCCGCCCTGTTGGGTTTCTTGAGAAGACGTTAATAGTCGACACAGTCAAATGCTTTCGATAAATCTAAAAACATTCCATTTGAATGCACCTGAAACATTATATTACCTTCATAACTTTCAAAATATCTATCATGCTCCTCATTGAGGAACGCGTACCACAGGTTGGGAACCACCGCTTATGAAGGTCTCTATGGTTTGGATGAATTCACCGTATCATAAAAATTGTGTATGGTTTCATCATGATTTGCTATGGTTGATTACATAGATTTTGATAAAGCTTGAATCAAGCAACTGGTAGTCTGATTTTCAGAAGCAAAACTGTGGTAAATGTTTGTTTAAATGTTGGAAAAAAGAAGGCACAATGAAAAATTTACATCTCCCTTCCATGTATCTCATAAGTTTGTCTTGTGCTTGCTTAACATTCTTCCATGTATTGCATATTTTACTTTTCTCCCGTTCTTCTCAATGTATTCCTCCCATCTCCTGTAATATCTACCTTTTCATGTAATCCTGATTTTATGATCTTATTTTTTGTGGATGCTCCCTTAATCTGAGAGATTTTTTTAATAAATCATCAGTTTGGTAAGTATATGATTCACTTGCCACATAATTACAAAATTTGTGTTCTGCAGAGTCATCTGAGGAAGTTGGCAGACCCATGATTGAAGGGTTAAAAGTCCTTCTCCTCTATCCAAGGGACTGTCTGGAGTTTATGAATACAATGGAATCTTTCAGGAAGCTCCTTGAAACGTATAATATAGAGGTAAATATGCAGCTTTATCTAATGAATAAACTCTGTAAATTTTGGGTAATGTTTTAACTCCCTTAGGGTTATGTGTATGCATGCTTGTACGATCAAATGCTTGTCTTGGATTCATATCACATGCAGTTGCAAAAGCACATTCATCTTTGGAAAGCAGAATTGTTCTATTGTTTCTCCTTAGTGGGAAGATATTCTTTGCCTTTTTCACCACTAATGAGTGGCTCTTTGAAAGTGAAAGTGCCTGTAAATCATTGCTCTTATCAGGGAAATTCATTTTTCAGGTTTGGATTGATCATGTGAGGTCTCTATTACAATGTTGTCAAAGGTATAATAATGATGATATCTCCAGACAGATATGGTAGAACTGAACATAGCAAAAGAAATTTTACCTCAAGTATTTTATTTTGGTAGCAAAAAATAATGGCTGGTGAATATTTTCATTGTAATATGCCATCAACACAGAAATTTCACTGGTTGGGCATGTTATTGCTGTATTTATCATTTAATTTTTATTATTTTTTTACTGTAATAAATTTGTGGTTCAACTTGCTAGTCAATGGATGGCGTATATCACCTGTATTTTTCCCATCATATGTTTTTATTTTGTTCTAAGTTAGGTATCCTGTTTCCTGAATATTGTGGCTGATGGTAATATCTTTTACATTTTGGTCAGCATTGCTCGTCTTAGGTGAAAAGTGGCTGTGATTTCCATTAGCCATTAAGTCATTCAGTTTCAGGTCATCTTGTCTGTAAAGATAGATAAAGTCACATTTTGATGAAATTTTGCCTCTGTTTTATGAATCGACAATGTGAAAGGAAAGCAACAGGCACTATAATGCAAATTTAGCAATGCATGTCATATTGCTTTGAATCTTTCAATCATATTTTTATGGCTAATCTTCATTCTTCATCTTCATCTATGGCTTGGCATCTATGGCTTGGCATCTTGGCATGGCATCTATGGCTTCAGCAATGGAATCTTCATGGCTAAATTTTGGTATAACTGACCCTCACTGAAGTTAAGATGTGGTGGATTATAATTTTTAAATTGACTAATGGGTTAATTGTATCTCGGATTTAAAAGGTCCCTCATGCTTTATTCAGGATAATGTGAAATAAATCGTGTAGTCCTCATTTTTAAAAAAATATTTCTGTTTCAGAAAGAGTTATTTTGATTTCAGGAAGTATCCATTTTTTCAAAAACATGTCTTTTCTTATCATTGTAACAGGTCTATGATTGTCATACCAGCGATGACGTTATGAATGGTCCTTTGTATTGGCTGCAGAAGGTGATGGCATACCCAAAGTTGTGCACAGTTATTGTCAGTAGTCATTGTGCTTATCTCCAGCAGCAAGCAATACAGAGAGGCTGCAGTGCTTCTGGTGAAAGTATCTATAAAGATCCTATCTTCATTGATTCTATTTTTACATATGGCCTAAAGATAATTATGGAAGATATTTCTGCTGATACTTATCTGAAGAACTTTGTTGTTGGGTGAGTATTCTGTTAGTCAATAAACTCCTCCACCTTTAGATCTACTTAATGCCATCAATGCCTCACATGCCTAGCCCTTTTATTTTACAGATACAGAGGTTTTTCAAGTGATGATAAAATGCTCATGCTACCTACGAGCTTTAGGAGATACTGCATACCTGAGCATTTGCCGAAGTTGTTAGTGGATATGAATTTGTAAGTTTTACATAAATAGCTGACTTGTTCTCTCTGCTCAGTTGCATTACTCTAATGCATGTTCCATAGGTAGGATCTTATATATTCATCATTCTATCAGTGCCTTATTTGTTTGTGTGTCTTAAAGTGTTGCTCTCAAATCCTCTGTGCTGTAGGGAATGTATTTCTACATTTGCCGGGACAACTCCAGGCAAGATATACTTGTATTTTTGCCTGTGATCTACTTTCTGGTTCTATTGTTTGTCTACTGTAATGACAAAGTTAGAGGTTAGTGGGAGGTTGCTGTTAAAATGTGACGTATCAGAAAATGTCTTTAATGCAGAATAGAGAAGTGTATGAAGAAGTAGACACACCCATAGTCTTGGCCTTGGTTTACATAATATGGATGTGGATAGATTGTTTACCTCGATTGCTTTCCTCAATACGTAGATTTCATTGCATTGTGGTATTTAAAGTGTATTCACAAGTAAGGAGATGCATTTTTGCTATCATGATAATGTTATTTCTATATTTTATATAAAAGTTTTATAGTGCTGTGAATTGTGTAACACATATAATGGTATGTATAGTCTTGTGAATCTCCTGTCTTCCATTATCTTGAGAACTGCTTCTATTGCATGGAAAATATTCGAACTTACTTTCGATTCAAAAATTATGTAGACTCGAGTTTGGACACTGATTAAAATTGAGCCTCGGCATTCACATGAATGCAAATTACACCAAATTTTAGCTTGTTTTATTTTAGGTTTAACCTTTGGTTTCTGATTATTTTTACATTACACTTTCAATTTTTTATTCCGGTGAGAACAAAAAAGTGCTGGTTTTTTGCTATCTTCGAACGAAGCACTCTCTTTGACATTTAATGGTGAAGAAACTTGAGTTTTAATCGTAATGAACCTGTAGTATTGTGTAGGAAAAACATATTGAAATGTATCTTTAAACGTTCAGTTCTTTCTATTGTGCCATAAAAAAGTTGTTAACAAGTATTTGAAACAACTTATCTTGGTTGTGAAAAGTAGTAGAAGTAAGATCTTGGTCTTGTTTTGAAGCTCTTTATAGCAGTATTTAATAACAATTACTATTGTAAACTCACATTGTGATATCGATATTTAATGAGTTAATAATTACAGAGTATTTTAGTGGGCTCAAGCCAGCGGTAAGACGGCCGTTTTCGCAAGAGGGGTGGTGAAAGTTTGAGAGCTACATTTAAAGATAAATTTCAATAAAAAAATTGCCTGTTTCAATATAAAAATAATCTGCAACCGAAGGTTGAACGCAAAATAAAACAAGCTTAAGTTAGGTGTCACATGAATTCATATAGGTACCGTGGCTCATTTTTAATTAGCGTCCAAACTCGAGTCTACATAATTTTTGCACTGAAAGTAGGTCTAGATACTCTTGGGAACTAAAAACATGTGTTTCAAGTCATCCTTTACCATGGTTAGTTAAGAAATAGACCCACTTAAACCCTGAACCCTAACCATGCTTGGATGTTTTATTAATGAATTTTCCTTTCAATTAGGCATTCAAAATTGAAATTTAATTTTCAATTTCAGGGAATTATCTTTGGAAAATCTCCAGAGCACCAATTCAAATGAATTCATGGAATTACAAAATAACTTGGATGCATTGGTGAATTATATTAAGTTGAATCCTCATTATCTTGACGACCTACTAAATTTGGTTTAAGATCTAACTGGACTTTTATACATATTGTATTGACTCACAGTATCAAAGTGTGGATAACTGTATGTGAATTACTCATCACACTGTACATTTGTTGTTGCACTTAAAGGTGGAAGACTCAAGCTGTTGAAAGGTAATAGTCTTGTTTTTCAGGTATTTGTAAAGCAGTATTTTGGAATCGTTGTAAGATTTTTGGTGGGTATGTTTACTTTTTTCTTACTCAATGTTGTAACAGTTTATTTGAATTCTCATGTTTTTGATTGTTACTGCTATGAGATGGTGACTACATACTCATTAAATAGTGTGATTTAAGTTTTTGAAGATGTATTTTTAAGTATTGGAAGTGATGGAGACCTCAAATGTACATACTTAACATTGTAAATAAGCTTTTTGCAACTGTTATGATGTGCATATTAAATATAGGTGATATTTTGTGAAATTTCGAGATGTCTGAATGTATTTTGTGATTCTTTCAAAATATATGAATATATATTGTCCTTCGAGAACTATCATTGATGTTCGACCTTGAATTCTTAAATGGTGGGTGTCTCTCTTGAGCTAATCATTGTGAACCACTTGTTTCATGGCTTTGCATTGAATGAAGGCCACTTTTTTCAATGCAAAACCTTTTCTACTTAACCCCTGGCCTGCAGATTAGGTTATATTTCAATGCTTGACTAGAGCATAGTTCTCAAAGCAGAGTCGATAAGGCTTGATGTCTGCTTGTTTGCATTCCTTGACCTGGTGTAAAACCTATTACTGATTTGAGTTGATTTTAATCTGGAAAGCAAAAGATATCACCACTTACAATACAAAAGAGTAGAATTGGGTTACAGAAGCCGCTTAAGCTGTGTTGAATCTATTGTGTATGCTTCTAATGGTCTGTTGGAATTTATTTTGATGTGATGCTGATACTGATCTTGCTTAGTATCAAACATACAAGGAAACAAATACCTTATTTAATCAGCCTTCACAGGTTCTGATACCAATGTGTTTTGCATGTGGTCATCTTTCTCCATTAAGAAATTCCAAGTTCTGACATTAATGATGAAATGACACTTTATTTAAGCTCATTCTTTCTGCCAAGCCTCATCCTCTCCAGTCTTTTCTGAGCTGCTCTGGTTTTCCATCTTCAGTTGATATCCATTTTGGAATTAAACTTGAATATCTTGTGTTGTCCTATCTATGTTTGTGTCCTTTGTGAGTGATTCATCAAAATCTCATGGATTGTGGTGGCATTCATGTTCACATTCCCTCGTATTGTTTCATCCCCAAATTATTCTAATTTTTTGTTATGCACAACTTTGATTTGAAAAATCTTTTTTTTTAACGTCATTCCTTTGTTGATTATTTTCCATTTTTGGTTTCATATATGCCAATCCATTAGGGAATGATTTTGTGTTGCTGCCTCTTATTCATTTTAATTTTTTGTCCTCAACATTAAAAAAAAATTTGTTGGCTTATCATTAGGGTGAGAATCAAAATTCATTCATATTGCATAATTGTATTGCTTTTTACTGCTAGGGAACATTTTACTTGTGGAAATCTCTTTATCTTTTTCTATCTTCTGAATGCATATGGGGATGTTCCAAACCACTGAAATCATATATCTCATTTCACTTAGTGACCACCCTAACTGAATGAATGATTAAATATTTCTTGCATGGAAGTGGAGTGGGCTGCCTTGAAGCAACGCTGTTCCAAAGTGACTCATTTTAGTTTCTCTGCAATATGACTGATAATGAGTTACTGGCTCACACCTCTGCTCTGAGGTGAAGGTAAGTTCTCTTGATGATGTCTCGGGCGTGGAGCGATTCCTTCATCTATGCATATAGCGGTGGTGCTAGGACACCAGCCATGTAAGGGGAGGAAATAGGAAAAGGCATTGAAATAGGGTGATGAGAGTGAAATGTATGTTTAAGAAGCGCTGTAGTGTCCATCTGTTATTGTTATAGTCAATAATGGCACATGGAAAGAAGGAATTTTTGTGTTTATAATTTTGACAGTGTAACTCTCTTAGTTTTTCTTTGCTATCATACAATACTATTACCAATCGAACCCAGATCGATTTGGCCAATTCAGCTCGCATCGGGGTGGTGGGATTGATATGAGCAGCTGGCTAACTCTGCCTGTTTTCTCTGCCAGTCTGAGATTTCAAATCATTAGGAACTGATTCAAATTGATATTTCAATCGATTTTGCATTGGTAAACCAGGCGATCCAAGGCGGCTGGCTTAGAATGCTCAGATTGGTCTGAAATAATATTGATCAGAGTTTGATTGTTAAATGTTGTGATAGAGATATGGTGTGGGGTCACAATTATATCCTCCACTTCCTACTGAAACTCGCCTGATATGAATGTTTCAAGCCTAGCTTGTAGCCCAAGGCCAAATTTCTGAATGAAATAGCATTAACGCTATCTGCTAGAAATAGCTTTCATCGCGCTTTTGTTTTGATGATTAGTGTTATTCTTTGAAACAAAAGCATAATGAAAGCTACCTTTTTTTTCTTGGGTGTGGAGCGATTTCTTCATCTATGCATATAGCGGTGGTGCTAGGACATCAGCCGTGTAAGGGGAGGAAATAGGAAAAGGCAGTGACCGCCTTGCAATCTTTTTTTACAGCCTTGATTGATGATGTTACTGGAGTGGATTAAAAGTCCGTTGCATCATTTGTTATCAGATGAAAAGTCTCGAAAGAAGCAGGAACAACACATCACGGTGGCACTCATGAAGAACGGATACTCCAAGGCACTTATCTGGACCATGATGAAGAATATGCAGGAGGAGAAGAAGATGACAAAGGACTCTCCAAAACCAAAAGGGTTTGCGACGCTGCTGTTCATCTCGGGAATGACAGAAAGGATTGGGAGAATCCTGAAAATACATTATATCACACCAAGATATAGCATGGTTAAGAAAATTGGATATATTCTGCCTAAATCAAAAGACAAAATCCTGGATCTCCAATACAAAGGAGTACATATATGAGATTCCCTGCAGCAGCGGCTGGAAGTATGTGGGGCAAACAAAGAGGGCGATTTCGGTTGGTTGAAGTGAACATCAAAGGGCTCTCATAAACAAGCACTGCACACAGTCAGCCATCGCAGAGCATGCCTTCTCCAACCTGGGAAATCACATAATGATAGGTGACGCATGAGACTTGGCCAAAGAAAAGTTTTACTTCCCTCGACTCATCTGGGAGGCTATTGAAATAGAGAAAGTGAAGGATAATTTCAATAGAGACGACGGCCACAGACTCCACAACACTTGGGAAAGACTTCTGAGTAAAATCGTGCCAAAATCAGGGTCTTTGAAGCTTATTGGTCACAATACCGGAAGGCCACCCTGAGGAAGGTATATATACATGCCCAATTCCACCAGCCGGCATTCAGAACCCGATCTGAAGATGTGGCCAGCATTGGCCATGAAGCGTCATCATCTTGATAACGACACGCAGCGAAACCCGGAAACCATGGAAGTACCTGAATAATGAAAGCTACTTCTGGCAGATATCGTTAACGCTATTTCATTCAGAATAGCAGCCTTAGTGTCTCCTGATCCTTCCAGTAGCCATATTACACTTTGGGTTCACTTGCTGCTTTTATTATTGAATCATGTGGCTTTCCTTTGTATTTTATTTATCTTCTGGATTAAAGCTTTCTTTTCAGGGTCCCAAATGCCCCCAGCGTTGTTCATTATTATTTCTTGTGGCACTTAGCTTTCCAAATCACTTAGCTTTCAAATTCACTTAGCTCTTCAATTCGATAGTTTTTTTACAGCCTTGATTGATAATGTTACTGGAGTGGATAAAAAGTCAGTCGCATCATTTGTTATTATTTAGACCAAACATGTTGGTGTTTTAAGGATAAAAATTCTGATCCTCAAATCAGTAGTTGTCTAATTGTCAAGAATGTTAAATGACATAATTTATGTTATTCATTTGTACATTTATTTAATAAATTAGCTTAGATATTATATTATCATCAAAATTGGCAGGATTTTATTTAGTGGTACAAAATTACTTGTGATCAAAATGAACCTGACTTGAAAGATGATATTTAAGTCATAAAATAATCAAATCTTCCATATTGCATTTATTTCCCATACCTTGTTTCATGAAATAAATCACAAGTCGATGATCCAGATAGTGGATTTATTGAAATGGGCCACAACAAGATGAGGAAGGCTAGGAGATCCTTAATTTTTATCTTGTTAGAAGAAATTGTTAAGAGTGGCATGGGGTGGAAGTGGGAATAAGATTGGAGGGAAATAAATGTAGTTGATTGGAATTTGGTTAGCCTTAGAACTATATCATGGTTGGGACTATTTGAAAGGTTTGGCTTGACAATAAATCATAAGAAGAAGGCTAGGCATTTGTTGTTTTATGTCCTTACAATAAAAATGGTTTTGTTCACAGGAAAAGGCAGGACAAATAATAAATGTGGGTGGACATGTAGCTGAGTAGGTTGAACAGTTACTGTATGTAATGTGTGTTTAGAAGGAAATTTGATTAAGTGGTATGGATATGCGGTGTGGGAGAGCATTAGCCTAGGAAGTGTTTAGGAAAAGGCAATTAATGAGGGGATTCCTGATCAAAGGTATTGAGGACAGATTTGTTGAATCTTAAATATGAAGCATGGTGCTACTGGATTTCGATAATTTGTCATTCTGAAGGGACGTGATTGTTGACTGGAACCATTTTAGTTTGTTGTGTTACAGAAGTGTTGATAATGAGATGAGGGAAAGTGTTGGTTGGTTAAGGAGGAAAGGAGTTTGGTGGTGGAGATTCTTAGAAGGTAGTGAAAGTGGCCATAACACATAATGGGAGGGGATAAAATGTCGACGGAAGCTATAGAGAAAAGAATGCTTGGTCATTGCTGATGAGAAAGGACTTCTGGAAGAAATTAAGGGAGCCTATATGAAGAGATTTTTTGAAGAACAATTTATTAGCTGGCACGTGGTAGCATTTTAACATACTATTAGATTGGTTAGTTGATGTAGAGACCATGTATCACAGGTACATTGAGTTGTGAAAATATCAAATGAATGAATCCCTGTCATGTGAACAAACTTCATCAGATGATATTTCTTTACCTTGCATGTACTTATAAATAATTATGGAGTTGAAAAAAAAGTGAAGCTGACATGCACACAATCTTTCTTGTTCTAAATAATGGCGCAACCAATGGATGGGATATCATCATAATAAATACATTTTTCATTGTGGTAATTCATTTTATGGTAACCATTTCTGTTACAATACTTATTCACAATAAATCATAACAGTAATGTTAGCTCTAATTATTTCTCCCAAAAACTAAAGTGACATGAGGAAATTAAGCATTTGCATAATTTGCATTAATGTATTTGATCACTGGGTATTTTTGTCATTCCTATTAGTGTTTTTAACATTTGGATGGTTGAAGACCATGTTAGAAGATAAGATAATTATTATGTAGGATCATTAAGGGCCACCATTATCTGATGTTCCCATAAGATAATTTCTTATGTGTGGTAAAAAGGGTTGTATGACTAAAAAAAATAGGAATTTTGACAAATCATTAAGAGGTACCCTTATTTCGGTTCTGTAGGAGGGCTTGTATTTTTTTAAATGTTTAGGTGTGCTAAAAACTCTAGTGACCAGCACGGGGCCAGGGTAAGTGGCTCTAGCCCAGGGCTAAAATCTCGATGTGGGGCCTCTAAATCCAGGCCAGAACCAGCCCAATAGTAACCTATCATTGCCCTTCAAAATTCAATAAATTTTATCCTGGAAATTCTTTAATATATTCAGTCAAGTAACATAATGATTAACAGTTTCTTCAGGTGAGGGAAAAGTTGTTGATAAAAATTTTATTGTCGCGGAAATTATCCGCAAACTTATGATGATTTCAATGAAAATCGCTAATAACATTAGCTGTAAGGCTTTGTAGCACTACATAATGTGTGTCATGAAGGTATCATTGAAATTTAGCAGGAAACGGTATGCTCACATTATTGTTTTATCGCTCCTGTTTTTAAGAGGTATTCAACGAAAATTCCTCGTGGCTGTCATGTATGGAATGATTTTTATGCATACGTAACATGTATCACGAGCATATATAAGTGATTGGTGTATATTTTATTTATATGCTACTGAAGAAGAGTGTATTTCAGTTTTTAAAGAGATGAGTTTCCTGAATACTTTGAGTGTTGATAAGCATTCAAAGAAATGTATTCCCGTTACTCCCACCTGGCTGTATTGATCAAGTTTTAAAAACGGTTATGAAATGGTCTAACGCTCGTTCATTCGAGTGAATTCGCCGAATTGACTTGCCGCGCCTTATGTCCATCCCACTTCAAACTTCCTTCTAGCTCCGAAAGATGGCAGCAAAATTGCCATTTCGCTCGTCGGACCTGTCGATCCAGTTAGCTCATGAGATATCCTATAGATGGCAGTTGAGTGCAAGAAGTGTGGTGAAGTTCTGTCGGGGCCATTCGCAACTACAAATCGAGTTGTTTTAGCTAACTTCACTTATACATTCCACTTTTCTTCTGGTAATTCAGGTTTATCTTACATTTATCCTTGCAAAACTTTATATCGGCGGAAAGAGACGAAATTGATACATTTGTTACTAGTGCTGCAGTCACATTAGCAACCTCAAGTTGTAGCAGACGACGTATTGAAAAACTGAACGCTTATTTATTTTTTCACCGTTTAGTCCGTATTGTTCTAACCGGGACGTAAGCAATGAAAAATCATACCTCCCTGATGCATTTGCGTTGTTTGTTTATTTCAGGGAGCCTTATCGTACTCTTCGTTTGAAGATATTAGTCAGAAATGATTGTTAACGATAATTCGTTTGATCCGTTTTGAATCGTGTGCGACTCTCGATGATATTTGCTTTCTTTTCGGTCGTTCACATAGTCATTGAAGAGGATTCTTCATAGCGTCTTCTTTTCTCTTCTCTTTAGGGAAACGTTCGGTCCTACTCGCTTTTTCTCTCTCGCACACCAACACCAACTCAATCGGCGATAGCCAATCATAGGCCGGCCTGGAGCTTACTCCTCGTGGACGAGTCCAACTTCATCAATGAGTGGCGGGGGAGTCGGGTCGATAGTGAGACGCATGTCTTCCGAATTACAGGCGTTCACGGGACAGTTTCGCGGCTAACGCATGTCACGGAGCCATCATAGTGTCCGTTTTTCATCCGATATCCCCGAAGGATCCACTTATTCACGGGTGAAGTCGTCGCATGCGCCACACTGCTTCTGCGCAAGTCTATCCTTCTTCCCCCGCTCCAACCGCCCGAGTCGGGGAAAGTGGACTCTCCCACCCACCACTCCATTTCAGCTGACTACCGTACTCGTGTACGC
Organism: Ceriagrion tenellum; assembly: GCA_963169105.1. Classification (NCBI taxonomy): domain Eukaryota; kingdom Metazoa; phylum Arthropoda; class Insecta; order Odonata; family Coenagrionidae; genus Ceriagrion; species Ceriagrion tenellum. The sequence goes on along the minus strand of OY720636.1, from coordinate 34,178,792 downwards.
GGTCCGGGATCTCGTAGTACTAACATGACTACGGAGAGGAGAGGATCGCTCGAATAGTGCCCGGCTCCCTCCCCATACGAAGAAGACACCGTGGTGCCGTGTGGAAGTGCGCGGTTCCCCTTTCCCCCCCGGTCAACTCAGCATCGAATCCTGGGCGCTCTGCACCCCGGGGCTGTCTCCGCCACTTCCCTCACCAGCACCGGCGGAGAAGGTTGATTCCCGCGTTACTTTTCGGAGTGTCGAATTTCGAAGAGGGTGACTTCTTCGTGCCAACCTCTGGCTGAGTGAGAGAAGAAAAAGCCTTCCTCATGAAATATCCTACTACTTCACCGATGAAAACTTTCTCGCATACTCAAACGGAAAACTCGTCTTTCTTGTGGAAGTGAGGAAGCTCTTGCGGATTTTTTTCCTTAGACGAAAAACTTTTTTTCCGCTCCTCGAAAAGCTTTAGAATCATCATCATCCTTCGCATGAAAGAGTTGGACCCTAAACTCTTTCCTCACCTATCGTCTATGGTGTACTCATCTGTGAGAGATTGCGTTCCGCGCCGAGTTCAAGGAGATATTTCCGTCTGTTTATGCCGGCAAAGGGATTTCGTCGGCCAGCTGTACTCACATCTCTTCCCTAGGAATACCGCCCTGGTGAATTCCCTTCTTTTTCACGTCCCGGAAAGGTTAGGAAGTGTGCCCGGCAGCAGCATTTATGAGTGTACTACCGGTGAAGGATTGGGTGATTGTTTGTGTGGGCGTATACACCTGCGGCGTGAACAGTGCAAGGAAGAGAATTGGTGCCGTGTAACGAGGGGGGAAGCGGCAAGGGCTCATTGAAGAGGATTTTGTACACGAAACCTGAGTGAAACAGGCGGCAAGATAAGTGTGTTTACGAGTTGGCGCATCCCGCCGACTTCCCAACCGGGCTCCCCGGCGGGTGTGAGCGATAGCATTGGTGTGCCCGGCCTGTGCAGGCGAGGATCCGCCAGTGCTCTCGGTGTGAAGTTATTGTTTTTTGCCTTCCTTCCCCCCACTTTTTACACAATAACCCGACAATCCCCCCGTGTGAATCCGTTTCCCTCGGAGAATAATGCTCAAGTTTCTCACCCACAAATTGAGGACACAGTCTCTGAATGAGGAGCAGCCTTACCAGTACAAGGTACGGCAAAGAAACTTAAGTTTTTTCTCCTTAATTGTTCTTGTTCTCGGTCTTACGATATTTCTCGCGAATTCGATTGAGTTGATTGTTGCTTGCCTGAGGGATTTTAGCTTTAGCGTTAGCGATGAAGCCCTTTGTTGGACTCTTCACTTAGTGCTGCTATTGCTTTTAGCTCGAAGGACGATTTTGTGATCTATTAGTGCCGCTGATGTTTTCCTCGGATTATGGTTTTATTCAGTGATTTGTTTTGTTTTGTTCATCTGATGCCCTTGCACTCGCATATATCCGTGGTTCCTATGTCCCATCGGAAAGTCAAAACCGGTGGTCCTGGAATACAATAAAGTTTGCCTAAGATGGCCTACTGTGTGGAAAAGTGGTGAAAATTCTCCATTTCTTCTCTTTTCGTAGTTCTAGGCGAAAAGTTCCGGTGTGTATTTCGCAGAAGTCATGTAAACATCAGCGTGGCCCTCTGCTCACAGAATCAATTCCGAAGACTCTTGGATGTAAACTTCTTTATTTGTCTTAAACAACTCTCATTTTCATTGCTTTTGGAGTGTTCTTTCTTAAAAGCTCTTTCATGGGAAAATTATGCGCTCCTAGTTTGAAGTTATCGCATCAATTTGACGCGGTCAAGGTGATAATTTTGTGTTTTTCACTTCTTTGACGTTATAGGGGATAACTATGCGGAAAAGTTAGCATTCGCGTATTCCATGAGTTGCAACTAGTGCTTTTTTTTTCTTAAAATGATGTTTTCCAGTTGCAGTATACCTAGAGTGATTTCCAATGTCTTTTTTTTCTTTCTCTCTCTCCTTTTTTTTAACCCCGTCCTATATCCACTCGCGAAATAACCGGACAACCCCACATGAAGGCGGACGACGACCACGATTCCGGTACCGAGTCTGACGACGAGCACGGTGAACCGGAGGATCCGGAAAGTAGTAAGTACACCTAATCCTGCCGTAAACAAACGCGTTCTGTGTTGTGTGTTTATGTTGTGTGCCTCCCAACCGGAGTCAGTGAAGTGCCCGCACTGACGGTTTCGGCCCCGGCCTTCCCCCGCCCGATCGCCGGCTCGGCTCCCATGGATTTTCCCCGGAGAGCCGCGGCCTGTTTGTTTTCGTATGTCCGTTTCCTTCCATCTACCGGAGTTATTTCCTTTTCGCTTCCTCCCCACGGTGTTTTGGTAGCACGACGGCTCACGTTCGCGCTTCCTCCATCGCGATTTCCGTGCACTCTGTCTCTCTCTCCAACGTAACACCCTCCGCGGACCGCGTGTACTTAAAAAGTGTATCGCTATGATTCATGTGAATTGACAGGAATCTTGTGTGTGCGGCTCTTTTTGTTGCGAGTCCTTGTGGCGGTCTTCTGAGTTTTAATTTAGTGTTTTGAATGACATATTGAGAGAGAAAATTGTTTTGGGTGAAAGGCTCCGTCTTTGTGCGGTCGAGTTGCGTCTGTTTTCAGCCTTGTATTCAAATAAAGTTCGTTGGACCACAGTCAATCGCCGAAGTTTCGGATATTTATTTCAGTTCTCTGGTATGCGTATGTATTATTGAAATAGTTCCCATAGTCTTCATCAGTTAGATACTTAGAGCTACTTCTGCTCTATCTACCCTTCCGTCGTTTCACCCCTGAACCCCGTTTCCCGCTCCCTCTTCAGGAGGTTTGCAGTCGGAGGTACGTACCTTCCAGTTTTGTTGAAGATGGAATGCAATCCTAGTGGAGGATTTAGCCATCGTATTAGCGAAAAAATATATGCCGGAACCATATTTGTCATAATAATTCACACGATAGTGCTATAAGTGTCGCTAACTCATGGAAGGCATGAGCGGCACTCGTCATCTGAACAGTTAACTCAGGCGCTGCTGGGGGTGATTGAGGTGGAGAACACTCATCATTTGATTCATGTTTTTTCCGTTAAAGGTATTGCACCGGTAGGTTACGCGTTCGTTTTGCATGTGCAGGATCCAAGTTCTTCGATTTTGTGTGATAGCCCCTTGGGATACGGGGATATAATAAGTTTTCTGAGTTTATGCGCAAATGAATTTTTATTTTTCGGACAACGGTATTTCTTCATATCCATGGACTTGGAACATGTTTTTTCTTCATCTCAGCCGATGACCTGCTACCTGCAGTATGATCGGACTATCGAATGGGCAGTGAGAATTTCCACACGTTAACTTCCCGTATGGGGTTGTGAAGGACCCTGGATTTTGCTGAATAACTTGAACGGTTATTATGGGCATTGTTGCTGAGGAGCTAAGTGCGCCGATGTAACTGTTTTCTCGTAAGTTTCTCTGTTGTGAAAATTTGGCCGTCAACTTGTTCCGATGACGTAAAGGCAAATCTAGAGGGACACCAAAAGTGCTCAAAGGTGTGAACTCTCTTTGGCGAATATTTTTTAATGATTCAGACGCCTTTTTGCGGTAAATGATTCCATCTCTCCCCTCGAAACCCGTTAAACACTTAGTCCCCCGTCGTGTACGCTCACCGGGCGCCCCCCTCGACGTTCCCCCGGGGGAAGCCTCGTCTCCTCCGGTGGAGGCTTCTGTCGGTCGCCCGCATCGCCCCGAGCCCTCCCCACACGAAGTGATGTGGGCACCGTCGGTCGCCGCCGACCGAACCATGGGGCTGGTGGCTGACGGGGGCGGATACATCGGGGGATGTATGGCTCTCCCTCTGCCCCCGTGCTTACGTGAGACCACGTCCCTTAAGCTCCGCCGCCTCAGATACCAACACTTGGACGTGTGGGTCCTCCATGGTTCCCTTACTTCGTATTTTTTTCCTCTCGCCCATATTCGTGTCCCGACTCCGCAATTCGTTCGTGGGTGACTCCGTGGTCTCGGCTGATAGGCGACCCCGACGGAACCGTGCTTCCTCGCACCCTCATCCCAACTGTGCGTGATCACCGTGTACGTGTCCCCCCGTCCGTGCATTGTTTTCGCCGTGTTAGTTGGCACGGGGATGAAAAAAGTGACAGCCATCGCCGATATTGTCGCGACTTATATAGTGAGTTTTACTAACCGTACTCCCCCCCCCCCAATTGTCTTTCCATTGTGTACTGCCACCCTCCCCGCGTCCAATTTTACTTCGTCGTAGCGTGCATGTCTTGCGTGCGTAAGGAAATGAGTCGGCCGTCGTACGGAGTAGAGGCGGTTTCCTCTTTTAAAGAGAGATGTTGTTGGGTTTTCTTCGCCAGCCTGTCTCGCCGGTTATCTCCCACACCACTCACCCGGGCGATGGGGCCGCCCTTCCTCACTTATCCCCCTCGTCGTTTCCCCTCTCTCTCTGGCTCCATCCCCTTTAAAGAAACTCCTGGCCGTCTTGTGCGAAAGTGAAGGTTTCCTCTCTCGTAGTCGTGGAACTCTCTTCCTCTCTCGGCCCGTTTTCTCGTCGCTCCAGCTCGAGTTTTTGTGAGCATGTGCCACTGTGGTTGTCTGATGTTCTTTTTTTTAATCCCCGTGAAAAAGATCCCATCTTAACATCTTGGCTCCTCTGTGACATTTCTTTCGGGTTCCACGCTTCCCGTTTTCGGGCCGGTTCAGTCCCGAATCGTGATTGCTTGTTTCTTTTAGTTCCCCCGGCTATTTCGATTTGGTTTATTGCGCCTTCCGTTTCGATATTGCCCGCTTTTTTCGTGTTCTCCCAATTTTGTGGGTACCCGCCGTGCGTGCTCGGTGAGATTTTTTCTCTTGTCCGGCGCTCCCTTCTCTCGGTGGCCTTCCGGTGTCGTACATTTTTTCGTTTTTTAGCGAAAATTTCAACCACGCATTTTCGCGTATTTTTTAGGAAAATTTCGCCCGAATCGTGTGCCAACCAACATTTGACGTCGAATTGTGAATCCAACCGCTGGTGGAATGTGTCGTGCGGCCGGGGATGAAAAAATAGTGCCGTTGGTCGAGTGATGGGACGTTGTGTATTCAGTGCCTTTGTGCGTTTGGTAATTTTATGTCCTCACAATAAAAATGGTTATGTTCCCTTTGCGTCCTTTCGCCTTGGTTTTCGAGGTTCCTTCATCTATAGTCGTATGTTACCTGTGTCGTAATACGGGTACGAGCCACGTCCGAATTTGATTTTGGAAAAAACTCGCTTTGAGACTCGGGGATCAACGTTCCTTGACCCGATATTTTCTTTTCGTTGTACCCCTCCCATCGCCAAAGTTAATTTCATACACTGTGGATTAGGCAGGGCATATATTTTAGGGCCGCCGGGTTTCTGGTTTTCCAATGTATCCGCTTCTCCTGCTATTGAGGTGGTGCGACATGGGCCGGGTGGGTACAGTCTTACGCTCCTGGAACTTGCGCGCAATTCACGAAGGGGTCAGGTTTCGTCTGACGAAAAACTCGGAACCTTCAAGTAGACTACGTGTTACGGTGGCTCTATTAGATGAGCTGATGGCCAGAATATCTCTTGCTATAGGTATACCTCCCAGTGTCATTATTTTCGACATGAGGTTGAGGACGCGAGGGATTAGTCGAGTCCCCGAAGACGTAAATTCCGGCACGTTTATTGAAAATAATTTTATCAATTGTTCTCTTTAATCTCTCTATAGTATCGGACGTTTAAGTTTATATCCCTCCATTACATGCGCGAGTTTTTTATGGTGAACTTTAATGGTGAACGTTAAATAACTTTTTTCCTCAAATGTTCAATAGCAAAATCCCAAATGTTTTGGTCAATGCCGTTTTTCTTGTCGTTCATGGAAACAAATTTCTGATTTGCTATTGCGGAAATTGATTTTGATTCACGGAGAGAGCGGGGCGAAGGTTTTCGATCTAATGATGACCGATCAGTGAGGCGTTTTTGGTGGTGATGAAAGTCGGAATATGTGCCCTTCCAGTAGTTACTCATGCAATTAAACTTCTTTTATTCTACTCGAAATGTCTGACTCTTTTTCTCGAATGTTCATGCCTAGCCAGCGCTGGCCCGTTCTCATGCCTTAATGGCGAAATTCACGCATGAAACTCTTGAGTTTTTCTTGGAGATTGCATTACATTCGCTTAGTTTTCGCCCACGAACGGCTCTTTCGTGATTGAATCCACGTTTGGTGTACCTAACTTTTCAAAAATCCGACCCGAGTGGCGTGTTGGGAAAAATTTCAGTCGGCCATCTTTATTCCGTGAAACCTCCACCGTGTTTTAATTTTGCGAACGTGGTACTCTTCTCGAATATCCCATCGCTCCATTGAGGGCCCGACTGGATTCTAGAAATCCACGGAGTTTGGAGCATTATGCTAGTCAGGGTTTCAGCCAGGAGCAATGGGATTTCGTTTTTCCTGTTTGTTTGGGTGGTGGTTTTTCTAATGGATCGGGAGTGTGTGCACGGGTCGGCGGCGGCGGCATTAGCGGGAGCAGCGCCTCTCATTGGCGAATGGTTGGTGTGCTCACCGCCATCACGGGTGCAGCGCCGTAGTACGGTCGATCCGAGGACCATCCTCGGGTAAACGAGAAGGCTGTGCTGTGGCATTGATTAAGTGGTTTTCGGCCACCCCTTTTGCATTTCGTGGCAATTTTATGACTTTTTTGCGGCACGTTAATTGATTCATTTTCGAGATCGAGAGAGTCGACGATCCGAAATACGAACGAACACTGTTTCTCACTGCCTCGTGCCTGCGTACAGAGGGAAGGATTTTCGCGGTGTGCGGATACCGGACGAATTCAAAAGACGGGGTGCTATCACCTATTTAAAGTTGTTTTAGGAATCTCCATTTTTATCCGCCTCACATTGTAAATTTTACGCAAACAATTTGTTCGATTTTTTTTCAATTTTTTGTTGGTAGTTAGGTTGGCGTGAGTAAGATTCCTGCCTATGTTACGTCATTTCATGAAAGACCGTAAATGATAACCTCTGTCTCTGATTATTCGATAGTGACAATGGCGAAAGAGTTGTTTTCATACGATCAAATGATATATGATTTTTTTTAAAATTTCATTACATACACATTTTGCTCCCGCTCTTGTTTCAGGCTATGAGCAATCGAAGGCTTAAGTTCCACAGCATTAGAACTGATTTATTTCCTCGTTCGCTTTTGATAGGAATAGCTCCCGCTTCTGTAATTTTTTTCGGTAATAAGCATTTTCATTTGGCCACACTCCATTTGTTGGACAATGAGATGACCTGTCAAGTGGATATGCCCTTCAGAGTTCGTCGTCATGGAGGTCGGCGACACTGTTGGCTCCATGTTAGTTGAGGGGGTGGCTCGAAAAGGGGAGCTGTGTAGTTTGGAGTTTTAGCCGGAGGTGGCAGCATAGGATATGGTTACGCCGCTGCGCAGTATATCACCCGACACTCCGCAAAATTGATTGGATGTAATATGTTGGACGAAAAAAAAGGACGCGAAATATTTGCTGGTTAGGGTTTTTTTGGTGGTCGCGTTGAATGCCCTCGCATCGGTAATGAGATGGGAGAGGTAGTATCATTGTGTGGGCGACACGCCCGATTTCCGGGAATACCGTCGAGGGGACCTTTCACCGAATAGCTTCCCAGTCGCCTCCCAGTGGTGTTGTTCGGAAAGTCTGGCCCTGACTGCCGCGCACAACAACTCCTACCTGTTTTATTCCAAACGTCGAGGGCTCGTCTGAGTCCATAAGTGGCCATTATTATTGTTAGTTCGAGGTTATTGCACTCCAGAAATGTTTAGAGCTGTCTAATTTGCATGACATAGTAGTGCTCAACGTGGTGTGTGTGACAAATAGTGAATTTCCATCTAATGTTCCCATAATTACACACCATGTATGTTTTAGAATCACATATCTAGTTGATAGCGTATGTTAGTTGTTTGAGATCCAACTTACTTGTATTGCAGTGTGTGTTAGTATTTCCAAAAGTAAGAGGTCTGCAAGGCGTTGCTGTTTTCTTTTGCCGTTTGTTGCCGATGATTTTGTCTGAATCATACCGTCAAGACGTTCACTCTCATGTCATAGCAATTGTCATCGCTACTCTTTCGTTTTATCCGAATTAATTCCCTTGCTGATTCGAAGGTGAATGTAATGTTTTCATGCGCTTTCGAGCTTCGGTTTATGGAAGTATTTCCAATGTGAAACTTATTAGATGTGCTGACTCATTCAGGAAGGATGTTAGACTTAACGTCAGGAAGTGGAATGAATTAACGCTGTAATGCTTTAGTTCGTCGAGAAAAATGTTGCCTCCGTGAAGAGCTCTTTTTAAGTCTTATAATGCAAACGGTTCGTAGTTTTGGCTCTGTTTAAATTTGTACTGTACCGTCGGCTAACCATGCGTTATTGCGGTAGAGAGTATTGCTTTTCGGTTCTCAAGTGTGAAAAATAGTATCATTTTCAATGAAAATGGGTTTCAGAAGACGATTATGGCAAAAGGCGTGGCAGTCACGTGTTAACCAGTGTAAAAAATTATAAGCGATAGCCCAATTCACTTAATGTATTTCATCTAGTTCTTATTTCAATTGTTTTCTTTAAAATCCCTCTTAATCTGCTGATGCCTCGATATTTGCGCTTGCAAACCTCGTGATCCAACTGCACGTATATGATTGAAGTTAACATGTGGATTGGACGAAGCATTAGTTCCGCGGTATTATTTTATTAATCCAGTCTCCATTTCTAACGACTGGAGGGAATCAAGAAACTTCCTGATAGTTGGCGTTCCCGGTGTATGTCGCCAAGTTTGCATCCTTTTAAAGCTTCTTACATTGATAAGGGGCGGTACTATTCTCCCTCTTACGTTTGCTTGCCAAATTATGAGCTAGCTATAGGAAAATCTCACCTTAATGTAGGCTACTCATGATTGAACCAGATTCTCCTGGCTGGACTTTGAACGCTTTGCGCTACTATCGTGCAAATGTCTGCCACGGTCTTTCCTATCTTCTAAAGAGATGACATGTTAAAGCTTGAACTATCTGTAACATTGTAAGATAATAAATTTTCTTAGTGATGTATTACGTGGGGCGGTAAACCCCTTTGGTTAATCATACGCTTGCCGTCACTCTGTCCATCTGTCCTATTTTCACTTGATGTCACTTTATCCATCTGTTCTACCTGTTCCTTTCGTCTCGGCATCTTCCTATGTGGGAGGACTGCCCGCATCCTCTGGTTTTTCTGGATTCCTAAGACCAGTCCATCCGCCCTCATACGTGTTGTTAGTCGTGCCATCTTCGGACTCCTGTGCGGGACCATTCCTCTCCTCTCATGTACCTGCTTCTTGATCTCCACCTAATATGTATCTGCTCTGTTGAGCCTTCCCTTTAGTTTCCGTGAAATCTTTGTCCTTTCTGCCTGAAGGGGCGCGTCAAACCTGGGAGAACCAGGGATTTTAGGAGTATAGTGCCCCCCCCAACCCCCCTGTATTGGCCAGCTTTTAATGAGAGACGGCGAAAGTACCGCGGTTTAAGTCTCCATTTTGATTGACGTTGTTCTCAGCTTTAAGTACTCTCCTCATTGCATTCAATTAAGAGTCAGATTGACGATAAAAATTTTCATTTCTAATAATGATATTCCACCTCCCTCACGCACCAATTATCGTGTATAATTTGGGCATTGTTCTTTAACTTTTACACTTGTTTGAACCGCTTCCATGCAGTGATTTAAACCTTTCATCGCTGTATATCCTACATAAATTTGTATTAAATTTGCCATTTATGCCATCCTGTTACTTTCTCATGCTTTCAATTCTGGTTCCGTTGTTACTCGACTTGTTAAGTTTCTGAAGCCTCGTAAAAACAATCTACCGCTAGACTTCGAAACAACGCCCACGATTTCATCAATATTCTCTTTTGTTAGAGACGTCTTTTGGTTCGAGTCTTATGGTTAGAAGACGAAGACGCCTAAGCCGCTTATTACATGGCGAACGTACAAGTACCGAGAAGATGAGTGCCCCGGGCGCCGCCTTAGTTTTCATGCTATCGTTGTGTTCCAAAAATATGCAAAAATCCTTCTAATTCATCAACTACTCAACGCTCAAGTTGAAGAGGGTTTCCTGACGTGTTGTATACCATACGTCTTTTTAAGGTAAATTCGGTCGATCACAGTTGAAAGCGGATGAAACTCTGAGTTAACGTTGAAATTCTGCGCTTTATTCATTAGGTTATATTAGTGCGTGATCGAGTCTCCATTATGGCATGCATAGACTGAGGGCAGTCTATGATGTATAACGAAAACTAAGGGGTAATGATGCCTTTAATTTATTACCAGTACTTCCTTGAAAGTATTCACTCCTTTTTTTCGAGTACGCACCACTTGCAGATAATAGAGAAGTTCAACTTTCCCATTTTCCTTACTGATTCTGGGATCTCATCCTACGTAGCTTAAGATATTAAGAAATATTTTGTAATCAATATTTCTCAAAAAATTAATTTTTGAATGGTTGACTGGATTGTACTTGAATGGTTTACACTACCTACAACGCTGTTGTTTAAACCTTCAGGTATACATAACGAAAGTGGTGTGGGGCGTGAATGATTTTGTTAACATTATTACATGGATTGCGCGTTGATTCAATTACCTGCCTGAGAGTTCAAATTCACATTTAAATCATTTTTTGACGGCCTAAGCCACTTCAAGGTTTTTGGAGCAGTAATCGTGGGTCATTGAATGCAGTATTTTAATAACTTTTGTAGTAAGTCGAAAAAAAGTCTTAGAACACGCTTTAACGGGGGTTTATCCTAAACGTTAAATCCCACAGTTTTTCCCAAACTATTTAGTCTACGAAAATGAAATTTGCGCATATGAAAGGGTGATGTTTCATATGCTCTTATCTATATTTCCACGTAATATCCTTCAAGTTCTATTACCTTCCTCCAGCAATTTACTATGGCGTATATGCCCTATTGGTACCAGTCTTCGCTCTGATGAAGTAGCCAGGTTTGCACTGAGCTAATCACCTCTTTGTCGTCCAAAGTAGTTGTGTAAAAAAGTACTTAGTATCATTATTACAATGGATTAGAAAAGAAGAGAAATTGCGAATAAATTTTCGTTGTTTCACGTCTTTGGTGTGTGTCTGGCTAGCATTTGCGGGCCTAATCTTGCAGTGTGTCCATTGCAGAGTCCACAGAAATGTTCACAGCACTCCGATGTAAGATACGTAAGGGCCGTGATAATTTGATTAGGCTTTGAGACTAATGGTAATTCGCCTCTCGATGACCGTTTCAACGTTCTGATTTCTGTTATTAGGGAGTTTTTTTAGGGTGAGGCATGACGTTTTGGCCAACTCTTGTAATGATACGGTGGAAATAACCGTTCGTGGAGTCTTATAAATGATGTTATAATTAATAATAATAATAATTGAAAATTTTCGTCGTAATTTAATCATTGTTATAGCTTGGTTTTATGGCGCGGATTTCGACATTTAAGGGAAAATCACAGGAAAACTAGTGTTTTCGGGCGTCCTCATGCCTTGATATTTGCTAGTGGCCATCAAAAAAACTTATATTTTTGCGTTTATGGGGATATCTGTTCACGTTTAATCAAATTATTTCGAAATGTGTGTCAAGAGCTATTCGGCTACGTATTGAAGGAGCATAAAATCGTCACTATACCAAATCGGTAGCGCACAATTTCTCTTTCATTTTTATCCCAACGTATTACTTTAAAGTGCGCGTGATGCAAAGTGCTACAACCACCTTAAACTGTCGCTAGTTCGTTTTTGAAATGAAATCGCCTCTCTTCGCCCCCTCTCATCCCCTCCCTGCGTTTTCTCCATCCGGCACGTTTGCTACCTTCACTCAACATGGGCATTCGTCCACGCCCTCCTACCCTCTCGTCCTCCTCCCCCCTTCCTCCTCCCTCTCCGCCCTCTCCCTCCCTGCTCCGCCCCCTCTCCCCACACCCCCTTAATCCGCGACTCATCTCCCTTTTTACCAGCCCTTACACAGTGTGATCAATACGTTGTCATATATGGTGGCAGTTTGGCCGAACCACGGCCTTTATGAGAGCGAAATAGGAGAGGAGGGTGGGGGAGAGGGTTAGGGGACGGTGTTGCTGGTGAGGGTGGTGGAGGACAGATCGGGGTGGGCGTAAGGGTTTGATTCAGGGGGGTTAGAGAGAGATAGGGTGTAAGGGAGTATTTTTTTGGGAGGTATATGGTTTTGAGTGAGTGGATGTTAGGATCCATGATGGCCGCAATCGGAAATGCTATTGAATATTTGTGTGTCCAAAAGGAGGGAGGAAACAACTCAGCGTGGGAGGTCCTTTGTTTTTTTTTCACATTCGATGGCATTACGGGGCAGAAGTGGATGATATCAGACTTCAGATAAATTGGGCGTGTCATGCCTACCCCATCGTTCTAGTGCCTTCATTTTTCACTTTTGATGCTCACTTTTTATCCATTAATGTCTGCCAAATTTTTCGCTTTGGCATATGCATTCCCCTTTCTGATACGCGTGCGCTGCCTGGGTAGCTTACGAGTGGAATTCGCTGTAAGAAATGCAGTGCTAGCCAGGACTTCATCTTCTTCTCATTGTTTAAGGTTTGACGTGTCAAACTGAAATCATGACCAGAAGATTGTTTATCAAAAAGTATTTAGAGCGATCGATACTATAATTTTTCTTGGATAAGTTTGATGGACGATAGAATTCCTTGCCAATTCATTCGTTTCTAAGTTCGGAATATTTTCGTATTTGTTCAGTATTAAGTTCACACCTTACACCTGTAAAAGAAGTTCCTATTATTGAACGGTTTTTTTCAACTTCACCAAATGTCTGTCAATGTGGGTGGAATATTATGATCACATTTTCACTCTTTTCCCAACAACCTTGTGCTTAAAAACTGGGCTCTTACATGAAATGGCACTTCCATTTTATATGAAAAAGTTGTGAAATATTGTGAAAAATCTATTTTGTATCTACGTCAGATAAAATGATACCAAAATGCTTACCGTTTAAAAGATACAGCCATTCGAAGTCACCCTATCTATGCTTCTGTAGGTGTACGGTGTACATACAATGCTATGACTGTCGATAGCTTTCTTGCGCGATTTATTCTCAGCGGGTAATCATGAAAGCGTTTTATTAAGAATATGTTTTCTAAGAATGAGTAATTTTTCGTTGAAAATCGACCATTGACCCTCAGACTTTTGGATTTTTGATTCAACGACCGATGGCTGTGGTCATTAATACATTAAGCAGCTATCAAACTGCATAGATGAAAATTAAAAGTGGTGGAGAGAAACTCGGCGTCGTAATTAGTCTTCTCTCAAAGAATGACCCGAAGGAGGGACGCCGAACTGATGCATTTTCTCTCAATATTCCTGACTAATCGAGCATGTTAACGACGCAGTGTTATCCTTCGTAGTCTCCATCTTAGTCGCCTTATCCTACAGGCATGATTCTTTTTTCCTTCCAAACTGCTGGAAACGAAGCACAGAAGCGACCAACTACTCACGTTAAGGGGAGGGGAGGAGATTCCGGAATCGCGTGTCAAGTCTGATGGCTCTTTATCTCGGAAAAAATATACATCCACCCCCACCCTTCCTCTTGCTGCCTATTGTCTACGGGCTATCTCATCGTATCTCCCCACCCACCACCTCTTCTCATCCTCCCCTCCATGTCAAAGGAACAAAATCCCTGGATTTTTTCTGAACTGGTTCCCGTGCGTGAACCATCTGCATCATAAAATGGTGGTCTTGAGGTTTAAGCTATGAGGACTCGCACGTGTTTGTCCTCATGTGGGCGGCCCCTAAGCCTCGTCTGAATCTGCCAGTTAGGTTCCTCGATATTTCCTTCATTTGGAGGACGCCATCTTGTGGGCTGCCCGAATCCGTTTGGCATTATTTTTACCGCCAAGTTCACTTGTTAATTGTTTCTGTCAGCAAAATTACTCCTTGGGAATTCTTTATTGTTATTCTAAAAAGCTTTTCATCTCGGTCATGTTTTAAATAGTAAAACTAATGCACATAGAGGGCAAGTGCTAAATGAAAAAAATTACTTGACACGATGGAAGTATGATACGTAACTTGGGTGACGTATCATTTAGTTTGGATCTCGTTACTCTCTTTTTTCTGAAGGTTAACTTTCGTCGCTAGGTCACGGTACTTTTTTGTAAGGCATTGTGATATTTGATTACCTTTGATAACTAAATGAACTTGGCTTAAATCTTGCTTCACCAAGAAGTATTTCAATGAAGATTTAATGGAGACTACGCCCTGTTATGTTGGGATAAATATTTTCCTCCTTTTCCCTTCTCATCAAGGGTTCCAGTTCTATGTTTGAGGAGGGGTACCACGGCGGTCGTCGTATTCATGTTTTAGTTGTTGTAATTTCGGCAGTGGGAGATTTAATTGTTATTCCTCTGCAATTTGTATAGGCATTATCGGATTTTAGGTTCGATCGATAATGCCGTGGTCTGTCACATACTGGGCGGGGAGGGCATTAGCGCACGTGGAGCTCGGCTGCGCGGTGCACGCTGTTCCTTCGGGTGGGTTATCATTTATTTTGCTTGTCTTCGTGAGTAATCCTATGTTCGATAGCTTCAACGTTCGCGTAAATGGCAGATATTAGTTCGAGGCTCTCGGGTCTTCCTGTTTGGGAGGGATTATAATATTTAGGGCCAAGCCGAAACACTCGTGCTTCACGGGATTTTGTTAGGAGCACGTTGGCGCATAGTTCTTTATTTTACGTTTGACTCATTCTGTTTTCTGATGCTTCGTCCTTCTTTTTGACTTTGATCGCGTGAGGCTTCTTCACTTTCCTCTTGCTGCGGCCAGTGCCCTCCTCGAGAGTGTCTCCAGCCCCGTTTCGCCCAATTCGCCTTTCACTCACCTTTCCTCGGAAATATTCCCTCCTATTCGTTCGGGAGCCTAACTGGAACAAACACGCTCGCCATTAATACCTTCATCTGTTGTGTAATGGTATGATGAATTGCATATCGCGCTTCTTCTAATTTTTTACTTTACTATTTGATGCCGTGAGTCGTCTTGGAATGCGTATTTTGGTTTTAAAATCTTTTACACGTCCATGGCTTATACATTACTATTTATTAATTTTTGCGCGGAATATTAAGAGGAAACCTATCAATTACTATATCTTTGGACCTCCGATTATTTTCCATGTATATCAATGAATGCGGAAATCAACTTTATATTGAACGCTTTTTATTCCTTAAAGTTTGGTTAACACCCCAGGGAACTGTAGTTTTTTTTTTAACTATCGGCTTTTATTAAGAGTCACTCGTAGAGGTAGCAAGTGAAGATAAAGCTGCAATTACGGCCTCCTGTTGTTTATTGAAAGCGTTCGAATTTATACTGTACCGCGTTTATACTGTATGTGATCGTTTTCGCTTACATTATCCCTAATAAAGTGATACGTGAACGGGGTAGACCAAACGTCTTGCAAGAGCTGCATTTCGAGTTTTGAGTAATGGACAAACAGCGTCATTAGAACGCCTTTCTTTTTCCCAAAAAGGTGAAAAGAGGGAGGTTGAAGAGGACATAATATTGCCGGAACCTAGGTCGGTAATAAACATTGTGTGAATATGTAACAGTGTTCTGTCATTTTGAGATCATGAAATGTGGAGCGTAAACGTGCCGTGTTATTTGTAAGAATGCCCTTGGGCGAATTCGCTAACCATGTTCCGTCTCCATTCCTTGCGAACAAAATCAGATATGCAATGCTGATGGCGTCATCTGATGCACCTGGCCTAGACCTTGAGAGTTCTCCTTTCATTATTCTTTCGTCTCTTCCTCTATGAACCCTCTCTGCTTGTTGCATGTTCTTACCTCAAGACTGCTGCTCAAGATATCATCTCGTAAGTCGGGTTGCGTTTCCCCCTTTGGTTTTTATCAATACCTGTCGCCCTCCTTTCAGTTTCTTCCTTATTTCGAGGCCGAGAGAGGGGAATGTCACCCCATAAAACTCATAGGTCTTCCAGTTGTGTAAGCGTTTCTTCCCTGCCTCAGTAATGGCTCTGTGTCGTTGCACATGTGACAGTTTAGACTCATGCCGCGCACAGTTCGGCTGCGTTTGATTTTATTTCTTCCTGGTATCTAATGTTGTGTCCCTTTTCCCATTCATCTGATACCTTTTTTCCTTTCTTTCAGTTGTCACCATGTACTCCGCAAGTATATTGCGTGCCAAAGATCGGAGAATTATGCTAAAGTTATGATTTTGACCTCCCTGGTAAAGCAAGTAGCATTAGATTTGGTGAACTATGATCAATTTTAAAATATCTCCTGCAGTGCATCCCTAAGAGTTTGAATTTCTTACTTTTTACAGATTTCATCAAGCGTTTCTGTTGATCTTTCCTAATTTTTACGGTGCCAATTGTTATTTTCGTTAATTTTATCCCTCCTAAATATTTATTTTGGCTGCATGGTTTTCCGTTTGAAGTCCACGTAGTTTGAAGAACGACGTGGAAGTGTTCTGATTTTGAGGAAATGCCTTTGATATGGCTGTGACTGTATTTTATGGTGTCGTATTTTAGGAAGTCATGCGTAGAAGGATTGTCTTTTGCTTCCCTGATGCTAACCCATGTAGGAGTAGGATATCTTATTGGAATACGTCTACCCATATTAGTTTACTCATACTTGTTCTTTTTTTAATTAGATTGTTTTGTTGAATACAAAGCTAAGTGGATTTCGTATTGCCCGTCTATAGAGATTACAATCCGAACGTTATTAGAGGGGCGCTTTATGGAAAAAAATATGAGTAAATTAAGGAAAAGCGTTTGTTATTATATTTTTTGTTGAAATGTGTATTCAAATTTATTATTTATTCTCTTTGTTTAAACTCAGTTGTCTTATTTGTTTTTTCACCGAGATCTGAGCTGCTATTACTAAACGCAGTCCCTCCTATGTCATTAATACCATAGGAAAAGTTATTTAAGAGCCGGACGTTCCAAAGTACGTTCCAAAACGCTTAGGTATTTAAAGAGTTATTCTGGTGCTCTTTTAGAAAATTATTCATATCTCGTCAGTCCATGTTTTTATGAAATACATGAATGATTAATCTGTTTGCTCTTATAGATGTAACTTATTACTTGTTAATGGTGTTTTGTTTTATTGGTACGAGTTTTTTACGCTTATTATTTTCCCAGTGAATGGTGCAGCGATACTAATCTGCTGTGACGTACGGAATTAGCGCAAGGGGCTTAAAAGCACTTAGTGCGCTTTGATCAAGCTCTCGTGACACTGTCCCTTTGCCCCTGTGTAATCTATATTGGCAGTACGCTAACTTATCACTCCGCATTGGCGATGCGTTTAGCCTTCGCTGATTTTTACCGTAAATGAAATTTTTAAATTCCAATTTTTCGCTGTGCTTCATTCGCTTCCCTGCGCTGGAGAGCTAGTAAGCCTGACCTCGTGTTATCTCTCTCTTTCTCCCTTTCTGTCTCTCCTGTGTTTGAGACTAATTGCGATTTTTGTTTGTTGTGAATTAAAGGAAAAAACGTCTGTTTGGTTGGGTTGGATAAAATTATTCATTCGGATTTTTAATTATCTTAATTTTTTTTTCGTTAAATCGGGGCGAAGTAGTTTTCTGGTCAATTTATTTTTGTTAATCAAAATATCTGTGGTGGATATTGTCCTTACGCAGATTTCTCCAACAATAGCTGGCATTAGCATTACACAACCAATGTTCCGTGACTCCATTCCTGGTTGTTTCTACTTTTTCCCACAATGTACTTTTTTCTGGTGTGAAATATCTATCTAAAGCATATGTAGAATTCTTTTCGTAATTTAGAACTTAAATGCCCAAGTAGTATGGGGTGATGTGAATTTAACATTGACAAGATAAAGGCCAACATTTTAGAAATCACTCTTTTACCGATGATGATTGAAGGTTGAATATATCTGAGATTTTATGACCTTTTGGGAGTACCTGTGGCCTAATGGGCTTCTAGTCAAAAGGCTTCGTGTCCAACTGTGGCGATGTGAATCTTTTTTTGGAAAATTCAACCTTTCTATCGCCAAAGTTAAACCAAAGTTGATCGACTGCATGTTATTGGAGAAAGCCTTCTTCGTGGCCGATGGAAAAAATGCCTAATTCCCTCTTTCTATCCCACTCTCTCTCTCTCTCTCTCTCTCTCTCTCTCTCGCTCTCTTCCTTTGTTTTTTGGGAAAATCTCGGCCCCGTTTGCGCACCCCTTAAAATTAGATCCCCACCCGAATTCAATGGCTTAACGATCAATCAATCCGATGTGGCCGTTTTCTTCGCCCAACCAACTCTCTAGCCCCGGATAAATCTCCCAACCGCCGCATCACCCCGGCGGCGCTGCTGTTGATGTCTTTGGTGCGAGGTTTTTTGGGGAGGAGTGGTGTATGGGGAGGGGGACAGTAGACGAGTGATGTGAAGGGGGAATCGGATGAGGGTCTTGGGGTATGTGTGTTGGAAATTGTTGTGTGTGAATCTGTTTGTATGTGTTGATTACGGTACAAATTTAACTATTCTCGATAATGGTGGCCCTACGTACCATAGTCCCATATAGTGGGTAAAGTGCTCGTGCCTATCGTTTCTATGAAGTTTAGGGCATCTTCTCTGTGATATAAAGGAACAATTCAAGAGATTTCAAACTTAGAACGTCCCACATGCATCGCCATTTCTCTCATCTAAGCCTCTTAAGGTAGCTGGACTGCCGAACCCCTTATTAGGTGCGGGAATCATGCATCGTTCATATTTCTGTTCTCTCTTGCTGTTCTGTTTTTTCTAGTGTTTGCTAACGATAGGATAGGAAGAAATGGTGGTGGGAAAGCGGAGATGGGGCAGGAAAAGAAATAAAATGTTTGAAAGTATCAAAGTTGAGGGAAATACGTGAAAAATGATGCGATTAGCTGAAAGAAGAGTGGAGTGGAGGTGGAGTCCTTGGCGAAACCTGCCTATTAAGGCAGAAAACATGACTGAATGGATTTATTGCTCTCGGAGGTACTTGTTCAATGGGTAACACAGCTCGATGTGTTAACAGCGACCCTGCGAGGAGGCTTCGGTAAGAAAGATGGCTAGGCGTATGGGAAAGTCTGTGGTGTGGGGGTGTTCGCAATGGACAGAAGGGATGAAACAGTATAGATTATATAAAAGGGGGGGGATACATTAGGTATTTTAACTTGAACTAGAAAATTTTCTCCCTTCTTATCCAAAATTTGTAGACTCTTATATTTTCGATGCAAATGTGTTTCAAAAATTACTTCTACAGGGAAGATTCTAGAAATCGCATAACAGGATAAAATTAGGTATTTCTGTCCGATGAAACCCACTCAGTGAAACCGCAGGAGGTGTCTAGATCCTGGTCTATACTATTTTGAAGACGTCGAAAAGCCCTACCTCGTCCTCACCTCTCCGCATATATATTCTCCTCCCTCCTTACCTCCCGTATCCTATTCCCCCTTAGGTCCTCCTTTCTTTTAGTTTTTTACTACTTCTCAACCCCCCTCCGCTTGCCCCCTTCCCACGACTTCTGCGCCCCCGCTCTTCATCTCTATCTGTGAAGTTCTATATCCGGGACACTCCCCCCCACCCCGGCGCTCACTATTCATCCCCCGGAGAAATGTCTCGGTTTATTTGTCGGGGAGGGAAACGGAGAAGTTGTGAGTAGGTTTCACTCCCTCTGGAAGGTTGTGAGTTGGGGGACGGTGGATGGCGTGTGCCCGGAGTGAAGAGAAATATGTGAAGTCTATCGGAGGAGCTGGTGTTGATGAAGGGGAATTATTATGCAGTTGGACTTCGAAGTGCCTCCGGAACATTGATAAAAGAAGGGAATTGGTTTGGTTGTATGGAAATGTTGAAGCAATTTTTATGCGTAGTCCCCTTATTAAATTGATTAGTTTTGCCGGTAATGTGCAAATAACGTTGATATTGAACATGCTGGAGCTTCTTCCGGTGTAGCTGCAGAGTCAAAACTCATGACAACAGTTTCTCTTCCGTTACAGGAGGCGTCCTCAGATAGAAGTGTTATCTTCGACCTGAAGACGCCTTCTGTAACGGGGGAGAAACGGTTGTCATGAATTTTGACTCACGCAGCTACCCCGGAAGAAGCTCCAGCATGTTCAATAGCCACTGCAGAAGCCTTCGCTCCAATTACAACGTTGATATTGCTATCACCAATGCCCCCCACACCTCTCTTCCCATTTACTTCTTCGAACATGCATATGCACATTTACATGCTTAAAAATATTTGTATCTGATGATAACTTACCAGCTTAAACATGTGACTTTTAAGGAAATTTGTGAGAATGTTCTCAAGTTTTGTTTCGATGAGAATCAAGGAGCCTTCGGGTTGGTTAGTGAGTGATATTGTATTATGCCGGTTATTGTTGTTTTTTGGCGAATCCTACTTTCTCTTGCATTGCTGACAGTCATAAATTAATTCCATCCGAGCTCTGTTCCCTTAATGCTCCAGGCGTTTATTCACGAGGGCGGGAAAGGGGGTCGGTTATCTTGCGTTAAAGGATTTCCCCTAAGTGACAGGGTTCGTTCTTGAGATGGGGGAGGACTCACTTCTCACTGATGGGTTTCTGGATGTCGAGGGGAGGCGGGAGGGTTTTAGGGTTTGGTTGGCTGAAAGGGGTTTGTGCCAGCTTGTGGTGGGGGAGGAAGTACGCTTATGTTAGACTTCAAGTCGAAGGAGAAGGGTTGATGGGAATGACTCAATGCGAGAACAGAGATGATGTTATCCACGGCATCGTCTTCGCGACGCTGAGGTATAAGTTTGAATTGGGATGGCTAGAGTATGTGCCCGTGATACGTTAAAGCTTTTGAGCGGTGGTTTTTGCGAGGTTAATCGGGGTGGGCCTGGGCGTATGAAGGGTTGGATTAGATCCATCCTGTACCGTTGGGAAAAGTTTTGTGATGTCTGGACTGGTGAGTGGTGGAATATCTGGGCTTTCCCGTCTGCAGACATTCCACCATCGCCACTCTGCGACAGCCGACCTATTCTCGAGCATCAAGTTTATAGAGCGATTTGTTTATCGTGCAGCATTTGAATAAGGGGAAATCTCCTCTTCCTTTATCCCTCGACATCCTCGTTCGGTTTGAATGAATGTTTCTCGTTGATGAGAGCCCAAACTTGAGTTCGAATGAGGCTTTACTTGTGCTGTTCTGAGAGTTTATAATTTTGGGGCGTCCTTTCGGCCATGTAAATCTTTTTTCGTCCTGAATCCTCCTTTTCGTTTTTTTTTAAATCATAATGTACGTTTTTAATGCTGGAGCATGTTGTCGCGCTGACGTTCATGGGTTATGTGGGGTAACCTGAAGTTGACTGCGCTTTCTGTCGTCGTAGGGACGAGTTCTTATAGATTTAAAGTGTTCGATGTGAGCTGAATTTCGCGGTTGACTCAATAGTTGCGCAATATTTCATCCACGTCTTGGCCCCGGGAAATAGCAGATTTTTACTGATTTTCTTGTATAAAGTACGGTTCCCCTAATAGGAAGTAGAATCATTTTGTCTTTTTTTCATGTTGACTTTCTCTTATTATTCGCTATTTTCAGGTGAAACCTGGATTAATGACTCCATTTGTGTTTATTTTGTATTTCTATGTTTTCCTGCGTTACGATTCGTTTCTAATTCTCGTTATATTCTTGGAGTCTCCCTATCATGTTAAATCTTGTCTTGTCGGAGGTTCTTTTTAACGGGCTCCTTGGGGTCAAACCCATTGATGTTTCTCTTATTGTCATTCAATGAAATGTGATGGAGGGGAGGTTTGCCGTGATGCAAGGGAGGATCTATGGTAAGCAGGAAAAGGGAGGCAAGGGAATAGGATTTATGGAAGCGATGGAGAAGGGTTAGACGTGTTGTGAGGTGAAAAACGAAATTTGTAGAGGTGGATTGAGGTTTGCGCCAGTAAAATATTTGAGGGTCTTTACTCTCCTCATTTAAACCTGTCTTAATCTGTAGATTACCCTAATTACGTTGAATGATATTCTTGTAATTTCCCGGGGTCACTCCCCACTTGTGCTCTGCGCTCGTGGCCACAATATCCTAAAGGAAAGCCCTGATTTAATCCGCAACTTCGGGTTTTTCTACGAAGAGTAAGATCATTTACATGCATCGGACGCCGAATCTTTTTCAAAAATTCTTTTTCTCGACGCGAGAACATCATGCCAGTCCGGGAAAATCGTACGGGAACTTGCTAACATTATGGCGGGTTAGCGGCCGGAGGTCGTTTTCACCCGGAATATTTCTTCGCACACCACTTACCATTTCATCCGGCGTTCATTTCTCGCATCCTCCTCTCCCGGAAATGTGTGTCGGCCTGTGCAATTTCACTCTCCGTCATATGTTTTCCTTTCGCGTTCCTCCCAACCCTTTTTTTCGTCCATATTCCTTCTCCCCTCTTCAAATACGATTTGGGCCGCCTTCTCTTATTTGAACGGTTTAACTTTTTAAGCCTAGGGAGTGGAGGGAGGTTTTATTGCTGCCGTGTTTAAATTTTTTCCCCTGACTTCTTTTCAAGACATTCCGAGCGGAAATGACTGGTCTTTTTCTCCATCCTCCCCCTCCTCCTTCCCTCCCCAGTCTCTGCTTGCCTCTACAGAACCTCTCCATCTCCTCGTACTCTTGTGTTCGGAACAAAGAGATCCATAGAACAGTATCTCGAAAAGGTGTTGGATTTAGACGATAGCGTTGTATGCACGCTGCGGTGTGCTCGATTCCACAAAATCCCACGCCCTGGCGGCTTCCCGGAGCAGTAATTTTGGTGTGTGTATATGTTTTTTTCCTCGGTCCATGTGTCTCTCCTTTAAATGGGTTGTGTTTTTGAATGTGAGCTCGCTAGTTTATTCAGGGCATATGCTTTGGCGGTTTCGTTCCCTTCTCGTGTGCATATTCGAGCGGTTTTGCGCAGAGATAGTTATCCGGGAATGTGTAGGTCATGGGCGGTCTCTCGGTCTTTTGTCTCCCCGGGCATACTGATCAAAGGGGAATCCCTAGTGCATATACGTATCATGTGGCGAATGTTAGTCGGATTCTAGTATTCACATTCCTGAATCGTGGAGGGATTCAAAAGAGTATCGCCATTTCAAAGTACCCACCCTTACCTGCATTACTTCTATTCCCTGAGTATATTCTTCTGTCGGCACTCCATAAAGCAAACGGAATAGTTTTTACAGTTTTATTTTCTTCCAACTGTTTTGATTGATGCTGAGTTCGCTCGGTGCGAGATTTGATCGTTAAGATATTGTTATCTTGACAGAAAAATGACTATACAATAATTATTGCCTACCTGATATGCTAGCGGAAGTTTCCATAGTAGCTTTAATAATAGTCAGTGGTAATGAAAACAGCAGTCGCACTTTACCGCTGGTTTTTAATAACAATTACGACGTTCGCTGACCTAGTCTAGCACCTGATGATGACTCAGTGAGTTGAAACGCGTCGTTATTGTTGTGGAAAAGTGCGATTGCTGTTTTCATTGTGACGAACTTCCTCTATTTTGAACCTTAAACTGTTGATCTTAATTGTCTGTCCTTGAGACTTTGTCAATGGTGGTTACCCCGTGGTTATAATATTTTATCGATAGAAGCTTCTGGAGCGTAATTAGAGCTCTAACCCGAATAATCTTTTAGCCTTTCAAATTTCGTGGATACTTTGCTCTATTTGAAGTATTTATATAGTTATTCTAGAGTGCACACATTGTTTACTGTGTTCGCCGTAATCGTTTCCCAGTGTATGGTGTTGCCATGAGATGCAAGTATTTATTATTGCTAGAGGTGGCTGTTGGTTACATTGTATGGTAAATGGTCGTTTGTTTTTCTTCTCTGCAGCTCTTATTGCCTGCTATCCGACGCGCGGCCGAACGCGTGTTTTGAGATGTCGATAATCTTTTGACTCGGTGAGCAGCTGGAGATCTCTTGATACGTGCGGTGTGGAAATATTATGAATCCTAAGAGGCCAGGAATAACGTTTGGCCTTTATTTTCGATATATTGAATATGGATGGTAATTTCCCGCTATGTTATAACTCCAGCTTGGTATGGTGCAGCCTTTAAGGTCAGATTTTGTAAAAAAATGTTCTGTTAACACTTATAGTTTTTTTCATCATTTGTTGTGCGTGAAGATATCCAAGAAGATTTTGCTTGCCAAGAAATCTGCAAATGGTTCACCGTTTAGCTGGGCCGTTGATTACGATTAAGCTTCTTTCGTTGTCAGTTTTTATTAAAGGTCTGAGAAGTTCCTCTTCATTAGGCTATTGGTGTTGAAATAAGGAATTTTGCGCGGTTAGGAGTTGTTTTACTTGTGTCTAAACATCGATTATTTTCGAGTATTAGGCCGCCCTCTGATGCACTATTTCCACCTTTTGATTTTACGTACGTTTTGCCTTAAGTGGGCTTTACATTATGTAGCAAAACCTGTTATATAACTTTTGCTATATTAAGGTGTTACATGTAACTAAAGTTATATAGCAAATGCTATATTGTACAGTTTCTCCAAGTTGACCCAAATTACACTTAGCAAAAATAATGCAGAGAAATAGTTTCTGAAAAGATATCGAGAAGGAAGGATCTTGTGCTAGCCTGAAGCCAAAGTTACATGTAGCCAAAATTCCTTTTGATCTTACCGACTCAGAATAGATAACATAATTTTTACTACATATAGCAGAAAAAGTTACAAATAGCATTCACAACTGCTACATATAACATTTCTCCGTTTTGAGTTTTGCTATATGTAGAAATTGTTGTATAACTTTTGCTATGTAGCAGGTTTTGCTACATAGTGTAAACGCGGCTTTATCCACTACCTGCCTCCTGGTGACTACTAAAATGTCATATTATATAATTTAAACGACACGAATCACGGAGTTTTTGCTCATCGAGAATATAGCCACCTAAAACCGTATACGAGACATCAAAAATATGAAGTCGCATCATGCTTGGTGCAATGAGAAACGCTGTGCGTACTAAAAGGTCGGTAGCCAGGCACGTTTGCTAGTGAAACGATTCCTAGGGCGAGAGAAATCTGAAGGTAAGCTTTTATTGCCACCACTGTGTTACTGGCAGTTCGCCGATATTTGTCGTCGTCTCTCTGCCATTTTGCCTCGGGAGACAGTTTCTATGTCGCCCTGTGCCTTCTAATTTTGCCTTTTAGCTTCCTCTTATCTCGAAAAACCCATGGATTTTTATTAACGCTCATCCTTCGCCGACTCACCCTTTCCTCATCTCCCCACGCGCCATGTTATCTCTCCTCTTACTTCTTGTCTTAGCAATTGAGCGGCATCCTCACCAGGCTCGGAGCTCATTCCGAAGCATTTTAACAGCGTACTAGGGAGGCTCAACTGCGTTTCAGTGGTGGATTAATTGAGCACCGCACCCTTGCGTTTGTCGGCCGGCTAAGTAATGGGACGGGGCGAGGTTTTTAGCCCGCACCAAGTCATTCTTTCCCTCCCCTCACTCCCGCTCTATTCCCGCTGTGCTCAAAACCTCCCGCGAGGAGTTGTTTGTGACTTTTATGTTCAAATTGGCGGAAACCCATGATGATATTCTGGTTTCAGTAACCCGTAGGAACATTTTTAATGAGAGTGATGGTGTAGACACCGTGCCGTTACACAGGTTTTTCCTGGGTATGTATGTACATGCGTTTGTGTTCTCTGACTAATTTAGCTAGTTAAAGCGACCATCAGGAAACCGAATCCCAGTATGGCCGACTCTTTGATATCTTATCTAAGCCCATGAAAACTGAGACGCATCGGTTGGTCACCAACGGTAATTTTGCATTCCTCTTATATAAGTGACATGTACTTTTTCTGTTTGACGTCAGTAATAGTTTGTTTCGATCGTTTCATTTCTTAAGTGCATCAATCTGTCTGCTACTCCATTTCCTGTTGCCTCTTTGTATTATTTTCCCGAATGT
The DNA here is from genome assembly GCA_963169105.1 of Ceriagrion tenellum. Classification (NCBI taxonomy): domain Eukaryota; kingdom Metazoa; phylum Arthropoda; class Insecta; order Odonata; family Coenagrionidae; genus Ceriagrion; species Ceriagrion tenellum. The sequence continues at coordinate 34,152,910 of OY720636.1, read as the reverse complement.
GCAAAATCTCGGTGTGTAATTCGAAAAATAATGTTTCCTTACGCATTACTCTGTATTTAGTCCCTTGGTTATAGACACCAATTTAGTTGGCGTCCAAAAGTTATTTTATATTCGACATTTAAGATAACATTTATGCTTCATTTTTGGTTTAAGGGCAATTATTTATTTCTTCAATCGATTGTTGATAGGTGTGGAGGATCACGTTCGTTGAAGGAGATCTTTTTCTCGGAACTAAGTCACTCTTTCCTTCAGCTTATCAGTTGGACGTCGGAATTTTTTTTTCTAAGTTCCCATGATCATTTTGAACCCAGTCGCGTTTTTCTGCGGCAGCCGCCATGTATCGTTTTATGTATTTTCCCATCAGCATTTGCATATAATTGTATATATTATCATTTTCTCTCCGAGGAAAGCCTCAATCGATTCCCTCTATAGTTCCCTCGTTTCTCCTCGGTCGAACGCCATTCTTCCGTTTAAAATCGCCTTCTCTCCCGTAATATGGCCAGGGCCATGTGTACATCATCGATTCCAGTCGTGGATCTCTTTCCTGCCTGCCCCTATTACCCTCTCTGTCGAATTTTCCACCTCATTCTCTTGATTGCTTTTCAGCCAACCCCTCGTTGGGTTATACCTCTCTGGCGAAATTCTTTATTGCCAAAAGCGAAGGTTCAGAGCAACAGGAATTCTGGATAATTCCTGAATTACATAGAAACAATTTATTCAGAAACTGTCTAACCATCTGTTGGGTGAGTAATGTAGTCAGACTCGTTTGGCTAAGATGTCGCCAAGAATTTTTATGAGTGAGCATTTAGAATTTTTCGTGGCTATTTAGGATGTTCTAGCGTTATTTTCTTTCGTTGAATTTGGCAAGCCGTGCTTTCAAAACCTGGGTTACGCTGGGATGTCGTTTTCTGAGCGTTAGTCTCTGGAATTCTCTATTTGAATTTTATTTCACCCTATATCACGCTCAATCATCCCATTCTTTGCACTCATCCCATCACGATTTTTTAATACTGATTGACCCTCCTGCTGTCACTTGATAGTGCCCAGGATCACTCTATTAGGAAGTAGTGACCTTATGTATCGTATTTTATTCCTTTTGCACTTGCTTTTATTGTAGTGAACCTTGGTCGCCATTAAAAGTATATTTAGCAATGTGGGGGGAAGTATATGATATGCCGGCAATAAAGACCTCGTGATTTTTCTTTCACAGCCTAAGTTCATGAGAAACTTATCTCTGGTCACAATGACGCGGCGTATTTAATTTCGTACTGGTTCATCTTTGGCTCGTAATTAATACTCCGCAACTTTTTTTTTCATTGTTGCGTGCTATCCACGTGGCTGGCCTTATCTTAACATTACGTCCGCCGCTATCGACTTAGATACCATATACTATCAAGAATGATGCACTGATTAGGATTAAAATCGATTTGGCTTTGAAATCGTCAGCGTTTGCGAAATTTTGAATACGCTTTTCGCGCCTTTTTTGTAATCGATTCATGTTACTACAAACCCTTCACTTTGAAACTACAATCGCACTTTTCCTTTGAGATTAACTGCAAGTTCTACGCGTTTCGACTCATAAAGTCATTCTCGAGTACAAAACTACTCTGCGAGTCGAAACGCGTAGTACTTAAATTTTGAGGAATAGTGCGATTACTGTCTATTATTTAGAAGAACTTTCGCTATTTAATGCCTAAATCGGTTGAACTTACAAACTGATGACTTCAGTTTGACTACGGATATTGACTTATTAGACTTTTTTCACATCGAGGTGGATGGAATGGAAAAAAATCCGCCGTACTACTTGACATATTTTGGAAACATATTATTGAAAACTCTTATAGTATTAATATATCGTGTTTAAGGAATTAGATCGTATATCTTATCTCAGTGAAGTAAAGGTTGGCCTCTCATGTTTGTGTTAGTGGATGTTTCCATACTTTTTATCGCTGATCCAAGTCGATTCACAGCTTGGGGATAGCAGCTGGGATTGTGATTTATTTCGGACTGTAGGAATCCTCCGGATCCGTATTCACTTAGGACTCGGAATTGTTGAGTCTTGGCGTTGATGAAATGTTCGCGTTAACCCCTCAGAAATACCTATTCTTTCGTTCGACACATATGAGTCCATTCGATAATGTGTCTTAATCTTGGCATTATCTAGATTCGAAAATGTCGAGATCTTGATCGTATAATGGAAGGGTTTGATAATCTGTCGATCAGTTGCGAACATTTTAAGTCAATTATTTCTAAGTGATATGACGCCAAGTTGTCCCCAAAATTCTACGATGAGCTCCGATCGGGTATACAGTGCATAAAGCCTTTAACTTGATGTTTTCGTAGGAATTCATTGGATGGAGATGTTTGTTGTTAGTAGATCCCGTGGCTCATTGATTGGGGCCTTGATGGCTTAAAGTGACCCTGGCGATGAGCGTCGCTCACGCGGCGATCCCCTTCACCACGCCGAGAGTCCCGATCGATTGGGAACCCCATTAAAATTGTCAATACAAAATGAATACGACGTGGGCGTGGAGCAATGGGGCTGTGCGAGCCCGAATTTCTAATTGCTCGGGAAGAGCATGAAGTCGTGTCCATCATGGCAGCAAACCGATGGCGACGTTGCTGAAGTTCAGAATCAGTACTTCCATAGGCATTGGAAAAAAATAATCCTTTTCTCCTAGGATATGTTCGAAAGGCGCGATGAGGCTGTTACGCGTTAGAAGTTGTGTTGGATGTAGTAATGCTCCATAATTCTTGTCTTGTGAGTGAGAATGAATGTTTCTATTCGTCTGCTGTTTTTTGCAGAGAATTATCAGGCAGATTTAAGTGAATTCTCCGCGGCACACCTGAATGTTTGGAAATGGAAGTTGGTATCCTTCGGTTTTGGCTTGGGCCTTTACGTTTAGTTCCATGATAGTAACGGCTGTGCAAGTCGACCAGCCCTAGTGGGAAAGCAAGGTATTTTCATCATACAATTCTGTTGGTTTTATTTAGGTTGTTCGACCATCAGAATTGAGTGGAGTGCTACTTATAATTAGGCCTCTGAAGGTTATGTTTATAGGAGAACGTCCAGAGGTAGAACCTGGGTTTGAACACGTGACCCCATGCCCGTAAGTAGAGAGCCCTATCCGCTGGTGGTTTTCGGGTTGAAGTATTGTCGTATGTATTGGCTTCCCGTCCGAGTAACAGTGTTCGAATCCCTGTGGAAGTGCAATTTTTTTCAGTGCTATCGATTGGGTGCTCTTACGGAGGGAATTTTAACTGTAGTACTTAAGTCAGTCGATTGGGACATTATGGACGTAGTGCCTTTCGTCGTAAGAACAAGTTCTGACGCAGTCGTCAGGTTTCTCTCAACCCATTCTCTAATACTCTTGCCTGGCATGGCTCGTCCATGTTGACACACCCGGCATCAGTATATACTGACCGTGTATAGGGACGAAGTAAGGTATATATATACCTATACGCTCCTATCCTTCTCTCCAATTGGCTTAAACTACAGTAGTTTTCTGCCACCTTCCCCTATAACCAACCAATCCGTCCTCCTGCTTTTGTAATGCAGATGAGACCTCTGATGGAATATATTGCAAAGTGAGGCAAGACGTTTTGGGATACCCTCCGTGGTCCAGAGGAAAGATAGAGGGGGGAGTCGTATTTCGGCACATGTTCTTTCATAGCCACCACCCCCTGTCGTAATCTCACCAACCCTTCCCTCATCGATGGTCTACTCGCCCCCTATTCTCGTTTACCCCCTTAAATCTTCTCATCTCGATTCTCTCCTCGTGTTTTGTGTGTGTGTGTGTCTCTCTCTCTCTCTCGCTAGAGGGCTCTTCTTCCACTCAATCGTTTTGGGGGGTCGCCACATCGTTCCTCCATCCCTCTCCCCTTCTCTTATTCCGCTCCTCTTCTTAGCTGCTGACCTCCCCGATCCAATGGACTCCCCTCGCTTTTCCCAGTGTAAGTTGCAAGGGGACGGACGGTCATAGAGGTGTGGCGTGTCTCAGGCGACGCACTGTAGGGAGGATTATTAAAATCTCCGTGGTAGTTTTATACTTGGGGGCGACGGTTTGGTCTGACCTCTGGGAAAAGGGTTGTGGGGTTGAGGATGAGATTTTCACGTTAGAGTGAAATGGTATACTAGCGTAATTTAGCTGTGTCTGTGTTAAGGATGGGTATTAACTTTGGCTTCTTTAAGAATGTGCTTCTAATAAGACCCTGTCTCATAATTTCTCAGTTTCTTCTTTCTTAGGTTATAAATATTTTCTCGCTATAAAACCGACTCCAATTCGTTTTCTTATCTATCTCGCTTTCGTTAAGCTACCGACCGTCTGTTGTGATGAACTAACTGAACAAACTCTTATTTAGCATCAAATTAAAGTCAGTGCTAAAAATCTTTTCGGAAAGTGTAAAAGAAATTATATGCTTGTTTTCTTAGATTTTATGCGTTATAAATCAAGGAAATTACGGAAAGTAACGCTTATTTAGGTCCAAGATATCTTTGAGAATTTTATTTTCTTTGTTATTTTTTATACAGATAACTTTATGTAACCACTTTTTCTTTAATGAATTTTGTTCATTTTCTTTTTCGTGGAATTTGCTTTTGCAATCGGAAAAGTCAGAAACTGGCTCACCTTTTTTTAATTCTGGTCACCTGCAATCTATCCTTACGTTTTGATTTTTAGCGCTTGTTACTACTCGTCTCATTCCTCTTGATTCTTTATTGTTTTATCCCCCTTCCTCTGTTGAACTCAGTCTGCGTGCTTCTTCAACAACAGCACTCGCGTCGACTCCTCTGTTTGCGGCGGACAGTTGGAACGCTGGAATGAGAGGGAGACGGGAGAATATGAGGCGAGATAGAGGGAAGAGGAGAGGCATAGACGCTATTTCCCTCGTAGCCGTGTCTAGTATGGAGCGGTGGTTTGCCGGACTTAGGACGAGATTGTAAATGCAGAGGCAGGAGCGGTGAAGTGCATGCAGTGGATGTGGTGGTGCGGGGAAAGCTAGGCGCTGCACGGGAGGGGAGGAGGAGGATGCTCCGGATTGCCGGCCCTGCTTCGCTGAACGCGGGATTGCACTTTGGGTGCTTTGGGGGTCTGGCCTGGTGGCAAGTGGGGGTGTGGGCAGCATCCGGCCGCTGATAGACCCCCCGCGTCTCCCGCCCGTGTTGGCCGCGTGTGGGAGTTGGTCAGCCCTTGTGTGCGTGCCTTGGGAATGGCCGCGCTCCGTCCTCGCACTCGCATGCAGCCTCCTACACGCCCGAAGAGGTTGAAATGCACTGGGGTGGCGTGCTATTTAGGAGACTTTCGCGTGGTCTGAGGCGCGCGATCTTACTTGGTGAGCTTTTGGCCCATTGAGAAAAATCCGCCTTTCATCGAACGTAATTACAACCACGAAAAAGTTTACTATCAATACATTTTAATCAACTCTTTGCGCCAAAGTCAAAATTTGACGTCCTTTTTGCTTGCTGCAACGCAGAAAAAAATCTTTAAAACACTCCGATAGTCAGCTGTTTTCCTCCTCACCTTGAAACATAACAATGCTTCCTATAGATTTTCGTGAACTGGCAAGCATTAACGGAATCATTACAAATATATTTTTTATTTAGTTAAACACAAGCGCCCTTTGATAGTCATTTCAACCTCCTTGTGTACTCCGAAGAGAACCGAACCAACCGAAGAGAACTTGTCCATTTCCCTACCTTCGACTGTTGTGGCGGAATCCTTGTGCATATAGCAGCCTTCCCCGAGTGTTGCCGATTTATTCACTGTCTCCGTGGTTTCCGAGGAAGTCCGTGAAAGCCTGTCTGCTTTTGGCCCAGCCCAGAGCAATTATTTTGGCGGAAAGGTAGACTGCGTTAAACGTATGGGGCAGTGTAGTTGAAGTTTATAGTCGTTGGTTTTATAAGTTGCATATTTAAATTAGTGCAAAATACATTATTTTTACTTTCCTTTTTTATCTAATGTAGCCCTTCCCCTTGCGTGCCTTCAGGCACGTTCTAATACCGTTGCTCGTATTTGATCGTGCGCCAATAATGTCACTTCATAAAAAATTCTGATGGACACTTCCGTAGATCTTTTCACTTGTTAGTGCTAATGGGAATTTCTGTCATTGTGTAAACTGCGTTAAGATTGCACACCCTTATTTTTTATATACGTATTGCCATTTAAGACGAAAAAGACTATGAAGTTACGAATTAGAATAACATGTAATTTTCCTGTAGCATGATTGTTTCCTCTGATTGGCGCGGAAGTCAGTCTTTGCGAAGGTGCACTACTACTCTTGTTTTCAATTATGTAGCGTTTCCTTACTAAACAGTGCAGCGGAATAATCCAATGTTAAATATGCAGTTCTTAATCTCTTTTTTTTACTATTTAGTGCTCCAAGTTATTGCATTATTTTCACACGCTTTTATTTATGTCGTCTAACTATTAACTAGGTTTTTTCAGCTCTCTGGTCTTACTTTTGTTTGCGAGAGGTCGTGGTTATCCAAGATCCTTGAGAATGTACAATCCTGAGTTAAGTCTACTTCTACTCCACGTCGATGGCATGAGACAGAGTATGCGACGAAATTAGTACATTATAGGTTTTTTACTCGAATTTTTGGATATGGTAAGAAATCAAGATGTTTATGGTTGAATTTTTCCGTAACATCCTCTCTTTTGATTAAAAAATTACCCCGAATGTCCTTATTTCCTCAATATAACCGGTTGCATGCTAGAAATGGAATACATTGTTAGCTCCAGAAGTTTCTCTGTTATTATGCTCCCTTAACGACCACTGAGTTATGAATGCATTCCCTGAAGGAGTGTCCGTGTTCCGATTCAAGTACGTAGTTTTGTACAGAATGCATTAATGAATGAAACTATTCAGGAGTGCTTAAATAAGTAACACGCAACATGTTTGTTGCCTGCGGCCATATACTTCTGCAAACGTAGAAAATATTTTTCTAATTTAAAGTTTTTTAGTGCTGATGAGTGTGGAGAATTTCTGGTGGAATATTTATCTCATGCTCTGTGGTCTAAACGTGGCGTTTTGACGAAGGCAATGCACTCGGAATATTTTAAATTCATCCGCTTGATAAATGTGAAAATTGATGATTTGGCCATTATTAGTTCGCCCTTCCTGCACTTTGTATGTTTTTTCCTCGCAAAGAATCTGGCCTATAATTGGATCGGGGAAATGTTTTATGTGATACGACTACAGCGAAAGTTTTCTTTATTATCGCTCGGCTCTACTTTCCCAGGAATGAGATGAGAGAATCGTAAATTCATAGGTTTCTGACTTATCCGGCGAGTTGGCTTGCGGATTTCCTCTCACGAAGTGTTTATTAGGGGGGGGTGTCATAATTCACTCGACCCTTGATAGCGTCCGATATGCGAGAAAATATGTTCTTGTATGTTTTCACCTTCCTGCTGTATCCACCCAGATTCTCCTCAAATACGGAGACATCTCTTGTTCTCTCTCGCGGCTGTGTAATGCAGTATTTCTTTCATTCATTCTCCTGGGGGTAGTCCGAATGATTATCATACCACTTCCCCCCCTCCCCCTCAGGGAAAGTGAGTACTAAATTGACGGGTGATTTGTAAGTCGCTCCTAAGCGGCGCTAATTTTTTTCAGCGCATAGGCTTAAATGAAAACTCGGCAAACCCACCTTCTTGCTGTTTTTTTCCTTCCCCTCTGTCGACTAGCGGCTAAGGACGAGGGGAACCTGCCCGACTTTATTTGCTGCCATAATTCACCCCCTCGTAATACATTTTTTTCCATTCCTCTCCACCGTCCCCCAGCAGGGTGCGAAAGTCTTTTTTCCTTGTTCTTCTCTCTTAACGACTCCGCGCCTGGATCTTACGCGTACGATTCTCCTCATTCCTCGACGCCGCACAGTGGTCAGAGAGCCCACTTCAGCGGTCAGAAATCGATTTTAAAATCGATTACAATTTGGATGTTCGTAAAATAAATATTAATGATAATTTCGTCATAAACCTAATGAAATTTCATCGTTGGCGACCCGCGCCGGGCTAGTACAGATGGAGGTATGGAAAATCAGCGCCACCGCATAATTTAATTCTTTCGTCATTTCCAGTACTCAAAAGAAATCGAAAGTTTTCGGCCTGATCGCTAACCTAAGCTTCTCTTCAACTGCTAATTATTACGAACTTCTGCTTTCTCACTTGTGTAAAGTTTTTTTCAATTCCTGTATATTTTTATTTTTGACATAATCAGCGTATTATTTTGGGAAATTCAGCAACCAGCGATGGAGCCGGGACAGTTTAATCATCACAGCTTGCTTGTCTTCTAATCCTAATTTGTTATTTGCCGAGGCTGAGGTTTATTTCACATTGAATTATTTAGTTCAAAGTGCCATTGAAAACAGATGGAAAAAGACCCTTCAGTAGCAAAGATGTAGAAATTCATTCAATTCTGATTTTCGAACGAGTTCTAAATGAGATTAATAATGTGTACATCTTCGTATTCAGTGAAAAATTATTTACACGAGTGTGAAGTCTCGATGAATACAGAGAACTGATTCTTGGCATTTCCTCCCTAGGATGTGGAGCTCACACCGTTTAATTAAATTAATTGAAATAGAGTTATTTTTGCTAACTTGATACGAATTACTGCGTATAGTTTCGTCTAGGTAATGCATTGAGAGAAAATCGAAGTATGGTTGCAATTCAGGACTTATACCCTCCTGCGTCGGGGGCGTCCTCTCGTTGAAGGAAAATGGTCGATTTTGTTCACAATCTGTCTCATTACATCTAATTCTGATGCTCTGTATCATTCTTGAGTCCTAATTTTGAAAGTGGAATAGAACATCAGTAGAATGTGGTGATGGAAATTCGGGACTTACTCCCTCCTGCGTTGGAGGCGTCCTCTCGTTGAACAAAAAGGGCTCATTTTTTTCAAAATCTAACTTATTACATCTAATTCTGATGCTTTGTATAGTTCTTGAGTCCTAATTTTGAAAGAGGAATTGAATATCAGTAAAATTTGGTGAAAATTTCACTATATACCGTCTCGGTCGTCCGCGGAGTGTGTCGCCGGCGCTGTTCGTTCCCACGCGAAATTCGCTTGTACGGGGTTGCACTCTCCCCCGGATTACGTTTTCCCTTTATGCATGCATGTAGAGATACATCTCTGCTGTTTTCTCTCCACTCTCCTCTCCTCATTCCTCCCAGCTCTTGCCTGCCTTCGATTCTCGCTCTGTCCCCTCCGTACCGCTCCAGGGGGGTTGGTGAGGGGCTGGGGGGGGGGGGGTAGAGGAGTGAGATGCATGTAGGGAGTGAACTGGGGAAAAAGTGTGCGAGGATGGTGGCGGAGGTTGTGTTTTTGGGGAGGGAAGGATAGGTTGTGTGTGTGTGTCGGATGGGGTGAACTCGCGGGCCGGCACATGCCGTGGTTCCCGCGATGATAGCGGTGGCTCGGGGGCGGGAGGGAGGGCTAGGTGGGGGAGGGTCCCGTGGCGGTCGTTGGGGCGAGTGGGAAGGGGGGACCGCTCTCTCACATGTGTTCTAGCACACATGTGTTCGTGCATGTGGATTTCGTCTCACGTGTTCGTGTGTGCGCGAGTTGGTGAAGAGGAGTAGCGCGGGGTGACGTCACGGGGGCTGCCTGCTAGGTCACGTCCTGGCCGCTCTCCGCGCGCGGTGTTGCCGCTTCGAGCCTCGGCGACGCGGTGTTGCCGGTTCGCGGGGAAGGGGGAGGAGGGAGGGAGTGTGGGGTTAACATCGATCGTTCTTATCTCCATCTCACTCCTCTTTTCTCTCTTTCTCACTTTTTACTCATCTCTCACTCCCCTGTGGCCTCAGTCCTCCTCCTCCCCCCACTCATTCCTCCCCTCCCCTCGTCAACCAACCTCCACACTTTTAATTCCTCCCCTGTTTTTTTTTCACCTACCTCGCCCTCCGCCACAACTCCTCTCCCCCCACATCATTTCTTCCCCTTTCTCCTCCGCCGCGCTCCCCACCCCTTCCCGCTTCACTCTCCCTGTTTTCCTCTACGTTCTCTGCCCCTCTTGTAACGAACCCTCCTCCCCCCTCATCAGCGCTCCCTCCTTCCACCCCCTTCGCAGCCGCCCTCCCACCCCCTCATAAAGACGGATCATCATCATTATCGTCATCATGGCCATAATGAGCGTTAATTAGCGCCTCCTAGTGATACCTCCCTCCTCCTAATACTACTACTACTCATTGTCTCCCCCACAGATCTCATTTCCTTGCCTCCTCCCCTTCTGGGAAGACGACTACCGTTTTCATCTCGTCCTCCTAGTCGCATAAAGTCGGATCTTCTTCGGGCTTCGGGACGAGATATAAAAAGGGGAGGTGATACGAAATAGGGGGGGGGATGTGCGGGTAGGGAAAAAAGAAATAGATTAACCCCTTTTTTTAAGCCTCTATTTTTTTCACTACATAGGTCGTTGTTGTTTTTAAGCAGTGGGAATGGCACTGTGTTAAGATTGGAGAAAAGCTTTACGTGCCCCTTCGGGTGATAACTTTTGGGTTTTGTAGGTGAGGTAAGGTTTAAGCAGGGAAGGGGTTGTTTGCGGATGTGTGTAAGGGGAGGATTTTGGGAATAGGATTTTTTTTAATGGCACTGATCCGCCGGCTGAAGTGCGTTGTTGGTAATTTCCATTGACCCAAGGTTTGATCCTGCTGGGATGGTGATGGGAAATGTTGTGGACCCGAGGCAAGGCTCCCCTGCACGGCCTCGGAACTGGAGTAAACGAGGGGGAAGGGAGGGAGGGAGGCTTAGGTTTGCGAGCGCGCGGTGCATGACGGCCCGAGCCCTTCGCAAGGACATTTCGTCCTTTCCGCGAACGGCGAAAGTTGTTCTCGGAACTGGCAACGCGAAGCGGTGAAGTGATTCGCCCAGTTCCCTTCTCATATTCGCGAGACACGTCGAACCCTCGTCTTCTACAAACGGCTTCTGTCGAACGACCTGGTAGCGTTTTGCATTACCGTGAAAATATCCGATTCTATTCGGCGACGACTTGAATTTACACGCGGCTGTGTGTTTAAAAACAAGGACTAAATTATTCCATTCTTCCGTTTGTATTGTTCGAAAAATAATAATGTCACTGGTAACATGCCATCGTATAAATTTGTTAATGAGTTCTTTCTGTCGTCCGAGCCGACTGCAGTTTCATTTCTGTTGAGTCACTGCGTTTAGACGAAAATCGATGCCATTACTTTCTAATAACTTAAAATATTTGATGGGCAAGTGTTTTTTATCGCTGTTACATTGATAATGAGACCCCGCTTTTTGTAAACAGTTTTTCGCGGAAATATTTGATAGCACTAAACTATTTTGTCCCATGCTTGACTCATTCTTGTACTTTGTACCCTGCAATTTCAAGTTAATTTTGTACGCAAAACTGTGAAAAAGTAGAAATTGTTGTTTTTATGACTTTGTCGTGACTTTTGGCATGGTTTTTTTGACATGAAATTTGTCATGACTTTATTCGATAAGAAAATGAAACCAAATTCGCCTATTTTCAATTAGCATTTTGGGTGCAGCTTTCGACTACGCACCTGAATCAGAGCACGAGTGGAACTTGCCTTCCGATTGTGAGTGCCCGTGAATGTAAATCGAACCTTATAAATCTCTCCGTGTCATCTATTCGATGTAGCGAGATGCCGACTTTTCCTGCTCGTGTGAGTTTTTTCTCTCCTTTGAGTAGATCTAAGCTATCTCCATACTTCCTGCGGGTACCAATCTTTGAGTTGATGACTATGTGAGTGACAATCGATCTTGGACGCTCTCGGCGGAAGTGACCTCCTACAATGGTGACCTATTGATTTAGACTTGCCCCTCTGGCCTGTGTGTTGCAGATGTTACCTCCGGCATAAGGGGTTGCTCGGGCTAAGCAGTAAGATTATCTTCCGGCAAATGTATGTATGTGGCCTTTCTAGTGAGAGTTTTTTTGCATCCCGTTGACTTAATCTATAGCAAGAATATCCGGAGCAAGTAAATGAGCTTACGTAATGAATATCAACTTCCGGGGTCTGAAGAGTCTGGCCCAAAGAGAAGTATTTGCGTACAAATACATATCAGCCTGCTTGCTACGCTAAGGAAATGTGGTAAGGGGTGATAGGACACCAGCCTTGGGAAATTGAAGTAATTAGAAAATTGAATTGGAATAGTGAGAGGATGAAAGAGAAATGTGTGCTAATGGAATGTTTTAGTGTCTCTCCGTGTTTTTGTTTTTGTCACTTATCGTGCGTGGGTAGATGTAATTTTCGTACTTATCACTTCGGCAGTGAATCTCTTATTTTTACTGCTTCCTCTGCTCTATAGATGAAGATACGAGCTGCGTTCAAATTATGTCCACCTTGTTATACTGAAAATGATATAAAATGTTCATGTTGTCGTAGCCTAGCGAATACCCTCTGCGTCTCTTACTGCGCTCGATATAGACCTTTCATCAAGTGTTACACCCTCTGCATGATGCGACTTTGCTGTCGTACTGGGATGGTGATGTCGAATACCTCACCATCGCGACGCTCAGTGGATGTCATGATCGAGCATTGACACCGATGTCGGCCGTGACTCCTCACCGGCCTTGGCGCGGGGAGCAAGGCTTTGGAAAGGGTTTTTTGGCATCGTCTTGGGAGGGAAAGTCGAGGTCACGATACTTCGGTATTACGTTGTCATCGGGCGACTCCCATGACCTCGGAAGTGAGATGTATAAGTTTGATTGGGGACAGGGTGGTGGTACGGCTTTCAGGGTTTTGGCTTTCCGCACAGTGGACCAGAGTATCAGTTCATACCTAAGGAGGCTCACATTTATTAATTTGCACCCAGATATAATTAAGTATCTCGAGGAAAACTCTTCAAATATTTAATAGCGTCCGTAGGATGTGGCTTATAACCGTGGTCCCCTTGGCGTATTTAATTGATATCGGATTAATTCCGGGCTCCTTGTCTCCTTGATACTCCCACTCTCCACCGTTCACAGCTCCATCCGTTGGAGGAGTCATTCATCCGTATTTGTTTGCCATATACCGTCTAGATGAAACCATGCAGGTGCAGAGTATCTATACTCACATCTTACCTTCCTCTCCTGCTCCTTTGATTTTCTCCATGGCTGAAGCACCGATTCTTGCGGACCGGGCTGCATGATGTCGGAAGAGGTAACCATGATCGAAGAGAGGGAAAGTTGAAAGCATGGATGCATCGAGATGGTATCAACATCGTTGCTAGCCCGCACCCCGGGCAAGGGTTGCTGAGGTGTTTTGCCGACGAGGGTCGGAATCCGTGAGAGAGGGTTGTTGGGGGGAGATGGAAAGGGGTGAAGGAGTGGTGTGGTGAAGTCAGGGATATCCAGCGAGGTTTCACTTCTTTTTATAAATTTTCAGCCGGGAGGAGATTTTCGAGGAGACGGGGAGGAGGGGGGGTTGAGGGAAGGAGGGAAAAGGGGATGGAAACGTGAGCAGACGCGAGGAGAAGAGAACAGGGTTGGTGGTCGCGGCTGTAGCAGAGATCCTTCCCTCTCTCTCCTGAAAATGCATTTCGCTGATTGCTTTTCAAGGAAGCATATCGCTTTCGGGAGCGACCGCACGTTGCTTTGGCGAGGTGGAGCAGAG